>JAQFVV010012452.1:1068074-2268074 GCA_028023455.1 Epiperipatus broadwayi | reverse complement strand
GTTTTAAAGACCTACAGAGGTCCCTAGTGATGATTTTTTCAGACGCTCATTGCTAAGGTTTACAGCCTTGTTAAAACTATTACAAACATTTATCCTATACTTAAAGGCTGCCTATCATCTTGACTGACAGACATTTTTTATACAATAAAGTTATGAAAATTCTTTTTTCACTTTGTATGATTTAATTATAGTTGAAATATTTTGATCTATTGTTTGCATATGATACCCTTATTTTATTAATACTGAATGAACATTAAGTTCCATCTATTAATAATAAAACATAATAAACTACATCTGCTGCAACTGTCCTGACAAAATCTATATTCAAAATATTAAATAAAATTTGTAAAAAAATGTTAAATTTCACATGTGCTGCTAAATCAATCACTTTCTTATTTGAAACAATCATTTAATCAGATGCACTTTCTCAATCATGTTATTACAATCTCAGCAATGTATTGGGCTTATTATTTCTCAACTGTGATGTAGGTAATTAAATTTTCATATAAAATAGTCCAAATCACAAAGATAATGATAATAGATTTAGCTTTGAAAGGTTCTAGATATTCACTGAATCAGGAGTTCATGAAATTATAATATTAAAAAAAATTTGGGCTAATATTACTGTAATACTGAAATTGCTAAAGTTACATCTGTAATAATAATTATTTAGGCAAAAAAACATAAACTTGTAAGTGAAAAATAAAAGCAGATAGAATGCTTTAACATATAGTAATATTAAACAGTAATGAAGAGTATAAGTAGAAAGATTTAAACAATGAATGTGAAAATGAAGATATACCTATATAAAAATATTATAAATATATTGGTACTGCATTTGAATTTTATTAGAGACTAGATCTAAGATTATTATTATATATAGGCATCTCTAATTATATTAAAAATCATAAAATTAAATATAATAGTTTTTAAAAGGGCCTAGGTATTTTATTTACAAATAATGGATCTTTTCACATACATATTGAATCCATAATTAACATAGGTCTCTAAATTATAGAAATGATTTTTAGCAATGAAGAACTGTTTAATGATTAAATAAAATATAAATTGTTCAAATGTTTCATCTTTCCTATAATAGAATATGAGTTTATTATTTGGAATCCTCACTCAAAATCTGAATATTATTAAAATTCAGTCATTAGGAGACAAATTTTATAGACATATCAACTTAAATAAAAATAGGATGATATATTTTTCTTTGAAAAGGAAAATAAGAGATCTGACATTTACTAAAAGAGCAATTTATTAAAATCTAATAACAGTTATTACATGTAATTCTGCAGAAAAATAAGGATTTCAGCATATGAATTATAAGATTTTAAAAGTTGAAGCATATAATCTTTAATTACTACAATACAAGAATGTTTTTTTTTTTTTATAATAGTTATTTATGACGTTACCTGTTTATACTTCTTCTATAGAAATGTAATAAATGTAATAAGTGTGCTTATACACAACTATAGAGAAGCTTGTTATTTCTATAAATTAAATACGGCTTAGCATTTTCGAAAACTTATAGCATTTTTATATTCATAGCAATATGAAGTTAGATAACAATGGAGAGATGAGTATAATTGTATATAATTGGCAAAATTTAAATTCGATGTTATTTATATTAGAACGTCCATTTTTTTAGACAGAGGGAAGAATGAATCTCTATCATTGATAACATTCATGTGATTGGCTATATAACTCTAATTTTTTCTTTAAATCATTTCTTTCATTGTATTGAATGATTGTGGAGGAGGAGATAAATTGATGTCCTGTCACCTTTTGGTACTCAAGGAATATAGTGCTATATTCTGCAATGTTTGATGCTCTTTTGTAGAAATATTGGTGCTGGGAAAGGCATGTAGACAAGGATGCACAGGATTCACTACAATGGTTGACATCCAGTTTGGGGACATTAATGGTTAAAATAAATAATTGGATGATGGGTAAAACTTCAATACATTTATATAATAAGTTTGAGCATCAGAAGCTGTAAAGTTGAACTGTGATCTTTGGTTCATGAACTTTAGAATCTATTACTTTATCACTGCACTAAAGTATATAGGGCTAAGGTTAATAAAGGCAATAGTTTCTAACTTATTAAGTAATTAGTAAATTGGAATAATTATGAATAATAGGCAACTAAAAATATGTACTTGCAAAATTAATTTTAATCTATAGAATGAAACAGAAATCAAAACTTCACCAGTTTATTAAACAAATGAAAGATTTATTTTATGTTGTACTTCTAAAGTGTAAAGTATTTTATTTTTTAAAAACACTTTGAATCAAATATTAATGAAAGATAAGACTCTTCTCTTGATACTATCTTTTTAATAATATGAGATTACCTTTGACGATTATAAGAAGTGTTGTCATTTAAGCTCATATTGTTTTAGCTGGCCAAACACTTACAAATTGTATTAAAAAGAGAAACTGTGTAAGACAATCTTCTCTTATTTCAAATAAAGTAAACTTGTTTGGTGATTTGAATCCGTAGTGTACGTTTTTTTTTTTTTATTTGCAAAAACTCTGACAAGTTATACAATATATAAATTTAATGTCATATATATTAAAAAAAAAAAACATACAAAATGAAAAATTATTAATAGTCATTAAAACATAACATGATCAACTTTTCTTTATACTTACAGAAGCTGTTAGAATAGTAACAAAATTTCCTCTCGCAATATCGCCATCTAGTGCAAACTTTAGTAATCAATAGATCAGTAGCGCTATCTTTAAGCAAAAAAGGTAAAGAGTGGATTCTGAAGAGTGGATAAAGTAATCCAAGTGCACTGATCACAGATCTAAGGCTCCTCACTAATAAAGATCATAAGTTAGAAACTAGTCTGGGAGTATTGAATGGGAAACCATTGGATAGGGATTGTGGTGAACGACAATCTAACATCTATTGATTATTAAAGCTTGCACTAGATGGTACTACTGTGGAAAAAACATCACTACTGTTTTAATTTCAGTCAAGTGAAAGTTTATCTTACATAAGTTTTTAAATTTATTTTTTAAAGACAGTTTAATAATTTAAATTTTAGATTTTTTTCCTTAAGTTTAAAAAAATATTTTTGAAGAGCATGATATTGGCAAATTGAATATGAACAAGCTGGTTGAATTTTAAGTTTTTTTTAAGATCACAGATCACAAGAAATCTTGGAATTTTTCTTTTATGTAGTCTGCATATGGTAAAGTCAGCTAGGCATTATATACTTATTGAAAAATAAGTAGTAAGCTACTGTTAGATAGAGAGTAAAGTTTTCACATAATCTATACTGTTAAGATTAATACTAAAGTACATACTATAAATCAAAAAATAAAGTAATATGATGCAGAATTCACTATTGCAATTGGCAGTGCTTAATTCTTATGACATTTTTATGAAGTTAATATTTTTCATCTTGCTAATGATGATGAATTCAGTTTATAATAAATTTCAATTGTATTAAAGCAGTACAGACATGGAATTAATTTATAGGTCAAATACAGTTAATTTGACAATATAAACTTTTTTAAAATCCAGATAAAATTACAATAGGATTTTTCATATTTTCACAATTGCCAAACTTTATTATTTTAGTATGCTTACAATTTATTTAAGTAATATTTATTTAATCATAAATAGACACACTTAAAAATAGTAATAAACACAAACATTAACTAAATTAACATACATTTTAAAGTAGTTGTATTTATATATTGGAGTATTTTCATCATATAATATTAAGTATAGAACGTCTTTAGAAAAATTTAACTTTATTTAAATTTTCAAATTACATTTAACTGTTTGGTAATAGCACACATGTTAGTATTTAAATAAAGTTACATTTTTCTAAAGACATTCAATATTTAATATAAGATAATAGAAATATCCCAATGTATAAATACAATTAAAATACCATAATCACAAACCTTCAGAAAATCGTTTTAAAGTAAAGTTTAAAAATGCAATTTAGTGTCAAGCATTGGTGTCGAAAGGTCAGCGACAGCTGCTTTACAAGCAGTTGTCCCGGGTTAGCGGGTTCGCTTCCCGGCTGATGCAATGACACATGAGAAAGAAAAAAAGCAATTTAGTGGATAAATCCAACATTAGCAGCATGTTTCTATATTGTCTTTCTTAGTTTATTCAGTTAGTGTACTTGATTTGTAATCTTCATTTATCTCTACGTGATAATAATTGAAAACTTTTTAAAAAATATTTTAATTGACTAAGCACTGATTATTACATAAATGTTATTAGATAGTATTTTTACAGCAAAAAAAAAAAAAAAAGGCTAAGTGTAAGAAAACATTCTGGGAATGAGATTACTTTAGCACAAAAACTCAAACTATTAATTTATTGCAATGGTATTATCATTACCACCATCATTAACTGCCACTTATAAATGAGGACGGTCATTTTAATCCCAGAAAAGATAATGGTCTTTTAACTCCAGAAGAAAAAAAACAATCAGACAGCAAAACAAAAAATAAAAAGCTAGAAACCAGAAAAAAAAAATAATCGAATTGCTGTATAAATTAAAAGATAATGTTGTTTCACAAAAAAAACAACATAATTCCTTTAACTTACTTAATACGAAGAAATGCCTGACAGGCATCAAGCTCTACATCATCCTAGGTGATTGAAGAAAGTAAAGAAAATGGAAAAATAATGTAAAAAGGCTAATGGCAATCAATTTAGAAAGGTTAGTAATAATTAGTGATAAATAAGTTATGAAGACAACTTTCATTCATCATTTAATTCATTAACTTTTATATAATTATGTCCAAATTAGATATCTTATTTCAATAAAATAATAACAGTGTAAATAGGCAGCCAGTAACATTTAATAAATTAACTACTCTAAGAGAGTAATCATTAATAAAAACAGAAGTGGAAAAGAAAGCATTTAAGTTTAAACTGTTATTACATTTGAAGTTATTTTTCATCAACTATGGAAATGATAATTAAAAGAAGTACTTAAAAGTATAGAAAATAATTCAGTACCTAATAATTATTAAAATAAATAGTTGTCATTTAATATGTATTAACTTTCCAATAACTTATTGATGTTTTAAAGACATAAAAGATTTATAATGATTGGATAAAAAATAAACACGATCAATTTAACATTTATACAGAAAATCTATGAATCAAAACTACTGGATTAATAATATTGCACTTATATATTACCTTAAATATCTAATATTTTGACAGTTTGTGGAAACGTTTAACAATATTTCATTATCTGTAAAATGTTATATCACTGTAATAAGAAATATTTAAGAATAACTCAAAAGTTGCATATTATTAAAGTAATAGTTTATTTCGTAAATCCATGGAAAACAACGAAAGGTAAAATAACCCTTACATAGTTCATTAAAAACCAGTCTTTCATGCAGCTCCATGCAGAAACAATGAAGAAAAATGAATTACTTATAAAGCTTTCCAATTATCAAATGGTGAAAATATGAATATTTTTCCAACCTTATTTTACCCTCTATCTAAATGTAGCAAATATTAAGTAATGATATGTGTGTATATTCTCACTGGCTTCTAAAAGGAGAATTACATCTGGATTATAGTTTCTTTTTTGAATAAAGACCATCTTTATAGAAAAGTTTCAGAATTGTAATATAAAGTTGTATGCATGCATAACAATAAAAAAATTAAATGTTTTAATGAGGATTTAAGATGTTATCATAAAAGAATATAAGTTATATTAATTACCAATTGAGTTTATCAATCATTTACTTCCTATATGATTTGATAATAGGATTCTAGTTGAGTAGAAGCTTATTCATAAATGAAACATCATCCATATTGCATTGAAATGAGGAGGCGCCTATTCAATAAGTTTCATATAATACCAACAATAAATATATTAAGAATAATATAACTGCACTTGTAAACATAGTATCCTCATATCTTATATATTTACATCACAAATACTTATTAAAATTTTTTATCATAAATTTCACTAAATATTTAACAATTATTCTTAGAATTTTCATTTGGTTTAAATAATGGTTGCAAGAAGGCAGTTTAATTTTTTTTTTCTTTTAATTTAATAACATTTTTAAACTACTAAATATGATATATATCTATAAGGAGTAACATTTTAACTTATAGCAGAAATATCTACTGATATATATATATATATATATATATATATATATATATATATATATTGTAACCAAAATAAATGAGTTCAAATAGAAATAACTAAGTAAAGGTTCAAAATATAATTTACCATCAAGAATTATAAGCAAATTATGAGCAATGTATTATATGAAATCTATTATGGAAATCACGTGAAGTGAGTACACTAATAATTCAATAAAATATAACTCAGGTATACAGGCAGTAGATCTTATCCACTTTCATTTCTTGGTTTGATGTTAAGTGCATGTTTAAACAAATACTAAGTGAATATGGTCTAGCAGGGCGCCACTAGATTATCTGAATCTAGACACGGTTATATCTGATAACCTTTCACATGTACCGGGTTTGAATCCCTTTTGGTACTTTATTTCTAATAAAAATGAGAGATTTTGCTTTTTGAGCCATATCACTATAAGCACTAATAGTTAGGTAAAAGTAAAACATCTTTAAACCAAAGTGGAGTTCATTGAACATAAATCATTTCTCAGATCTTAACATAACAAATGTGTTTCAATATTTTTATAAGTTCACTAGCTCAGATTATATATAACTAATTTAGGATGGCAATTCACTCATCCTTGCATGAAATAGATGATGGGATGTGGTTATAATAATACTAAGAGATCACTAAATATTATAAAATCAATATTTATTTATGGCCTTTAAACAGTTAAACAGCTCATTAATTAAAACGTTGATGACGATGATGATGATGATGATAATAATAACGATAATGACAAGGGTTTCAATTACAGCTCTAGGACTAAGCCTAAACATAAAACTAATTTTTATAAAGAAATTCCTAATTATTGCTTAATTTTAGCATATTTACTTATATCTTAAATAACTAATATTCAACCATTGATGATGATGAATAATCACACTTAACAAAGACTATACTTAATGAAATATATACGCCTCGTTTAATAAAACAAACTAATATTTATTACTACATTTCTAACATATACATAAAAATTTCTAGATAAATATGAAAATTGACATGAATAATAATAATAATTAATTGATTATATAACAATCCTCAGATTAATTTTAAGTTCTTCCCCCTTTCCCTTCAAATGTATTTTGTATTAAGTTGGACGTCACATTGACCATGATTTTCACTCCATGAGAAAAGTATTTAAAAAAAAATATTATCTGCTCATTAGCACACATACTTTAAAATCCAACATGTAAATAGAATGTAAAAAAAAATGTTAGTAAAATTGAAAGAGCAAGTTTTAGAAAAAAGTTTTAAATTATTTTCTCCCCCTCCCTTCCAAGCGCTGAAATCTATACTGAACTTGAAACAAAATAATCTAATATTCTAATACTACTCATTATTCCACATTCACTTCCAATTATACACATATAAAAATATTATTATGTATGTGCGTGTTTTATCCCATGATAACAAAATATTATTCAAAACCAAAATAATAATATATTAGTTAAAACTAAAATCATAATACCATAAAAAAAAAATTGTTTTACATATTCATATTTCATAACTGTAAAATTAATAAACATATAATTTTCATACATTCAAGATCATTTATGAAGCTCAAAGTTATTATTGGTAAGACATTCTTGTTTTAATCGATCTGAATAGTCTTTAAAAGTTCTTTAAATAAAAATATACCACTTTATTGCTAAAATGTTTATTAAGACTGATATCATAAAGAAAATAGATATAAAAAGTCATATTACCGATCTTTTGTTTGTAGCGAATTTCCAAGGGTTCAAACTTGTCTTGTATAATGTTTATATTTCTGTAGCTACCATTTCCGTTTTACTGGGAACAATCTCTTTCTTGAGGTGGATAACTATTTGATGATGATGACTCTATTGAGGTTATTTGCTTTAGTGGACAATTTGGAAATCATTATAGTAAATTTTCTTCTCTTCTTGTCAAGCATGTGGATGAAATACAGCAGTTGTTTTCCCATTTGTAAATTTTCTTGAGTTCAAAATCAGTTGTTGTAACAATTAATTGGACTTGATGATTAATATTTATCAGTAGATTAATTCATCTTCTTTGAATGCAGGTGAATGCTTTCTTCCTTCTATTAAAAACATCTTATTTATCTGGTCAGTTGAAAGGTGTAGAATATTATTTTAGACACATCTTTTCTTTCCTATGTGATGTGCAGCTTCCCCAGATGGTCCGGAATCGATGGAACATACATATAATTTTTCTAGCAAGCCATTTTTTTATATTTTCAGCATTCAAATTTGATAGTTTAATAATCTGAATCAATCACAATAATCTTAATAAATCAAGACAGCTTTTTATATCCAATTTTTAGCTAACTTAACCAATCAGAGATAGCATCACTTGCTATTTTTGGACAAATTTGTTTTAATTAGATCTCTAATTTATTTTCAACCAAAGTATTTTTCAACTGAAAAGTTTAATCCTTTTTCCAGACACTTTTGTTTTAAAAAAAAAAATAGACTCAATTCTTATTTCCTTTCTTTTGTTTTTTTTTTTCTTTTTAACATCCAGGTAACACTTCAAATCTTTGAGCTTCCTTCTTTAGATCTTGATAAGACAATTTCAAAAATTATAGCTCCAAAGTGACAATCATTTACAAAAAATTTACTACAAAGATCGATATCTGATTAAACAGATTTCCTCTTTTAACAAAAAAAAATTGTACAAAAAAAAATAATTTAACAGATTTAATACTTCCTTTTCTTTCAATATTTAGGAAATGTAAAATTTTTGTATGTAATGTACACACATCCTGCATTCTTTCAAATCATTCATAAACTAACCTTAAATACTATAATTGCTAGCTTAGTAATTATAACCCAATTATTTAATTAAATCTGTAACTTTTAAATCCCACTTATAATTAAAGAAAAGCAAAATAAAAGTATAGAATAAAATATTAGAATTGATCAAGCATAGGTTAGTTTTAAAGAAAGTTAAAATGTTTAATATTTGAAATATAAAACAATTAAATAATTTACACATACATTGCCTATATGTATGCATTATAACTTTGCTTTTTAAAGAAAAATTAAATATTAAATAGTTTAAATGTGTGTATTACCTTTCTATCAACACACAAACAAGTAAAGCATATAATTGTTGTCCCATTCTTTCTCTGTTTAAAGCTTTTAGAACTGGACCTTGTAGGGTTTAAACTTGGATGCCCTACAACTTCCTTTATGGTTATATAAAATTGTGATGATGATTTTTGGTTTACCTTTTCTACATGCACATTACTATAAATTTGGCTAGTGACCAAATTGTAATGGCACAACTTTCTCCCCCTTCGGATAAAATCATCAGCACTTTTGTTTTAACTATATTTTTAAAAAAAAATCCTAACTAATAAATACACTAATAATAATAAACACTTATAATATATATAAAAAAAAAATTAACTACTGCTAAATATATTTTTCATTAAAAAAAAAAAAAAAAATAATTTATTTGGAGATCTTTGCCAGGCTATTCTGCTGAAGTATAAGGGATCAAACTCCTAGCATTATAGGTCCCCTTATTCCCATCAAGAGCAGCAAGCATAAAGGCATTCTCCCCTATTTTCTTGGTAATTTGGAATGGCTTTTTCTTTTCAAACCATATTGTGGTCTGCATAAAAATGCACCTGTACATCCAGTCCCTTTTTAATATTTCCATTTTTCATCTTGACTGGATATTTATAAAACATATCCGGAGGATTTATTTTATATAACCTCCTATTACAAACTCCATTTAGAAATATGGACTCTTGGTACCATACATAATATGCCTTGAAGTTTTTCAGAGAGATTGACTCTCTATACCATACATACTTTATTTTTAAACTTTCCAGAAAGATTGACTCTCTGTACCATATATAATTCATCCTTAAATCTTCCAGAGAGATTGATTCTCTGGGCCATGTATAATTTATTTTTAAATTTTCTAGAAAGGTTGACTCTTTGTACCAAATATAAGGCACACTTAAATTTAACAGAGCATTTAAATTTTTCAGAGAGATTGATTCTCTGTCTGATACACACTGGACATTTACATTTTTCAGAGAGATTGCCTCTCTGTACCAGATATAACTTATTTTTGACTTTTCCAGAGCAGTTGAATTTTTCAGAGAGATTTGGACATTTACATTTTTCAGAGAGATTGTCTCTCTATACCATATATAAGGTATCTCCAATCTATTTAAGAAGACAGATTTTTGAAACCACACATGCTGGTTAGTTACTAGATTGAGAACTACAGACTGTTGAAACTTTTGCTCTCTTTCTAAAATAACTGGTTTCATCTCCCTTATTGCCTCTCTTAAATCAATCATCTTATTGGATGCATGAAGTTTTTCTTCCAATTCTCGTTTCCTTCTTTTCACTTCATGATCTATCCCAATCTGCTCTCTGTCCATCACCTCATGTATTCTTTTTACTGAGAGATTAGATTTTATGGCTACTATTGGCCTTTCCACTTCTTGTGATCTACTCTCCTCTATCAGTATATTAGCTGATTTACCTATTTCTTCCTCTAATCTCTCGCTCCTTTCTCTATTATCAGTAGTCTGACAATCTAGCTTATCTTTTAACACTAGTGATCTTTGACTACCTTCTATTATGCTCTCTATGGATTGACATATCCTTTGTCCTAGACTTTCCATACTTTTCTTACTATCTTCTCTTAGACTCTCTATGCTTATTATACTGTGCTTACTATCTTCTCTTAGACTCTCTATACTTATTATACTGCACTTACTATCTTCTCTTAGATTTTCTATACTTTGCTTACTATCTTCTCTTAGATTTTCTATACTTTGCTTACTATCTTCTCTTAGACTCTCTATCTTTTGTTCTAGATTTACCATACTTTGCTTACTATCTTCTCTCATACTTCTGAGCATCTGCATTATCATGTCCATGTCTGATGGTGCCATCTTTGCTATTTGAGCCTGGCCCACTTCTGACTCCTCATCTACTCCCACACTTGAGGCCGTATTACTGCTACTAACATTAAAGGCATCTTCCTCTACTTCCTCTCTTTCCTTTTGTGTTTTTAAGAAAACCTCCCCATCCTCTTCTTCAGTATGAAAACGATCACTGATTCCTGGTATTGGGGCACCTTCCTCTTCCATAACCTCTTCCATACTATAATTTAGTTCACTCATGTTATAAAACTATGTATATCCCATCTGTACTTCCCTGACCATCAGAAATCCACACATCTTCTCCCTGTCTGACACCTATTCTGACCAACTGACTGATTTGATTTTCACCTTATTATGCATTTACAAATACAACAAAAAAAAAATTTTAATATCCTTATTTAATGAACTACACAACAATAATCTATATAGTGCATGTCTGTCTGTAATAGCCCAAATTATACATTCATCCATTCTCCCAGAAATCCGACAGATATTGACAGTCCACAGAATGACTAGCAGTTCACAATCTTGAGATAAATAAAAGAATTCAGTCACAGCACTATAATCACACAATGCATCACGAGCACTCAGAAGATCATCCCAATTCGATCACTATTAACTACCACAACCCTTGATTGAATGAAGCAAACTCTGTTGCAATAAAAGATGTATTTTAAGTCTTAGGGGCTAAAATAGATAAACTATGCCTTGCTCTCTCTCTTGGAGTCTTATGTGGCAAGTATCAAGGAATGCCCTGCTTATTATAGACTACAAAAACGAAACCTTGCTCTCTCTCTTGGAGACTTATAGGCTGATATCATGGCAGGACTACTGTTAACTGCTTCATGATAAAATAAGAATAACATATGAACTTGATTGGAAAACTATGCCATGCTCTCTCTCTTGGAGACTTATAGGCTGGTATCATGGCAGGTCTGCTGTTAACTGCTTCATGATAAAATAAAGATAACATATAAATTGGGTTGGAGCAGTGAATGGGTTTGATCATTCATAAGTTACACGAAATACATAGCATTCTCAAGGCAATGACAAAACTCTCCACTCATCATCAAAACTGCAATCTAACCAACCAAACTCCAACGATCAACCATCCAATCAAACCTCTAAAATCATAGACTTTTTACAAAATGAACTCCCCAAACACACATGAGACTACTATTCCATAATTCATCACTATTACTATGCCTATCCTATCTGGCAATAAATTATTTTAATGTTCCACAAAAAAAAATCTATTATTTATTTCACCTTTGTCTTAAGTTGTGATATTCATCTCTATTTTCAAAATTGATAAAAAAAAAACAAGCTGTTTTATGGCTGTACCCATTTTATCATCATCAATGAAAAATTAAATCATATTAAACATCATCATCTAAAATAAGACTGTTTGGCCAAGAAAATTTTGTAAGACAAAAAAAAAATTTTTACTGAAAAAAAAAATTTTACTAAAAAAAATTTCTCTATTTTTAACCACACATCTCCCATCATTCTATAGACTCTCTTTTTCAGGTATATGGTAAAATATCAGGCCCCAGTTGGGTGTCCATTGTAACCAAAATTAAAGTATCATCAAAAGATATTATTATATCTGAGTAAAGGTATTCCATAGAATGATCATAAGTAAAGGTTGATCAAATTATTAATAACCAGTGTATTATATGGAAATCACGTGAAGTGAGTACACTAGTAATTCAATAAAATATAACTCAGGTATACAGGCAGTAGGTCTTATCCACTTTCATTTCTTGGTTTGATGTTAAGTGCATGTTTAAACAAATACTAAGTGAATATGGTCTAGCAGGGCGCCACTAGATTATCTGAATCTAGACACGGTTATATCTGATAACCTTTCACATGTACCGGGTTTGAATCCCTTTTTGGTACTTTATTTCTAATAAAAATGAGAGATTTTGCTTTTTGAGCCATATCACTATAAGCACTAATAGTTAGGTAAAAGTAAAACATCTTTAAACCACAGTGGAGTTCATTGAACATAAATCATTTCTCAGATCTTAACATAACAAATGTGTTTCAATATTTTTATAAGTTCACTAGCTCAGATTATATATAACTAATTTAGGATGGCAATTCACTCATCCTTGCATGAAATAGATGATGGGATGTGGTTATAATAATACTAAGAGATCACTAAATATTATAAAATCAATATTTATTTATGGCCTTTAAACAGTTAAACAGCTCATTAATTAAAACGTTGATGACGATGATGATGATGATGATAATAATAACGATAATGACAAGGGTTTCAACTACAGCTCTAGGACTAAGCCTAAACATAAAACTAATTTTTATAAAGAAATTCCTAATTATTGCTTAATTTTAGCATATTTACTTATATCTTAAATAACTAATATTCAACCATTGATGATGATGAATAATCACACTTAACAAAGACTACACTTAATGAAATATATACGCCTCGTTTAATAAAACAAACTAATATTTATTACTACATTTCTAACATATACATAAAAATTTCTAGATAAATATGAAAATTGACATGAATAATAATAATAATAATTGATTATATAACAATCCTCAGATTAATTTTAAGTTCTTCCCCCTTTCCCTTCAAATGTATTTTGTATTAAGTTGGACGTCACATTGACCATGATTTTCACTCCATGAGAAAAGTATTTAAAAAAAAATATTATCTGCTCATTAGCACACATACTTTAAAATCCAACATGTAAATAGAATGTAAAAAAAAAATGTTAGTAAAATTGAAAGAGCAAGTTTTAGAAAAAAGTTTTAAATTATTTTCTCCCCCTCCCTTCCAAGCGCTGAAATCTATACTGAACTTGAAACAAAATAATCTAATATTCTAATACTACTCATTATTCCACATTCACTTCCAATTATACACATATAAAAATATTATTATGTATGTGCGTGTTTTATCCCATGATAACAAAATATTATTTAAAACCAAAATAATAATATATTAGTTAAAACTAAAATCATAATACCATAAAAAAAAAAATTGTTTTACATATTCATATTTCATAACTGTAAAATTAATAAACATATAATTTTCATACATTCAAGATCATTTATGAAGCTCAAAGTTATTATTAGTAAGACATTCTTGTTTTAATCGATCTGAATAGTCTTTAAAAGTTCTTTAAATAAAAATATACCACTTTATTGCTAAAATGTTTATTAAGACTGATATCATAAAGAAAATAGATATAAAAAGTCATATTACCGATCTTTTGTTTGTAGCGAATTTCCAAGGGTTCAAACTTGTCTTGTATAATGTTTATATTTCTGTAGCTACCATTTCCGTTTTACTGGGAACAATCTCTTTCTTGAGGTGGATAACTATTTGATGATGATGACTCTATTGAGGTTATTTGCTTTAGTGGACAATTTGGAAATCATTATAGTAAATTTTCTTCTCTTCTTGTCAAGCATGTGGATGAAATACAGCAGTTGTTTTCCCATTTGTAAATTTTCTTGAGTTCAAAATCAGTTGTTGTAACAATTAATTGGACTTGATGATTAATATTTATCAGTAGATTAATTCATCTTCTTTGAATGCAGGTGAATGCTTTCTTCCTTCTATTAAAAACATCTTATTTATCTGGTCAGTTGAAAGGTGTAGAATATTATTTTAGACACATCTTTTCTTTCCTATGTGATGTGCAGCTTCCCCAGATGGTCCGGAATCGATGGAACATACATATAATTTTTCTAGCAAGCCATTTTTTTTATATTTTCAGCATTAAATTTGATAGTTTAACAATCTCAATCAATCACAATAATCTTAATAAATCAAGACAGCTTTTTATATCCAATTTTTAGCTACCTTAACCAATCAGAGATAGCATCACTTGCTATTTTTGGACAAATTTGTTTTAATTAGATCTCTAATTTATTTTCAACCAAAGTATTTTTCAACTGAAAAGTTTAATCCTTTTTCCAGACACTTTTGTTTTAAAAAAAAAAATAGACTCAATTCTTATTTCCTTTCTTTTGTTTTTTTTTTTTTTTTTAACATCCAGGTAACACTTCAAATCTTTGAGCTTCCTTCTTTAGATCTTGATAAGAAAATTTCAAAAATTATAGCTCCAAAGTGACAATCATTTACAAAAAATTTCACTACAAAGATCGATATCTGATTAAACAGATTTCCTGTTTTAACAAAAAAAAAATTGTACAAAAAAAAATAATTTAACAGATTTAATACTTCCTTTTCTTTCAATATTTAGGAAATGTAAAATTTTGTATGTAATGTACACACATCCTGCATTCTTTCAAATCATTCATAAACTAACCCTAAATAATATGATTGCTAGCTTAGTAATTATAACCCAATTATTTAATTAAATCTGTAACTTTTAAATCCCACTTATAATTAAAGAAAAGCAAAATAAAAGTATAGAATAAAATATTAGAATTGATCAAGCATAGGTTAGTTTTAAAGAAAGTTAAAATGTTTAATATTTGAAATATAAAACAATTAAATAATTTACACATACATTGCCTATATGTATGCATTATAACTTTGCTTTTTAAAGAAAAATTAAATATTAAATAGTTTAAATGTGTGTATTACCTTTCTATCAACACACACACAAATAAAGCATATAATTGTTGTCCCATTCTTTCTCTGTTTAAAGCTTTTAGAACTGGACCTTGTAGGGTTTAAACTTGGATGCCCTACAACTTCCTTTATGGTTATATAAAATTGTGATGATGATTTTTGGTTTACCTTTTCTACATGCACATTACTATAAATTTGGCTAGTGACCAAATTGTAATGGCACAATATATATATATATATATATATATATATATATATATATATATATGATACATATACTATATATATATATATTATAATGATCAGGATGTAATGGAGTCTTACTGTATCTGCCATACAAGGGCACCACCAGGCCATTCAAACCTGGAAAATTTATATAGTAGGCAGATACTTAAGTTAAGATTCAATTTTATTTTATTATGGACCATTAGCCCCAGTCACTAGCTCACAGAGCAGCAGAGATAATGTATACTTTATTTTTTAAAAAAGAAAAATAATAAAAAATAAGAATAAGCCACTGCCAGATTAACAATACACAGAAACATTTATTTTGCATATATATAAAATGTAGAATTATTTTAGTATAATGTTTAATTTATAATTTGATTTACATTTTAACTTTTGATTTTATAAGTTCGCACAGATGAATTTATTAATATTTTATTAGTGTCGAGTATGGATAGACTACATAGATTGCACTCGAAAAAGAAAATATTCTATATCCCTTTTTTAACCCTTGGCCAAAAGTTCACAGTCAAACTAATGCCAATCTATCTGATATATTGATATATTCAATGCAGCATGAATATGACATCACAAGACTGTACTGTCAGAAATATACATTTGAACAGCATGGTTATCAAGAAGAAATGTCTCTCGTCCAGTACAGGAATGCTATGTCTGCCTGGTGAGAAGAACAATAAAAAATGAAAACTCCATAGGAAGGGATTGCAGTCCTTTTTGCCATCTTACTATCCCATTCCTTAGGCTAAAGGGATGATTCAAGGAGCAGGCAATACTGTCTGCTTCCAATGGTCAGTAAGAAATGGGTCTTACTTTGCCAAAGTGCAGCATATAAGATGATCCTACATGTAGCAGATCTTCATGCTACATTTACTAATTATACCAATACATCCAATCCATTGACCCAATTTAACTGTGAAACAAATAACCTAAGATTTACCCTCCCTTAAACTAATATAACTTTACAAATCTATGTAGCCATTTATGCCTGACTTAAATTTAACATGATGTAATTAAAAGTTTTAGCTTAATGTGAAGAAAACAAACAAATAAACATAATAAACATCTAAAAGAACAGAAAAAATAAATTAATGGAAATGATTTTAAAAAAAATACACTCAATAAGAATAGTTATTAATAAATGATTTAGTTTGGTCAGATAGGAATTTCTATTTCTATTTAAATACTGGTAAAGTTTTATAGTTAAAGTTCATTAGTTAGATAAAGTTCTTACAGTTTTAAAGGAGAAAAGTCCATACTTTCTAGTTGCTTGTAATTTGGATCCAGCGTTAATTTCCACGACATCCTGGAGGAGAGAGGTATGCTGTTGCCATTCTGTTTGTATTTATCTGGTGGTCCTTTGCTGTACTTGTTATAGTTTTGCAGGATCTTATTGCAGGACCCCAGTGTTTGCAATATAGGAAAATGATACTTCCATTTTTTTCTTTCTTTTGGGAAAACTAAAGGGATTGAAAGTGCGTCTTTTCAATCCCTTCTCCTTCAACTCTCCCGGCACTAACACATATAACACCCCTAATAATTTGTTTTTAATCTTTTCCTTTTTATATTAAAATTGTGGATTAACTGGACATGACATCATGATGATGATGATCCTTTCATTGTGGTTCATTTCCTGAGGGATTTTTTATTCACTATTCTGTTCTTATTGTTTTTCTCTCCTATATAATTTTTAATTATAACTTTTGAGATGGCCAAGGGCTAGTTTACTTAAGTCTAATTAAAAACAATCATTTCTATTTTTAGCCTTTTACACAATAGAATTAAGTAATATTTACTAAGGCAATAAACCTAAATCATGTGTGGTTGAAAATGCGAAGGTAGGGACCTCTACAAGTCTTAACCCCAAGCTTATGCATTGGAAAAAAAGAGGGGAAATTAGAATTAATTAAATTTGTACGTTCTTAAAGTTATATTTTTATCTTTAAATATTTTAAGTTTTTGGGGAAATTTAGTTTTAAAAATACTTTTTTTATTTTTAATAAAGTTTTCTTTTAATAATTTTCCAACTGTGTGATTTTATATATATATATACGAGTTTAGATGGCTTTTAATTTTTAATTTTTAAAAACAAACTTTTATTTGCAAACTTTTTATTTTTAATTTCTAATTTTACTTATTATAATAATGTAACAGCATGTGTGCCCATTACTATATATATATCAATTATAAGTGTCCAGTCAATTTAAAATATGTTATCATTTTACAATTTCAATAAATGTGTCAATACTAAAAATTTAAAAATAATAGAGACAATTTTTTGTGTGTTTTCTGAAGGTTTGTGATGATGGTATTTTAGTTATATATTGAACTAGTTCCTTCATATAATATAAGTATTGAATGACTTTAGATAAATTTAATTTAATTTAAATATTCCAAATACATTCAACTCTTAGTAGTAGAAAACAGATTAATATATGCATAATGTTTTGAAAAATATTCTCCCCTCTTCTTCGGGTATTGTTGTCCTGACCTGTAAAGTACTAGCATGGGAATCAAACCTGGAGTCAGAGATTGTCGAATATTGAATTTTAAGATTACCAATTGATCCATCAATGCTTTTATTGACTGTGCACTAAAAAAAAATAAAATAACCGATCTTTCAATTACTATTGGAATTTTTAGGTTTAACTTAAAGTAAAAGCATGGGGGGGGGAGGTTCAGAAAATAATTAAGTCAATCCCTTGTTATAAAAAGTAGGAGTTGACAATTAATTTCTGTACACCCCCTCCTCATGCTTTTACTTCAAGTTAAATGTAAAAACTCCAATTTTGGTTGAAAAAAAACAATTATTTTCTTTTTAGTGCACAGTCAATAAAAACATTTAATATATATATATATATTGTGCCATTACAATTTGGTCACTAGCCAAATTTATAGTAATGTGCATGTAGAAAAGGTAAACCAAAAATCATCATCACATTTTTATATAATCATAAAGGAAGTTGTAGGGCATCCAAGTTTAAACCCTACAAGGTCCAGTTCTAAAAGCTTTAGACAGAGAATAGGTCAACAATTATATGCTTTATTTGTTTGTGTGTTGATAGAAAGGTAATACACACATTTAAACTATTTAATATTTAAATTCCTTTAAAAAGCAAAGTTATAATGCATACATATAGGCAATGTATGTGTAAATTATTTAATTGTTTTATATTTCAAATATTCAACATTTTAACTTTCTTTAAAACTAACCTATGCTAGATCAATTCTAATATTTTATTCTATACTTTTATTTTGCTTTTCTTTAATTATAATTGGGATTTAAAAGTTACAGACTTAATTAAATAATTGGGTTATAATTACTAAGCTAGCAATCATATTATTTAAGGATAGTTTATGAATGATTTGAAAGAATGAAGGATGTGTGTACATTACATACAAAATTTTACATTTCCTAAATATTGAAAGAAAAGGAAGTATTAAATCTGTTAAATTATTTTTTTTTGTACAATTTTTTTTGTTAAAACAGGAAATCTGTTTAATCAGATATCGATCTTTGTAGTAAATTTTTTGTAAATGATTGTCACTTTGGAGCTATAATTTTTGAAATTGTCTTATCAAGATCTAAAGAAGGAAGCTCAAAGATTTGAAGTGTTACCTGGATGTTAAAAAGAAAGAAAAAACAAAAGAAAGGAAATAAGAATTGAGTCTATTTTTTTTTTTAAAACAAAAGTGTCTGGAAAAAGGATTAAACTTTTCAGTTAAAAAAATACTTTGGTTGAAAATAAATTACAGATCTAATTAAAACAAATTTGTCCAAAAATAGCAAGTGAGGCTATCTCTGATTGGTTAAGTTAGCTAAAATTTGGATATAAAAGGCTGTCTTGGATTATTATTGTGATTGATTCAGATTATTAAACTATAATATTGAAGGTTGAAAATATAAGAGATGGCGGGCTAGAAAAATTATATGTATATTCCATTTGCCAGACCATCAGAGGAAGCTGCACATCACATAGGAAAGAAAAGATGTGTCTAAAATAATATTCTACACCTTTCAACTGACCAGATAAATAAGATGTTTTTAATAGAAGGAAGAAAGCATTCACCTGCATTCAAAGAAGATGAATTAATCTACTGATAAATATTAATCATCAAGTCCAATTAATTGTTACAACAACTGATTTTAAACTCAAGAAAATTTACAAATGTGAAAACAACTGCTGTATTTCATCCACATGCTTGACAAGAAGAGAAGAAAATTTACTATAATGATTTCCAAATTGTCCACTAAAGCAAATAACCTCAATAGAGTCATCATCATCAAATAGTTATACACCTCAAGAAAGAGATTGTTCCCAGTAAAACGGAAATGGTAGCTACAGAAATATAAACATTATACAAGACAAGTTTGAACCCTTGGAAATTCGCTACAAACAAAAGATCGGTAATATGACTTTTTATATCTATTTTCTTTATGATATCAGTCTTAATAAACATTTTAGCAATAAAGTGGTATATTTTATTTAAAGAACTTTTAAAGACTATTCAGATCAATTAAAAACAAGAATGTCTTACTAAAAATAACTTTGAGCTTCATAAATTATCTTGAATGTATCAAAATTATATGTTTATTAATTTTACAGTTATGAAATATGAATATGTAAAACAATTTTTTTTTATGGTATTATGATTTTAGTTTTAACTAATATTATTATTTTGGTTTTAATAATATTTTGTTATTATGGGATAAAACACGCACATACATAATAATATTTTTATATGTGTATAATTGGAAGTGAATGTGGAATAATGAGTAGTATTAGAATATTAGATTATTTTGTTTCAAGTTCAGTATAGATTTCAGCGCTTGGAAGGGAGGGGGAGAAAATAATTTAAAACTTTTTTCTAAAACTTGCTCTTTCAATTTTACTAACATTTTTTTTTATTCTATTTACATGTTGAATTTTAAAGTATGTGTGCTAATGAGCAGATAATATTTTTTGTCTTGAAATACTTTTCATGGTCAATGTGACGTCCAACTTAATACAAAATACATTTGAAGGGAAAGGGGGAAGAACTTAAAATTAATCTGAGGAGTGTTATATAATCAATTATTATTATTATTCATGTCAATTTTCATATTTATCTAGAAATTTTTATGTATATGTTAGAAATGTAGTAATAAATATTAGTTTGTTTTATTAAACGAGGCGTATATATTTCATTAAGTGTAGTCTTTGTTAAGTGTGATTATTCATCATCATCAATGGTTGAATATTAGTTATTTAAGATATAAGTAAATATGCTAAAATTAAGCAATAATTAGGAATTTCTTTATAAAATTTAGTTTTATGTTTAGGCTTAGTCCTAGAGCTGTAGTTGAAACCCTTGTCATTATCGTTATTATTATCATCATCATCATCGTCATCAACGTTTTAATTAATGAGCTGTTTAACTGTTTAAAGGCCATAAATAAATATTGATTTTATAATATTTAGTGATTTCTTAGTATTATTATAACCACATCCCATCATCTATTTCATGCAAGGATGAGTGAATTGCCATCCTAAATTAGTTATATATAATCTGAGCTAGTGAACTTATAAAAATATTGAAACACATTTGTTATGCTAAGATCTGAGAAATGATTTATGTCTAATATACTCCACTTTGGTTTAAAGATGTTTTACTTTTACCTAAATATTAGTGCTTATAGTGATATGGCTCAAAAAGCAAAATCTCTCATTTTTTTATTAGAAATAAAGTACCAAAAAGGGATTCAAACCCGGTACATGTAAAAGGTTATTAGATATAACCGTGTCTAGATTCAGATAATCTAGTGGCGCCCTGCTAGACCATATTCACTTAGTATTTGTTTAAACATGCACTTAACATCAAACCAAGAAATGAAAGTGGATAAAACCTACTGCCTGTATACCTGAGTTATATTTTATTGAATTACTAGTGTACTCACTTCACGTGATTTCATATAATACATTGCTATAATAATTTGCTCATAATTTGTTTATAATTCTTATATATATGTTTTGGACTACTTTAATTTTGGTTACAATATATAAAATATTTTTATTATTTATAATCGATTTTTTAAAAAAAAATAATTTTAAAGTGCATTTTATCTTTAAAATCACTTTTATATGTATATGAATTTTGTTTATATAATTTTTGTGGGATTTGGATTTATTTAGTGATGATGAAATTCTAACTTAAAAAAACAACAACAATATTTTCTCTTTCAGAAATATTGAATAATAAATTTTACTGAGTTTGTAAAACTCCTGATCCTCTCTATTATTTACTGAGAAAATAATTTTGTTTCATTCATTATATAATGCTTTATTTTACTTGCTCATTTTCATGTTTCACCAATATATTTATATATGTTTATCATCTGGAATAATAGCTATGTTTTCACTTTCTGGAGATTTGAAAGAATATTTGTATGATTGGTTTATTAAATTATACACTTATTGAGGATTTTCAGTAGAGCAACTAAAATCCAGAAGATATGACTCTAGTAACACAAATTAGATTTTAAGTGCAATGTACAGATACTCATCAAGTGTTAGTGTGTATGGTGCATTACCCATGGTCATCCCTTATATTTATTTTAGACAGAATATCAACACTATTTATTTGACTAATACTTTCTTTGCTTATGATCATAAAAGGATCTATATTTTATATTGTTGCAAAGTTTTTAAAGATGAACAGAAAATGTTGATAAATTGAATCAATGGACAAATGTAAAATCATCAAATATGGTAAGTTTAAGATGTAGTAAATTCCATTATCATTCAGAGTTGGAATTTTACATTTGGTTTCAACTATTCCGTGGCTATCATAACTTTGATTTGAGGTAAGACAGGGACAGGATTAATAGAATTGATCATGCTAATCCTATTCAATACTTGTAAATAGCCAATATATGATGGCCCTCCAAATAAAAAATATTCTATAGAAGCAGCATATTATTGAATAAAGAAAACTATTGATGTTCTGAATGTTATGAAAAATAAAATATTCATGAGTAATCATTTAATTTTGCAAATTGAAAATATGAGTAATGCAAATTATTTGTGAATGGGGACAGCTTATTATTGAAATTAGTTTATCATCATCATCATCATCATCAACCATTATCAATCCACTGCAGGATGAAGGTCTCTCCAAGTTTAATCCATCTTCTCCGATCTTTAGCTTCTCTTTTCCACAACACCCCTGCACATTTTCTTATTTCAACCATCCATCTCACATGTGGTCTCTTTATGGGTCTTTTACAATCTCTTGGAATCCAGTTTAAAATTTCAATTGTCCATCTATTATCATTTCTTCTAGCAATATGCCCAGCCCAATTCCATTTCAATCTTTTAATTTTTTCAATAAGGTCAGTAACACCTGTTTGTTGTCTTACCCATACATTGCGTTTTCGATCTCTTCTTGTTACTCCCAACATACATCTCTCCATACTCCTTTGAGTGGTCTGAAGTCTCTGTATTGCTCTTTTATTAAGTGTCCAAGTCTCAGATCCATAAGTAAGAACTGGTAAAACACATTTGTTAAAAACCATTCTTTTCAAACACATAGGCATATTTCCTTTTAGTATCAAGTTATTTCTACCAAAAGCACTCCAACCAAGTTTAATTCTATGATTAATTTCCTCCATTATGTTTCCATCTGTATTAATAATCTGACCTAGGTATTTGTAACTGTTAACTTCTTCTAATTCTTCATAATCAATCTTTATTTTCATATTTTGAGCAAATCGATTAAACATTACTTTAGTCTTTTTAACATTTATCTTTAGTCCTACTTTTCTACTTTCATCTGCTAACTCCTGCAACATTTCCTGCAGCTCTGAAGCATTATTTGCAAAAACAACTACATCATCTGCAAAATCTAAATGACTTAAATACTCTCCATTTACTTTCATTCCTTTAGTTTCCCATTTTAATCCACAAAATACTTCTTGCAGCACTGCTGTAAAAAGTTTTGGAGATATGGAGTCACCTTGCCTTACACCTTTCTCAATGTTGATTTTTCCAGTATCATTATGTAATCTAATTGTTGCTGTTGCATTTTTATAAATATTCTTTAAAATATGACAATATCCTGGATCTATACCTTGATGATCCAATGCTTTAATCACTGAAGAAATGTGTATAGAATCGAATGCCTTTTCATAATCTACAAATCCAAAACATAATGACAACTCATATTCATTTGTCCTTTCTATGACTTCTCTCAATACCTGGATATGATCTATTGTACTAAAACCACTTTTAAATCCAGCTTGTTCTCTTGGTTGGTGGAAATCCAAAGTTCTCTGTAGACGAGTTGTAATTATCTTGGTAAAAATTTTATATAAAACTGATAAAAGGCTGATAGGTCTGTAATTTCTAATATCTTCTTTATCACCTTTTTTAAATATTAATATTATTACTGCATTCTTCCAATCTTCCGGTACATCTTTATCATTTAGACATTTGGTATATAACTTTGCTAAAATTGTTTCTATTTCTTCACCTCCTTCTTTTAATATATCAATTATAATTCCATCATTTCCTGGAGCCTTTCCTTTCTTCATACATTTAATTGCATGTCTCACTTCTTCATTTAAAATTCTGGGCAATTCGGAAGATGTAATAGATATAGGAGGTACTTGTTCTTTATTACTATATAATTCTTGATAAAAATCTTCTACCAATTTCATGATGTCATCTCTCTTTTTAGTAATAATTCCATCTTTTTTTCTTATTGCAGATATAAATTTCCTACCAATACCAAAATGTTGTTTAACATTCTTGAGACTTTTATTTTCTTCTACAGCTTTCCTTGCTATTTCACAGTTATACTTTCTTATATCATTTTCAACTCTTTTCCGTACCATTTTACAAAATTCGAGATATTCAATTCTTTTTAATACATCATTTTTGTATATCTTCATATTCCTTCTTTTCTTCATAAATTCTCTAGTCTCAGTAGAAATTTTATTAGTCAATTGCTGCTTTTTTCTACCAGCTATCTTTGTTGCAGTTTTTAAAAGTGTATCAGTTATTTTCATATTAATTTCATTCAAATCTGAATCATGTTCAAAATCTCCTAACACTTGAAACCTATTTGTAAGTTCTAATTTAAATTCATTAGAATGTTTCTGAAGATTAGGAATATCAACTGTAAATATTGTTTTTCTCAATAATTTTTGTCTCTCTAGTTTTACATTAACACGTAACTTACACCTTACTAATCGATGATCACTTCCTGTGTTAAATTTATTAAGAACATTACAATCTTGAAATATGTATTTCCTGTTAGTCAAAATATAATCCAATTCTGCTGTACCTTCATTTGGATGCTTCCATGTCCATTTCCTTTTAACATTTTTCTCAAAAAATGAATTCATAATATAAAGTTTTTCTTTTTCTGCAAACTCCACAAGTCTATGTCCTCTCTCATTTCTATTACCATAACCAAAATTACCTACAGCAATTTCATCTTTCATTTGTTTACCAATTCTAGCATTAAAGTCTCCCATAACAATTTTAAAAAGTTGTTTACTCTGATCAAAAGCCTTTTGTACATCCATATAAAAATCTTCTACTACTTCATCACTATGAGAACTTGTTGGGGCATAAACCTGAATTATCTGCATTTGGTATCTGCTATTAAGTTGTATAACTAATCTTGCAACTCTGTCCGATACACCATCAATCTCCACAATATTGTTCTTCCACTTTTTATTTATAATGAATCCTACTCCACTTTCAATCTCCACAATATTGTTCTTCCACTTTTTATTTATAATGAATCCTACTCCACTTCCAATATGTGTGCCTTTATAATAGAGTATATGTCCACTTTTTAAATCAATTGTTTCTTCACCTTTTCTTCTAACTTCACAAAGTCCAATAATGTCCCATTTAATATAAGACAATTCTTCTTCTAATTCTTGCAATCTTCCTTCACTTGAAAGTGATCTGCAGTTGTAAGTACCTAAATAAAAAGTTGTCATCAAATGGCAGCCTGGGTCCACAATTAGGGGATTCTTAGCACCCTCTGCTTTCAGTCTCCAACCGCTGCCTTGGTTGGTGACTTTACAGCCTCCTGGGAATAAGGGCCATGCTTTATTTTTGTCTGTCATAATTGTATATATGTATTGGAAAAATATTTATCATTTACACAAACATTCATTCTGCCTTATGAGGCACTGAGAAGAAAGACCATGGTATTTCTCGATCTTAAACTCAGAGGTAAAAAGCCAATAAACTCACCACGCTGGCTAATGCATGTTGGTGAGCAGCCCATCCATGTTCGTATACTATATGAATAATCACATAGTAATAACAGCTGCAACGACAAGAATGTATGGAGTGGACATTAGGAATTTGCCCTGCTCGATTCCTTTAAGGCCTCCAAGAGGAATCAAAGGGTCTCCTTTCAGTTAATAGCAAACTCCTTTCTGCAGCCAGTTTATCATATGTAGTGGTTAATTTAGGGTTAAATTTATTACTTATTGATGTTTAGTTACTTTCTTAATTAGCCTGATCTATTTCTTCTCTTCAATGAGTTGTATTAACTGTATTATTAATAATCTTATTCATCTTTCTTTTCAATTTCTGTTGAGTAGATTACCTAAAGTTTTTCATAGGTGAAATTTCAGTAGTGATTTTAGGGTTGTCTTAATGAAGTTAACATTGCCATTGTTTGAAGTAAATTTAGTAGTTTTTCCCCCAATCTTGTAGTTTTCAAAAGAAACTTACACTTAATAAAATCTTCTGCAAATGATATTTTTTTAAATATTATTTATTACACGAATACCCCCTTCTTTAAATAGGACCAATTTCTTGCTTCAAAAATACTTTTTTTTGACAATATACTATGTGGATCCATCCCAGAGATACAAATAACAACATTTGTACTGTTTTCGCTATGGTACACACAGTGCTGGCTCACCTTTAATCATGCACTAGAGTGTCCGCTTGAACTCTATATTAACAAAATGGAAAAAATTCGGAAAAGGGACCAGAATTTGGCCCCCTCCTACATCTATGACTCCACATGGAGGTTATTGATCTGGCCCCCAAAGCTGATCCCTTTCATTCCTAAATAGAAATCTTCCCTGGAGAGTAATTTGAGGCTGAATGGCCTGCATCCCTTTGTGATAACTTACCTTGCTCTGCATGATTATTGCCCAGATCCTGAGTTGTTATGGAAGTAACCTTCAGTATGAAGGGTCAATTTGGTCATATGGAGCATGAACAAAGGATTAGACCTATCGCTGAACTATATGAGACATGCAAGTTTGGTCATCTATATCAACAGGATACTATTCCAGACTCGTTCCTTGCGGATATGCTTCATATTAGTCCTTTTAGCTAGTGTCAAACAAGATATCAATAGTGAGCTTTCATCCCACTGATTATCATGTAATATATCCTATGTTTAACTATTATCATATATTGTAACTAAATTTCTGAATAAAATTCTATATTTTATCAAAAAAAAAAAACTTTTTTTTTTCAGAAATTAACTTTTTAAAAAATATATTTCCAATTGATTATTATTAAATACTTCAAGCAAATACAATGCAAATACCATGAAAAATAACTGGCACTTCTATATATTTTGTAACGATACAGAAAAAAGAATGTGAAATGGGAAGATGGGAACATATCATCATCCCATAGATTAACCAAATATAATAAATAAATAATCATGAGCATGAAAAGACTTAGCAAAGAGTGTATAAGAAGCATGAGACTAAACATTATATGGCTTCACATACATCATCCTCATTTAATACAAATATAAAATGACTTGAAAGAGAGCATGAAGTCAACAGATTACCATGGATTATACATATATTATAATAGGTTATACTAATCATACCCAGCATTAGATAAATATATGAAATCAACACCAGCATTATATTAGAAAATCAAATTCACAATCATCAACAGTCAATCTTGTGGCTGGATCTAAAAAAGTATTTTATCTAGCCATTCCCAAACATAGTGCAGAAATACAACATAATACCCTGGATACACATACCTAAGTCTGAATCTATCATTTATAATAAAATAAAGTTGAGATGCTGATACATTCTCATTATCAACAATGCTCTGGCAACATGATATCATTAGTATACCAGCCAAATATAAACTAATTCTTTTTCTAACAAAAAATAATATACAGTGAATGAATTTTAAAAGTGACACTTTTGTATCATCCAGAGGATTATCTGAATGGCCAAATACCAACACAAATCCTAACATCCATAGAACTAACCATTATGCTCTAAACTAGCTCAGGAAGCAAGGACCCTAAGGACTATGAATGTAAACAAGAGAAACATAAATATTACAGCTTACTCTATTTTTCTTTCAAATAATTTTAGTGGGATAATTTAAAATTCATAAAACACTAAGCTGTAATGAAATCAAGCAACACACACTGCTAATTTATAGAACAGATATCTGGATGGATAAAGATTAATATTAACCAATTTTTAAACAATTATGTAATAAAGTGATTAATAATTTAAAAAATTAAACAAAGTGACATGATAATATGTTAATTCAAATTTATACATATTATTAGAAATTATAATTTCATATAGTTAAAGTAATTCACTATTTGATTTTCATTTATTAACTTAATTAACTTTTAATTCATTAAGTTATTTCCTGTTAAATAACAAAAACTGGAAAACAATTTTTTCATAATCAGAGATAAAATTTTTTATATCAACTAAAAAAATCATTTTGTAAAATTTTAGTGAAAAAATCAAATAAATAAAAAGAAAAACATGTCTCAAAATAAATCTTAAATTTAATAAAAAATTAAATTCTCTCAAAAACCTTTTTTAGAATTTTGAAGGGCAAAATCAAATGAATTAAAAACATGTTTCAATTACAAAATACTAATAAAATTATTAATTCAAATCAATATCTATTGAATTTAAAAACTTTTATAAATTTAAAGGTAATGTGAACATAAAAAAATACCTTTAACTATGATGTTATTTTCTTCCTAGTCTGTCTTTGACATTTTTCCATATGGGTTTTCTTCTTGAAGACATTTATATTTCAGGCTAATGTACACATTTAATTTTTTCCATTTTTTCAGAGGATTTTCAGTTTTCACAGGATAAATTGATCCACTTTGCAATCTCATAATTTACCAGGACTTCGACACATATAAAGATGGAGGCATTCATATTTTTGGGGTGGACATAAAATTTGTGTCACATTACATCAGGGCATCTTTCACATTTTTTTCAGTGAAGCAGATTACATGGAAATAGATGATGCTTAGCTCCTAGCTAAGGCTTAGCACATGGTGTTCTTTAAATCCATTTTAAAAAACATTTTTCTAAACTAGTGGTGTGCTGAACTTTTACTTCTTTCTTCTTCAGCAGCTGTGTAAGCCATGATTGTTTTCCTCAACAGCTTGGTTAAGAGACTTACTATCCTCTTCAAGTTTGGTTATAACTGACTGATCTCAACATCTTGACTAAGTCTTCTCTTGCTGTTTTCTTCAATTAAGTACTTATAACTAACCCCCGCTTATCAAAAATTGAAATCTAATGATTTACTCACACCCCTATTTTTGCAACAAACCTGTCTTCCATGAATCACAATCCTATCTCCAACATGACAGAATTGATTACTAATTAATTGGGTCTATTTTTAGAAAAAAAAAACATTGTTTAAATATTTTCTTCATTTTTTTATTAACTGAAAAAAAATCCAATCATAGTTTGAAATTCCTCTTTAATTACCCTTTTTTTGCCAAAAGAAAAACAAGATAATGACATTAATTAAACTTATTTTAAAAACACTGACTTTAATTCATTACACTGACCGGATAAACAACAACACATTGTATTGAAAAGAGATAAAAAAAAATAAAAACAATTCTAATTATTTAAAACAAAATGTAACAAAAATATTAAATTTTTATTTTTTTTCTCTTTTCTTTTATAACTATTTATTTATCTCTCTTAAAAGTTAGAATTAAAATTCATTAAGTAATTTACTGAAGAGAAAAATTTCTTCTTTTAATACATTTTTCAAAGTTAAAATTAAAACTAGTAAATAGATAAAATTATTGAAGAGAAAAAAACAAAAGAAATTATTTATTTGATTTTATAGTTTTCTCTTTTATAAACACTTATAAATTATAATATATTTCAAATATCATATTATATTTTAAAAAATTATTTAGAATTTTTTTATTATCATTTGATAAAAAAACATTTAATTAAATGAACTATCATTATTATTACTAAAAAACATATAGAAAGTTAAATATTATTTCCCTATTAATTAAATATAAATTTAAGAAGATTGTAATATTGGCATGGCCAGAATTGGCCGCTGCCCACAATATTATAATATATATCTGGTATAAACACTTTAATATATTTATATTAAATGATTATTGTTTTTCTAAAATGTTCATATTTGATATGAACATTAACAAATGTAATAAGTGAAAGTAAAGTTTTAAACAATAAATGCTGATAAGAGAATTTGCTAAATGAAGTGAAATCATTATACTATTTAATTTTAGATTGATTTGTACGAGGAAGATGCAGATTATGTAATCTAACAACAATACTGAATACAATGATTATATAATTTGAATATAAATAAATATTTTTATTCAAATAGAAATATATAAAATTTTATTATAAATATGCAATGAATATACACATTAAATTTTTTTTTTAATTTAAGATCCATAAGACCATTTGTCATTTAGAATATCTAATACTTACATATTAGACCTGCTGAGCTTTTCATATCCATATATTCTGCTGGTAAATTTCTAACCTTGCAATCCCATCAAATAGACCTTATGATCTTACCAAAGAACATAAACACTGAAACTTCTGACAAACTTAAGTGATAAATTTGTACGCAAAAATAATAAAAACACATTATGATATTAAATAAAACAGGTAGCCTCAGGCAGGAAGACCAATGACTATTTCATCATGTCAATTGAGTATAGAACAGTCGCAACTCTAATGGAAATAATCAAACAAAATGTGGAAGAGGCCTTAAGAATTTATTTAGATAGATTGCTGGAAAGCATATAAAACTGAGGAACTACAATCTGCTAAATATGAACATTTTCATGTCAACCACAGATGCATTGTGGCTAATATCAAAAAATTCAGTCCACCACAATAATTCCATTTTGATCAAAGTTTAGTAATTTCTGTTATCTCATTGGGATAAATTACTAATTAATTTTTTAAACAAAATTAATGTAGTTAGATACATTTCTTGATTAAGATCCTGTGAAGGCATTATATCGCAAAAACACACATGCTTTAACTTTTTATTTTGTTACAGCCTAAACCAGATGTAGGTTTTTATGCTATGTCCATTTTGTAATTTTATTGTCATAATTAACAAATGTAGTAATTTTTTTTCTTTGCTTTACTGTCAATTTTGTAGTTAATACACAGTAAAAATAGTTTAATTTTAAGTGAATGAATAGATGTAATAGTAAATTTACTTTTTTGTGATTTTGCTTATGTAGTATTTGTTTCTGTTAATTTTATTTTAGAGTCCTGCCTGTATTTGTGATAGCAGAATGCAATACCTTTTTCCAGTGGTGGTGTGTGTGTTTCAATTGTACAAAGTACTATTTTGAAATCTCACAACTACCTGTAAATTTTTAATAATATGAAAAGTATAAATTTGTACACAAAAATAATAAAAACACATTACAATACTAAATAAAAACAGGCAGTTGTGAGTTTTCAATATGGTACTTTGGGCCATCACAAACATCCTCCCCCAGAGAAAATTACAGTTTTCTGTCATTTCAAACATGGCCAGAAATAAACAAATTTTACTTAAAATTAAAAAAATACTTCTTATATTAACAAAAAAGAACTATATATGCAAAATTTATAGTTTATGTATTGTTAAAAATGTAACTTTTTTAGATTTACATTTAGTCTGGGAGTTCGAGTTATGGATTAGAGCTGTTTTGACATTTTACATATATATTGGTCTGCCAATAACTTTCTAAACCTTGCAAAAATGTCATAAAATAACATGTACACAGAGTCCATTTTTAAAAACTATTCATTTTAGTTTGTCAGAAGTTCCAGTGTACATGTTATTGTATAAGAATGCAAGATTAGAATGTTATCAGTGGATTAATAAATATGTGAAATGTCACTGCAGGTCTAATACATAAGTACCAAATACCCATATTCTATTATAATCTTAATTAATACACTTATACAGTTTTATGTAAACTTAAATAATGTATTTTTAAATAAATACAATAAAGATTCACCAAACACAAAGTGATTTATTATATTAAATTACTTATACTATGTGGTAATATAAGAGAAGTTAAAATAACTTAAAGAAAACTGTAGTTAGAAAATTTCATAAATTAGTAAAATCATAGCAAAATATTAATAAGATATAAGAAGATCACCAATATAGGCAAAAATATTTGTTTCAGCTTTATGTCCCATCTGAGAAGTCAAAAGCTAAAAAAAATAGTAATAATTCTAAAATGTTTTTAAATAAGATAATTATCATTTAAAAACTATTGTAACATTGTAACAACTGAAAAGAAACCTTTATAAAATCAAATATTTAGTTGGTTAAAATAAAATAATCTAATGGTTTATCATTTTGGGAATATATAAGAAATTTAAGCAATAGAAGTGGCAGGACCATAAACCATGAATTTTGGATTCAAAATCTGCCACTTTACCATTGCATGAAATTATACAGACACTGCATTGTTAATATTAGTCAAATTTTCATTAATTTAATATGATAAAGAAAAACAAGAATTGAATGGTTGAGTGATGCATATAACACGTGTTTTGACCCATAAACCTTTTATCACTGAGTATGCAATGTGACAAATTTTAATTTTAACATTTAAAGCATATAAAGTAATGTTTTACAGATAATAGTAAAACATATAATTATTTATTGCCCTTAGATCTAATTTCTTTTCATTACTCCAATAAAAATTAGATTTGGGTTTGAATAATTTTTTCTAGTCCCAATTAGTGATTTGTAATGCTGATCTTCTGTACATATAAAAATATTGTTTAAAAAATGAATACCTTCTTACATTGCAATGAATGTTAGATAATTTCTTTATGGAGGTTTATAGCTTAATCTTTTCCATATGTCATAGCATCGGCCGGGACGCGAACCCACACCCGTCTGCAAACAACTACTTGTTTGCAAGGCGGGTGCGATGACCTCTCGGCTAACAACGCTTGACATAGCTTAGTCTTTTATGGTAAAAATACGACAATTTATAAGTATTAGCATTTAAATATAAAATATGTATTTATAATTACTAATATAATTTCTAAAAAAAAATACTAATGGGAAATTGTATTGTTTTAAAGAAAAATATTTTTTTTTTAAAATTGCAAAAAAATGAAATGATTAATAATAATCTCTTAAATTAGAAAATTACTTCACAAACATAAGTTATAATATCATTATTTACCTAATTTTAATTATGAATAATTAACCTAACTACAGACAGACAGTAAATATTGAATTTTATATGAAACTAATTTCAAACATTTCCCCTTTTATTTATTGATTAAAATAAAACAATACCAAAGTCTCTAAAGAATTTTTATTATTTATTCATTTATAACAATATAATTATATTTCTGAATGTATTAATAAAAATGAAAATATATATTTATAATTAAACTGAGACCTGGGGAGAAATTTGGGGGAAAAAGCAGTGAAATGAAAATGTGAAAAATCAATAAAAATTCTAATTATAATAATAAAAGAAAGGAAAAAAATAAGTAAATTAGAAGCGAGAATAAAAAGATCAGAATACAGTATAAATAAAAATCAAAGATTTCTAAAAGCAGTAAAATAAAAATGACAAAAAAAAAAAACTAACATAAAAAATACAATATTTAGAAATCAATATATGTGATAATGAAAAAAGAAAAAAACAGTTTTGAAATATATATGTATAAAAGAGTAAAAACACCAGCTGGTCTTATTTTTAAGGTCAAACAATAATTACCATCAAAATCTTTTAGATCAACACATCCAAAGATTAAACCATTTTAATGTTAAGCTATTCCCAATAAATATTATTTTAAACATTTTTTTTTTCTTGGAAAAAAAGTACTTTTATTAAATATACTTAAATTTACTTTCTAAAAACTCAAATTAGCTACAACAAAAAATGTATTGATTATAATGTAATTAAACATTAAAATAAATAGTTAAATTACTTGGTGGTTTGTAAAAAAGTTCAAGCACTAGCAGCGTCAGAAGTGCAATTACAAATCATAGATCTTCAGACTAAAGTATGTCATTCTACCCCTCTTGAAAGCAGTCAATTATCATTTTTAAAAAAATAATTCCTTTCAAACATAAAATAAATAAAATATTTTAACTAAATAGTATACATTTTGAACCTGGCTGAATAGAAAAAATAATATGAAAAGATTGAGGTTTTAGACTTTTGGATTTGTTGAAGAATAAAAACAATAAGTTGGAAGAACAGGATTTACAATATTAAAATGGATAATTAAAAATATACTATTCATTGAAAAAATTATGAAGTGAAAGAGAAAATGAAGTGTAAATACACTTAAAGCTGTACCTAAAACAAAAAATATATAAAAAGTGTCATAAGTTTAAAACAATGAATAGAAAAAGGTTCATATGGATGTGTAGACGTTATACTTTTTTTTTCGCGAATAAGTGATTATATTTCAAAGGTAGAAATGCATACATTTTTACAGTTGAAAATATATCAATTTTGTTTTGAATTTAATTAGAAATAAACAAAAGAAGGTATCACATTTATTTCTAACCCAAGATTTTATATGGTTTTAAACTTAGATTGATTAAGGATGAGAATTTGAAGAATTATGTCTTCTCTGACAACTTATACATCTTGATTAATTTTGTCTTGACAGTTAATTGTACATTTTCATGGATTAATAAAAATGTAAACAAAGGAATGAATGGGGAAATTCCATATAATAATTTAATTAATACGTTTAAAAATAGTGTTCCTTAACAACTATTAATTACTATTAAGAGCCTTAAGCTACTATATTTACTCTAGTACATAATATCTATTTGAGTTAAAATTAATATAAAATAGTTAAAAATAATAGGACCGTCTTTTATTTTAAATAAACTGAAGACAAAATAATTATTTTTGGCTACTAAAATAAGTAGTTTAGTTTAATGTTATTAATAGTAATTGATAGTTATCTAGTAGCACCATTGCTAAATATTACTCATTACATAAAATATTCTCAATCATTTTTTTGTTTACATTATAATTAAGTCATGAAATTATTTAATTTAACATATATTTTTATCAAGAGGAGATGAAGATCTAATTCCTCAAAATCTTTACACTTATAAAACTCTTTGTTGATTTTAAATCCCTATAAAACTTTGAATGAAGAATAAAAAAAAAACAGACATTTTGTGCCTAAGCAAAGCCAAGATAAAAAAGCTAATATTGGTTACTAAAGCAAATAGTTTACCTTGAAGCTACCAATAGTAATTAATAGTTAATTAGTGACACTATTTCTAAACAATTTTTTTATAATTATAATATTCATTCATTCATTTGTTTATATATATATATATAATAGCTTTTTATAGTTAACTATAATCATATAGAAAGGTTTCTTATAGTAATATAAGGCTGGGGGAAGAGAAGTTGTAGCAATAATATGCTAATACACTCTCTTTTAGGTACTTTATACTTATATATATAATAACAATGCCTTATAAATTATATTAAAGAGAAATGAAAAATAGACTACAATTTACTTTTTGTAAAAAAAAAAAAAATCGGTGCAGTTAAAATTAAAAAGTAAACCAAAAAGATCAATTTACTAAAACAAAAATTAAACATGATTTATATCAAAATGAAATCAAATTTGTAAAATAAAAATTCTACAGTATATTTATTTACTCTCCATTTTCTCTCTTTATTTTTTGATTTTAAATAAAAAAATATTGTTTATCTAGAAACATTTAATTAAAATATTTATTAATTAAAATAAATATATTAATTTATGGATATGCACAGCTTTAGGTGTTGGACAACAGGTTTTTAAAAACTTTGTTGAGAAAATGCAGTGATAAGTAGCTATAAATTGGCTGAAATAGTGAATTTAAATCAGAATTTATTTTGATAGATAAATTAACTAAGGAATTTTAACAGAATTGTTATCTTTCATAGTGAACCTTTCACCTTTTATAGTGAAGATAAACACAGCATACTGGATACATGTCAATAGGAGAACTTCAAGATCATAATAAAATAACTATATAATAATCAAACAACTAAATATTTATGTTTATTTAATGTGAATTGATAGTGGCCCTACCCAAGCATATAACTTCATAGAAGACATTTACAAAATCCAGTTCTAGTCTGAAATAAAAGTGATACCTATCATCATTTAAAAAATTACATTTTTTTTGTCCAAAGTTTAGATTGACAGTTTCTTACTGCCCCCAAAATTATATTATTTGATAATGTTAAAGTATGGATAGATTGCAGTAAAGAAGAAACATAATGGGCTGACCATCCTAATGTGGGAAACAATCTAATAATAAAGTTTGCCAGCATAAGGATAAAATAAATAGACTTGACTAAAATAACTGGCAATTATATTTAAGGAATAAGTGTATTTAAATAACAATCCAGGAATAATGAAACTTTAAAGTGAAACAACTGATTGATAAACACTGAAAAAAAAACTTTACTCAGGTTTCTAAAACTAAATATTTCAGAAATTGGAAATTTATTATCAAAATATATGTAAACTTATATTAACACAAAAACTTGGTAAGTCTGTTTCATATATATAATACAGAGAGTGTACCAATAGCTCAAAAAAAGCTTTTAATTAACACTTTAATAGCCTGAAATGCGACATCATGGTTGTCACCTTTAGATTGCTCTAACTCAGCCAATTTTTTAGTTATATTGATGAAAAAATACCCGTATTAAAGCTTAGAGCAAGGCCTATAAAATGCTGCCCTCTTTTGAATTATTTTACAAATAAAAAATCGATACTAGGAGGGTTTTAAGTTGAACAAAAGAAGAAGGCCAGTTTTGATTGGTTGGATAATCTATTCCCAATCTATTCCCAATTCTTATTGGCTGATAATTCCGTTAAATATTTTTTTACCACTAAAATGAAAATATATGTTTTGGAGTGTTTTTTTTATTATGTTTCGTACGTATTATAAATAATTTTCATAAAATCTAATATTTCTAATAAAAATATAGTTATTTTACAAAAGTAGTAAGGTTTTATTAAAAAATTGTATACTTTACACGATTGTAAATTGAAAAAGAAAGTAGCTGTAGCAGCAATTTTTGACATCTTGTCAAGAGGTTAGATTGCTCCAATCTGTTTATTTGATTTTCAAACAAAGATTAATGATTTAGAATATTTTTCTGGCATTATAATGTATTTTTGGTGTATTTTTTTAATAATATGCTGAAAGTATAATTATTTTGAGAAAGACGTTAAGATTTTTCCTAAAAAATTCTTAAAAAATTCATAACATGAAATCTGGGAGGGATCTAAATGACATTTACAATGCTTCTAATTCACTCGTAATGTTTTTTTTGATTTTTCCACTTTTTAATATTTCTATAAAATACAAATAAAAATATATTTTTGAAATAACTTTTGTTTACTTTCCTAACATTACAAATAATTAATATACTTTTTGAAAACAAAACTAAAATTAATATACATTAAAAGATGAAAATATTTGTATCAAAAAGTTTGTCACTTGACCAATTAAAAGTTTCAGAGTTTTACTTCGCTGAACCAATAATGAAAGTGATCTATAAAAGTGTTAATAAGTGCAGTATGAGAAAATATTTAAAATCTCTATCCAGAACCTTCCCATCTTCAGACCAACTGGTTTTGAGCTTATGGGTCACATCAGTGAAGAGTTAGAATGTTCGGAGCTATAAGCTCAAAACCAGTTGTTCTGGAGATGGGAAGGTTTTGGATAGAGATTATAAATATTTTCTCATACTGCACTTATTAATTAAGAGCTTGTTTGAGCTATTGGTATGCTCTCTGTATTACATTTTTGTAAATACAAGCTTTAAAAGTAATGTCACATTATATATGACTTGCTTTTTTGATTATATATATATATATATATATTGTAAGAGATGGCTTACAACTAATTATATATGACTTGCTTTTTTGATTATATATATATATATATATATTGTAAGAGATGGCTTACAACTAACCTTCATACCTGTCCCAGTTTTTTCACAAAGTTAAATTCAGACCAAGTGGTAGGCAAATACATACCTGCTTATACACATGAAGTATATACATATATAAACATACATATAAGCTAATATGTTTGTCTATTTGTAGAAGTTACTTTTTTTTTCCTCTTTCTTCATTTAATCTCATTAACTAAAATAATAATTAATTGACTTATAGAATAGATATAAGCAAAGGTCAAAATGAAAATGAGGTCAAAATTGTTGCTAAGTGATCGAATTTGGAATAATGAAGATTAAATAATAATAATAATAATAATAATAATAATAATAATAATAATAATAATAATGTTTTATATATATTTTATTAAGTTGTAACAATAGGTTATAGCTAGCATGAGACAATCTAGCATTTACTTCACTTGTGGTCTAACAACATAACTGTCAAGACATAAAAAAAATCTTTTTTTTTTTTTTAAACGTAAATGTTCAGCATTTAAAAACAGTAATATCTTAATGTCTATATTTTAAAAGTATTCTAAAGACTTTATAATTTGGATAGAAGGAAAATGAAAATTTAAACTTCAATTTATAATTACCAGGAATGAACTAATGACATAATTTATTCTGCAAGCTGGAATTTATTGTTATAGAAATAATAAAAAAGAAACATGAAAATAATAGAAATTAACTGTTTCTTTAAAGTATTTTTATATATATATCTATTGAAGCCACAATATAATTAATAGTGATTGATAAAATGGTCATTACAATGTGTGTGGGGTAAAAAACCAATACTGTAGTCTCCAAAGTTATCTTCGATGTCATTATAAAATTTTCCATCAAAATGTTTATTTTACAAAACGCTGGAGAATATCAATCTTCAATGGATTTGTATACATTCAGAAGAGATAATTTGTGTGTATTTGTGTTTAACCAAATAGCATGAAAGATACAAATAGTAACAGAGTGGTGAACAGAAATGATATGCATGGAGATTGACATTTAAGTTTATAAACTCTTAACTATGAACAAAGTGCTTGCTTTCCTCAGGAAAAATATATCTTGTTTTGATTCACATGATTATTATTATTTTTTTGCTTTTGTCATTTCTATTAGAAAGTTTATGTATTGTAATTTTTTTTTATTGTATATTCAAGATTCATTTTTAAAATGTTGCTTGTTTATAAGGACAAACATTTTATAAACAATTTTTAATGCATACAAAATTGCTTACACTCTCAGTTTTTAAATTTCAACAGGAATAGTTTAAAAAATTCATTTCATATTATTTAAAAACTAAAAGATATTATATATATATATATATATAATTAATATATATATATATATATATATATATATATATATTGTAACAGAATAAAAAAATGATGAATGAAATACATAATGATATTATAGTCACTATAATTTATAATTATATAAGGATGACACTAATCTATGAATAAGAATATGGCAATTTACATATCCTGCTTTAGTTAGGCGTCCATTTGTAACTAATTAAATATAACACCATAGCCTGTTTGCTACTATCATAAACATTAATTCCATCACGCTAATAATGAGATAAATAAATTATCCCATTTCTCAACACAAAAATAAAAATGAAAATTAATCACTGTCATCATTTAAGATATTTCAATATTGGGAAGTCATTTGAACCAATAAAATATATGAGCTATTGTCATCAGATAAACCAATATTAGCTATAGCAACTGAATAAAATTACTGTGAAATCCATGGAGTGCATTATGCTTATCTCCAATAGTGGTTCTTTTAACAAAGAATTCTTCCCATTCTTCTTTCCATATATATAAGACCATTCATGGTCACATGCACATACTGGGCTATTTATAACAACTTATAAAAAATATATAGAGTTAATACTATCACGTTGGAAAATGGACTAATTCATCTTTATTCAGCTAAGCTAAGTACATGTGTTTTTCACAGGTGCAACTAAATTGATTAAAGTTAAAAATGGTGTGGGACTAAGGCAAGGATGCCCTATGTCACCTATTTTGTTTGTGTTGTATTTGAGTGAAATGGAAAAAGCAATAGAAAGATTAGGAAGAGGAATAGAGATACCATTAATAGGTAGTAAGGGAGTATATATTTTGTCAGCTCTTTTTTTTTGCAGATGATATATTTTTGTGTGCAGAAAAAAGAGAAGATATGGAAGTTATGTTGAGGACATGTGCAAGGGTGGGTAAAGAGATGGGGATTAAATTTAGTGAAGAAAAATCAAATAAAATGATGGTTAATACTGAGGAAAGAGAAGATGTAGAATTTTTATTGGGAGATATTAAGTTAAGTGTGGTGAATAGATATAGTTATTTGGGAATTATTTTAAGTAATCAGAAAAATTATTTGGATAAATGGAAGAAAAAATTGATAAATGAAGCAAAGAAAAGAAAGGGATTGATAAAGAAATTAACAGTATTTTCATATAATAAATATGATGTAGCTAGAATTATATGGTAAGGAGTTGCAGTAGCAGGGTTAACATATGGTAATGATGCATTATATGTTAGTAAAAAGATATTAGATTATTTAGAAAAAGCTCAAAGGGAAGTAGGAAGACATGCATTGGATGCAGAAGTATAAACAGCAAGGGAGGCAATTCAAGGAGAAATGGGATGGTCAAGTTTTCATATGAGAGATGCAAAAAGCAAAATGAATGTTTGGTAGATTGCAGTTTATGGATAATAAAAGAATAGCTAAAATAGTATTTAATTGGGTTATGAGTAAAGGGCAGGTAACAAGATGGGTGAGAAAGGTAACACACTATGCAAAAGATTTGGATAAAGAATTTATATCAGTATATTTGTACAAAAGATGGGATGATTGTGTTAAGAGGATTATTGAGTGTTATAGTAGTAAGGAATGGAATAAAAGAATAAATTTATTAATAAAAACTAGGGAGTTAGAGAGATGGAGAAATAGTATGGAGAGTAAAAAGAGTTTAAATATATATAGAAATAAACAGAATATTAGGTGTGAGTTAATATATGATAATAGTAAGGAAAGTAGTTTATTGTTTAAGGCTCGAACTGGATCTTTAGCTACAAAAGAATATACATGTAAATGGAAAAATATGGGTGATTTATTTTGTAAATTATGTAAGGAAGGAATTGAAAATATTAGACATTTGTTAATTGAATGTAAATGTTTGAAAATAGAAAGGGTACATATAATGAAGTTGTGGAAAAATAAATATGAAAAGAGTGATTATACAGAAAGTGAATTATTGGTTTTTATGCTGGGTTTGGAAAAAGATAAGGGGGATTTAGATATAAAGGTTATAGAGTTGACAAAAATTATGTTGTTGAAATGGGATAGAGCAGATTATGGGTAAATTTAGAGTGGGGAATGTAAAATAAAGTGGCTAACAGGTTTATCTGGGCATAATTGCTGAGATATTCTTGACTTCGTTTAAGGAGAAGCCATAATACATCACATCACATCACATAAATATTATCTGTCCATAGTGTACTGAGTTCAAACCCATTCAGTACATTTTACTACATGTGGCTTAGATGACTAATGAACAACAACAACAAAAGACATTCCTATATTTTATCTATGTCAATAAAATTATAAGATCCCAATACCATAAAATTTATATATCCAACACTCCTATAGTTATTACTAGCTCAGTTTAAGTATATTGATGAACAAATGCAAGTATACTCTTACCAATGGTTTCCAAACACACATAGTGAAAACCATTACTTACATATATGGCCATTAAACCCAGTTACTTAATTTAATTATTTATCATAATATAATGATGATGATGATCCCATCCACAGCTTTTATAATGAACTCACAACAACAAATTTATCTTTCATAAACTTATAGGCACTTTCATAAAATCACATTATGTTCAAATTGGGATTTAATTATAATACCCACTAGTGTTTGTATATGTTTATGGTTATATTTATTTCAAATACCATTACAGATAACATTATAGCCCAATTATCAGTATTTACCAGTGATGATGAACGATCATCATGAATCTCCCCACATGAAATTTAGCTTTTCATAAACCCCTATTTACTAAACATATTAATTATTTTAAAGATTGGATTTAATGATTATTATTTATTCAGTGATTATGGTGATCATAACTCTTGGACACAATGTAATTTAGTCTTTTGTTATTAACCTCTAATTATTAAAAAAAACTTGGTTATATGTCAAGCATAATCCTTAAACATCCTTATATGTAAATTAATATCCTACACTTAATATTTACTTAACATTTACGAATGATGATGATCAATTAAAATGGTACAATCAAGAAAAGAAAAAATATATATAACAATATTAATAATAATTACTCGGAAACCAAATATGATATAATTATATTTATTAACACTGTTCCTTTTTTTTTATAAATCAAATTTACTAATTATACAATTGACTTTATTAAACATATAATTAAACAAAATATCTTAATACTATATGCATAATCAACTAATTTTATATATCTGCTTTTATTACTACATCTTTTGAAATAAGCTGACTTAATGACATAAAAACTATTCTATTGAATGCTTATTCAACAGTTTCCCTACTTATTACATATCATAAAGGTAAATTTTATTTATGTAATGTGTGTTTTTTCATTACTTTCATACATATGTGAAACCCTGCTCTTTAATTTGCTATATTTAAATAAACTATGCATAACCTATTTTTTTGATGAGGTGGAATAAGCAGGCACACATGCACACACCCTGTGATACGTCAACATATATATATTTAAAATGTGTATCTCTATATTATGGATTAATACATAAATAACATATATAAAAAATATTATTGCAACCTTGAGTAAAAAAAAAATATCAAATTTAATACATGCAAAAATAAATAATAATAATAATAATAATAATAATAATAATAATAATAATAATAATAATAATAATAATAATAATAATAATAATAATAATAATAATAATAATAATAATAATAAAAACATTGTAAAGCATATATTCATAAGTTGCCTAATTATTACAATCAATAAAAAACAATAATAAATGAAAAAAACATTTAGTACCACAATATATAATAAAAAAATCAAAAATAATGAAAAACTAAGTTTAATGAATTTAAACTTTGTATGTGTAATGCTTTGTAGTATTGAGAATAACACAATCAATAAACAAACTCTTAATGTTTCTGTATCAAAAGAAAAAGAAATGATTGACTGTGGAAATTAAAATTTACTTTTAATAAGTAAATAAAAAAAATTGTTAATTAAATTTTAAAATTACCCAATTCATTTTTTAGTTATTATTAATGTCCCAGGTTTACCGTTCTCCCAATTTATAGCTTCAATTGCTTGGTTTGCTTGTTCCTACCATTTTAAAAAAAGTTATTGCAGACACTTTTAGATAAATGTGATGAAAACCTCTAAAAATTTGATCCATAGATTAATTGAGGTTGGCTTCATGGCTTTAGACATCTTCTTTCTTCTCTTCTTTCCTCTTCTCCATCCATTCAAAGATAATGATTCTTAAGTAGGCCAGGAGACAAAAAAGCTTCTCAGTAGCATCTGTGGTTAGTTGAATTTAGCTATTTCTTTGGTTATTATATACTGGTATATGAGCCCACAGATAGCTGGGTGATTTAACCCATAGATGTGAGGTCTTCAAAGAACAGAAACAGTGAGTTTAGCATGGCATTCTGACTGTTTTACAAACAACCAAAATATATATAAGTACCATTATACGTTATATTAACAACTTCTTTTAAAGGATTCAATTTAAATCCATATCTTTAGATGAATTTTGCTATGAAATTACTTATATATATATATGCACATCTTTTATGCTGATTTTAAAGCAAGAGTCATATTTTCTTCTTTAATTTTTTTTAAAGAGAAAAAAATCAATAGCTTCTTCTGAGCTTAAAAAAACAGGTGAGGAAAAAAAACTGTTTAACTTTAACTGCCCATCTCTTTCAAGGTTTTAAACAACTGCATCTCTTTTTTTAATATTAATGAATGCATCTCTCCTTTTCAATATTAATGACTGCCTTTCTTTTTTTAATATTCATAACTACATCTCTCTTTTAATAGTAATGACTACATTTCTTTTTAATAGTAATGACTGCATCTTTTTTTAATAGTAAATGACTACATCTCTTCTTAATAGTAAATGACTGCCTTTATCAATATTCATCCCCTCTTTATATTTCATTTTTCTGATTAAAAGGCTACCTGCAAATCCTGTTATCTTGAGATAAAAATCAGAGTTTCACAAGCTGATGATCTATCACAATTAACAAGAAAATTAATATTTACATTTATTCCACATTTCCCCTAGTTTTTCTTTTTTTTTTTAGGATATCTAAGATTCAGATAATACAAAACAATAAAGCTTGCAATCTATAGTCAATAATGACTTGTGTAAAATGTTTTATGTTTAAAAACAGCTGTAATCATTCTTTCACACTCCTCTCTACGTGTGTGCTTAGTTTAACTACTAATCTATATCTTTTTTACACCTAGTCTGTCTGCTTTATTTAATAAAAAAATACAGCTAAATAATTTAACATATTATTTAACAAAAATAATAGATCAATATATTAAATATCATTTCTTACAACCCTATATTCATTACTGCTTATTCATCTATCATCTATAAACTATATATAATATATGCACAAGTAAGTATATGTATATATACAATAATTTTTTTTAAATTAGAGTATATATATATATATGTGTGTGTGTGTGTGTGTGCATGTGGGAAATGAGAACATATATATATATATATAATAAAAACAGTTTAATTTTAATTTGATGAGTAATGCACCAAAAACATCTTTTTTTTAAAGCATATTATTTATCAAATTAAATAAAAGCATTTTTTATAAAATATTTTCTATAAATGTTATTGATTTGAATTTGAAAAAAAAAATAATAATTCACTGACTAAGCCCTATTCAGGGTTTAAAGTTTTGATTAGCAATCATTTGCAAATATGACTATTAAATTTGTATATTTAAAAATATTCTTCAACTTGATATTATTATTCCTACACACAAAATCTAATTTAAAATAGTTAAATTATTATTACATAGTTGAATTCAATAATTACAAATTATTATTATGTTTAAAATAATCAAACTACTAGTTTTGCTCTTATAAAATATAAATCACAATATAACTAAGTTTATTGTATAAAACAAAAAAATTAAAAATAATATAAAATATAAAAAACACTATTGCCAAGTTTTTTCAACTTGTTTGAGTTCTTATCAAGGCTGTATAAAACATTATTACCCTACAAAGAGATAAACTCAAACATTTTATTACATTGGCCAAGAACAACCATGTGGAAAACTGGTTAATTTCACATTAATGGTACAAGAAGAATTCTTTATCACATATGATTCCTTGATCTAAATTTTTATCACATGTTTAATACATCAATTATTGTGATTTATTTTTTAAGTATAAATTAAAAAAAAATAATTTTCTTTCAAATTATATAATTTTATGATTTTCAATTAATTATTAAGGATTTTAAGAGGAATTAAAAATAAAATATAATTTTTTGCAGAATTTATTCTAACACTGCAAAACTATTAGAAAATAATTCATTATATCAATATTTTTTTCTAAGATTAATCTTTTCAGTGTAGAAAATCCAGTTAAATGTGAGTTAAAACTCTAAACTTTTGATTGGTCAATTACAGAATTAGCAGTAAAAATATATTTGTCTTTTAATGTTATATTCATTTTAGATTTGTTTGTAAAAAGTATATTAATAATTTGTCAGATTATGAAAGTGAACAAAAGTTTTTTCAAAAATAACTTTTTATTTATAATTATAAAAATATTTGATAGTGGAAAACCTAAAAAGAAAGTTCGTAACAAATTAGAAGGTGCTGCAGGTGGCATTGATTTCTTTCTCAATTTTAACGTTGTGTAAAATTAAATATTTTTTTTACTAAAATCTTAGCTATTTTTCTAAAATAATTTTATTTTCTGCATATTTTATCTAAATAATTTATAATATGTAAGTTAAAAATGATCTAAAACTTATATTTTCATTTTCAAAATCAAAAAAAAAAGTTGGAGTGGTGAAAATTATTGACAGGTGTTCTCCTTTGTCCAATATGAGCAACAACCAATCAGTGCCTAGGAAAGACTGCCTTCTTCCATTGTTAAAACTTAAATTTTAATAATATTGATTTTTTACTTGTAAAATAATTCTAGAGAAAGCAGTATTATATGGTACTTTTATAACCTTTAAAATAAGTGAAATTTCATTACAGTAATGTAAAAACTGAGTATCTGACAAATATGAACATCTCTGGTCTGTGAATTCTCCTATGAGGTTAATAGTGCGTATCTATGTTATATTAAGGTATGCATTTATATAACTAGATGTATATGAATAGACTTTGCTTATTTGCAAAATCTTGAACATGTCATTGTTGTATGCAAACATTTACTACATCAGTAGATGTATGAGAATAATTTGCCACTGCATATAACATATATCATATATATTAAAGATCTTATACTCTATTTATAAACTGGATTTAATTCAAGTTATAAAATTTTTTTAGACTTTTCTCTTTATGTACCTAATCTAAACCTAATCCAATTAGCCAAACAGTTATGAATGTTAGTAAAAAAAAACATTTATCACTTAGCAATTAGAAAATAATGTATATTTTTTTATTGTTTTTCTATAAAGATATTATGAATAGATCTTTGAATTGCTGTGAGTTATTTAGTTTAATTACACACACATACATATAAGTAATAATTAATAATATAATGCTTTGTATGTATGGATATATATTATTGTGAAAGAAATGTATTCTTCACACATACTCTCCCCTCAATAAATGTTTTAAAAACATAGATGGTAAGTATATGCTTAAAGTTTATTCTTTGAATAAACCAACATTTATTGATCATGCCTAAATTATGTCTTGATTTTATTATTAGCCTGATTTTTAAATTGTCATATTATATGCACAAGTTCAGTTTTTTATATCACTGGGAAGAGAAATTAAATATGCTTAAAACTTTCATTTTACAACACATTGTTGAAAGTTATGAATAAAGATATCTGAAAAAGATAAGTAATTTTAGAATGTATTTAATGATGAATCAGTACTTTTCAAATGATCACAACTCTTATTCATTATATCAAAAATGATAGAGAAATGAGAGATGGAGTTATATTAATGATATGGTGTGATTATGTCTAATATTAATCTTTTATACATCAACAAATATTTTTATTTTTATACAGTGCAGTATTTATTGTAATATCTTCAGGAGCAAATCTATCTTCACACATGTACTGTTTTAACAAACTGATATGCACTTACTTGTAAGCTTAGATTTAAAAATGAATTTCCTTGTCCTTCAAGCTTATCTATATATAAGCCAAACTTTTGGCATAACATGCATATTCAGGGATTGAGTCTTATATATACCTGATTTTTAAATGATGTTCTGATTATTCAAACATAATTTCCCACAGGAGAGAGAACCCATCTCATTTTAACCACTTGTAATTAACATTCAATAATTCAGAATCAAAATAATGCAGCACAAATCAAATATATAACAAATTTAAGCCCTGAATATGCACACTAGGCAAATGGTTAGCCTATATATAGATAATCTTGAGGACAAGTGAATTCATTTGTCATTTTAAATCTTTGTTTATGAGTGATATATGTCAATTTATTAAAATAGAGTATGTGTGGAGATTGATTTGCTTCCAAAAATATTACAATAAATACTGTGTTGTATAAAAATAAACATATTTGTTGGTATATTTGGATTCTGAATTATTGCACATTAATTGCAGTGGTTAAAAAGGAGATGGGTTCTTTCTCGTCTGGTATTTGAATTGCGTTTGTATAACGTGAACATCATTTTAAAAATCAGTATGTAATACACGCAAACTCTAAATATGCATGTAGGCAAAAGGTTGGCTTCTCGTCTGGTATTTGAATTGCGTTTGTATAACGTGAACATCATTTTAAAAATCAGTATGTAATACACTCAAACTCTAAATATGCATGTAAGCAAAAGGTTGGCTTATATATGGATAAGCTTGAAGGATAAGTGAATTCTCTTGTTTTTTTTAAATCTTTGCTTATAAGTGAGTACATGCTAATTTGTTAAAACAGCTCATGTATGGAGATTGATTTGCTCTTGAATTAACCTTTATCTAAATTAAAAAGTTTATATCTGGGTTAGAAATGATTTAATAATCCCTAACCTAATAAATGGTTAAAAATAATTATTAATATATTTATCTAAGATAAAGAGTATAAAGTATGAATGCAAGAAGCTTGACACTTACAAATTAAATTGTAGTAATATATATATATATATATATATACATATATATTTATATATGTAGTAATATATATATAATTCAGTCTCAGGCATACTATTTATAAGCTGTTTATATATTTATTCATTTTTAGAGGTTCCTTTTTACTTTTAAATAGAATAAATCATCTAAATTAAATATTATATGTAACATGTGGTATGTGGAGAGATCTTAGTATTTTGTTATCAAGGTATTAAAAAGAATTAAATGATGGTTTTTATGAAATTAAAATAATGCAGAATGCAATTTGTTGGTGATGGAGTGGTCAATGGTTTTTATGAAATTAAAATAATGCAGAATGCAATTTGTTGGTGATGGAGTGGTCAGCACAGCTGCCTTACAAGCAGTTGTCCCGCGTTAGCAGGTTCGCTTCCCGGCCGATGCTATGACGCATGAAAAAAAAAGTGCAGTTTGCAATTTTAATGCAAGATTAACAAATGTATATAATTGATTTATTGTTCACGAATGATGTAAAAATCACAAACATCTAAGAACTTATTAATCTAATAGTATTATATTTTTCTATATGTCTTATTAATATTAATCAAATGTAATTTTTTTAAAAATCTTAGTTAATTAATTTTGTAAGGTCTTATCATAAATAAACTGATTTTCAATAATATTAATAGTAAATGATTAATATTCTATCCAATCCAATCAATTACAGTTTAAGTTAATTTTATCCAGTTTTATGTATTAAAATAAAAAACCCCAATAAATTAACTAAAGTAGTTGTTTGTAAGTGAAATGGGATTCACAGATTTCAGTCTTTTAACAAAGAACCAATCAAATGGAATTTTTAAAATTCAGTTTCTATATAAGAAAAACATTCTGTTTCTATTTAACTGATAAGTAATAAAAAAAAAAAAAGTAAATTAAATATTTTGCGAAATGAAACCAGAGTTGTCTAAAACAATAATGTAGAAGAAAGCATCTTTGCTTGAATGACAAGATGATATTAATTCTCTCTACATTATTACTTTTTTCTTGACTTTCCTATTTCCTTGCCTATCTCATTCCAGATGTTGGAAGTCTTCTATATATTTTTTTCTCTACAAAACATGTTGGATTATGAAAATTCCAAAGAATACAAAGTTATTTTTTTAATCAAAAAATATTAAAAATTTCTAAGATTAATTGCAGAATTTTATTTTGCTCTCTATAAAAAAAAAGTATATACACGACAAGCTGCTTCCTGTCTAACTCTGTGAAAGTGGATTGACATCTTTTACATTAGTTCGATTAATCTCTCTAAATCTAGAACCACACATTAAAATTCAATTTTTTTACTAAACAGACTGGATTACATTTTTAATTAACTTATCTATTAAAATATTTTCTACATATTTATATAAATTAAACTAATAGTAAATAAAAAAAAATTATTTTGTTACTTACTGTCAAGAAAATCTTTATATTGGAAATATAGCAGCAGATCGTGTAATATAAATATATTATTTTCATATATTGTTTTAAAATGTGATTTTATTAATACATAAAAACGTATATATTAAGAACTTATAATGAGATTTATTTTTAGGTAAACTATCTCTTAATATAACATAAATAATACCTATTTATGCGCAAAAACAACACTGGAAACATAAACAAAGTATACTTTACAACCACCAAGCTATACAGAAAATGGTAAGAAAAACGATTACAGATACACTTCGTAAAAAAATGTTATGAAAAAGGGATAAATGTTTTTTTCTTCACGTCCAGCCATGAATTTCCTAAGGTTGGCAATTAATATACTATTATATTTTCTATATAATCTCATCAACATTAATATGACAATTTATGTATGTTCAAATATAAAGTTTAATTAATCTTTAAAAAAATATAATTTAAATATAACTAGCTAGTGTTAATAGATAACTGTTCAAAACCATGCATTGTACAGTATATAGTTATTCACTGTTGACAATGCTTAAAAAAGTTTTTTTATAGTTCAATATTAAGACAATTCACAATAAACAAATAGTCATCAGGAAATATCAATTATATCAGTGCTTTTTCTTATGTCCAATTAAAATATTGCCAGATACACAGCTTGAGTATAACTGATAATTTAAACGATGTGTTGGAATTCATTGTTATAATAAATTTTAAGTAATAATTGAAATTTATTAATTACAAAAATTGATTTTGTTCCACATAATCATTAATTTCCAAATGTAAATTATGTTCTTTGCATAGGATATGATATATTGGTCCCATTCCATAAAACAAATATGTTATTTGGTACCCGAAATTTTAGAATAGTTTGGATTTCATTATTCGTTGATTTGGATTTCATATGAATGTTAGTTTGTTGGAATTAATTCTAATTTTTTTTTTTAAAATATAAAACTTCAGAAAATCTTTAATTAATCAATACAAAGCTGATTATTAACAAATTAAATTGTTAGTTAAATTCACATTGTTAAATTCTGATAAATTATTGCTTTAATGTATGTAATGTTGGATTCTTTTGGCACTGTGATACCATTGTATGACATTCTATTATTTTTAGATCCATTGTAAAAGTGATTAAACCTATTAAATATTAGGCACTAAGTAGTATTCCAGAATTACTAATTGAAGTTACACGGTCTACACAAGATCTCAGCTTAACAGGAATTTTGGAAATCTTTACATAATGTAAAATCTCCTTAAGTAAATGATGTTTCAGTAATTAACATTATTTTAAGTGAATTAACATAAATAATAATAAGGCACATTGTACAGTAGTCTTCTATCCATTTAAAACATTTTGTTATGTCTAGTAAATTTTCTCATCTATATTTATTCTTCTATAATAACAATTTGGGTCTTGTGACATCACATACAGCATCATTTTACCATTCTCAGTCATCATTGACATATAATCATTTTGTACATTTAATTTACATTCTTGAATATAAATATTTAAAAGCAAACATTAGTACACTTTACAATATAAATGATCTAAAAACCATGAAACCCTTTCAAATAATTGCCAAGTTTAGTACTGGAAAGATTATTTATCTATTGGATCATTAATTATCAAAATAAAAATAAATAAGAAGAAATGACAAATTATAATATTAAAACTCTTTTTGTAAATGCCATTTTGTTTTAGAAAAAAATTGAATTAGCTATCTTTTGGTATTGAATATTGGGGGTCACTATAATTCAAATTGAAATGCTTTTTCTTATTTTAGTGACAAAAATTTGGTTTATTTAAATAATATTTTACTGCTAGAAAAATAATTAATTGTAGGTTTATACTATATTTAATAAAAAGTCTAATTGAGTCTGCAATTGATTTTCAAAATATTGATTTCTTATTCAGCTGTTTACTACAACTTTGATAAACACATAACAGATTGCATTGGTAGAATGATAGATTATTTTGCTTCACATCCATGGATTGGGCCTTGGTGTCATCCCTTTTAATGAACAAACTTCTCATAAAGTTCCAAGCAATAACTTATTCAATGATTTTTATTTACTTTCATTACGTATATTTACACTTTCCACATTAAAAAGTTGGGAATTACCCACATCATTAGTTAAGTTCTCTGCTATTTCAAGTTTCATTTTTTGTGACTATGAATTATCATATAGCAATTGATAGATTTTTTCAATATTTAATTTATGGATTTCTCTATTAATATAGTATGTGATGACATTTTAATTTTTTTCAATAACATCTAGAGCAATTTATTTTCTTCTTTAAAGAACCTATCACAACAATGAAGAGAAAAAAAGATATCATGGTTATCTTTTTTTTCTTATTGAAATAATCTATGAATTTGAATTTTCATTACAAAAAATTATCTATTCTACACATGATTGGGAATCCAATGGCAATTTTATTTCTATATATGCATTTTTTTGATTTTCTATTAAATCAAAATAAACAGAAAAAAAATTACAAATTTATCAACTGGATGTATGATAATTGACATTATTTTCATACATATATTTATATATTTCTGTGAAAAAACATCTCATTGCATAACAATTAATACATTTTCTTACTATCTCAATATCAAAGAGTTGAACCTGGAAAAGATAAAACATTGGATTTTTTTTCAGATGCCAAATAATCAAACTAGTTAGCAATCAAATTATTAGGAGATAAAGATTATCTTGATCAGTGGTCTTCAACCTTTTCACACTTGCAGCCTGGAAAAAATAAGGATAAGATTTTGCGGACCAGCAGAAGTTTACAGATAAATTTTCTTAAAGATGTAACCTGCTTAGCTTTAGATAAGCATAATTGTTATAACTGACCAAAACAGCACACTAGTTATTGTGTATTGTAATGGTGTTGCTTACCTTCACATGCTGAACACAGAAAACAGTACAATAACAAACGTTTTCATTAATGTGTTTGTATTTCTATGTTTATTATTTCATTATTAAAACATTCCAAGAATAAAATGTTATTTACCTGAATGTTGGGAAATATCATAGCTAGTGTAATCACATGGCAATAAATGATTTATCTGTATTTAATGTTAAATATACAAGATGGTTATATATATATGGAGGTTGTCTTTTGATAGTAGTAAGGGCAAAATAGAAATCGTGTAATTAAACACCGTACAGTCAAAAAAAAATTCACCGTATTTTAAATCTGAAAAAATAAAACGAAACGTGTAAAAGTCTAAAGTTTTGATGTTATTGTAATTTTTTTTTGTGCTGGTGTGTTGAAAGGATCAAAAAATGTAATTAATAGGAAAAGTTTTTTTTAAAAATTGGTAAAATAGATATCGCGTAATAGAAATAAAGCCAAAAAAAAATCGCAAAGTTATTTTTTGTTTGCTTTTATTTTTAAAAAAAGGTTAACAGAAATTGGTTTTAAAAATAAAAGTTTTAGTACATTAGCAGTATACAAATAAAACCAAAAAATATCGCCTTATAGGCCAAAAAAAAAGTGGGCATATTTTTAAACAAACAAACAAACAAAAAAAACGAAACTTGAAAAAGTCAAAAGTTTTGATCTTGTTTTAACACATAAACAATGCTGACAAGCGACCGTGATTGGCTATCAAAAGACAACTAGAGTTTGTATAATAAAAAACCTTTTTTTTTTAATTTTGAATTTTTTTAGAAAAATAATAAATTTAATTCTATCTCTCCATAAACATCTGTGATAAATAGAAAAACAAATTAATTTATGTATGACTGATTAGATTTTGTTTTGGTTCTGTTTCTTATTTTTAACAGGGTAAAAATGCTATGAAAAAATAAATAAAAACTGTTTATATTAATTAAAAGTTTAAAATATTATTTTGTTATTACTAACTTTCTAGACAGTCTAGTGCAGCCTGGCAGAAAACTTATGCGGCCCAGTAGTTGAAGACCACTGATCTAGATAATCTTAGCTGGATAGTAAAATAAACAATGTGATACTGCTAAAATCTTCTTCATCAAGCATTGGTAGCAGAGAGGTCAGCACAGCAGCCTTGCCAGCAAGCAGTTGCTTGCACACTGTTGTCACAGGTTCGCCTCCCAGCAGATGCTTTGATATAAGAAAAAAATCCTTCTTGCCTATAGATGGAAGGTCTGGTTAGTCATGCCTTCCTCACTATTTTATTTTTTGGTGTTGGAGAGAACTTTGACATGCAATGGGACATTTGAAGATTGTTTTAACTTTTATTTATTCTTGTGATATAGTTTACATTGATATGTTATTTGTATTAATAATTTTTATAGATGTACTTAATAACTTCCACACCACCAAACCCTTTAAAATCATATGGATAAATACATCTTAAAAAATAAATAACTCCTAAGATGCAATTCATGATGATGCAGCATTTATCAGTTTGCCCAAATCATGGTCTTTCTCATATATCTCCATCATATTTTTGAAATTTATTTAATACAATAATAAATATAATTTGCTTCAAATAAATTATTATTTATAATTAAAAGAAAAGATTTTCAGCTGTTAAATACTTACAAATAATCAATGATAAAAATTTCTAACTAAAAAATTGTGAGCTTTAAATATATATATACAAATCAATATATATATCAAAATACAGTACAATTTATATAAATTATATTCTTTTAGAAGTACTTTCGACTATACACTTTGTAGTCTTTATCAACTATATAACGTTGAATAATCAAAACGAGACAACCCTTAACAATACCCATAGTTCAATTCAGATTTCCCACAATTCTGTTATCTTAACATTTGATGACTGGTGATTCATTAACATTTGACGATTTCTTGAAATCAACATAGCCTCTTTTATTTTACGTTTATTATGACAATGTTCAATTTGAATAATTTTCATATTTTTATAATCAAATTTAAATCCATATTGACAAGATTTATTATGATCAAATATAGCAGATGGTGAAAATTTATTTACATCTGTTCCATATTGATTCTCTTTTTGAATTCTATTATATAAAAGCATATGTTCTTTTTATTCTCTTCTCAAATGTACACTTAGATTCACCAATGTATTGTACGCTGCATCCACATGTCAATCTATATATAATAGAATTTTGATTAAACTTTGAATTTTGAATTTTAGAATTATTAAGCAATCTATTTATGTTATTTGTAGAAAAAAAAGCAATATGACACAAACCATTATAAATTTTCCTAATAAACTTGATCTGTTCATCTGATATAAATGGCATTGAAATCCATTTCATTTTGATATTTTTATTTTTAATTTTATTATAGTGTTGATTTCTTTTAAATCCTTTAATAATATTAGCAATAGCATTTTTATAATAACCAATTTTCAACAAGTCATTAACAAATAAATGTACATTTTTAATTTTATCACTAGAATATTTGCATAATTTTTCATTTCGAAATAAGAATGATTTCAATCCAGACAGCTTATGACACATAGGTACATGTGATTCATATGGAATAAAACCTCTAGTTTCAATTGATTTAATGAACATAAGATAATCCAAACTGTAATCATTAAGAGTAACTTGAATATCTAAGAATTTTATGGAATTGTATTTTTCTTTAGTTATAACCCATTTTATATCCTTAATCTCATTTAATTCATTAAATAAATTGATTATTAATTCTTGTTTTCCACAAATAAAAACATCATCCACATATAAACAGTGAGGATTGCCAATTCCTCTACAAGCTTTATGATAAATGCTTAGCCAGAGCCAGCACTTAAAATATCTCTGTCAGGAACCCCTCCCCAAACCCCTGACCATGGTTTCATGCTTTGGCACTCCTCAGAGAGGTGTCAGGATAGGTTCAGACACTAGATCTAAAAATACCAACCCAAAGCTAAGCACTTAGCTAAAAGTTATCTATTGAGTGGAAAATCTGAAATTTTCAGACATGTACATGTCTTCAAACCCAGATTTCCACTCAATAGATAACTTTAGCTAAGTGCTTAGCTTTGGGTTGTATTTTTAGATCTAGTGTCTGAACCTACCCTGACACCTCTCTGAGGAGTGCAAAGCACGAAACCATGGTCAGGTTTGGGAGGTTCCTGACAGAGATATTTTAAGTGCTGGCTCTGCTAACATTTATCATAAAGCTTGTAGAGGAATTGGCAATCCTCACTGTTTATAACTTACAAGCTTAAGAGATAGGGTCATGTGATCTATGAATTGATCTATGACTTTTATTTTGACTATTTATAGTCTCTGCCAAAAAGTCTTATGCAATTTTATATTGCTATGACTACTACTATATGGCATGGCTGATAGATCTTCAGCCATGCCATATAGCTATTTGAGTTGGATAGCTGGGTTTGAAGACATGTACATGTCTGAAAATTTCAGATTTTCCACTCAATAGATAACTTTTAGCTAAGTGCTTAGCTTTGGGTTGGTATTTTTAGATCTAGTGTCTGAACCTACCCTGACACCTCTCTGAGGTGTCAGGGTAGGTTCAGACACGAAACCTGGTCAGGGGTTTGGGGAGGGGTTCCGACAGAGATTTTTAAGTGCTGGCTCTGGCTAGCTTTATCATAAGCTTGTAGAGGATTGGCAATCCTCCTGTTTAACTTACAGCTTAGGATGGGTCTGGACTATGATTGACTAGACTTTTATTTTGACTACATCCACATATCTATGATATACTTTAATTTCTTGATATTTCAATTGTTTTAAAATTTTACTTTCATATATATATATATATATATTCTTATTTGATATCTGTATTTCTTCAAAGTTATATACATAAGCATATAATTAAATATTAATAAATACAGTAACATAAATATATATAAAGCACTTTAAAAACTTTTATCCATCTAGGAGCATTTTCAAATAGTTTCATAGTCATGGTTAACTAATACTTTCAAATACACTTTCAAAGTCCAACTTTCCTACAATTCATTGATTTTTACATTTGCTGCCTGTCTGCTTATTAAGTCTCCCTGGGACTGTACAATAACATATGGGCCCTCATTTATTACAAAATTTATGGCAGATGAACTTCTGTGGGTCACTAACATATGGCATTTTCACCATTATTTTGTCTCCCATTTGGAATCAGTGACATGTACCCACTGACCTTTTATTCATATTTTGACTTCATTTCATAAGAGCCTGGTAATCTTGAGCTCTATCAGCTTCTATATCTATTGGGGACTCTTTCACTTCTGGCAAGGGTTTTTTTTAGTAATTGAATGACGTTTTCCTAAATGCAGCCATATTGGGGCAAACTCAGTTGATTTATTGGCTGACCAATTGATATAATTAATGATCTGTTGAACTTGCTTAACCCAACCTCAATGGTTCATTGGAAGACAGATTCTAAATACCTGACCTAATTCCACATGACCCTCTCACACAGTTTGACTGCGGATTACAGATGGACATCAACACATGCTTGATTCCCTGTCATTGTACCCATCTGTGCCATTCCCATGTTACAAATGGAGTACCGTGATCTGATCATAGAGCTTTTAGTTTTCCCACAGTGGGAAAGTGGTTATTTTCTATCACCTTTAGGGTGTTCTAGTGTTTGCCTGGGGTATCAAATATGCCACTACAAATTTGAAAATAGATCATATACCACAATGAGATACTTCTTGTTAAAAGTGGACAATTGATCATAGTAATTCAGGACCATCATTTCCCAGGGCTTTGTTGGAATTATTGAAGTCATAGGCATTACATAACTCCTATTAACCAGCTTTGTCTTTTGGCATATTTCACACAAGCCTACCACAGCCATAATTTTAGTGTGCATTCTGGGCAAATAAAACCAGTCCCAGAGCAAGTGCTCAGTTTTAGGTGTGCCATAATGACCATACACTTGGTGTACATGGGTGATAACAGCATCCCTCATCTGACAAGGTAAGATGAGTTTCCATTCCTCTTGATCCTCATGGATTTTATATTGCAATATTGATTGTCTCATTCGGTAGTGTCCTGCCTTGCTTCTCACCCATCTTAAGCCTGTCATCTCCTTTTCCTCTAGCTGCTCAATCAGTGTTTTCAGTTGTTGATCTTTCTGTTGACAGTGGGATAGTTAGGCCAGGTCTTGTTCCACTGCTTAATATATCCTCAAGTTTAAACAGGCTATATACAGATTCTCTCCATTGAAATGGCATGGCTGGGATTGATCAGGGTTATGACTCAATATGGCTGGCTCAATGCACTCTTATCATTTGCAATTTTCTATGGTATTCTTGTAGATATAAACTTGAGCAAATCAGTTGGCTGTGATTTAAAAACCCCAATCTTTTATGGTCAGTAATGGCAAACACTTTTGATCCCAACAAGAGGGTCCAGAATTTTGGAATGCCCAGATGATAGTGAAAGCTTCCTTTTTAGCAGTGGTATAGTGTACCTCAGATCCCTTAAACAATCAACTGACCATCATCCTGCATTGGGGATAGGGTGAGCCCCAGCCCATACCCACTGCTGTCCATTTGTACTATGAATGTCTTTTTGAAATCAGGGAAAACCAACATGACTCGTTTCTCGAAACCACTTTTTTATCTCTTCAAAGGCTTTCTCTTGTTCATGAGACCATTTTCAGGGAACATTTCCTTTCCAGCCTAAAAAAAGGTTCCATCTGTTCAGCAAACCCCTCATAAAACCTATTATAAAAATTGGAGAAGCATAGGAACAATGGAATGTGTTTCCGAGACTTAGGTTTAGAGAATTCTCGAATAGCTAGGACCTTGTCTGGGTAGGTTTAATCCCTTGAGCACCCACAACATGACATAAAAATGTGACTTCATCTATTTATTGCATGATTTTTAAATTAACCTTAATCCCTTTGTTTAGGCATTTTTTGAAAAATATCTCTACATCCTTAAAATGTTCCTCAATGGTCACCAATACATCATCTACATACAGCATAACCAACTTTTTAACATCCTTTTATAACAATTGGTCTAAGCATCTCAACAACTCTGCACTGCTGTTTATTAGGCTGAATGGCATACAGTTAAGCTGATAAGAATAACCATCATATCTTAATGTGATGTATTTCAGTCTTCAGTATGAAGTTGGATTTGCCAATAACTGATGGTCAAGTAAAAAGTTGAAAATATTTTCCCCTTAAACTTCCCTAACAGTTTCTGCATAGGTGGTGGGGTATTACAATCTAGGATCATTATTCAGTTCAACTGCCTTTTGTTCAAATACAGCCTGATCGACACATCTTTTTTTACAACTACCAATGGGTTACAGTATGGGGAGGAACACTTTGAAATATTTCCCCATTTTACTATTTGGTTTATTTGTTGCTTAACATGGTCCCAGTATTGATGTGGAACTACCTAAACTGAAAAGGCAGATCCTGATTTATTTTGATCTGTTGTTCAAACACTTTAATTACCCTGGATACATCTGAAAAAAATACTGTCATTCTCTTTTAGCAGTGCACACTCCTTTTTCTATTGGCCACCTTTGGCCTGTGAATCTTTTCTGCTATAACCCTGTCCATTAGATCTTTCTCAACATTTATGACCCCTATTGAAAAGTATAAGTCTGGCCCCAGAGATTTAATTATTTTTCCTTCACAAGTGACTATTTCCCTTTTGGAGTCCAGAACACATTTATTTTTGTGTAGAAAATCAGAGCCTAATATGGCATCATGTATCAGGTCTTTCATAATAAGGAATATATGAGTGAAAGGTTTCCAATTAATCTGTAAGGCCATCCATATCTGCTTGGGTTCTATCTTGGCTTTTATTATTTGCCATTGTCATTTGGGTGGCCTTCAATGGAAGGGTTCTTATCTAAGATTGTTTCCTTACCAGTTTATTATACAGTATTTCAGATATCACAGAAATTTGACTACCTTAATCTATGAGGGCTTCTATTTTTATTTGATCAATCTCAACACCAATCTTTGGGCACCTTTGTTTAGCATAGCAAGGGATCCTGTCTTCCCATGAACATACAAAATTTCCCAATTGTTTCCTTTCCCCCTTGTGTACCAATTCTTTTACATTTTCCTCTGCCATATTCATTTGACATTTGTCCATGAATTTTCTGTCTCCAACATCCCACAATTACTCATCTATCTCTATTTGACTTATTTTGTCAGTTTCTTTAGCTAGCCTACTACTACTAATCCCCACCAAACATCTTATTTTCAATAGCAAATTTTGGCATACTGTTCTTACAATCTGTTTTTCAGATAGTTGACACCTTTCTAATGCCTTTAGTGTGGCCACTTGTCATCTGAAAAACTGTACATAACTTTTTTTACCATTGTCTGTAAACTTCTGACTGATGATTTGCAGTTTAATATTCTCCTGCTATTCCACTGTCCAAAATGTCTTCTTCAAGGAGGTTTTATATTCCTGGAACTTTTGGAGTTGATGTAAGATTGAATCCCACCACCATGTTTTGTCATTTCCTTGAATGTGGATATGCACTATGATTATTTTGCATTCCTCTGGCATCCCCTATCTCATAAAGTATTTTTGTAAACTACTGATATGTTCTTTTGGGCTCTCTTCCTCCAGTCCTCTGAATACCTTTATTTCCATCCCCTCTATTTCCTCTAATTTTTCTATAATCATGCCTGTCTCTTTTGCTTTATCTCTGCAGTCCTGTTCTATTTTGTTTTCCTTTCTTTCTCCTGAATGGATTTTTTTTTTATTTATACTTATATTTTTATGTTTATATGTTTAAGAACACAAACTTTTATTTCTGAGTGAAACAACAACAAAATTTATCTTTTTACTTTTCTCATATAACATGCCAGGCTCACTACTCCAGCTCACAAAGTACTATGCTATAACATGCCCTACTGTTGATCATCTAATCCTTACTCCTATTTTCTCACCTATCTGGTGCTTTATTCTTCAATGCAGTAGTAATGAGACAAAACAATTTTAAAAAATCTTATCAAGCTGCCATTCTCCTACTTTCGCAGCCCCTTCATTTGGAAACCATTTATCAGGCAACCCCAGGTTCAACTATAGTGTTAATCTAAAATAGATTTTTAAAAATCGTATACATGGCTGTTTAGTCACCATAACACCTGTAGGTAGTATTTGACTACTGTCTATTGAATTGAATTTGAATATGAATCAATTACTTTAAGGAAATTTTATAAATAGACTTTCTAGATCTTGCGTAGATCTTATGTAAGGATTTACATTAAGATGTTTCCCTGGTGGCCATTATTTCTTCAGTAAGACAAATAAATAAAATTTTTCTGGAAAGAGTATATTTATGAGCATCAAGTAGTAACCAACCTCAAGCGCCAATCTCACTAATGCAATAAGAATTATACTGTTCCTAAAACTCTGACCTCACTTACAATATCTCTAATTAGGTGCCTGACCCTAGATAGCTCACTCTCAGGATTTGTAGAAAACCCATTGAATGAACAGAGATATAACAGAGATATCTGCATATTTTGAATTATCTTTATCATTCTTTCTATATCTCTTGAATTTGATTGCGTATAATTTAAAATTTAGCTGCTTTAAACATTTATTACATCAATAATTGATCAAATTTCTTCATCAAACTTAAGGTTTAAATTTAAACATATTTAATATATGTTTCTATTTATATAAAACATATTTAGCTAGTTTTGCGAGGCATTTTGACAGGAAAAGAAATAGGCAAATATAAACAATAAATCTATTCATTAATGGTCTATAAATAATTTCAGTTTCAAAGTATGTATATAATTTTATTATTAGTTTATTAAATCAAATATTCATAAGATAATGTATATATATATATATATATAACCATAAAACAAACAATAATAGATTAAATCCAAAATTTTACCAAAATCCTTACACAACCATGGTTTTATCTACTCCAAATAGACCTTCTCAAGTGAAAATCAAACTAAAGGAAATAATGTATATATATAAACAAACAAACCTTCCCATAATTCATTTCGAACTCCACCTTTTTTTAATATCAAAAGAAGTCTTCATAAGATTGATAGCCTCAGAATCAAGAAGTCTTATCATCAAAGTCTCATTTATTCTTTTTTTAACTCATTATTTTCATAAAAAATAACCAAAAGTATTATCAAACAGTATTCTATGACCTGTATTCAATTCATGAGTATATAAAGCTGAGTTAAGATACCTATGTTTAACTCTACTTATATGAACCTTAACCCTTTAAGGCTAAACTTACTCTCGCCTACATAAAATTTACCACAACTACATGGAATCTTATAAACAATACCAGGAATAGACCTACTATCAATAGACTGTTTTGAACCATTAATTAATGAATTCAAATAAGAACCTTTCTTCCATGCAACCTTCATTCCACCTAAGAAATGACTATTTCTATAAACCAAATTATATATTGAAGCCTTAAATGGTAAAGACATATAATCATTATCCTTACCAACAAAATTCTTACCATCAAAATCACGACTAGAAACATTATTATTAAATACCCCTTTTTTAATAAAATCATGACTATAACCCAATTCTACATATTTAGCAGCAAATTGACTTCTTTGAATATCAGCATTATTATTAACATTATTAAGCTTCTATTCCTAGAACAAAAATTCAACAAAGACATTTTTTATGAATAAAAGGCTGATAACTATCAGGCCTAATCATATTTCTCAAATTATTAGGTTTTATAAAATGACTACAAAACAAAACATCATTAACCTTCTCAACATTTAAATCTAAAAATTTTAATTTTACAAAATCAAACCCCCCCCCCTCAATTGTAAACTTAATATTAGAATCAGAAGCATTCAATCCACATAAAAAACTCTTCTAATTTCTCTTTCTGAAAAACAAACAAACAATCATCAACATACCTAACAAATAATTTAATAGAGCATGAAAACAGATTAATAACACTACACTCCAAATAATCAATATAGACAGCACACATCAATGGAGAAATAACACAACCAATAACCCACCCATCTCTAATCTTATAAAACATATCATTAGACATAAAATACATTGAATCCTCTAACAGCAAAAACAAATCATGAAAAACCTTAATCTTATCTGTAGAAAAACATTCCAATTTTTTAAAATTGAAAAAAAAAAAAACATCAATACTTCTTAATCTATTAATTGATTGGTACATATTTTCAATGTCTAAACTACCAAAAACACAATCATCATCCAAAACAAATTTTACTAAATATATTATAATAGATTATATAAATATTGAGTAGAATAAGAAAATACAATTATACGCTACAGATTAAATGAATATTTTAACAGCGAATAAGCATTTTGAGGAAAATGATAGGCAATTCTAAGTTCATTTAATTCAAAGAAAGTTATATTTATTTTTGGAAACCTGGGATTTTAATAAGGATAAGTTTGCTTACATTCTGAGTTAATGATCGAAAGTAAATCTATATTGTTTTTGTTGAAGAAAGAAAGATATCTGCTATTGGAATAGGTCCAGCATGAGTGTTCATTTTGTGGTATTAACTAGAAGCAAAAGAATAATGACAATGGTGATTAATAAATTTTAATAGAAACTTTCTTGGCATATTAGATTCAACACTTTTCCTTTTCTCTTTAGATTATTTTATGCAGTGTATCTAGAGATTCCTTAGGTTTTTCATATGGGCAGGCAGTAAGCAGGAACAGCTATGTACTTCTATCATAGGATGATTGCCCTACACGTTATCTAGTTTTTACCCCAACATTACAAGCATTGACATTTTATAAGTTGATGTCCTTAAATACATTTTCTACATGAATGAGTTAATTTGGAAAAGTTCAGTATTTCATTTTAAAACCACGAGAGTATCACCATGCAAATTAATATATCAAAAAAATATTATGATAACTTTTCTTTCTCAAAATGTCACCTGTTCTGTATAGCTCTCCCTTTCTAATTAAACAATTTCTCTACCATCTACTGATCTCCCAGAGACAGTTTATCAGCATTTCTATCTCTCTTTCTCTGGAATGCTTTTAACATTTCTATTTTTGGTATCTTTGTCCATAGTACATTCAGTTATGGTTTCTTGGAATTTAAAGTGGTTAAGTAATATAACAAAGAATTGCCTAGAGGTATATACAGCAAAGTCTTTTTGTTGCCCTCATTAAAGTAAGACATGATAACACAAAAAAATGTTCATTTGAAACAAGTAATAATTTTTTTTATATATATTTGCGTATAACTGTATTTCTCAATTTTTTTTAATAACATATTTTTAAAAGTATTCTGAAAAAAATAATTATATATATATATTTAAAAAAAATTCAAAACTATCTCCCCTTCATATATATATATTGTAACCCTCTAAAGTGTGGTCAACTACATAATATCACCAAAACATCAGTGCACTGAGAATCGTAACCTCGATCACTGATCAATTCCCGCTACACATTGTCAGCTATTAAGAGCTGTATCCAAAAGCATATTATGCTATCTATTTTATGCACCAAGGACCACAACCAACATCTGGAGCAACTTACCACAGACCAAACCAATGATCTAACATAAACTTTTATGATTTAATTTGATCGCAGCCAGGGTGTACCGCGATGACCTATCATAGTAGTATGATAAAATACAGTAAACAAATTATAAGTGCAATGTTATTATGTTACAAACCTTAATTTGCGATTTTATTGTATGAGACCCGATGGCCGACCATGTACAAGATGGCATAATTTGTGAAACTACATAATATTATGAAATTTTAAACCATCTATATGATTTTTTATACAAATGCTAGTCCAGGTAAAGCTTTGCAATAAATAAACATAAATACTTGGGTTCTTTTTATAGTTTACTATATCACTGAGACTCTTTTTATACTGACAAATGACAATTTAAAATGTTAAGTAAATATATTCAATCTTATCATTCTTTGGTAAATCTGTTTACAGGTTTAATAATCAATTTGTATTGTATACTAGATCAACTACGCAAAGCCAAAATGATGGAAAAGGTAAATGGGATTTTATTGTACCCCCCCCCATCATAAACTACCAAAGACTAAAAGCATCCAAATGTTTTTTCAAAGTATTACTAAACTCTTATATCATGTTGACGACAGTATGTACTTCAATGTATGCTCTATCCAAGGTTTATGATTTCTGATTTAAGAATGACACATAGCAACGGCACAGTAAGTTTAATTATAAATCAATGTTTATTTACAAATTTATGAATAATAAATAATTAATTCCAATGTTATAATTAAAAAACATAAATAAACAAATAAAATAAATAAATTATAATTCCATCGACTTTCTTCACTAACATATCATAGGTACGGTTTTAAAAACCTGATCATACCTTATTTCAATTTGATATAATGAATCTTGAGCAAATTATACTAAATTCAACATCAACTCATGAAGCATTTAACATCATTTCCAGATTCAATAAATCCATACCGTAACTTATAATAATTATAAATAATATTATATCTGTAGGATTTAGCTATAATGCAATCATTAAATAAAATGAAAATTTAAACTTACACTCCGGTAAATAATAATCAACCGACAGTTAATTATTATGAAGTAACTTGAATAGAATGTCCTGCTACAATTTGACGATCTAACTTATGAATCATGCTTACAAATGGAAGAAGATGATTTAGCAGATTAACTAAATACTTTGCCCAACTTATATCTATGAAGTAAAACATATTCCTGTGGATGCGTTCATCTACACATAGGAATTAAATAATACTAAACGCTTTGTGGATTGATACACCATCATAAAGTAATACGTATAATTACACAATTCCGCGGATTAACCACCAGCGCTGGAATGAGTGTAAAATACAAAAAATGGCAATTAAATAATCTGCGGATTAACCACCGGCACAGATTAATGCCTTTCAACATTAAAAAAAAAAAACATTACTATTTACTCCACATTAAAGTGCAAAATCATCCCCTCAATTATTCCGATCATTCAGAAAAACACTAACACTTTAGCAAATGTGGGTTCTTGCATAATAAAATGTTACACTAATCAGGACAACTAATGTACTAACTTATCTTGCTTAAAATAAAACGTGTGTAATGCAATATAAGTAATATTAGTATAGGAATAAATCTGGAAAGACTCACAAAATACCTCACAAAGATTGATACATCTCATGAATTCATTTAGTACTTTTCAAGCCCTTTCGCAAGCACTATTCTCTTGAATAAATATTTTATTCAACCCCTATTAATTTAAACTTAATAAATATAACTTATGAACTTCACATGCAAGTTCATATAACGATAAAATTAAAGTAATGAATTATTCATCAAATACATAAAATCTAATAGGTGTGTGTGTGATATAAATTAAATGTATAGCATTTTAAAGTTCAATATATGAATTTTAGCAGGTGTGTGTGTCACAAATTAGATTGTAGAGCACTTTATAACTATAAATATGATCCGTGAAATCCATGTACGATGTGTCAAACAATAAATGTACGAAGTAATAAATATAATTATGGTTGAATTCCATACATGCAATTTTATCCATTTGTGTTAGTTATTATAATCACTATTAGAGTAATGATTTTACGTGGCTCCATAAATAAGAAACAATTTCAAAACATGACAAGCAGAATTTAAATGAAAATGTTTTTCAAAAGTTATTAATTTCTACATTTCTCTATTAAAAATGTTCCAAGTTTATTACATCCATGCTAATATTTATTTATCCACGCTTAAATCTAGGAATAATAATTACAGCAATTAATTCAATCATTCCAAACTGACGATAAAATTAGAAAATAGCTTTGATAAATTATTTGAAGACTGTTTATTATCCAAATGGCAAACAAATTAACTAGCAAATATATTACTGGCATTATAAAGTTAAATATCAATCAATACTATATTTTTATTAGAATTAGAAACGGAAATATTAAACTATGTTGATAACTTTAACATTTTACTTTAATTTAAACTTCTTTTTTAAAAAGCAAATTTTCATATTTATAAAACTTTTGTAACTAAAATACTTATTTAATTTTTCCAAATTGTAGAACAATAAACATTTTAAAACATACCAAATTCTTGCAATTAATTCTTTTAAACTGGGAAGCTCCGACATTTTAAATGTAATATTGGGAAATTATTACCGGTGATTTGATCCACTTGGCCAGCCGACTTGAACAGACTTTTTAAATTTAGCAATTCATCTTATAATTAAATACCACGATATTATTTTTACGTTTATGGAAAATTTTTGGTAATCCGTTTACTTGTTAACTATTTTAAAATAAGCTTATCAAATTTACACCATTTGCCTTATTACCATTTTCTTTTCTTTCCTTCTCCCTCCAAAAGCAAACTAACAGACGATCTTCTCTTAAATTCGCGCTCTTTTCTTTTTTTTACATTGAGACGCTTACGTAATTACTGTATTTATTTTTAATAATTTATTTTAATTGAACAAATGGTTTTTTTTTTGTTAATTCAATAGAAATAATCTTTAAGATTACTTTAAACAAATGTAAATAAAATATTATATTTTAATACTATTTTACCAAATTTAATGTGTTGTTAAAATTTTTTAAAAAGTTAAACATTCTGATATGAATTAGGATATGGAACGAAGCAAATTTAAATTTATTAAAATAATATAAGAGAGTAATCTGTTCAAAGTGCAAATCAAGCCAATCAAATCACCAAAGAAGACAGAGAAATTTTTTTTTAATAATAGTTACATCAATTATTATATTTTATGCTAAAATATATGGTTACAATATATATATATATATATCACTCCTCATATATAGTCACACATTGAAGTCAATTTATTGAACTCATGCTTATCTAGGGCAGTTGGTGGATCCTATTTAACTCCCTTGTAACAGGGTTTGAACCCCACTACTGTTACACTATATTGAAACAGTATATTCCTAATGACTATAGTTTTCACCTGTTTTATCCCATAACTCCATCAGTGCTAATTTAAAAACCTCTTGAGTATGTGTACATTAACATAAACATCATTATATATTATCAGTGCACATATAAATGTGAGAATAGACTGTAATATATTATTGGTTTATGTATATTTCAGTACCCCTGTATTTAAAATGTAGATCTTTTCTAAATTAAAGATTTATTATTTAAAAAAAGTCAATTTATTAGTTTCATTGAGAACTGCATGTATGTATCAAATCCACCTAGTGCCACCACACATATATAACAATATGTTGTTTAAACGATTTAATAAATTTTTTAAAGCTAAATTAAAATATTGTCAATAAAAATCATGCTACACATTTGGTTATAAAATAGTGCATGGGCTAATTTCTAAATTTATAACTTTGCAATAATATTTACAAAACAGAAACATAGTCAATAACAAAACACACTGAAGCAGCACTAGTTTAGATTTTTTTAGAAATTGAATGATTAAACCAAGCTAAATAGTTAAGTCAATTTTACAAATTTAAAAATTAAATTGTAAACAACTGTTAATGGATTCACCCCACTGTGAATCCAGCTTGTAGAAAAAATATTAATTTTAAAAATAGACTCTATAAAATTATCCACGTGTTGCTACTCGAATCTATGTCCATTTAAATTTTAAAATGCATGATAGGAGGGCCACAGCTTTGCCATTTCTTCCTATGAGGAAACAGTCATTTCCCACCTTATCCTCCATGCTGCCACAGTGTACAGTCATTATCATCATCAGATGGAGAGTTTTTAGCCATTGCCTACTGTTAAAAAGAAGACTCTATCACAAGCAACATATCCTTAAAGAAGTGTCAGAATGCCTACTTTCAAGTGCCCCATGTCCTAGCTGCAGAAGAAGAGCAGTAATATCCTTCTTAAACTGGAGAGCTTTTTATAAATTAATCATTAAACTGTAAATTAAATATTAAGCTAGCTATGTAGACCCTATTAACATTCACTCTTAATTATTATTTTATTTTAAATTAAATTGTTTCTAAAACTAAAATGTAAAACTTATGAATTCTAAATAATGTATTTCATTTTTTCAATTTATAATAACTGTAATAAGTTATTATTTAAATTCTTATAAATTGCAGGCATGCCTATAATTACTGTTTTAATTATTTCATTGTTCATTATCTTAATATATGTTGGGATATGCCAATATTTCAAAGCAGTGAATAATTATTTTAGTAAACTTTTAAGGAGAAATATTTATTAAGCTCTCCAGCATAATATTTAAGAATGCTGTTTAGCCTTGTAAATTGCTGCTTTGAAATCTATTCTGATAAATAACAAACGATGGCTATGTGCTCATTGTTATCATTATTTTATTTTTTTATATTTTATAAGGTTTTCTTAGTGAGTTATTAAACTTATGATTTTATCTATTAGTTAGAAGTGGGATGCTAGCTAAGGATGATATTTGAAATATATTTTTAAATGTTGTTAAGACCATTAAATATGCTTTCTACTCCCTAACTTAATTATATATATTATAATGGTCTGAAATAAAGTGAATATGAGTCTTACCATAATCTGCATTACAAAGGCCCATCTAGGCATTTGAACCTAGAAAATTTATAAAGTAGGTAGATACATGCTGTTAAGATCCCACTTTATTTTATAATTAGACCATTAGCCCAAGTCACTAGCTCAGTGGAGACGCAGATATAATAATATATAACTTTGTTTAATTTCATATCTTAAATATAAAAAAATAAAAGCCACTGCCAGTAATTAACACACAAACAACATTTATTAATGCACATATATAATCATTTTAAATTTGAGGAATAACATTTATTATTTTAGATTTTAATATTCTTTAATTTAAATTATTATTTTAAAATTTTAAAATCATCCACACAGATGAATTTTATATTTATTTTAAGATTGTCGAGTATGAATAAACTACATAGATTTGCATTTGAAAAGAAAATATTCTATCCTTATTTAACCTTAGGCCAAAAGTTCACAGTCAAACCGGCATCAATCCATCTGGTACATTGATGTATTCAATGTAGCATGAACATACAACAGCACTAAATACTATACTGTCAGGAATGTACATCTGAACAGTATGGTTAGAGAAGATATTGACTCTCAACCAAACAGGAATGCTACATCTGTAGGCAAGAAGAACAATAAAAATAAAAACTCCATAGGAAGGGACTGTGTTTCATCTTATTATCCCTTCCATAACAAACAGGGAATGTGCGGCATATACTGCGATTCTGCACGTAGCGAATCTCGTACTACATCTACTAATTACACCAATATATCCAATCCATTGACCTAATTTAACTACAAAACAAATAACCTAAGATTACCCTCCCTTAATTAATTAATATAATTTTACAAATCTATATAGCCATTCATGCCCAACTTAAATTTAACATTTATATAAATTCGCACAGATGAATTTTATAAAAGTTTGTTTTTTAATGTTGAGTATAGATCGATTACATAGATTACATGCTCAAAAACATTTCAAAATAAACATAAATGATCAAAATATAAAGTCATTGATGTAATTGCAGAGGGAATTCACTAGAAACCCAATGGCATTCATCATAAGATGCCGCATTGACACCAATAACTAAAAAGACACTCAAATAAATACATTTTAGATATTCAACATATCATTATTTACTGAATGTCTATATATTTTAATCACATATGAAAACAAAAACATAATTAAATGTGAATGAATCTATGCAAGTGTCTATGCCCAACTTAAATTTAATGCATTTAATAATTTCTACAATAAATATTAATAAAAAAAAATGGAAATGATTTTTAGCAAACTTAAATGTAAAAAAAAAAAAATTAAACAATAATTGATTTAGAAAAGTCAGATTATAGTTCATTTTACAAAAAATAGATTTAGCTTGTTTATTAAACTTGTCAAATCTTGATGAAAGTTCTAAATTACTTTTAAATTTTAAAATTGTTCAGTTCAATAGCTTACAGTAGAAGAGTCATGGTTCTTGGTGCCAATTACCATGATGTCCCCATTGGAAGACTGGTCTGATGTTCTGGAGATGGCCTTAGCTGGTTCCATTCCAGTATCACAGTCATTTCATGTTTTAAAATAGAGAGAGAGGGTGATATGCACATTCTACCACACCTCTTAAAAACAATCCAGCTGGAACTGTCTGGCACTGTCCTTAATTTTAATATTTTTCCTTTTATAATCATTCTCTGGATTCAACGAACAAAATGTCACTAATCCATCATTTTCATTAGGGTCCAAGCTGAGGCTTGGTGTTTCCATTGGTCAAGTTAATTCTTTTTATTCTCTTATCTATATCTTTCCTCTGACTTTTTAATTATATGAGCCCCAAGGGCTAGTTTGCTTTTCTATAATTAATAAACAATCATTTCCATTTACAAAAATATTTTATTTTTAGATCTTGTACTTTTTTATAAAAAAGTATGTTCAAATACTTTTTTTTTTTTCTTTATTTTAAAAAAAATGTTTTTAAAGTTTTGCATCTGTGTGAATATATATATATATATATTGAACAACTATTTAATTTTTTTAGCTTTTAGTTTTTAATAAATTTATTTTTATTTGCGAATTTAAAGTTTTTATTTTAAATTAATGTAATAGCATATTTATATATCGTTACAATATATATATATATATATATATATATATATATATATATATATATATATATATATATATATATATATATATATATATATATATATAACATACAGATTCAGTGTATTAAGTAGATTAATGACTTAGTTAGCTCTTTTTCTTTTCATGATTACTATATGCTAAACTAAAAACTGGATTGGGTTAGATTTAGCAAATAGAAACTGTCTGTTTAGTTGCATTAGCTAATTAATTCTATATACACATATTAGTATTTATGCATGTGTGTTTTTATTAAGAACCCATTGGTGTATTAACATCTTATTATGTCTTGACAGTTAGAACTTGAGGCTTCTCCTATCCATCTCTGTTTGGGTTAGGGCACCAAGCATGTTACTGAGTTTAAAGCCAGGGGACTTGAGTAGCTGATCTGATTTTCTGAACAAATTTTCTTATTTAATTGTAACAAGCTGTTTGGTGTTAAGGCATCATATTCACTTACACTGTGACCTTATTTTAGTATTGTATTAGCACCATAGTCTATAGATGTGACCTTAAAAATAATCAGTTGTTCTCCTCCTTACTATTAATGCTTCAGCATTTGTCTTAACCTGTAATCTGGAACACCAGATTGAATCAATATATTGAGCTTATTAATAGCTCCTTTATAATGTATTTAGAATAATCAGTTTAATGCTGTTATATAATAATCCTCCTGGCTAACAGTTTGACTTGTAATGTTGTCAAATATGAGAATAGTTTGGCATATCAAAATATAATAGGCATGGTTTATTAATTGCATCATTTGTATATGTTAAGTTAAATTTCTCAACATGAGAATTCTGTATTAAATTAATCTCATTATTTCTGTAGTGCCTGTGTGTATTAATTATATATGTATCTTAACTTAAGTAATTAATGTTCTTTTGTTTTACTTGAATTATTATTTAATCATTTATTTTAATAAACCTATTTAAAATTATATGTTGTTTCACATCTTTTACTTACTATCCAATTCCAAATCATCTAAATTCCTTATTATTAACATGTATAATATGCATTCTTTTTGTTAAGTCTTAGCATTTTAAGTAGTCTATTTAGCCTTTAATCATATTTAGATTATTAATTTCCCCCCATGTCTCATATTTTTCTCTTTGCTCAGTCAGCTTGCTGAAGAAATTAAGACTCAGTTCAATCTCATAAATGTCATCATATGGTACTAAATCATGGAGTACTGGTAAATGAGTTAAAGTTTGATTAGATTCAAGGTCTCACCACCTCATCTTAATCAGCTTTGGTATATTTTTCCTGTACTCTGAATTTTGTTATGGGAATGCACAAATATGACCATTACAATATTGTAATGCTAGCAAAAGATATATATGTTGTAAAACCTACATATATCTGCATTACATGTTTTATAGTTTAAAAATATATGAGCAGATTTATTAAAAATGAAATAACTGAAAAAAGTTAAAATAATTTGTTAAGAATTAGGCTTTAAAACACAATTTTGTAAATTAAAAAGATTGTGTTATATTGTCTATTTTTTTAAAAGTAGAATATATAGTTTTAGTATAGAGAGTGGGGTGGGTGGGGTAAAAATCTAAAATAAAAAGATTTAATTCACTCTCTCCTTTTAAAAACACTCTCCTTTTAAAAAAAATAAAAAATAAGAAAGTTAGAATAAAATTTGTTTCTAAAAGAAAACTTACAAAAATGTAATTAATTTAAATGATTACTGAGTGAATTAATTAAAAATCATATAAACTATCTTATAAAAGCAATAGTAGATTAATCTAAGAAAAAGATTAGATTAAAGCAAATGTAAAAGTTAATTAGATAAAATGAAATATAAAGATAATTATAAAAAAGATTCATGTTACAATCAAAATGATAAATAATGATAAGGAATTAAAGCAATGAGAGAGGAAGAGTATAAGAAGTCTGCTATTATTATTCAGTTCCAGCCTTCATTTTGTGCTTGAATTACTCTGGTCTTCAGTCTATAATTCAGTCTGGTCTTCATTTTATGATTGTTTCATTACATTATTCATTACTCCAGAGATTCACAAATATAAGAACAAATAGCCATTAATTACTTTGGAAGCAAATATTGTGGCAGAAGTTTCAGAATTAGCAATAGCCACATAATTAGCAACATGAATTGTTAGATTGATTTAGAAGTATTTGATTGGTCTTCAAGCTACCATGATCTTCTGTTAAAGTTAACTTGCTTTGTGTGGAACCAACACTTTAAAACCAATGCTAAGTCATAAAATAGATGCTACCACTACTCCCTCTTGCTTCTTTTTTTGTTAATAAGTCACAAAATGAAAAGCAAGCCCTGAAACTGATGGAGACCAAAAAGCCTACCAGTTGGAAATTGACAATAATGAAAACCTGAATAAATATATTTTGATTACTGTCTATAGACACTTTATTTTAAATGGCATCTCCTTTAATTAATGAAGGACTACTATAAAATTTAGCCTGAGTAATTGTTTTTGTATGTAAATTTCAAGATTATGTTATATTACAAACATGTGTGCTTGAATAAATACTAATGTTTGCTAAATAATTCTTTGGTTTATGCTCTCTCTCTTGTCACAGGATCACCAGTAATTTAAGTGCATGGTTATTTTTATATGTTTAATGAATTTTCTGGACCCTATTTAAGAGTATGGGATAGCTTGTTATATTTCAAGTGCTGAATTGTGTGCCTGCCATCCTTAATATGCTAGCTATATAATATAGTCAGATGGTGCCTGAGTTTGATCCTCAAAACAAATAAAATCCTTTGGATAGCAGGGATTTTGTTCCAGCAGTCAAGGTGGGACATGGTAAGGAAATGTGATCATGTTTAGCTTTGTATAGCTTGATCTGACCATGGGCATCATTTATGGCTATGCTATCAATGGTATTATCCCCTCTGCTTGGAGGGCCAGTCTGTTGCCATAATCACAAAGTTGCCAAAAGGTAGTTACAAAATTTTAAAAGTTGCAATACAAATGGAATTTTGACAGACCCAGTTCAATATATATATATATATTATTTAATAATAATATTCACATAGATTATATATAATTATCAAAGCAATAATTACACACACATAAGATGTAGTAGTAATATATATATGATCACTAGTTAGAGCTTTACCAATAACTCCTAACAAACTTTGTTTACATAAATGCTTCACTGATGTGAGCCAACTAGCTTGAAACCATGTCTGGAGGTGGGAGACAATGAAAGAGATATTGAATTCTATCTCTCTCAGTGTTTATGTAAACAAAGCTTGTTAAGAGTTATTGGTAAAGCTCCATCTAGTGATCATAAAATGCAAGCTAAAAGCAAGTTACAAAATTTATAGCTCGTTTTGTTTATCATATATATATATTGAAGTAGTTAGTTTCAAATTAAGATTCAGAATGAAAAAAGAAAATAATAACAATAAAAATAATTGAACAAAGAATGTTGCTGTTAAACTTATTCAATTAATCATTTTAAGATAATGAATTCAATAAATCGTAAATGATAAAAGTTATGGGATAAGTAGAAACACACATGCCTGATGTTTAGTGAATGTAAACATACACACATTTGATATAAAAAATATATCATAATAAATACTATAATTTCAGTTAGTCATTTCATTAAAAAATAGAAACAATTTTTTTTTAAAAAATAATATTGACCTATGAAATAGACTGTCATTTTATTTATCGAATGATAAAACTGAATGCACTATATTTTTATTTTCAAACAAAATAAGATGTGGTAATAGAAAGTGCAACAAAAGCTTGTTTTTTAAAAAAAATTAGAAGAAAATAAAATATTTTTATATATTTTGAATATTATTGAATAAAAACAATTCTTAAAATTGTAAGAGGTATTAAATTCTAAAGGTAGTGGACTGAGTCAGTACTTTCTGGCATGGGTTAAAATAGAAGAAAACTGAGGACTTTTTTTTTTTAGATAGTTGAAAATTTTCATGATAGATAGAAATATTTTTATTCTCCAAGTAGCCAGACCACATTAAATTTAACTAATCAACCAAATATATGTTAATAAGTGATATCTAATTATTATTACAAAAAAGACAATACAAAAAAGACATTTCTCAAAAATAGATAATCCTGATATTATGAATATTTTATTTTATTCAATTGTCTCTGAAAGTGAACTATTTAAAATATTTTTTACTTTCAACAAAGTATTAAAAAAATTTAACTTTACATTAGATCCATTACAGATTTAGATTCTTTTATATCTTGTCTTAAACAATAATGAAGTAAAAGAAATATCTTTTCACACAACATTGATTTTTAAATAATTTATATGATTATTCAAAATATCTTGATCCATTAAAAAAATTAACAATATATATATATATATATTGTGCCCTTATCTATAGGTCATAATAAGGTAGAATGGTCAATTGCTAAAAAAAATTTTAAATTTTAAGATATGTTTGTATGATATATGAATAATAGTAGGATAATTAGATTTTATAGTACAATTTAAGGCTGAGTTGAATACCTGGTATATAAAAGTGTAATGAATTATTTAAAAAAACAATTAAATAAAGCTAATTATATTCTTGCTTATTAAAACTGGCCATATAAAATAACACAGCTATAAATAGTTAAAAGTATATTAAAAATCCAATTGTAATATTTTAAAACTAATAAATTAAATAAATGCTATATGTAATATTATAATTATAATTAATATTCAAATTTAATCTAATATATTTTAAAATAAACTTTGGGATGTGAGAATTATATTTGTCTACATTTTTAAATTATTTTCCAAATTTTTATAAAATATATCAGTTTTGGTAATTTAGACTGAGACGTAAATTAAAAAAAATCATCTGATAAAGTTAGTAATCATGTGACTGTATATTATATACCTTCACACACACTTTTAGAATATAATAATAAAGTTTGTGAATTATAAAACTAAATGTAATTTCTATCTATCGTTAAAGTAAAAGTTGAAATATTAAATGTTATTTTAATAATTGTTTTAAAGTTTAAATGATTTTGATAAAACTATAATTGAGTTTAAAAATACTATTCTAAGTAATATTTTAAAACATGACGTCATAAATTCTTTATTTTAAAAATTAGTCTTTATAAAACTAAAAAGTGTAAATTTGTTCCCTAAAAAGTCATTAACCAATCAATGGAGGTATTTTAGAGATGAAATATAAGAATTAGATGAGCGGAGAAGTAATGTGTAAGTAAAGGAAGGAGTAACATATTTTTTAGTGTATAAGATCTAAGTAGAAAAGTGTTATAATTTTTAAAAATTTTGTATTTATTTTAAAATTTTTTTTAACATATATATTTTAACTCCTTTAAATGGAGGCTAATTTAAAAATTTCTTACAGGATTTTTATTCAAGTTTGCAAACCTTACAGTAAAATGGAAATACTACAGAAAAAAATACCTAAAAATATTGATAAAGTAAAAATAATTGTAAAGTGCCTTGAATACAGTTTATTTGTGATCAACCAGAAAATCATTAGAACTCAGATAAATATAATTTGGACATTATACAGAAAACTTAAAAGAAAAGTTTTTTCGCAGAAAAATTATACAATTTTAAAAGGCTACTCAAGTTTTTTTTTATTCTTCTTATGGAAAAATTAAGATGTATATCATAAAGAAAAAATTATGTAAAAGTTATAATGGAAAAGATGTTTCTTTTAAAGGAAACATTACAAAGTATATAGTTACAGAACTTTAAAAGAAGGAAAAATTACCAATAATGATATGAAAGAGTCATTATTTTAAAAAAAAAAGGAACAGAAAAACTTTCTCTAAGAAGAATTAAAAATATTATAAAGTGTTCATTAGAGAAATGCTTAATAAAGATAAAGATTTGGAAAATATAAATCTAATTTACTTAATGAAATGAATCCATGGAAACAGAAAAGTTTTATTGAATATTTAAATCAAAGTACTGAAAGATGATCTAAAAGTAGGAAAAATATTAGCAAGAAATATTAGAAGAGAATATTTAGAAGTTTTCTTTACGGGTTAATTATATCATAATTAATAATTGTATTAAATATTATAAAAAACAAGGATTGTCATCTATGATATTTATTAAACAGAGCAATAATTGTTTTACCTTAAAATTGAACAAGCAGGGAGAAGAACATTATGACTGAAGAAGAAATAATAAACATTTTTTTAGCTTTAGTATGAACGGTTTTCAAGGAAATTTGATGAAGAAGTACAGTAAATATAGTTTGAATATTTTTTACTAATTTATTTTAAAATATAAAATGTTATGTGAGATTAGGGAAAACATAAAACATAAATTTAGTAATATTAAAATTTAAATATAATAGCTTGATAAAATTATAGAAATAGTGTTTAAAATAAAGTGTATGGATGTGAATCTTATATCTACAAGGATCAAATGGATGGTGAAGCCTACGGAACGCGATCGAGGAGATAAAGGTCGTTTGGTAATTTTAATAGTTATTTATAATGCATAATGTATTTTTTTTAGATCATCTATTGACCTAAGAATGAAGTGTGAAAGTTTAAATTATATGTACACATTTTATACAACATTTTTAACATATTATGAGATAGGAGTAATTCGGAAGATGCATACGACAATTTTTTTAAAGTATATTAATCATATAATTTAACATAACAATTGTGTGATTCTTTTGAACTTTCATGTGATAAAGTATTCAGATATTTAAGTAGTTTGTATGACTAAATATATGGAGGAAAGTAGTAAGCAAGCTGTCTTATAGAACAGTGGAATAGTTTTAAAATAAATGAATTTTATTATTGTTAGTAATGCAGATATGTATTTGTCGATGTACAGTATAGAAAAAATCTTGAGAAATAAGATCGGATAGTGACTTGGAAGTACTAGTGGAGAGGAAACCAAGATGATGTTTTTTTAAGAAATAGGAAAATATAAGGGATTTGGATCATATTTAGTTTTGTGTGATTTCAGTATAGTTAACTAGGCCCTATAACTGAACACATATAGTTTGGACAGTGTTTTTGATATCTTTAAACTTTTGATGTTAGAATAAAGCTGAAGAAATAGCTTTAGCATCGTTCCTATGATAGAGGTTGGTAGACAGGTAAAGGTCACTCCTCTATATTCTTTTAATTCACTGTCATGATTGTCAAGGTATATGATGAGTAATATTCTAGTTGTATTTTGATCCTATGCATCTATCTTCGCTATCCTTATTTCTAATCTGATCGGTCAGAAAGATATTTTCAAAGAAATAATGAATAAAATAGAACTGAAGATATGTTATCGTTTAGTAAGAATAGTTTATTTGCTTGAATGTATAGAATTGGTAATTTTAAAATTGAAAGTCCAAAATATCATAAAGAGAGAAAGAATCATATAATACATTGTAAAATTAATTCGGAAATGAATATAAGATTTTTGAAAGAGAAATCTAAACAAAGTTTTTTTTTAAAAGTGATAATAAAATTTGAATGTTTTAAATAATATTTAGAAAATAAGTATTGCATATTTATTAAGAAAATAGTTCAATAATGTATAATAAACATATACTTGTGCATGGTATATTAATAGTTGTAATTATATCATCCGAAGTAAGGCTTGAATGAGAATATTAGGATTAATAAACATCGGATAATGAACAATAAAAACCTAATACCGAATGTAGAACAATGTTTTGACTTTGTAAGATTCCATACAACCAATATAAAACTAAAATTTGTTATTTTGTAGAATTTTACTACAAATGTAAATTTTGTAAAAAATATAATTTTAATAATATTAGGGATGCAAAGTGTTTGTGATAATCATATAAGAAATGCATTTTGTAATAAGCTAACCATAATAATAAATCAAGTAATAATACTGTATTTTCTTAAGTGTTAAAAAAATAAGATTTAACTAGGAAAAGTAAATAATATTTTGATTTCATTTTATAAACTAATAAACTAAGTTGAGATATGAAAGTAAGGGATATCCAATGTATATAGTGTAAAAATATTGTTAATTTATTTATGTTGTTAATAAACTTTGTTTTAAATTTGTTTTAAAGTTTTTGTGTCCGAGTTGTTATTTCTCCACATGGATGCATGAAATCACGATACATTTATAATTGAAACAGACATATAAATTTTGCACAAAAGGTAAACATAAAAGTGTTATAAGAATTTTGAGAATTTATTGGTATGTTAAAATTAAAAGATCATAATTTTATATTATTTATTGGTCATAAGTCGGTTGCCACAATATTACATTAAATTATATGCTAATGTTGCCACATGTATTCTGTTGTCAGATTATTAAAATACTACCACGTACATATTTATTTATTTCATTTCAGGAAGAAATAAGATTATATTATATTATTATTGTTATTATTATTTTTATTATTGTTAGTTGCTGTGTAGTAGATTATGACATAAAATTCCCTTTTCATATTTTACTACCGTAATTTTAAATCAGTTAGAATACAATTTATGAACCTGAGATTTTATTTTATTTTACTTCATTTTATTTAATTGAGCTAGATTCTTGTTATAAAGAAGATTAAGATATGATTATTATTTTAATCGTAGTGAATAGAGCTCAGAAAGTCGTAAGAATACTATGAGTTAGTTATTTGGTATAGTAAAAAGGGGGGATAGTGTTCTTATGCCATTGAGGTAGTATCGTGTGGATAATGGCTCAATGTAGTCTATCTCGTTCCCTGTATTGTCACTCCATGTCTCATGAAAATAGTAAATATTTGTTAATTCATTTTAAAATTGAACCGTATTTGTATTTTAAAATTAGAGCTAGTAATCATTTTAATTAATGCTGAATATTTCATTTATTTATTTGTTAACTGAGCTAGAACCCGTAATATTCGTAATAAACAGTATATTTTGGGGTGAGAGTGCACGGGGGGAGGTTAGAATATATATATATGCACATAAACAAATCTTTTCATGAATCTAGAATACTCTTTTAGATAGCTAAGTGATAAATACATTTTAAAATTTATAATTAATAAACAACAAATAAAACTAAATAATAATCTATAATCAGTTTAATTTTACTTAAAAAATTAGTATTATCTGAAGAAGAAAAACATTTATAGTTTAATATTTATTATAAAAATATTTATTATAAAAATTCAAAAAAAATCCAAGTAAATATTTCGTATAGTATAGTTACTTGATTCAGAGATTAATAAATAGGAAGCCTCAAATAAATATTCTTAGTGATAATATTTCCTTGAGTATAAGATTTTTTAAAGAAAAGTATTATAATAGTTAGGAAGGTTTTGCAGCAGATATAAAATTTTTTGCAGATAATGTTAAAAATTCATAAAAATAAGTAATAATAAATTTCAATACATTGATAAACTATGTAAATATGTTGACATAATTTCAATGTAAACACGTATAAAGTAAATCCATTTTTCAAAAACAGTTCAACACATTTATAATTTTATATTGAATAAATATATGTAAGGGGAATTTAAAATGGAAAAGACTTTTTATTTGCATTTAAATTTTTTATGGTCTTATACAGCTCAATACAGGTTGAGTTTCAGACTAGAGTGATAAAGAGTTGCTGAATTAAAACACAATTTAACACTCGTGATATTTGAACATCATATGACCTCCTAAACAACAAATTATTTGATTATTATTTTTTGCAGTTTAAAAGCACAATAGTTGTACAAAAGATTTAAAAGCTAAAATTTCATAATCAATGCACACACTAGCGTTTAAATATCACACAATCTCCCAAATAGGAGCCATTCTGTTATTTATAATTACTCCTAGTTTTGGATTGATTGTATTTTCTACAATAAAATAAAAATCTTTAAGAATAAAAATTATCAATACTTATTAATGTTTTCAGTAAATAAAATATTAGTTTTATTTCAATATTAATATAAATTATGATTCTATACTCATACTTTGTAAATACAGCTACTATTTTTAAATAAAATATGAAATACATTTCTAGTTTACTAAAATTTGATCTACAGATGACAAATTTCATGCACTCATATTACTAAGGTCATTCATTTTAAATAAATAAATTAATGATTATAATTAATAATTTATTAAACTATGAATTATTATATCATTCCTAATTCAAATATAAATTTTAAATTTAGTTCAACATCATATCACTTTCAACCATTATCAATCTATTGCAGGATGTAAATCTCTCTTTTTTCAATCATATTTCTCTGAACTTTAGCCTTTCTTCTTTATATCACCATAGTACACTTACTTATTTCATACAACCATCTCAAATATGATCTGTTTTTAGGTCTTTGTGGAATTCAGTTTAACATTTTAATTATCTGTCTAATATAATCTCTTCTAGAAATATATCCTGCCCAATTCCACTTCAGTTTATTAATTCTTTCAATAATATTGATAACACCTACTTGCTCTATCACCCATGAATTTTATTTTCAATCCCTTCTTGTTACTCCTAACATAATTCTCTCCATACTTGGTTGAGTGCTGAAGTCTGTATTGCTCTTCTGTTAAATATCTCTCAGATCTATAAAAAAGAACTGGAAAAATATATTTATTAAAAACTTTTCTTTTCAAATGCAGGTAAAAAAAATTTTAATATTGTTATTTCTACTAAAAGCATTTCATCCAAATTTAATTCTATGATTAATTTCTTTCATTATGTTTCCATCTGTATTAATAATGTGACCAAAGTATTTGTAATCATCACCTTCTTATAATTGTTCATTATCATTTTTTATTTTTTTTATTTTGAGAAAACCCATTGAACATTACTTGTCTTTTTAGCATTTACTTTTAGTCACACTTTTTTACTTTGTCTGATAACTCCTGAAACATTTTCTGAAGCTCTAAAGCATTATTAAAAAAAAAATTCTATCATCTACTAAATCTATATGACTTTAAAAATCTCTATTTACTTTTACTCCCTTAGCTTCCTATGTTAAGTCACAAACTGCTTCTTACAAAATTGTTATAAAAATTTTAAAAGATGTGAAATCATCCTATCATACATCCTTCACAGTGTCAATATTTCTAGCATCATTGTGTAATATAATTATTGATGTTATAATTTGATAAATATTCTTCAAAATATGGAAATATCTGGTTCTATATCTCAGTCATTCAATACTTTAATTGCTGAAGAAATGCTTATAGAATTAAAAGCCTTTTCAAAATCTATAAATCCAAAGCATAATGACAACTAATATTCATTGTCACTTTCTAATTTTCTCTCAATATTTGGATGTGATACACTGTGTTAAAATTACCTTTAAATCCAACTTGTTTTTTTGGGTTGGCTAAAATTCAAGAATCACTGTAAATAAATTATAATTATCTTGATAAATATTTTGTATAAAATAATGAAAGATTGCTACATCTGTAATATATAATATCTTCTTTAACAATTCATTTTTCCAATTATCTGGTACATCTTTATCATTTAAACAGTTGATATATAACTTTGACACCATTTTTACTATTTCTTTATCTGCTTCTTTTAATATTTGATATTAATTCCATCATTATGTGGAGTTTTTCCCTTCCTCATAGAATCAATTGCATGTCTCACTTCTTCATTTAAAATTCTGAGCAATTCAGAAATGTAGAAATTGTAGGGAATACTTCATTGCTGTTTTTTATTATTTATTGTTAAATAATTCTTTATAGAGTTTTACTATATCCTTCATGATGTCATTTTCCTTCTAAGTAATATTTCTTCGTAATGCAAAAATAAGTTTCCTACTAATTCTAAGATGTTGTTCTACACTTTTAATACTTTTATTTTCTTCTATAATTTTTCCTGCTATTTCACAATTATATTTTCTTATATTATTTATCCTTTTCTGTACCATTTTACAAACCTTAGTTAATGAGATATTATTTTATATAGTGCTATGTTTTTATACTGTAATAGTGATATTAGTGATTAAGCCAATGCACATGCATTTTAAAGATAAATTATAAATGAATACTAAAAAGAATGATATATTGTAAATTGTAAAGATTTCACAAGTGTCATTTGTTAAAGCATAATAAATGTAATTTAAAGTGATCACTTAACATCTTCACACTCTCATTTTCATATGCTTAAGATTTGCCCATACATAAATGTTTGGGTTGAAAGGATGGGCGGATTCATTCCAACTTTTCTAAAAAACTATATTTTGGGTCTGGAAAAGTGAGAGTATTCATTTATAATTTATCTTTACAGTGCATGTGCATTGGCTTAATTGCTAAACTTTAGTTAAAAAAAATTAAATGTCTTTTTATTTATTGAACACAAATAAATAATATCAATAAACAATATTTGCTCTTTTTTCCATGTATATTATTGTTTTTATATACACTTAAATCTCTTTTTGTGCAATTTTTTTTTGCATGATTTTGAAATAATATGAGTTTTAAAAAATTCTCTTTCTGCAAAAGTTGTTTCAAAACAACATAATCAGTAAAATAAATGAGTACTTTGGGATTAGAACTGCTGAGATGTATTCTGATTGAAAAGAAAAAACAAACATTATTGTTTGAAAAGCTTAAAAAAATCATCTTACATTCTCAAAGTAATTCTTGGATTGGCTTTTAGTTATTATTGAACTTTTTTTTTTAAAATTCTAAATAATTTCAAGTAAGTAATATAAAATAATTTATTTTCTTTTTTAAATGATTGTGAATGTTTTTAATTATATTTATTTACAGGTTTATTTTTGACATTGAGTTTATCATGATTACATCACAAAACTAAATATATATATATATCTGCCTGTTATTATCATCTAATTTTTAAAAAAAGTTTCATCCCTTTATTCCTCATTATTTTAAAAATAAAAAATCCTTTTTTTTTTTGGCAGTATTCCAGAAAATGGGGAAATTTGTTTGACTACATAGAAACATTTTTGTTGTTTTGTTTTGAAAGGAAAGTATCTTTTTGATATTGATGCTTTGTTTGCATTTTAGCATTATTTTTTTTTTAAATATTTGTTAGTGTTGATGTTAAAAAAATATATTTATTTAAATTTAATCAATTAATTTGTTTAAATTTAATTTCTTAATTTTTCCAAAAATCAATAAATGGCACTTTACACATTGATAGAAATGGTATTCTAATCATGTTTAAAATGTACACATTTACTATCAGAAAGTGACAGCAAATAAAATCTTGAGTACTTTTTTGTTTTATGAATAAGAAAGATGATGCCCATATTTTTGATAAGAGTATAATTCTGGGAGCCTACAATTTCTCTTTTCTGAATGTGTTAGTTGTTAAATTTAAAAAATAATAAGCTAAATGAAATCTAATAAATTACATTAATAACATTTTTAGTGACTTATATAGAGAAACAATGAGTGTTCCATCATGTTACCACTTTCAAGTGTTTTTATTTTCAGATAAAATGTATGTTTCTATAACTTATTTTTTTATTTATGTGCAATGTGTATGAAGTAAAATTTGATAGCACACAAAAACATATAACATTCTAACAAAATTTTTCATATAGTTTATTTAATTATTTTTATTGATTTCTTTGGTCCAGAAGTAATCTCTTTATTTTCCATATATAGATGCATTTTTTTACAAGTAATTTTAAGAAACCAATATGTCATGTAAAAGAAAATTAGGTGTATACTTAAATAGAAGTTTTAAATATATAGAAAATTTTTATTTTAATTTGGTTTTCATAGATGATTTTCCCCCTTCCACTTTTGCATGATTCATAAATATTATCATAAAGCTAGCATCTATGAAAAAGTAGTTTTCTTTTTGCTTTTGCGATTATAATCATATAATGACTTTATAATTACATAAAATACATAACAAAGGCAATGTTTTACATAAAGCATCATTCATATCCGAATCTTTTCTTTATCATCTTCTAGCAATAGTTTCACAACTATCATCATATTTTCCAATTTTAGATAATTAACTGTGGTTCAAATATGTGTCATCTTGATAATTGTTTTATTAATGGGTTTCTTCTCAGCTTTTTTATTTCCATCACTGAAAATCTTATTTTATTTGTTCCCTTAATACTATTCTACAACTGAGCCAACTTTTCGTAATAAGTTCTTATATTTTTTTTTTTTTTATTTTTTTAAAAATAACAACCATCCAACTAATAAAAAAAATAGCAAATAAATTTGATAAATTTTATAAAAACTTACAAAAAAAATAACTCCTCTAAAATAAAAATCAAAATTTTTTTTTTAGTTTCTTAAACATTAATACAACCTAAATATCCACCCACACTATAACACCAACACCGATGGAATACCAAAGACACAAACCACTCTAACCAACATATATATCTCTTAATTCACTTATAAAATTAATATTGTACCAAATAATTTCAAACAATTTCAAATATTTAAAATCTGATAAACATATTCCAATCATTTTTAAAATTTAAAAATTTAATAAAATTAAAAATTTTTTTATAATTATTCCTCTATCCATAATTTATTCAAAATTTTTTATCTATTAAATAAAATTATTTCCAATACCAATTTTCATTTCTATTAATAAATATTATTTTTTATTAAAATTTATTTTTATTTAATAGATTTATTTATACCTTTCCAATATTTTCAATACTCCCAATAATAATCTAACATAATTCTCATTATAAATTACCCAAAAAATATATAATAAAATCTTTTTATTTTTTTTTAACTCAATACATATTTCACAATTCTTAATCCTCCCATATAAAATAAATATTTTCAAACACAATTCTAACAAATACTTAAAAATATTTTTTAAATAAAAACAACTTTCTTTTTTTTAACACCACTCACCTCAATTTCTAACTACAAATACCCACTCCTATTTACTCAACCTGAAAGTTTAAATAAAACTCAATGATATCAAAAAACTCCACAAAAAAATTAATTTTAAAAAAAAAATTATATATAAAAAAAACTAATATAAACCTGATTATTAAAATATAAAGAATTTTTAATATCTTCAAAAAAAAAATATATATATTTTTATATACTAAAAAAAAATAAAAAAACACCCAATAAAAAACTTAATCAATCCAAAAAGAGACAACCAAATTAACCAAACAAAAAAAATTTCACCTTAACCAAAAACCCCAAACCCACCCCCCAAAAAACAATAATAAAAAAAAAAACAATTCCCCCTTAAATTTACCAAAAACAAAAAATTATTTTTTTAATTTTAAAAAACTTTTTATAAAAAAATAAACAAAACACAATACCAATCTATAAAAAAAAAAATATAAAGGAGTTTAAAAAAAATTAAATTTAAAAAATAAGACACGAATACACAAAAAAAAAATCCCAAAAAACAAACAAACTTTTTTTTCTTTAAACATTAAATCCAGACCAAAATACAGCCTAACCCCTACACCAAAAACACCTGGAAAGACCACAAGACAACAAACCAAACCCATACCAACTCAATTACTCCCAAATCGATAAAACACATCATCACCAACATTTAATTCAATTTTTTAATTTCTAGAAATTTGATATAACAATAAAATTTTTTAAATATCCCACCTCATTTATTTCAAATTTTTTTATAAAAATATTCAAACCAATTTTCATTTATAATAAATATTTTTTAATAATTTATTTTATAAAGATAATCCCCAAATTTCACCCAACTAAACCATCCCAAACTAAAAAAAAAAAAATTTATTTTTTCACACATGCAACAAAAAAATTCCCACAACTTTTTTTTCCCCACCAGATATATATATATTTAAATGAAGTTTTATAGGGAAATATTAAAAATAAATAATTTTTACCAACCATTAATAACATAAGATTTTAAACGTTTTAAAGTTTATAGGGATGAATATATATATTTTTTTTACTAAAAAAAAGTTACAAAGTTTTCAATCGAGACATTAATTTTCTACTTCTCATTGTGACTGCATGTTTGATATAACCGAGGGGAGCGTTAATACTGAAGACGGTTTCTATTAGTTGAGAAAAATATTTATGATCATTCAAATCAGAATTGACAACCAAAGTTAAAAAAAAAAGAAATCAAATTGATTTTTGAAAACTGAAAAAAGAAAAAACGAAATTCTTTAATATTGACCATAAAAATAATCTAGCTATATTATTGTTTTTCCTAAAGTATTTTTTAAATACAAAATAAATTTTAATGCTACAATCATGCTAAATTATGACTGATATTTAATGTTCTGTCTACAGTACATAAATAAATGAAAAAATATTTATGCTAAGATTTTTTTTTTTAAGAATATGCTATATTTACTGCATAGGATCAACACATATGATTTTCACAGAACTTTTTTTACAATTACATTATACATTTTAATAAGCTGTAATGTTTAGAGTTGTACTATAAAATAAAAAAACTCTTATACATTATTAACTCTTAAATCTGTGATATCTAATCTTTTGACATCTTTAGGCCATATTGGAAAAAGAATTGTGTAGATCACACATTAAATATATCAAACATTACCAAAAATTGATAAGCAAAAAAAGTCCTTAAATAGTAATCCTAATTATGTAGCAAATCATTCAAAAATTCTTTCAAAAATCACTGAGCATATTTCAAGTTTGTGATCAGTAACATAGAAAATGAATGCATGTAAGTAATAAAACATCGATAATATATATATATATAAAGTAAAATAAAAGAGTATAACATATAATGGGTGGAATATATATGACATTATATTTGAGGAATTAATGCATCAGTATCTGGTTTGATGAGAATAATTGCAAGTTATAGTCAACTCTCAAGGTGTTCAACAGGTATTTTGGTTCTAATTATACTCTTAACATGTTTCATTTTTGAAAACAGTTGTATGAAAATATAATAGCTAGCAAAAAGCCATGACATGGATGAGACATAATTATAAAGCAAGAAATATTTGTCTCTAGAAAGACAAGATTTATGAAAGTTTGATGAACAAATGTAATAAATATTTGTCATTAAGTTGACTGTTAGATTGCAACTCTATGCATTCCATTTGAAAATTGGCAGATAACATATTTATGTCAATTGTAAATAGTCACAAATATAGAAAAATATTAATTATTTTCATGGAAAGCTTGAAATACATTTTAAAAATATTTTATCAAATTGGAAAGCAAGGTTACATATTTTTTTCTATTCACAGGACTGTGTTTAGCCAATGCACCAATATGGATAAAATTGTTTGCTTTAATATTCATTTGAAATGCTGCTATAATTTGAAAAAAATGTATTAATAGATTGATTTTCTTCTTGAAGACTATTTAACTCATTTTAATGAGTGATTAAATCTACTAAAATTCTAAATCATAGTCCAACTTTCATTGTCAAGTTCTGGCATAATTTGTTTTTTGATATGCTATGACAAAATATGAAATCTTTTCAACATTTGACTTCAGTTAGGTACCTAAATGATCTTATCATAATCAGCATCAATGCTTTTAAAAAATCCCTAGATCCTCGTGAAAGTCAATCTTGATAATGATTGGCATGGTTTTGTTCATTTTAAAAGTTTTTATGCATAAACTTTCTTGCTATATTTTTGCAATGACACTTCGTCAAACATGAATATTGGGAAGTAATTGCATAATCTTTCATTAATTTTACAATTACTTTTCTTTTACCTACAATCACCAGGCACCAACAGGTATGTTGATAATCAACAAATAATATTGCTTTCCAGTAACATTATATTTATCATCAATACCTTTATTGAAAATGGCAAGTTGAGTCATATCTGTAGGATTTGTTCTATCATTTATTAGCAAGTCATATTTAAAAATAACTTTATTTTTCAAAGTAGATTTTTCCAATTACTTCAATTCACCTAGCTGTATTCTAGTGCAACAAACTGATTTTAGAAATATCCCCTTTTTAGGGCAAATTATATCTACCTCACTTTTATATATTGCTTAATAAACTAAGTATCAGGAATGGTTTTAATTTTACTACTATTATATGTGCTGCCATTAAATAGTTTTCATGACGGAATCCACCTGAATTGTAATGCTTAGAGAAAAAAAATATTAAGAAGGCAGACTTTTTCTCTGTTTTGCTATTTGGTCACTATGGCACAATTCTTCATAAGTATTGAAATTGGTGGCATGTTTTTACTTATGCCCTTTCAAGTTATAGTCTATGAAAACTTTCATGAATTCTCTATAAATTAAAGGTCTTACTATTCAATTTGACAAAAATAATTATCTGTTCACTTTTGATTGAAGAATCATTCTTTATCTGTATTTTTTTAAGTTGTTTTTTATTTTTTGAGATGTTATAGTATATATATTGTAACGGGCACATACGACGTTACATTATTTTTATTATTATTAAACATGAAAAAAATAAAAGTTCGCAAATATTTTTAAGAAATAAAAATTGAAAATTAAAATTCTATACTAAACTCATATATATATAAAATCGCACAGATGAGAAATTAAAAAAAAAAGAAACTTTATAAAAAAAAAAAAGAAAAAGTATTTTAAAACTAAATTGTCAGTAAAGATTTAAAGATAAAATATATCTAAGTTTGTACAAAACAAATTAATTAATGTTATTGAAAAAATGGAAATGATTATTTTAATTAGTCCAAGTGAACTAGCCCTTGGGCATTTAAATGTATAAGCAATGGTCAGATAGGAAAACAATAGAAACTAATGGCCAATGAAAAAAATCCATTGGGGAAATTGGACCTTAATGGAAGGATCATCATCATCGATGATGTAATGTCAATTGGATCCGAAAGTTACACATAAAAGAAAAACTTTGGAAATAAATTGGTAGTGAGTGAAGAAAATCTAAGAGAAGACTGAGATGTGTTAAGTCGGAGAGCTGGAGATGAAGAGATTGAAAGACGCACTTTCAATTCCTTCAGTGGTTATAAAAAAAAAAGAAGAGAAATGAAACATCGTTTTTTCTATATTGAGGACCACAGGATCATCGGAGGATTTAATGTTGGATTCCAAATGGCAAGCAACAGATAAAGAGGAACATTTTAAAAATTGTAAGAACTTTATGAACTCTAAGCTTTAAATCTATTTCTAAAACTCTAGTATACTGAACAATAAGAACTTTAATTCTAAAACTTTATTTTGTATTTAAAATAATTGCAATAGAATCCTATCTGCCCCACTTAATTTATTAATAAGTAATTTTATTTGGTGTATTTCTTTTGTAAAAATCATTTCCATTTATTTATTTATTTATTTATTTATTTTGTTCTTTTAAGTTTTATTTATGATTTTGTTTTTCGTTAAACTAATTTATATAAATGTTAAATTTAAGTCAGGCGTGAATGGCTATATAGATTTGTAAAGTTATATCAGGGGAGGGTAATCTTAGGTTATTCATTCCATATTTGAATTAGGTTAATGGATTGGATATATTGGTGTAATTAGTAGATGTAGTACGAGATTCACTACAGGCAGAATCACTTTATATGCCGCACACTCCCATTTTGCCTATGGAAGGAATTATAAGACCGAGACCGCAGTTCCTTCCTATGGAGTTTTTTTAATTGCTCTTCTCATCAGATAGATGTAGTATTCCTATCTCGATGAGATTCAATTACTTTTCTTAACCTATATTTGTGCTATCGTATTTGTATTACATTGAATACATCGATATATCAGATGGATTGACATTGGTTTAACTGCGAACTTTTGGCCTAAGGTTAAATAAGGGATAAAATATTTTCTTTTCAAATGCAATCTATGTAGTCTATTTATATTCAACACTCTAAATGCATTAAATTTAAGTTGGGTATAGATGCTTGCATGGATTCATTGTCAGTTAATTGTTTTGGTTTTCATATTTGATCAAAATATATAGACATTCAGTAAATAATGATACCTTATGGTGAGTATCTAAAATGTATTTATTCAGCTGTCTTTTAAGTTATTGGTGTCAATGCAGCATCTTATGATGAATGATATTGGGTTTTCTTATAAATTTCCTTCTGCATTTCCATCAATGACTTTATATTTTGATCATTTATGTTTATTTTGGAATGTTTTTAACTGTGTAATCTATGTAACAGATCTATACTCAACATTATAAACAACTTTTATAAATCCATCTGTGTGAACTTATAAAAATTAAAATGTAAATTAAAATCTAAAATCAAAGTTAAAAATGTAAGTTAAATTTTAAAATGTAAACATACTAAAATAATAACGCAAAATTTTATATATATGTGCGTAAATAAATGTTTGTGTGTTAATTTCTGGCAGTGGCTTATTTTATTCTTTTTTAAAAAATATTCTTAGATAAGAATTTATAAAATATAAATCTCTGCTGTTCCACTGAGCTAGTGACAATGGGCTAACGATCGGAATCAAAATATATAAAATAATTTTTTTTTAAACTTACGTATCTGCCTACTTTATAAATTTTCTAGGTTCAAATGCCTAGTAGCGCCCTATAGTGTAGATATGTTAAGTCCTTATTCACCTCGATCGTCATAATATATATATACACCCACACATAAGGAACTTTATTTACTCTTTACTGTGAAAATTAATTTGCATGGTCTTAGCCCTTTAATGCTTCTTTGATTGATGATGCATAGGGAGATGAAGGGCCAATTGTAAAAGTCTTATTAATCAACCTGTGTGTATACAAACATCAATATTATAGATGAATGTTCATTTATAGAACCTATTACCAAGACTCAACAGTCATATGAGGAGAGCCATATATATCCTATTATGTGAAGGAATATGTGTCTTTAATGTTGATGTCATTTCAGCACTATTGTGGTATAGATATACTTTTAATAACGAAATAAGAATGCTTACCTAACTTCTAAATAACTTTAAATCCCAGTGTTGCAAAGGGCAGTTGAAATATTATGGATTAATCACTGTCTTGTGAAGTCACTACATGATCAAGTTGTCAGTCCTACTGAATATGCTTACAACTTAGCATACTGGAATCTGTATACATGCATACAAATAGTGAGTGTATGTATTTGTGTTTTGCTCATTGCATATGTAATTACAAAAACATCTCGTAATGTTTTATATAAGTTTGCAATTTTCTGTTGGGTCACATTAATAGCCATCCTAGGCCACAAGCAACCATCGGGCCCTTATATTAACATTTCTAATTTAAATTTTAAAATCAGAGTTGTGCAAGAAATATAATGGTTTTTCTTCAAATAAAATCAGAAATAAATAAATTGTTATCTCAAGTGTACTTGTTAATGATCAAGATGTTGATGTTTTACTTTATAATTTTTATTTTATTTTAATAATGTAAAGCATTTCAAGATTGTTCTTTCATTTTTTACCATTTATCTTAAGAATTATGGTTAGATCAGTCTGGGTTAAATATTTCAAAATACTGAATTATTTTTTTAAAATTAAATTTTATTTGACTTTGATAACTTAAAAAAAATAGACCTATTTATATATTTTTATAGAATTTTTTGAACGCGGATTTCTTACAGTGAACTCTGATAAAATTCACATTTCTTGAAAAATTAAAGTTATCAATGAATTAAAACTTTCTACAAAAATTTCTCAACTTTGAAGATTATATTTGAAAAACTTATACTTTAATAAGATTTTAAATTTTACAATTTGTTTTGCTGATTTTTTTTATTATATTTATTTACAATAAAATAAAGATTTTAATTACCCTGTGATTCTAAAAAAACAAGCCAATAAAACCCTATAAAACTCCCAGCATGCAGTGTATACATAATTTCCAAATCTATTTTTCCTAATTCAGTTCTGCCACCTACAATGATCTTGAATAGTCAATAGATATCAGTATACTAGATGACAAAACTGGAATAGAGAAAATCAATTTACTTCAATATATAATTAGATGTGTTATTTAGCATTAAAAATATCAATATTTATTATAATGTATACATAAAACAAAAGCATTGCAAGTTAGATTTACTTCTGAAGCTCCTTCAGGCAATAACGTTCAATGGCTAAGTATTAACATCTAATAATTGTCAGTAGTCAGCTGACTATTATCTTTCACTTTATTTCTGTAATTCCTTTTTTTTAAAAAGTACTTTGTGAAATTGAATAAGCCTTGATCATTATAGTTACATAGGCCTTACACTATTGAAATGGATAAAAGATTTAGATGTTTTCATATTTATACAAGCTAAAGATTTATAATTTCATTTAAATTTAATAATAATTTAAAATTCTATGTGGCATTTATGGCACAATTATATTCGTCTAAATTCAGGATTGGATTTATTATATATTTACCATCAGTAAAGTTTATCCAGTATATATTATATTCTTATATCTTTTATTATGAAGTTCTGCATTATAGATGAAAATAAAAAGATTTAAAACATCTTTTAAATAGCCCACTATAAGTCACAGGCTTTATCAATGGTCTATGTCATTGAGAACTAGAAGGTGGAGGGTGGTGCTATATTCAACAAGTTTGGCAGTTGTTGGTGGCAAAGGTATGAATACTTGTCCTTATTGTTTTTACTTATAGCTTAAAATTACTAGATACACATTTTTTAATGAGTAATAAATGTAGAATAGCTTTCTAAAACAAAAATCAAACAAATCTACCTTCTTTTTACATGCTTATTTTATTGAAATTAATTCATCTCATAGTTTCAATTGCCTAGCAATCTTCCTCAGATTTACAAACATATATAAATACATAAATACACAAATATTTAATCAAATAAACATACAGTATAAAAATGATAATATACTTTGTGAAAAAGATGGGGGGAAATCATTATGCTGTCCAATAAAAGTTTTAAATTTATGCTGAATTTGAATCCATATTGTAGACATGGTGGATATATGTGTTACTATTGCCTCATAAGACACTGCTTTGTATAAAATAGTTCATTATTTTAAATAAACTATACCATTCATAACCCATTATTCATAAGCTACCATGTGAGCATGAACTTTGAGGTAGATCAATATACTCAGATATCAATATACTCAGAAATTAGTCTGGGAATAACTTTGGATTTATTATATGATAGAGATTTATTACTAATGCGTAACTGAATGACTTTTAAGTTGGGTGAATTTCTACTGTCATATGTGAATTAAGTTGTTTGTGGAAGATCGATCAGTATCTAAGAAATAAAGCAATATGACCAGTCCATATTTGATTATTTTATGACATAACCCTAAACATGTGATGAAACCAATAAGAAACTACCAACAACAACAATACCATCAACAATAATTAAATGTTATTATTTGATAATAATACTCAGATTTCCGGTTACTGTGACTGACTTTAATATAATCACATAATTGTATCAAATATACATCCAGATTAGTGTTTGGCATGAATAATGTGAAATGAATTGTTGCTTTACATGTAAAATATATAAATAACATATATTTTAATAATTTTCATAATAATTTAAACACTTAAAATCTTAAAGCAAACAAAAAATACAATCTAGGAAATGACTTTAATATTATTGAAGAACCTGTATTAAATTCATATTTATATGAACAGATATATAAAAAAATTGTAAAAACAAGACTCTAAATCCTTTTTCTTTTGATGTTTAGTTTATTATACTTAAAAATGTTTCAACAACACTGTATGCTCTCATTTGTATAAATTTAAATTTAATAAATTATTTTTTTATATAAAAAAAAGAAAACAAATCATTATTTTATATATGAGATGGTAGGAAATAAGCCGGTGCTTACTGAAATATACAATTTGTATTTATATATTGAAACTATTTCCATGATCTAATATGAATATTGAATGTCTTTAGAAAAAAATAACTTTTTTAAATATTTCAAATATGTTCAACTGTTAGTAATAGCTCACAGGTTATTATATGCACAATGTTGCAAAAGGTATTATTCTCCCCTTTTCTTCAGGTGTTGCTGGTCTAACCAGTGACAGTACTAGCTTGGAAATTAAACTTGGTCATTAGATGCTTGAGTATTAAATTTTAAGGTAATGCTCTAACCAACTGAGCCATCCTGTTAAATGCAACAGTCAGTAGAATTTTTATATACTTATCTATGAGGTTCTTCCTGATTTCTACACTTTGTCCTAAGAGAAAAGTTGATTAGTCATTTTCATTCATTATATATAGTTACACTAGGTTCACTTATGGGATTGTTTGCCATTGTCAGATGAGCAGCTTCTTTAAATTTTCTTCTTTACATATGTTCTTCTCTATTTAATATTTTTACATTTTTCTAATTGAACATATGTTCAATGGTACAGACATGGTCAGCTATCTTAGACACATCTTTTTTTCTTCTAACCATCAGTTTGTGTTCTTGCAAGTGCTTTTCAATGGAATGACTGGTCTCATCAATATACATTCTTCCACATTCATATGGTATTTTATAGATGAAGTTGTTTCTTTTCAGCATTTCAAGTTTAGGCTTTATAGATGTTAGAATTCCTCACAGTGTGGTATGGCTCTAGAAAGCTGTTCTACTGACTGCAGATTTTCCTTAATTTTGGAATGTATGTGACATTACAGTACCAATAATTATTTTTTCTTTTGATATTTTTTTTGTTGTCTATTTAAGGTTTTCTTAATAATAGCTAATATTTTTCAAAGGAGTCTTTTCTATATAGATCTTTTTCTTCTAATTGCTGGTTTCTGAAATTTGCTTTGTTCTATAGTGATAATATAACTCCATGTTTTGTGTTTCTGATGTGATAGACTAAGTATTTTGCTGTATGTGTGGGATTTCTATACACAGTAGTTTTGATTTTGCCATGAGAGAGACTTGTCAAAAGAATACCTAAGAATACCAATTTTTGTTCTTGTTCTGATTTTATTGTGAATTTAATTAAAGGGAATATTTTGTTGATATCTTTCCAGAACGTTTGTGATAGTGCTTCACCATGTGGCCATACAACAAACAAGATCCATATAGTGAAGTCAAATTTTAGCTGGATATGGAGTAGTTTTTATGACTCTATGTAAATATTGCTAATAAGGGTTAACAATGGTGAGCTCATAGCTATTCTTTGATTTTGTTGGAAGAATTCTATGCTATAATGAAATTAATTCTTTTAACAAAATTAATAAATGGCTATGAACTCACTATTGTCACTCCTAAATAGCAATATTTACATGGAAGAACAAGCTACTCCATACCCACCCAAAGTTTTGATACATTTTTGTATGGTCACATGGTGATCCCATCAACAATATTTTCCCATCAATTAAATTTACAATAGAATCAGAATGAGAACAAAAATTGGCATTGTTAGATGTTCTTGTGACAAGATTCCCTCATGGCAAAATCAAAACTACATTTTACCTAAAACCCACACATACAGAAAATATTTACCTATAAAAACAATCACACCAGAAACACAAAATGTGGAATTGTACTATCGTTAAGAAACAGAGCAAATGAAGTTTGTTCAGAAAACAGTGATTTGAAAAAAGAAATGATCTATATAGAACAAACTCTTATGAAACAGTTATCCATTAGCTGTTACTATGTAAACCTTAAGTAGACATCAAAAAGAACCATCAAAAGAAGAAAACAATTACTGGTCCTGTAGTGTACCCAAACATAATAAAAATAGTAGACAGATTGAGGAAAATCTGCAATCAATATGTTATCAGAACAGTTTTCCAGAGCGATAACACCCTATGAGGAATTCTACAAAGCATAAACTTGAAATATTGAAAAAAAAAACTGCATTTATAAAATAGCATGTGAATGTGAAAAAATGTATATTGGTGAGTTGAGTTGTCCCATTGAAAAGTACTTCCAAAAACAGATGTGTCTAACATTGGCAACATATTTTCAATTGGGAAAATACAAAATTATTGGATAGAGAAGAAAAGGTATAAAGAAGAAAACATAAAGAAGCTGCTCTTATGAGACTGACAAACATACCCATTAATTAATCTAGTGTGACTATACATAATGTATGGAAACCACTAATCAACTTTGCTCTTAGAAAAAGTGAAGAAATCAGGAGGAACCTCATAGATAAGTATGTGAAATTTCTACTGAATGTTGCCTTTGGCAGGATGGCTTAGTTGGTTAGAGCATTACCTGAAAATTCAATAATCAAGGATCTAAGGGTCCATGTTCAATTCCAATAGAAGCAATGATCCAGTCTACATGAATCTAGGTCAATCTGTATAAACATGAGTAATCACTGAAAAATAGTTGGTATTGCTATGCAGATTTTCATCAAAACTAGTGTCTATCTACTGATTTTTATCAATAAAAAGCATGGAATTACACACATCTATTCAAAATCCATAATTGTTTCAACAACAGGATACTTTTTTGACCTCAGTTATATATTACTACAAAGGACTTTCAACTTTGATCAATCAATGTTTATTTCTAATAGTCAGAAACTAATTTAGGGGCATTAAAAGTGGAATAGAAAGGATTACTGACCCTAGTGCAGCTTATATTTTTATAGTTTAATTTGAACATCTATAGTAGAAGTCCAAGAGGAACTTAACAAGAACTGCATGGGCCCATCTGAGCACCACTGATTTAAAATAAAAAAAATTCTTTTAGTTTATTCATTATGGTTTTTTTTTATATAACTTATGTTGGTCATGAATATGAGGGAAAACCTCGAAAGCACTCGGCCCATTTAATTGTTTTGATTTTTGCAGCTTCTTTGTCAGCGGGGAAATCGCTTTTATATGCTACATTGTAATCTAAAATATCAATTTTTTTCTCTACAATACAGGCTTTTTCATACCTGCACTTATATATAATATATAGGGGGCTTAAACTCAGACTTTCACATGACCCTCAACCATCCGTGCTATCTTATACTGTTGATACACTTGATCACACACATGTCAAAAAGATAAATAATCACCAATATACATATTTCGTGCTAAAACAGCCCTCATCAGGTGGTCCAGATTATCATCTCCACACATATATACAATCAAAGCTCAGCTTATATTAAGATAGCCAATCTTCATACTTTAATGGACAGGCTTCAAACCACTCCACTTCACAACTCTTCAGCCGTCCATTTCATTGAAAATCTGATGATGGAATGCTCAAAGCCCACCTTAGTGCCAACCTTCTTATCCTACCCATGTTGACTACAAGTCAATCTGACCACTCATGTATGGACATAATCCATTTACATGCATATACGAGGAATGCATTTATCAGATTTTCAATGGCTGAAGAATTGTGAGTGGAGTATATTGGTGATTATTTATCTTTTCGACGTGTGTGTGATCAAGTGTATCAGCAGTATGAGATAGCATGGATGGTTGAGGGTCATATGAAAGTCTGAGTTCAAACCCTCTACATATTATATTACAATCTTAATTTTTTAAATTATTTATAACATATAAAAACACCCTCTCCCATACATATAAATATACTCTTTTTTTTAAAAAAAAAAAAACAGCAACTTTACTTTCTATGTTTATATTCTGAAATTTTTTAATTATTTATAACATATAAAAAGCCACGCGCACTCTCATACAAATGTTTATTCAATGTTTTCATTTGTAATATTAAAAAATAAAATAAAACATATACTGACAAAAAATAAAACGAATAAAAATTCTCAGATTTCATTTAAAATTTAAAATATGTTTAAACTATTAAAAAAGCTGTAGATCCTATCAGTATTTAAAATAATACATTTAATGTAAGGCCAGATGCATTAAGCATATGCTTTTCATAGATAGCTACTGATCTACTATGCATGGACATGAAAATTCATTATTTCAATTTATCTGTGGTTTCCCTAATTATTTACTAAAACAAATATCTTTAGCTGAAATTAAAAAAGATAAATCTTTTTGTAATCAATGCTGATATAGAAATTACCGTCTTTTAAAGAAAGATAACATTAACAGTTTCTTATGATCACAACTTGCTAACAAACAGCAAGGAAGTTAGCATTTGCATAATTATACTTTTGCAAAGTTTCAATATTTACATAGCAAGCAAAAGAAGTTTATCATCATTTAAAAGGCAGTAAAAGTTTGGTTAGATTGTGCAACTAAAAGCAAATCTTTCGTTGCGATTTATTATTAATGACTTAATAAAATATGAACTGATTTCAATATAAATTTAAATAAGCAGTCTTCAAAATAAAAAAAAAAGGTTAATTTAAATGGTCAACAAAATTTAAAACCCAAGAATCATTATAATTATAGGAATAAATTATCAATTAATAATACTACAATTACAGTAGGAAGTCTAGATGTGTGTGTATAAAAAGCAAAAACTTCCATCTATATATATACTGCATGAATATAATATTGCAGGCATATCCACTCAGCCAAGGGTTTGGGGGGTTTAGTTTCACGATGATAATATAAACCAGTCGTGAAAAACAAAACACAAAACATTCACATATATCTAACACCCGTTCTTTAATATATTTATTTAACGACTTACTGACTGACTATTTATTTTTTTGTACAGCAAATATTTCGTTTGATAGACTTTAATGTTCCATTACATTCTATTTTTAACCACGTTGCTCCATAAATAAATCAATATTGCACTATTTATATTGTCTTCTTGGAATTTTTTTTAAAATGAAATTAATGTGATTTGTTTCTCTCATGATATTCCGGTTCAAGTCCATCATAAAATACTTTTTTAGAAAATCTTCATTATTCATTTCATATACCCAATCTATAATAATAGATTCAATATTATTGCAAGTAGCAATATAAAGAGTATACCAATTAGTCTTCCAATCTAGTTTTACAAATCACCATTAAAATAAAATTATGCAGTGTTTTGAAGTTATAATGGTAGAGGTTCCATTACTTCCATAAAACGAATTAGGAAAAATAATAGGACTAAATATAGTTAGTTAATTTCGTTAAGCTTTTCATACTATTAGTATTAAATCTCTATTTTTTAATTTATAAAATGCAAAAGCAGCATATTGAAATATTTTCTTTTACTGAAAAAATTACAAAAATAGTTAAATTCATTCAACATTTTTAAATTGATAACTATCCAAATTATTTTCTTCCCCATCACAGACTGATAAAAAAAGCAATTGGATTTTTTTTTTTACTAATTCGAAGGCTGTGTAAATTGCATTCGTAACTTTTATGTAGATGTTTTTTTTTTTTTAATTGGCAAAATAGAACAGTTACCATCATATTCCAAATGTAAAAGTAAAAAAAAAATAATGTCCATGTTTTGCTTCTAATTAGTTCAAATTATATTACATCTTGATGCACTGCTTTTATTTATTTTTTCTTTATGTAGATTGTAACATGTGTTAAAAACTCTATAATCTATGGCACCATGTTAATGGTAAAAATATATTGACAGCGTAAACTTAATAATCAGTGATCTTGAACTTTTGTACAATTCATAGACTCTCATGAATATTTGGTTTATATTACTATATAAAAACTTTGATACATTCATACACCTAATGATGGTATCTCATAAATTGAAATCAAAATATTAAAAAAAAAAGTCAAAATTATATGAACGTTTTAACTTATGGTTTATATTTTTAGCAGTATTTCAGTGCTAAAGTCATTGAAGGTTTATAATGAAATGAGAATATATGTGGATTATTGTATTAATTTGGAAAATGTAGCTAATCTGAGAGACTTGGCAACATGGATGTGAATTAATGATTCTGCACATATTACATTTTAAATGTTAAATCAGAGTTAAAAAGTATGATTCTTGTAAAATGAATTTAAAAATATTACATTTACAGTAACCCAAGAAAATAATAGGAATTACAAATTAATGAATAATATTTCTATAGTATAATTTTCTCTACACCATTTTCATGCAAAATAGGGACTAGTTTCTACCAACCAATGCATTGCAAAGAAGTGTAATCATAAACATGTGGTCCAAAGAATGTAAATAATATTTTAATTTGCGAAGTGCAGATATTTGAAACTGAAATAAATTGAGATACTGGAAATCTCTTTGCACTCATTATAATGGTTATCTGACAGCCAATCAGATGTTGTGACTTTCAACAGGCTTAGATATATAGAAAGAAAAGTAGAGAAAAGGATGGCTGCCCTTTTCTCATAAATTCTTTGTCATGTGTTTATAGTTTGATCGTCATTTGGACAGCCATCACAACATCTGATTGGATGTCAGATAAGCATTATAATGAGCACAAAGAGATTTTTATTATCTCAATTTATTTCAGGTCCAAAGAATGTGAAAAAGATGTACGCTCCCCAAGATACACATTTTGTTCTGAACCAGTACTCAACAATTGGCCCAGATCACAATTTCTTACATACATCTTTATTATTGCTCAGTATATATAGATAACCAAATACCACAATTTAATTAATGTGTAAAACTTGCCTTCACAACTTTGACACAAATCACTAGAAGGAAGTATATTAATATTTTATTAGTCATTCATTAGACTAAAGATTATGCACTAATGAATAATATTTCTGTAGTGTCATTTTCACTACATTACAAACGAGTCCCTACCTTCTGTGAAAATGATGTGGTGAAAATTATACTACAAAAATATTTATTATTCATTAGTGGATAATCTCTAGGCTAATAAATGACTAATACAAATTATTAAAGGAGTTATAACGTTTATACTTCATCAAGTTACCTGAACATGCTGATCCCAGCTAATAACATTTGACTTAAATTCCTTAATTTTTTTTTTGTGGAGATATTAAAATCTTATTACGATAATATTGATTGTTTAGCGAATATAATAATAGCAATTTTACTTGATAGTCTAAAAAATGAACTGAAGATAATGATGAATATCGTAAAAAAATATTATAAATTCTTGTGGAGGTATTTTGTTGCTACTAAAACATAATTTTCAAAATCTACCTTTTTTAAAAAAAATCTTTCTTGAAGACAAGTGCTCAGAGAATTATTCAATAATTAAACTTTAATTGCCCTCGATCCCCCCCTCCCACCGCTCTTCTTTTAAACTGCCAAACAATTCTCTTTATAGAAAATTCTGCTGATAAAAAATGCACAATGGTCTTTATACATATGTAATATTAAAACAGATCTGTTCAACAGCTCTCTTTGGAAGAAATTGTGCAATAATAAAACTTCTTGTAACGGAAAATTTAAAGACAATGCTTTTTTTAAAATAATGTATATTAGCGTATGTGTGCATTATTTATGTTATTATAAATAGCATTAACATATGTTCAACAATTACATATACATATAATTTTTCACTGAAAATTAATTACTTCAAAGTTCAATTAAAAGTAATTAATTCTAAATGTCAGCGTTGTTAAACTGTAAATCAAATAATTAATCCCTTAGCAATGCAGCATGCATACAGTTGTAACTTTGAAACTTCTCTCTCAGACATAATTTTTTAATATAAGATAGATTAAATCCAATTGTAAATGAACCATTTTATCAAAAGTAACTGTTTGACAAATTACAGTTTCAAGGTTTTATTCCTTTCATTTTGTCTAAAATATACAGTCAAGGAGAAGACAATCCACTTATTTCTCTCTCTCTCTCTCTACATGTGCTGTTCATCCCATCATGACTACAGGCAATATATATATATATGTTTAATTTTTAATGGTGAATGTATGAGCCTTTAAATATCACACATTTTATTTTTATTTTAAATAGACTATTGCCTGAATTTAAATATGTATGTTTATTAATCAACTACGATTTTATTATATTCATTATCTTTATAAATAAATATTGCCATATTGTCTATAAATTCAAAGTACTGAGTCACTCACACTCTAATATTAATCACGCCTTTAAAAAAATGCATTCATTGACTGTTACTAAACAATCAATAACTTATAACTATATTCATCTTTATTTATTTTCCAATGTTTTGATGAAATAACATTCATCCTTGTCACGGTTAAGATCTTAATGAAGAACTGTTCTGCTAGTTAATTTGAAAAAGTATGATTTAAGAACTATGAGAGTGTCTATTGAAATATTGAAAAGACCATGCAGTTTAAACAAATATAATGAAGCACAATGTATTCCATCCTTGTGGAGACAATTTATTTTATCTCTTCTAAAATCAGTTTGGAATCAATTAATTGTAAAACTGAAGTAAATTTTTTTTTTTGTTAATCCATCTATTCTGAATGATCAATCATTGATTAGTCTTTATTTTATACTCAAACTTGTTATTGCTTAAGACATAACAGTTCTTCATTAAGACAATAATAGTGATAAGAATTAATCTCATTTCATCAAAGCATTGGAAATTAAAACAAAATAATGTGGTATAACCCAAATATGACTTTATCATATGATTGTGAAAATATTAAATAGCAGAATGCACCTGCATTATGTAAAGCCCAGTTTTTTTTAATTGTTGCTTTAGCAAATGTTTTTTTTTTTTTGATTAAAAGTAAATTAAACAAAAGATGTTAATATTATATATTAAACATGAGCAATGTAGCTAGTCAGAAGGTCATCATTTTGACTTCAGTTATACTGCTAGCCAAAGATTTTTAAGATTTAATGTAAGTTAAACAAAAGATTTTAATATTATATATCAAATGTGAAAAATATATTCACCCTGAAAGATTGACATTTCCACTTCAATTATATGCTAATGAAAACTAAATGTAAATATGATATTAAGGCATCTTTTTTTACTTTATTATATATCACATTTCAAACATGAATTTAAGTATTGTAATCACATTTTATTTGTGATTTAAATACTATATCTCTGTAGTTTAAAGGCCTCATACTGCTTTTTTTAAAGTATTTTTTTTTATTAATTTGCATAAATGTAATAATATTCTAATCAAAATTAAATGTAAATATGTTGCTCTAGCATCTATTTTTTCCCCTTCACTAAATATCACATTTCAAACACAAATTTATGTACTGTAATTCCATTTTCTTCATGATTTAAATACTATACCTCTGTAATTAAAAACATATTTTCTTTCCAAACCTTTTTTTAATGGCAGAGACCATCAATTGTTACTGCAGAATTAGTTGTTTTATCAAATTTATTTTAAAACTTAATGTAAATTAAATAAACCCTTTTAATATTATTAAATAAATTTCCATATTTAATAAAGCTAAATTTAAATTTACATTTTTAAATATACCTGTTATATTTGATAGGTTTATGGTTTGAAAAATATATATTTACTGGAACACTCTCTAAATTAATAGTTACTATTTATTAATTTCTAAGTGCAGTGTTCATCTGAAATATATTAGGGGTTTGACAGACCATGAAAGCATGAAGCACCTTAATGTCAAATTACAAATCATTGTTTGTGGCTGTTTCTGAAGCTGGCTGGGATGTAATACCAAAATATCAGTCATTTTTATAATTGTTTAAAATTAAATAGAGTATTTGTAATATTTTTTTAATTGGTTGCTTTAACAATTTTTTTATGCTTTAATGTAAATATGTTTTTTTTATTAGACATTGCTAATTTATAAAATTTCATTAACATTGCTAACTATGTCATTCATCTGAACTATATTAGGAAATTGAGAGACCATGAAAGCATGGAGCATTTTAATGTTGAATTATAAATCAGTCTTTGTGGCTATCCCTGTAATTAAGAGCATTTGTAGACCTTTTCCCCAGAATTTTTTATTTAAACCACTAAACATCACATGATCACTATTTCTTATGATAACACATCTGTTATTAAAACAGGAAAAACTTTCCATACAATAGTGCCACTCAGTGCCAAACAGAGTAATCAATGAATGTCATAAGGCTTGTGCATAAAATCCCCATTTAGTGCCTACTCAGTGAGGAGCTTTGGATATTGGATGAGTAGGCACTAGATGGGGATTTTATGCACAAGTCTTCTGACATCCATTGATTACTCTGGTTGGCACTGAGTGGCACTACTGTATGGAGAGTTTTGCCTGTTTAGTGGTTTAACACCAATCCTGCTTAATAGCATAGTGGTGGCTATGGTTGTTAAAGAGCCAAAGACACCAAAATGTATGGGTACTGAACTGGGTTCAGACCATATGACTGTATAAGCTATTGAGCTTAGATTGAAAATATTATTGTGTTTTCAATTTTATTCTCATAGTTTTGTAGTTAAATAGAAATAAAAGGTGGCTGCTGGAGGGTTGCATTAGATCCTAAGATCTAGGTGCAGTGTTCTCAGATCCAAAGCTCCTCACTGATGAAGCCACAAGCCAGAAACTAGTCTGGGAATATTGGATGAGTAGGCACTTGATGGGGATTTTATGCACAAGCCTTCTGGTATCCATTGATTACTCTAGTTGGTACTGAGTGGCACTACTGTATGGAGAGTTTAGTCTGTTTTAATTTTTTATTTAATGGTAGAATTACTTCCTTCACATAAATGTAGTGATTGTGATGTCATCAGACAAACATTCATTCACCAATCAGACAACAGAGAAACTAAGTATTTTATATGTACAATAATATACAATGTATTAAAAATCAAGATCTAATGTAGTTAAAATATTAAATAAATTACAATCAAAATGTAATATTATATTAAACAAATTACACTAAATTTGGAATTAAAAAACTAACCAAAATTTTAAAAAATCACAACCAATTGTTTTACTGCCAAGGCATGTTTGTTTTTGCAGTGAAACTATTTGTTTAAACATTTTTTAATTTTGGATAGTTTTTTAATTTCAAAAATATATATAAAATTTTGATTGTACCATCAAACTTTCTGCACTTGTAGCCACCTAAGATAAATACAATAATGAGTATTACTAATCATTTATTAGATTAGAAATTACCCCTAGTCAGATATAAATTTTAAGCATTATTTAAGAATTAATGTTTGTTTTTTTAAAAATTAAACATAAACACACTAAGTAAACTCAACTTTTTCTCTTTTCCCCCCCCACGTGCAATATATATTTTTAGAAATACTTAAAACTTCCATTCTACTCTGAAACAAAACTACACATACAGTCCGGCCCACACATCAAAAAACTAAACTCACTGGGCTATTTTCACCACTCCATAGCCCAAACACCAGGATCCGGAGTGGCCATACTAATTAACAAATTATCTCCCATAACCTTCTTCAAAATACTATACATAGACAACCACTGTCTCATAGCCAGCCTTCAGTACAACAATTGTACCATCAACTTATGCAACATATACATGACAAAGGCTCCTGACAACATCTGCAGAATTATTCACACAATAAATGTGACACTTTGAACCAACCCATTTCCTTCCATCCTAATAGGAGACTTCAACCACTCCTATGAAACCTTCCAGTCTGATTACTTCCCATTGATCAGTCTAAAGCTAATGAGTGCACGAAACCTGCTCCCTGAGACAGCATTTTCATTCTACACAACTAAATATAAGTCCCTCATCGACTTAACCTTTTTTTCACCAAACTTACTGTCTACCACTCAAGTCAGACTCTGGCCAGTGGTTTTTTCAGACCACCTGTTACAAGAGATAAAACTCCAGTTTTCCTCCAGTTCCCCAGACCCAAACAACTACCAAAGAACAATAAGACTAATAACCAGGGAAACTACACCAGCCTGCCTGTTCTCAGAAGCTTACATGCAATTCCATCGAACAAACATACTCTCCAGGCCAATCACAGAGGCATGGCCTCTATTCACAAAAACACTACAGAAGCTAAAAACCACCTACTCCTTCCGAAGACCAGGACCCTTGAAACTTTTAAACAGCTTAGACAACATTGCAGATACCCTCAAGCACCTAACTCTGGAAGGACAAAACATAGAAACAATCTTACAACTAAAGGCTAAATATAGGACCACCCAAAAGATTCTAGCAGAACACATAGCAACAAAAAGGTTCCAGAGCTACCTGGTACATCAACACTGCTGGACCAGAGGATACATCAGATTGGCCTTGGGATCAGGAAAGAATAGAAAAGGCCCAAGTGACATCACCATTGATGGTATACAATACATTGGCCCTGCAATGCTAGGTAAACTCCAAGAACATTTCAAAAAAAAGTTTCAAAACCACATCACACCCAGTGACAGAAGAACTTTCAAAATAAATCCAGACAACTGTCATGACATTACCCATGCTACAATCCAAAAAAAAATTAAACACAATGCCAGACAAAATACATCCTGGCCTACATGGCATCCCGAAGTTTATTCTACTCCACCTGAGCAAATACACCATCCCAATCATCAAGGAAATGATTGATCTACTCAGCAGTGGGACTTGCCATCTTGATTTTCTATACCCCATCGCAATGGTGCCACTACTTAAAAAGAGTGACACCACAACTGAACTACAAAACCTAAGGCCTATCTCAATGATCCCACTCATGATCAAGATAATTGAGTCTATAATCAAAGACAAAATGCAAGACAATGTCCTCAAGCACATCTCAAAATACCAGTTCACCAAGAAGAGTGCAGCCACATCAGATGCAATAAGCCACTTCTGTCTAGTAATAGACCAAGTGCGCACTAAAAGAAGGTCCAAGCCAGTTGCCATTCAACTCGACATCACAGGGGCATTCGACTCGGTACGCATTGATGTGCTAATTAAAACACTTGAACAATACCAAGTACCTCAACCTCTTCTACAAATCATAGAGAACCTTTTAAACAACTGGGAAATTTCCCTCACGCTAGATGGATGTATAGCTCCGGGATTCAAACCAAGTTTATCCATCCCACAGGATACCCACTAAGCATGCTGTTATTCACAGCTTACATAAACCCTCTCCTACTCCAGGCATCCAAGTAGAGTATATCAATGAAAACATAAAACACATTTCCTAAATGGACGATGTTGTCATCTTTCTTTCCTCCATCAATCACCTTAACAATCTAGTAAACATACTTGACAGTTACACAACAACGCATGGCCTCACATTCAACAGTGAGAAGTCAGCAATATGGTCATTACTCACAGGAAAAAAATTCCAGCAATGTTCAATGCCCAAACACAGAAGTTCTTGGGATTCCCTGTAGCAAAGTCCTACTCACTCATGAGACAGGAAATCCAAAACTCACTTCTGAAAAAAACACAAACCACAATAGCATCAATATCAAAAATTTACTTGTCCCTCTTTGGAAAGGTCGCATTACTAAATGCCATCCTGCTTCCCAAAATAACATACTACCTTACTGGATTCAACCCCACCAAAGGATTCATAAATAAAATAAACTCTGCATGCACCAAACTTTGCTGGGGAGGAAAAATCACAGCCATCAGTATCAAGATAATGCATCACCCCAGGAGAGAGAATGGTCTCTCAGTTCACTCCATTGAAACAATCAACCTACAAAGAACCCACAATGTGCTTCACAGACTTTTTAAGGACAATGATGCCATTGAATTCCCACTACCTGTCGAGCCCACAGATAGGCCACCACCCTCTAAACAAAACAACTGGCTTCGACAATCAGTGACTCTAATCCTGAAACAACTTTCAGCCAATGCAAGCCTATTCACATGCAAACTCACATATTGGGAGATCTTCAATATTACACACCACAAGAGTTCCACTATCCCTGCCTACCTCCATATTTCCAACCAAAGACTCATCAAACTAACAAAACACTGGCACCTTCCCCCAAAGTATGTTGACTTACTCATTAAAGTAAATCTGGAAGCCCTCCCCACAAATGCCTTTCTCTACCATAAGAGAGGCTTCAAAAATCTAGCAAGCACATGCGCACTCTGCCAGAGAGAAGATAAAACCACCAACCACATGCTAACAAACTGCCCATGTCTACAAAAGTTCCAATCAGCATTACAGAACCGATTCAATAAACAAACCCACAACTCTTTGTCTTTGACCAATGTGATAGATCAAGGAACTTATTCACACCTTAGACTGGAAACATTTGTGAACTTTACAATCTGGTCTCTTAGATGTAAGCTGGTCATAAGCAAGTTTGAATACCCGAACATTGAGACAGCCTTATATCGAATGCTGAATAAAATTCGCAAAACAGACTTTTCCACAGCCTACCTTAAGATTGCAGAAAACACATGGGCCCTAGTTGATCTACCCAGTGAAGAAGTGCTCTAAGATTATTCCTGAACACAACACCACAGAACTTTATAACACATGCATATAAATCATTGTAATAACCTGTATAATCCATAGTAACAATATGTAAAACCAATGTAACCATTGTATATTTCCTCAATAAAGTTGAAAGAACTTCCATTCTAACACACATTCTTGAAACATATACATATATATTTGCAAAAGACAAACAACCTCCAAAATATATTAATAATCATTAATATATTTATTTGAATTAGTTCTCATCAAAACTGTAAGTGCCAAGGAAGTTTGACCCTTTAAAATTAAATTATAAAAATGTGATATTAACAAATACCAAACAAATGATAAATACAGGGATAAGATATTGTGATTGGATTAACATATGAATACTGTTCCATTTGTTTTTCAAATGTTATATTCATATATCTTAAGAATGTGTGCTGGAGTATAAGTTTTATCTAATATATACACATATTAACCTAAGAACATCAATTACCATTTCAATCATAAACCAAAATTAAATTACAAATCCATTGTCCTTGGTAGTGAATTTGTAATTTACTTTTGGCTAATGGTTTAATTGTGAATTGATGTACTTACTTAATTATATTGACTAATTTAGCTTTTGGTATTTATATTTTGACAAGTTACTGTTTACGTTTTAAGTAATAATAATGGGAAGTGCAAATCTTTTATTACGTGTATATTTTTATTGGATAAATATTATTAGTTTATGTTATTACCTGTTTAATGTAATATTAATATTGGTGTCATGTGTACATGTAGGTAGAATGTTATAGCCTATACTTTTTTATTATTGGGAATATTGTGTGTTTGTTTTAAATAATATATAAAATAAATAGTATTCGATTTTTTTTGGTTATGCTTTATTTGTGTGTGGGTATATATATAAGTGTAATAATGTTCAAGGCTAAATATATATATATATATATACTTTATTTTGATTGAGAGTTTTTACGTAAATTTAAGGAGATAAATAAAAAAAATACATATACATGATAATTTAGTATTTGTCTGAAGGTTTGTGATGATGGTATATTGTTAGATGTGATATTTTGTGATGATGGTATTAGATGTGATATGTTGGACTATTTTCATCATCTATGAGAGAATGTTGAATGTATAAAACATTTTAAACTTTATTAAAACTTTCCAAATACAAACAACTTGTTAGTAATTAGTGTTTTTGGAAAGTTTAAATAGTTTAAAGTTTTTTATACATTCAGCATTCACTCATAGATGATGAAAATAGTCCAACATATCACATTTACATGGTAATTTGCTTGTTTTTTTTGGTTAATATATTGGGTTATTTAGTTTTTAGTTTAAGTGAGATTGAATTGGTGTTGGGTTTGTGAGGAATAGTATTTAATAGTTTTGTTTTAAATGCCATTAGAAATATTACCATTTGCACTTGACAAATCTGTCTTAACAGAGAAACAATTGGTAGTGGATATGTAATTTGATTTTGATTAGTCATTTATTTGTGAATTGGTGTGCTTAGTTTATTATATCTTCTAGTTTATCTTTAGGCATTTGATATTTTATGTACACAAATATATACATCACAGAAATAGAAAAGTATGTTCTTTACTAAAGTTTGATTAAGTTTTTGATAATAGCAGTGAAAAAAATAAGGTGTTGATGCTTTAGTAAAGAGTGAGAGAAATATTATTGGAAAAGACAGTAAAAAAATTCATAAGATAGTTTACATATACTGTATAATGGCATGAGTTTAGATAGGACTAATATTGTATCTAATTAAAGCACAAAAAACCTTCCAGTCTTTATCATTTACAGTAATCAATTTTAATGCATTTACTGTAAAAGCATGGTGTCATATACTAGCATTTTTTGTAATGAAATGTAATTTGTTTGTTTATAAATAAAAAATATGAGAAGATATGTGATTATTAGATAATGATAAATATCTAAAGTGATTGATTTATTTACTAATTGTAGTATTCAAAGCTTAAGAATTGTTTAAGAATATTAGACTTCTTATGTAAATGTCTTCATTTTTTAATTTATTATATTCCAAGACTAATTTAGATAAAATTGGTTAGTTTGATTATATATTTTCTATGGAGCAATATAAATGTAATATGCGATAATGTGGTTTTGTTTATATTTCTAATATATGGGAAGCTTTGAACTTATTTTGAGCAGTTGAATGTATTGCATAACCTTATTAGCTTTCTTCATGCATTTTTTAGTGAAGTTCATTTTGAATATTTTATGCAAGAACTCCAGCATTGTTGTATTTATGAAGATTTGAGTTTTAGCCAACTATATTTATGGAATGATTTAGATTTCATAGATGAAGACAATGAAATAAGATATATGGTATAGAGAAAAAATAACAAAAAATGCTGCAATGTATGTTTATGAAGAATTGGTATAATATATTGAAGTCATGTGGCTGTTTAATGTCATTGTTACCAAATAATGATCCCAAGAAAAAAATCTAATGAAATAGAAATAGAGATTAATGGTAACAATTGGATTATTTCCATCTTCTAATATAAGTATTGAATGTCTTTAAAAAATGTAACTTTATTTAACTATTCCAAATACATTCAACTGTTGGTAATAGCTAAAACACAGGTAGTGCCTATACTAACCTGTGTATTATTACTAACAGGTGAATGTTTTTGGAATATTTAAATAAAGTTAAATTTTTCTAAAGACATTCAATACTTATATTAGATGATGGAAATTGTCCACCATATAAATACAATTAAAATACCATCATCACAAACCTTCAGGAAAACACTAATGATAATAATAAAAGTGATTTTTAAAAAATTATGGCTGTGTTCTTGTATTCATAAATACCAAAAATTCAGATTGAATTATGACAGTTTAATTAAACAACATTGAAGATTGTTATCTTTTTAATAGCAGTATTTGAAGCATATTGAGTGATAATTTAAAGTTGCTTTATATAATAAAAAATACAGGCTTTTATATAGCAATCCTGTAGAATATAAATTAGTATCACCATAAAGTTTTATTTCTAAAATAAAACAGATTGCTAATATAAAGTGACATCATATTTTAACTTTATATTTTATAACCAATTGTATTATTTGAAGTAAAGATAACTTTTTGACCAGATTGTGGTATGTTTTGACATATAGATATTATTATATCTATTACAGAGCAGATGTTTGCATAAATTTTGTTATTTAACCTGATATATGACAAGCATTTTTGAGAATTCAGAGAGACTTAGTCAATGCTATTACAGTGAAATTCTCTATTTTACTGATGAGAAAAATATTTTCTTGTGAATTTTTTAATGCTATATAAACAAATATTCATATGACGAATGATAATCACTACATTAAATCTGTTTTTAATATACATTGTTTTGGGGATGCTTAGTAAGATGGCAAATTTATTATATATAGTTTTTTTTATAAAAAAAGGCCCATTTATTTATTGCTGTAATCTTCAATGACACTGATATACTTTGCTTTATCAGTTTCTAGAAAATAGCAGCTCAGAAACCATTTTGTAACTGTTTCATTGATTTGCTTATATGTTTGCAAACATTTTCATTATATTCAGTCCTATATTATTACAAACATTTCTTATCAAAAACATAAAGTATTTCTTAGAAATATTCTTTACAAAAATAATTTTATTTTTGTGAAATGCAAAATAATAAATAGTATTGGGTACTTACTACTTTAAACTATTTAAACCAACCACTCAATGTGTGGAAGGGTGTTTGTTATATAGATTGTGCTGACATCTATTATTATATGTAAATAGTTATTTTACTTTAACAAGAACTTTCATGTTAATTACTAAAACCAACCATTATGGTTGTTGGTGTTTTTTATGCATATTACATTGCCATCTTCATTGTATCTTATTTATTTTCTTCTTCCATAGTTAATGTCAATATATATTAAACCTAGCCTAACTATTTATCTATTTAATGTTCATTTTTCTAATACCTTTTTTAGTCTTGATGGATAACTTTGGATGATTTTGTTATTCGGGGTCTATCTGTTGCATAAACATTATCTATTACAGAATATCAGTGCAACTTGTATTTCTATTATTTATTTATACTTTATATAAATAATATTTACTGATAATTGTTTATTAAAGTAAGGTAATATGATGCAGCTATTATCCATAGTGAAGAGGTTATCATATTACAATCATATTAAGTTTATACAAGCAGTACATTGAAATTCATTAATCAACTTAAATTATTGTAGACCATTATTTTAAACTAAATAGTCATTTTCTGACCAATATTAGATAGCTTCTACATATGTCACATGTCTGAAAAAATTCTCCAAGTTCATTTCTGGATTTCAATCCCTAATCAAGAATGTGACAATGCAATAATCACCACCACAAAAAATCCCTTCAAACATTTTAGTTAATGCTTTTAAAACAGATACACATACAAACACATGTAAAAATATGCTATGAAATTAGTAAATACTTCTTTGTAAATAATATACAAGTTGAAATATAATCACAAATAAATGACTTCTTCAGCTTGATCATTAAGCCACAATTGTTATGCCTTTTTCCTCTATTACTACTGCTAATAAAATGATTATTTTTTCCTCTTCATGATTCTATTTCAGGTTAGATTATCTGTTATTTTTAAACATCATTATTTTCATACTGGTTAGATTATAATCTTTTCTAGCAGAAAATGAACATAAGAAACTTTGTTAAAAATATTCTCTATTAAACTAATGTAAAAAAAAAATCAAAACTTTTAAATAAAAAGACAACTATAAAAAAAAACCCAAAAGAAATCAACAACAACAAAACAAAACAATACTTTCCAGTAGAATATTAATAAGATTAAATTTCAGAGAATGAGTAATCCACCTAAAAAATTTACAAAAAAAAGTCAACAAAAACTTAATGAAAGATATATATATATAAGTGTCATAGCATCGGCCGAGAGCGAACCCGCAACCCGGGCAACTGCCTGCAAGTGCAAGGTGGTCGCGCTGATGTCTAGACCACCAATGCATTTTAAAGCAAATTTCTGATTTTTAAAAAGACTAATTAATATATATTTCCACATAATAATTTAATAAGTAAAATATGTGTGCAATGTAATATTTTAGGAGTTGTCAATATGCGACTAGAGAGCTACAGATAGTCTGTGCATGAGTTTCATAGAATTTATTCTATATGCTCTGTTAAATTTGAAAATAAATAAATAAAAATATTACCTATTATAAAAAAAAAAAACTACAAGTATTTGGAGAAATAAAAAATTTTTTATTAAAAAAACATTCTAAATTCTAATTGTGTCTAATATGTTCTGTATTATTTAGGACAGAGGTAGTATGGTATACTTATGAACTTAAACTTCCTGAATTGATTTTCAAGTAAAGTTCAATCCATCTTTTCCTATCTTTAGCTTCTCTTCTCCACATCACCCCTGCACACTTTCTTATTTCATCCATCCATCTCACATGTGATCTCTTTCTGGGTCTTTTACAATCTCTTGGAATCCAGTTAAAAATTTCAATTGTCCATCTATTATCATCTCTTCTAGAAATACGTCCAGCCCAACTCCACTTCAGTCTTTTAATTTTTTCAATGAGGTCAGTGACACCTGTTTGATCTCTTACTCATATATTGCATTTTTGATCTCTTCTTGTTACTACCAACATGCATCTCTCCATACTTCTTTGAGTGGTCTGAAGTCTCTGTATTGCTCTTCTATTAAGTGTCCAAGTCTCAGATCCATAAGTAAGAACTGGTAAAACACATTTATTAAAAACCTTCCTTTTCAAACACATAGGCATATTTCCTTTTAGTATCAAGTTATTTCTACCAAAAGCACTCCAACCAAGTTTAATTCTATGATTAATTTCATCCATTATGTTTCCATCTGTATTAATAATCTGACCAAGGTATTTGTAACTGTTAACTTTTTCTAACTCATCATAATCAATCTTTATTTTCATATTTTGAGAAAATCTATTAAACATTACTTTAGTCTTTTTAACATTTATCTTTAGTCCTACTTTCCTACTTTCATCTGATAACTCCTGCAACATTTCCTGTAGCTCTAAAGCATTATTTTCAAAAACAACTACATCATCTGCAAAATCTAAATGACTTAAATAATCTCCATTTACTTTCATTCCTTTAGCTTTCCATTTTAATCCACAAAATACTTCTTGCAGCACTGCTGTAAAAAGTTTTGGAGATATGGAGTCACCCTGTCTTACACCCTTTCCAATGTTGATTTTCCTACTATCATTATGTAATCTAATTGTTGCTGTTGCATTTTTATAAATATTCTTTAAAATATGACAATATCCTGGATCTACACCTTGATGATCCAATGCTTTAATCACTGAAGAAATGTTTATAGAATCAAATGCCTTTTCATAATCTACAAATCCAAAGCATAATGGCAACTCATATTCATTTGTCCTTTCTATAACTTCTCTCAATACCTGGATATGATCTACTGTACTAAAACCACTTTTAAATCCAGCTTGTTCTCTTGGTTGGTGAAAATCCAATGTTTTCTGTAGACGAGTTGTAATTATCTTGGTAAAAATTTTGTATAAAACTGATAAAAGACTGATAGGTCTGTAATTTCTAATATCTTCTTTATCACCTTTTTAAAATATTAATATTAATATTGCATTCTTCCAATCATCTGGTACATCTTTATCATTTAGACATTTGGTATATAACTTTGCTAAAAAAAATTCTATTTCTTCACCTGCTTTTTTTAATATATCAATTATAATTCCATCATTACCTAGAGCCTTCCCTTTCTTTATAAATTTAATTGCATGTCTCACTCATTCAAAATTCTGGGCAATTCAGAAAATATAATAGGTGTAGGAGGCACTTGTTTCTTATTACTATATAGTTCTTGATAGAAGTCTTCTACACATTTCATGATGTCATCTCTCTTTTTAGTAATAATGGCATCTTTTTTTCTTATTGCAGATATAAATTTCCTACCAATACCAAAATGTTGTTTTACACTCTTTAGACTTTTATTCTCTTCTACAGCTTTCCTTGCTAGTTCACAATTATACTTTCTTATATCATTTTCAACTCTTTTCTGCACCATTTTACAAAATTCGAGATATTCAATCTTTTTTAATGCATCATTGTTGTATATCCTCATATTTCTTCTTTTCTTCATAAATTCTCTAGTCTCAGTAGAAATTTTATTGGTCAATTGCTGCTTTTTTCTACCAGCTATCTTTGTTGCAGTTTTTAAAAGTGTATCAGTTATTTTCCTGTTAATGTCATTCAAATCTGAATCATGTTCAAAATCTACTAATACTTGAAACCAATTTGTAAGTTCTAATTTAAATTCATTAGAATGTTTCTGAAGATTAGGAATATCAACTGTAAATATTGTTTTTCTTAATAATTTTTGTCTCTCTAGTTTTGCATTAACATGTATCTTACATCTTACTAATCGATGATCACTTCCTGTGTTAAATTTATTAAGAACATTACAATCTTGAAATATGTATTTTCTGTTAGTCAAAATATAATCCAATTCTGCTGTACCTTCATTTGGATGCTTCCATGTCCATTTCCTTTTAACATTTTTCTCAAAAAAAGAATTCATAATATAAAGTTTTTCTTTTTCTGCAAACTCCACAAGTCTATGTCCTCTCTCATTTCTATTACCATAACCAAAATTACCTACAGCATTTTCATCTTTCATTTGTTTACCAATTCTAGCATTAAAGTCTCCCATAACAATTTTAAAATGTTGTTTACTCTGATCAAAAGCCTTTTCTACATCCATATAAAAATCCTCTACTACTTCATCACTATGAGAACTTGTTAGGGCATAAACCTGAATTATCTGCATTTGGTATCTGCTCTTAAGTTGTAAAACTAATCTTGCCACTCTATCCAATACCCCATCAATCTCCACAATGTTATTCTTCCATTTTTTATTTATAATGAATCCTACTCCACTTGTATTTCCAATATTTGTACCTTTATAGTAGAATATATGTCTATTTTTTAAATCAGTTATTTCTTCACCTTTTCTTCTAACTTCACAAAGTCCAATAATGTCCCATTTAATATAAGACAATTCTTCTTCTAACTCTTGCAATGTTTCTTCACTTGAAAGTGATATGCAGTTGTAAGTACCTAAATAAAAAGTCATCATTAAATGGCTGCCTGAGTCCGCAATCAGGGGATTCTTAGCACCCTCCGCCTTCGGCCACCAACCGCTACCTTGGTTGGTGACTTTACAGCCTCCTGGGAATAAGGGACATGATTTATTTTTGTCTGTCATAAATGTATATATTAGAAAAAATATTCTTAAACACAGAGGTAAAAAGCCAATAAACTGACCATGCTGGCTAATGCATGGTGGTGAGCAGCCCATCCATGTTCATATACTATATGAATAATCACATAGTAATAACAGCTGCAATGACAAGAACGTATGAAGTGGACATTAGGAATTTGCCCTGCTCGGTTCCTTTAAGGCCTCCAAGAGGAATCAAATGGTCTCCTTTCAGTTAATAACAAACTTCTTTCTGCAGCTACAAACGTGTATATATATATATATATAACAAAAGAAAAAAACAATGAAAACAACAAAGTCGAGAACTATAAGCTTGTGAATATTTTCCTATTTGTGCCTGAAACAATGATAAGATTTAAATTAATTTAAAAAGTCTACAACAAAAACGTAATTTTAGAAAAGTATATTTTTAATAAGGTGGAAATTAAAAAGCTGTAAGAGAATAATACATATATCAATACTTCTAAATAAGATTTGCGGAAAAAATAAAGTAAAAATGACCTTGGACTCAGGTCTATAACCATATGATTTCTCTCCCAATAATGATAAACACTGCATAATTGTGTTTATTATTATTATTATTATTATCAGTATATCAACACTCATCTGATAAAACTATATAAAATTTAATTATTTATTTTCGAGTTAAGAAGAGTTAGATATCTATTTACTTATCACTTGTATAGCTATTCTAGATTGGCTATGCATGACTTTCTACGTAAAAAGAAATATTAAGCTTAATTGTATTTTGAAAAAAATTTAAGGTTCATTCAACTGAATTCATAACTCTTAATCTTAACATGCTAACACAGATGTGCTAATCATTGTACCATGAAACCTTTTCTAAAATCAATGCAGTCCTTAATTATGATATAGTGCCAATACTTTATTAAATATAAGTTATCTGTAAATGTATTCACACTTTTTAATATAATATGTGTTAATTAAGGAGATTAAATTTAGAACAGGCAGAATATTGCTTTTCTGAAATCTACATTCAATGAAGCTATGATATGTGTTGCATCAATATATACGACTTCAATGATACGCTATCAGCAAAAAAAATTATAATTAAACAAAAAATAAAAGCATTAGACTTTATAACATGGCAGGAGATTTTTTTTCAGGTCAGAATGAAATATGCAATCATATTTATAAATAAATTTTTTCGTATTAGGTTGAAAGCATATACATTTTATTCTTTGATTTCTAAAAATAAAGCGAGAAGTTTTATTAAATTTTAAAAAAAAAGTGAAATATTTTTTTAAGCAAAAAATAGGAGTTATTGATTTAATAGTGGCAGAAAATATAACTGATAAAATATTATTGTATTGTATCAGGATAAAATGAAAGTTAACCGTATTAGATTTCAAAGTCAATAAAGATTTAAAAATATCAAAATAGTATTGAAAAAGTTATATCTGTTGGTAAGGAGTTTGCTATTAAAATACCATAGTGAAAAAAAGGCATTATTGAAGAAAAAAGGGACCGAAAAAGACATTGTCCCAAGAATACTTAATTGCAATAATAAATAATGATGGTAGTTAATAAACATATATTATAACAAATTTTTATAATTTTTGTTTATTGAGTAATATTAATAAAAGAACATGCACAGTAAATATATATATAAATCCCCCCCCTCAATTTATTTGTAACAATTACATTTTTATTTTTTAATGATTATGTTGTAATTTTAATTTATATATGCATTCTATATATACATAAAAATTCTGTGTTATATATGTATGTGTGTGTGACATGTTGAAAAATCACATTCACTTATAATATAATAAGCAATATGTATTGTATTACAACAATATGTAAACTATTATATGTAATATTCAATGTATGTGATAGGAGCTGGGAACAAACAATAGTGAATAACATGTCTCAACTGTATTTAAAACATTTTATTTATTTTTTTGCAATTTTAGATCAGCCATGGCATTACAAAAATATATTTTTATCAATAAAATTTTGAAAAAGTTGAATTGTTGAAAAAATCAAGTCAAATATATTTGTCTGTGTAATGTGGAAGTACAAATTGATTTCAATTATGTGTGACAAAGCCAAAAAATTTGCAATTCTATATTGAAAGTTAATTTTGAAAACAAATGATAAAAAATTTACCAATCCTGTAGCTTCTAATATTTATCAGCCATCATGAAAGAATATGTGGAATAACAATATAGTATCAGTAACTTACATTTTAATGAAGAAGTTTAATTTCAATATATGCTGTATAATAGCTCTACATATTAATTCCCAATTGTGCATGATATCCTAAATCCAAATATTTGTAATTTTACACTAAAAAATTATTTTCAATGCAAATGAGACCAAGAAAATATGAAGATAGTTTACAGTCTGATTATAATTAAGATAGCTGTATCACTCTAGAAAAAAAATGTAATTATAATCAAGTTCTCTGCTATGAAAAAATTAATTTCTTAAAAAATCAAGTGAGTTTATTCTTTTGGTTTCTCAATTGTGTACAAAATATAAAAGCCAAAAAGGGAATTCACTTCTATTCTAAATGTTTATCCTCAAAATGTAACCTGAAATTAATACTAATAAATAGTCTAATATCTTGTCCCATTTATGTTGGATTACAGTTTTGGAATCAATATATAAGAAAGACAATATTTATTATGAATTTTTGGTTGTGTTCTCATCTATCCTGTCAGCTGCTTGAGAGCACTATTTCTAGCTAAATTGCTAAAAATATTCCATTTCCATGGCTGTAGCCAAGCAGATAGCTTTCTTTCTATGATAAAACATAGAGTCAGTGTACTCAGCTTCCGGCTACTGCTGTGGCTTTTTCCTATGCTAAAAGAACAGAAAATTGCCTTCATTGGCTGCCATAGTTGGTTGTTACACACTTTATCATAATGCTGGGTTGTATATTTTTGCTACAGTATTGTGTGATGGTGTGTTGACTGCATGTGTCTAAATAAAGACAATATTTATTATGAATTTTTGGTTGTGTTCTCATCTATCCTGTCAGCTGCTTGAGAGCACTATTTCTAGCTAAATTGCTAAAAATATTCCATTTCCATGGCTGTAGCCAAGCAGATAGCTTTCTTTCTACGATAAAATATAGAGTCAGTTTACTCAGCTTCCGGCTACTGCTGTGGCTTTTTCCTATGCTAAAAGAACAGAAAATTGCCTTCATTGGCTGCCATAGTTGGTTGTTACACACTTTATCATAATGCTGGGTTGTATATTTTTGCTACAGTATTGTGTGATGGTGTGTTGACTGCATGTGTCTAAATAATTTAACTTTTCAGGTCGACCTTTTTTGTTTCATATGAACTCACTTACTAGTACCTTCTAACACTTTTAACAGTGTTGTCAATATTCCATCAGGACTGTGTTAGCATTACAAATTGGATTTTAGGGTGGTGCACAGCACTATTTCGAAAATCACAATGAAAGTAATGTATCCTGAGAAATCATCTGAGACAAGGAAGATGGCTGCTTCCAACTCTCAAAATTGCCAATTTCCAGACACCGGAGTCGGATTTCATTATAATAGTATGTTATAATTATTAATAACTTTATTTGGTAAATTGCAATTGAATTTACTTCCTCTCACCCCAAAATGCAGTGTCTGATTAATTACTGTCCAAAAAAAGAGTAAAATGTGATACATAAAAAAAACAAACAAACAAGTCCGTCTCTGCTTAATTAGTGTCCAAATAAGTCTCCGCTATATTTACTTTTATTTGTTGTTAAAAAAGTAAAACATATATATATACTTACACACAAAAAGAGTGCAATATAATTTGATTTTTACCCCCCCCCCAAAAAAAAAAAAAAAAACCCACGGTAACTGATTAATTATTGTCCAAAAAAAAGGTGTAAAATGTAATTTAATTTTGTATTTAAAAAGTACCATAAGTTTTCCGATACACAAAGTAAAAAAAAAAAAAAGCCCATCTCTGATTAATTATTGTCCAAATTAATTACTGTCCCAAAAAGGTAAAGTTGGCTTTCATTGTAAAATTTTGTTGGAATTACTGTCTAAAAAAGTATCCAATGTACTATTATTTGCTATTATAAAGTAACATACTTTTTTATTGACACACACACAAAAACCAGTCTCTGATTAATTACTGTTCCCCAAAAGTCTGCTTGCATTTTTATATTTTTTTAATTTTATGAACATCATAGTTGTATAGAATGGCTGGCCTGAGAATGTTATATTAATGCGTTTTTGCTTAGCATCAACACCATCAAGCGGCTGATATGATAGATCAGAACACAACCAAATTTTTTGCCACAAATACAATGCACAAAGTTTTTACAATCAACTAATTGTAAGCACATAATAAAATATATATTTTATTATTTCATTAATTTTTTTAGAAGCAATATTAATAAGTATATTATCCGATTACATTATATTTAATTTTGTCTAAACCTTATTTCAAAACCACATTTTATTTTATTCAATTGATATGTTTAAATTTAATTTCTTTTTAATTAATAATTACTTTTGGGCAATAAATATATGAATAATGTTAAACATTTCCCCTTTTTACTGATTATGTTTATATTACCATAATTTGTAACAAGATATAAGAATGATGTAACATTTATTACAGTATGCAATTTGTGTAAAAGCATTATTATGATTTGCCATAATCTATTAATTTGATAAAAGGTGATGGTATGAATAAACTGCTTCTGAGCCATTTTTCTCCTTGCTTTCTGTATAATTCCAATATTGTTAATCTTATTCATTCTGTGATATTATTCATCTTTTAATCATGTTATTTTTCCAATGTGTATGTTGCCACTTTACCATACCCAACAATTGTCTTTGTGCATCTGCCTTTTCTCTTATTCATTAGTTCCCTTATCTCTTCAAAGTATACCAAGAATCATATAATAATATTGGTTTCAAAAGCATTAATTCTTACCCTCTTGTTTCCTTTATATCTATGTCTCACAACCATATATTGCAATGAACTATACAAAAGCTTTCAATAGTATACACTTGGTACACATACTTATAATTATGTTTTTTTATATGTGCACTAATATTTGCAATCAAAATTTCTTTATAATCAAGTAATTAGAAGTAGTGAATTAAAATTTATTTATTTTATTTAAATAATTTTAAGGAAATATAATTAATGAAACTATATTTGAATTATATGCTACATTTGATTTTTAGGCATTTCCCTTATTATTAATCACAACAATAAAATTTGAATCACTTTGGATTCATAAAATTTTTAAGTTCATATAGAATATTAGAACCAATAATTTTGGGAAATCAGTATTTAACTAATCATTGCAGGTTCGCGTCCCGGCCGATGCTATGACACTTAAAAAAAAAAAAAAACTAATCATTATTAGTATGAAAATATAGAGATTTCCTTTATTTATTATTCATTTTTCATATTCTATTATTCATATAACTTTAATATTTTTATTAAATATAAATAAATAATAAAAAGAATATATTGTTAAAGACATATAAAAATATGTATGAGTGAATCAAAAATCTAATTTTAATTCCTTTATATCCAAAAACATTTTTCTCTCTATTTTAGCATCATATATTGTAATCATGAGTAATCAGTAATCAACAGATGGTAGTAAACATTTTAACTCCCATTCCAGACAGACTTTGGCTTTGCCATAATCAATAAGGATTTGGGATTCAAAACTATTAGCTACTCTTTTATGCATCTGACAAACACTTTTAATTCCTTTTTTACTATCTAGGTAATAGCATGAAAATAAAAATGCCATAAAAAATAGTTGGGGTGGAGATTAAACTGCATTACCATTAATAACTACTTGATTACTTAAACTTACAGTTGGTAGTGTTAAATTAAAGTGAGAGAAAAAAATTGTTGTTTTAATAATGTAGTAAGCTATCAAGCAATGTTATATGGATATTAAGATTCTTAGCTAATTAAAAAAAAGACCTGATTTAAAATAAAATTGGGATTACTAAAAATATATAATTGCTAAACTGAAGTCAGATCTCCATAACCATTCAAATGGATTTTAAGTTATTAATTTAAAGAAAAAAAATTGAAGTGGTTACTAAAGGTATAAATGAAATGGCTCCAGTTTTTAATTCCAAATTTTAACAATAAAAACAAAAATTAGAATCTTTTATGGGATGGAGACTAAATTATCATACTGTCTGATAATTATTAATTATTCAGACTTACAATAGATAGCACTGGAATAAACAAAAAGTTAGTTTTGATTATAATACTGTAGTAAACTGAAAAAAAATCAAAAGATATTTTGTTGCTAACAAAACTTTTTCTAATATTTATTTAATGCAAAACATTTAAATTTAATCTTTTTGTTTAATTTTATATATACACTTATATTCAACAGCAGTTGGTTTTTCACCCATATCGATTCACACTTTTTCCAGATATCTCATTCATTTTATTTATTATTATATTTTTACAGTGTATATTTATCTAGCAATCTTGTTTCATATGCAACTTTACATGTATGATATTCTCATTGTGCAACATTGTTAAATTCTCCCATGATGTCCTTTCAACTTTCATAATAATATCATTTTTAAGAAAAGAATATATATATATATATATGTTAAAACGAAGATTTGCAAAATATGTATTTTATATATATATATATATGCAATGGTACAAAGGGGTGGTAAAGAAAGACTTCAGTATGCCCTACAAGTTACAACAACCAAATTATAATAATTTAAAAATAAAAAAAAACAATACTTCAAATTGAAACAGTGTGAGAGAGTAAGTTAGTTATCTAAATGTTAAACCTCTGAATAACCATGACAGCAAATGGTCATTTACTTACATAATAAATAAATAGAAAAGAGGAAGCTTCCTCAATTATATATCCAAATTTACTTACAGTTAGTATAATAATGGGCTAAGTTTTGAAATAACACCATATAATTCCATAAACCAACTCATAATATAAACAAAAGAACATATTCAAACTTTACAACCTCTCTTAATACTTAAATAATCTACTCCCAGGGTTTAGTATAATCAGTAAGACTTGATTAATTGCCAAAATATAAAATAGAAACAAAAGGAATATTTTACTGAATCTAATTTATATTTGCAAACGACTATCTACAAGTAAATTTTTAATCTTTCTAAATATCTTAATGTTAAATAATATAGTAACTTGTTAGTGTTTATGCAAGTAATCATTAGCATTTAAATGTTCTCAGGATAAAAAAGAATAATTAAATTAACAACACTGAGTATTGCACAATGAACCATGTACTGATAAGTGATAAACAAATAAATAAATAAATAGCCAAGTTACTTAAGTAAAGCAAGTGGTATATCTTTTATTACAATTTTTTTAAATGGCAATAATAATAAGCAAACAAAAACAGATAATATCTATTTCTTTTATAAGTTTTCATTTGACTTCAATATTATTCATGTTCACAATATTTGTTAACCATATCCATTACGTGATCTTTGTATCTGAATGAGGGCCACTTACTCTTTAACATAAAGAAAATGCAACAACAACAACAACAACAACAACAACAACAACAATAATAATAATAATAATAATAATAATAATAATAATAATAATAATAATAATAATAATAATAATAATAATAATAATAATAAGAAGAAGAAGAAGAAGAAGAAGAAGAAGAAGAAGAAGAAGAAGTAGAAGAAGAAGAAGAAGAAGAAGAAGAAGAAGAAAGAAGAAGAAGAAGAAGAAGAAGAAGAAGAAGAAGAAGAAGAAGAAGAAGAAGAAGAAGAAGAAGAAGAAGAAGAAGAAGAAGAAGAAGAAGAAGAAGAAGAAGAAGAAGAAGAAGAAGAAGAAGAAGAAGAAAAAGAAGAAGAAGAAGAAGTCATAGTAGTATTGAGTAATAACCCCAGAAGGCATCCAGCCACATTTGAGAATAAATTAATTAAAATTAAAATTAGAGACAAGCAGATCACCAGCCCAGATATTTATGCAGCTATTTGGTTCCTGCTCAGACAAACAGCAAAGTTATAAAGAATGAAGTTGCTGGTTTATGGATTAACTGTAAATTTTTAATGATCCCAAATATGATCATGGGACTTTGGGTTTGAAGGACAAACTAGAATATAAAGGCTGTGAGATAAAGAAATTCATATAATGTCTTCCATGATATACCATGCGATTGGAAATCAAAAAAACAATGATGAAATTATATCTCCTATTTCCAAAGAATTAAAGAAGTATGGTCCAGATTATGCTCCTATTGGACAATAATGTGCTTAATTGACATTTCTAAAGTGGATAGAATCATGTACAAATTGCCTGTATAAATATGTACTTTTAAAAAAATGAATATTGCAGCATTCGAAATTGAACTGACAATAATAAGATTAAACATGTTTCTTGCTACTGCATTGTAATACTATGCAACTAAAAGGATTAATAAAGTTTACTATTGTTAAAACTTAGAATAGTAGTATTTAGTAGTAGTGATAATAATGATGATGATGATGATGATAATGATAATAATAATAATGATGATGATGATGATAATGATAATAATAATAATAATAATTCAATTTAATTCTTTATTTATTTAATGTACATATCAACAGCATTTTGCCAATTATAGATTGCGCAGTAAGTTAATTATTGTATACAAATATAACTAAGCATTAAAAAAATAACAATAATAACAATAAAATAAAAAAACAGTAAAATGACAAATAAGTAAAAAGGTAACATATCACATGAAATTAAGGATATTTTTTTAAATGATTTTAGTGAATTGTTTAAAATCTAAATCAAAAGTATCTTTATTAGTAAAATATTTGTTATAAGTTATAGCTAAATGAAGTAAAGGGGAAAGAGAAAATGTTAATATATCAGATTTACAAATTTTAAGTTCAAAAATATTGTGAGTGTGATTATTATAATTCTGTTTCTTGATATTTAATTAATCAAGAAAGTAAATCAGATACAGAAATATTCTGGGAAATAAATTTATGAAGAAATGTAAGATCTCTTGTTTTTAATCTCAGCCTTAAACCAATATAGTATTCATTATTTAAACTATTTAATTTTAAAAATTTATCAAAAACAGACTGAATTTTTATGATATATGTCTTGTTATGAGGATTCCATGTAATTGAGCCATACTCCAAGATGGGAAGTACTAAGGTTATAAAAAGTTTAATTTCTGTTAATTTATTAAATGCTTTTTTATATCTGTAAATAGCTCCTATAATTTTAAAGGCTTTATTCACCATAAAATTAGTGTGGTTTTGAAAAGACCCATTATTGAAAAATATTATTCCTAGATCTCTTTGATGATCATTTGTTATGGTTTTAAAGTCACCAATATAGTAGGAAAACTTTAAGATTTCAGATTTTCTAGAGTAAGAGACAATGGAGCACTTATCCATATTTATGTTTATATAATTATATTTACACCAGTTCAGGAAATTATCTATCACTTTGAAGTAAAAAAATGTCATTAATAGAATAAATATGCCTAAAAATTTTGCAATCATCTGCATAACATAGAAGATGTGAAAAATTAATGTAATTTTTTAGGTCATCAATATATACATTAAATAATTATGGTGCACGAGTACTGCCTTGATGCACCACAGTGAAGCAATAATATGGTAATAACAATTTATTGTTAAACTTCACACAAGACATTCTATTTTCAAGAAAAGAGTCAAACCAATTGAATAAAAATTTGGAAAAGCCTAATCTACAAGGCTTTTGAAGAATAATTTTATGATTAACTCTATCAAAAGCCTTGGACATATCAAAATAAATAACATCCAACCTAGATTGATTCTCAATTGAATTGAAAATGTGATCAAAAATAGTTAGCAAATTTGTTTCAATTGACATATTAGGCAAAAGGCCATGCTGCTCTAATACCAAATCTTACAGACTCCAAGATAATTTTATTATATAAACATTTCCCCAATATTTGAGCAACAGTGTGTAGAACTGAAATAATAATAATAAGAAAAACAACAACAATAAAAATAAAGACTGATGGTCTTATTACTAACTTTCTCCCATATTCTAACTGTTTTTAATACTTCCAAAACTGTAATATATAACTGTTATAGATAAAGGCAAGTAATCTTTTATATATATTATAACACTATTGAGCAATCATTAAAATTGTGTTTCCAATTATTAAAAATAAAATTCTCATAAACAATGTGAAGGTTTTAATAAATAAATAAATAATATTTAAGTTAGAATAAAAAGTTTAAAGAGGTTTTTTTTTATTAAACAAAATGCACGTCATTAAAAAAAAAGAAATAATTTATAAAAGTTACTATTAATTAATTAGAAGGGGGAGAAGGTTTAACTTGATAAAAGTTTAAGAAATAAATCATTTTATAAAATTAAAGATACCCTCTCTCTTTGTTTAAAATTATTTAAAGAAAAAAAATGATAATCTTAAAAACTAAATAATGAGTTGATTTTAGAAATATATATGTGCATGTTTAATAATAAGAAATAAATGAAAGTTAAAAAATATTGTATAATCATAAAATATATAAACACAGAATTTGCAATGGCTACAAATTAAAAATCCACAAAACAACAAATTTGCAAAGGCTACCAATGAAAACACATAGTCAAAGGCATATCGAAGGAATGTATTCAAAAACAGTGGAGGAATTTCAACAACAGAAATAGTCAGTGGACATAAAAGCCAATTACCAAAGTGACAACTGGTCATCATATAAATAGTTCAGATTTTCATCAGGAAGTTCAGTTGAGTTCACAATCAGTTGAGTTTATTCAATCAGCACTCAATCAGATCTCAACATGCATTTGTTAATAAAGGCCATGCAGTGCTAACAGCCACTGGAGTCATATGACTTTTCTCCAAGCCTGAGTTTGATGAAAATAGCCAATCTGCCCAGCAAAAGTGATGCTTGCTTAACAACTTAAAAAACTGCCAGGATATGTAACTCTCTAAAAATAGTACCACAAAATAGTAAGCATATAAACCTCCACAAAACTTCAAACCCAACTGGTTGGAAAGATTTTCACATGAAGCAACAACCAACAAGAAGTCAATGTTCAATTCCTATAGGTAATAAGTAACTTTTATTATTTCTATTTCTGATATTAAAGTAGCCATTGCAATCTTTAAAGCCTCCCAGAGTCAGTTAATAAATAAACACTATAGCATGCATAAAGAACTATGGATGTGGGTATTTTTGAAATGTTGTGTATGTGAATGCTTTAGGATATTTTATATTGATTTTATGTATTTTAAAATGTCTTGTATTATTTAATATTCTTCATTATATTATATTGCTATTGTATATGTGTGAGCTTGAGGTGGTGATAAGTCATTGTTTCATTTAATTAAGATTCATATAAGTAGTGAAAATTAGTTGAAGTATTTTCTAATTGACAGATGGTTTACATCAAAAAACTCATTATTCTTTCAGCTTTAAAAATGATGCATTCAAAATAAATTATTGGAGCTTTTAATAAATATATATATATTGGGTTTTGATGCTTTATATATATATTGGGTTTTGATGCTTTGGAATACATTATATATAGGTTTTAAACTGTCATCATCTATGCAAAATTAAACTTGTTTGAGTATTTGCTTCTAAAGTGACTTTTTGAATGAGAGCAAATTTTGGAACACTTGATATATATATGAATTATCTACCATTTATATCAATGCATTTCTCTTTATCGTCAGAATTAGTTTGCAAACTGAAAAATTATTTTAAAATTTGTGCGCATTTGGGCATTCATTCTTATTGAGATTATTTACCATATCTTGGAAATGTGAATAAAAATGGAATCATTTTATATATATATATATACAAAAGATAATTCTGACAATAGAGGGCAATGCATTAATATAAATAGTATTTGGATAGTTTATTAATTCAGTGGCTATATATTATTAAAGCGGACGTAATTAATATTTATATATGTGCATAGATATATACATTTGAATAAATCTTTATGTATGTATTGTAAACAAATTATTAAGCAAAGTAATCTGAAATAAATTTGAATGTATACACTTAATTTTCTTATAATAACTACATACTGTATATCAATAAATTCTAAATCCATGAAAGATATTTTAATTCAAATAATAACTTTCACCTACCTGATTCAAAAACAAAAAGATGTAAATATGCCTGAATCCACTGGATGATGCATATTAACAATTATATTAATGTAACAAAACATCGTTTTTAAAATGAATTCTAAAGCAATGTCTCTTTCACATATTAAAAAAAAAGTGCTACAGGATAAAATATATATTATGAATATGTATATATAACAAATATATAGAGAAAATATGATTTAATTTTGAAAGCTTACATTTATAGGACTTGAAAGCATATTCTGTAAACAAATAAATATATCAAATTATCATAACGTGAAACAAAAGTATTTAAAATAATAAAGCATAATTTCATATTCTGTAAAAATAAAAGTAATGTTAAATAATAATAAAAAAAAGCGAATGAATGTAATCTGCATCCATATATGCAGTCAGAATTGTAGTAATAGGAAAGGAAACCAGAACATATTCCTAAGGCAGTGAATGATTGAAGGGATGCTAATACTGTTGTATTTTAAGATTGCCTTGGGCATCAGAAAAGCCCATTATAATCTTGTGCACACCTTATACATATTCATATATTTTATACAGTTTTAGTAAAACAACTTTCTTATTATATAAATTTTAGATTTGAAAATTAAATTATAATTTTTCTCAAAAATTTATATCTTAGTGTGAATACGAATAAACTGTAATATAAATAATACATCAATTTTCTTTTTAGCCATTGGATATACACATATAGTTATATATTTAAATCAATTAAAAATATTTAAATATTAATTATTATAATAACAATAAAACAATAAAATACTAAGGATAGACATTTATAAATAACTATTGTTAAATACAGAAATACTTAGTTATTTTCACAATCATTTTCTACTGGAAAGCTTTTAAGTTTGACTGAAGTAAACATCATCACGTTATATTACAAAGTTAATAAATGTTAACATTTGCCAGAATACAACTGTTAAAATTTATAAATCTTGTCAAGCGTTGGTGGTCGAGAGGTCAGCACAGTTGCCTTAAAAGCGGGTGTCCCGGGTTAGCGGGTTCACTTCCCGGCCGATGCTATGACACATGAGAAAAAAAATTATGAATCTTAGTATTTTACATAATAACATTTCTTTATGCCAAGTTGAAAAGGTTTCCATTGAAAAATGCTTATGAAAATAACAGATAGTAGTCCCCTGCTTTATAGTTTTTTGTGAGATTTATTATCTCTGTTAGTACTTTATTGTTTAATTGTTTTTACACACTTATATATCTCAGTGTTTAATATTATGTAATACAGAAACATTAATACTCTAATTACTGGTTTATTAAATAAATGAAACAGTCAATCCACAGCACAAGACATAACTTTTTTAAAGAAAAAAATAGATGAGCTCTCTTTATCTCAATATCTTTTATAAAGGCTTATGTAATACATTTGGAAAGAAAGGATGTATATTTTTAAATTAGTCATATTTCTTTTAAAGCTGTATTTTAAATTGCTTTATATTATTTTAAGTAACATTTCTAATGTCAATAGCGATAATGAAATATGTATAAATATAAATATTCTTGCTCTTAATATTATGTAATACATTGAGATTAAGAATCCAATTAGTGGTTTATTAAGAAATGAAATACTGTCAATCCAAATCTTTTTGAAATGGTGTAAATTGAAAAAATTCATAAATATCAATTAAAGTAATATAAAGCAATTTAAAATATAGCTTTAAAAGTAATATGATTGATTTAAAAATTTTCATGCTTTCTTTCCAAAGGGCTTCAGATAAACCTCTGTAAAAAAATTGAGACAAAGAAAGAAGACAGATTTGTTCATCTGCTTAGAAAAATAGTTTCTTTCTTCTTTATAACATAAAGCTGAATGCACTTTCAGTGAAGTTCATCATAATCATACCTCTCTCAAATTAATTTTTACTTGAGAGAGCTGTGCATATATATTATAAATAGAGTATAGATCTAGAAAGAATATCTAGAGTAGGTGGATTACCTAAAAATACCCTAGGTCCAAAATTTTTTAAAAAATGTCAAGCTTTATTTAATATGATTTGAATTCAAGTATTATTAAATATTAAGTAGATGCATTACACTTATATCACAAGAATATATATATATATAATGATATGGAAATAAATGGTTAACTATGGGAAAATGAAATCATCATCATCACCACATTTAACAATCAAAATCAAATATAAAAAAAATGAGCATGAGATCAGCATAAGCCAACCATAAGTTGCATCTCCAACATTACAGAAAAATAATTAATCATCAGCATTATACAATCAACATTGAGCAAAGAACAGTCAAGAGTCAGCAGTGCATCTTGTGACTAAACTTAAAAAGATCTACTATGAATAAAAAAAAGTACATTATAAATAGGCTAACTATATAGCCACTGCCAAACTTGGAGCATATTATATAAATAATAATTTGTATGTACAAACTTAAGTGCTATTTCATCAGAATCAGAATATAACAATAAAAAATAATGCTGGGATAAAGAAACATGCTGATAATTATTAATGCTCTTGTCATATAGTTCTATTAATGTACTGACCAGCTATAAATTTAATTTCTAATAAAAATAAAATGTAGTGTGTGAACTCTAAAGGTAATACCTTTGCATCATCCAGGATTATCAAATGGATATCCAAACATTAAACATAAATCCCTAATTTGTATAAGTAACTATTCTACTCTAATCTAGCTTAGGAAGTACAAACTCTATAAATTATTAATGTGAGCAAGTGATAAATAAATAAATATAATAGCTTATTCTAAATAATTTTAAATAATTTATAGCAGGGGTAGTCAAACTTTTAGACATTGTGAATGTATTTTTTTTTTTAGTGAAAGTGTATCTGAAAGTGACTATGTCTTTTTCAGGGTTTCAAGCTGGAAGCCAAAAAAATTTTGCAACATCTATAGGCCATTTTGGGTCACATTTTATTTATTTTACACTTATTTTATTGTAAATTTGTAGTTTATTGGTAATTAAATTCTATTTCCAAAAAAATTTTTGAAAAAATCAATTTCTGATTGCAGTCTATTGCATATAGCCATACCACTTTTTTCTTATAAAGTGCTGCAAAGCCCTGACAAATAACTTGGGCTATTGTTCTCCAGATGTTTCTAATTGTCAAAATCAGAAATCAAAACAAATTGTTTTATGCTTTTGTAATAGATTTTGAATGTAAATAAATATATTTCTCATAATTTTTTTTACATTCATAATTAAGTTTCTATATTAACTTACCTTAATATAAGTTTAATTTGAAAAATTTTAACTTTTACAAGAAGAATAATCAAGAAAAAGTGAATAGCTCTGGACTGCTATTTAAGACAAGTAAATAGCATTGATTGCTATTGTATTCATAATAGATTTTGAACATAAATAAATATATTTCTCATAATTTTTTATATTTACGATTAAGTTTTTACATTAATTTACTTAAATATAAACTTTGATTCAAAAATGTTTTAATTTTACAAGAAAAATAATCAAGGAAAAGTGAATAACATTGACTGTTATCAATGACATTCAGTGCTATTTAACTAAATACAATTATTTTTCATAAATATTTATGGATTTTATGATTACTTTTTACACTATATTGACTAATAATGTGACTAGATTTAGATTTTTATTTAAAATATATGAAGAAAATACAACAGAAGTAAATAATCAGCTATCATAATTTCTAAGACCAAGAAATTACTGGCATTTTCATGTAATAATTCATTGAAATATAATTCTTTGTTTTAATGCAGGGTATTTTTTATATGTTTTTTTCAGTTAATAACATTATTTTAAATTTTTCATTGCATTTAACCAATTTGAATAAAATAATTCAATTTTCAGAAGCTAAATTAAAACAATTCTGATTATTGTACATTAACATATTTCAGAAAAAAACTGGTTTGATCTATATTTAATGAATCAAATCACAAATTTTTACTCAATCTGGCCAATAATAAAATTCATCAGACCAAAGGTTAAATTACCTCAGTGTTCCCTTCAATATTATAATTTGTCCATGTCACTTTATAAAATGTTTATTAAATTAAATTTTTAAATTATCTATAAATATTTTCTAAAGCCAGCCCTGAATTAAAAAAAAATATTGTGTTAGAATTATATTAAAATAAATTAAATACAAATTTTCTACAAAAAAAATTTATACTATCAATTTCCAGAGACCTTGCATTTGACTGGTTAAATGCAGTTGATGCCTTGGACACTTCTGATTGATAGGGTTAATATACTATAATTAAATATCTTTATTAGAATAATTTAATAATACCTAAACTCTAAGCTGTATTAAAATCAAGTCACACACACTGCCAATCATGAAACAGATATTTGGAGAAATAAAGACATTAATATTACAAATATTTATTAAACAATTAGTTAATAAACTAACTGATTAACAATAAAGAAAAAAAAATATTATAATATCAAATTTTAAACATTTATTTTAACATTAAAAATATAGTTTTATAAAAATTATAATTAACCAGATGAATTCTATTCATTAAATTGGTTAACTTTTAATTCATTAAGTTATTTCTTTAAATAATCTAATGTTGGAAAAATATTTTCCAACAAACTCTTTTTATAATTTTGAAGAGAAAAAAAAATAGATGGATTAAATAAATATTTTCAGAAAAACATATTAAATTAATAAAAATTATTCAAAATTGTCAATTCTTTTATAACATTATTACTTTTATATTAAAAACTCTTTTTTAACAATGTGCACAAAAAATACCACTAACTATAGTTCATTGCAGTTATAATTTTCCAGTTTCCAAGTAGGTTTTCCTCTTGAAGGATTCTACACTATGTGCATAATTAATTTGTCCTTTTCTTAGTATGCAGTATTTTCAGATTAACAAACAGCACTAATTTATGTATTTGCTTTCCAATAAATTTTCCATGTGAGACTAACACTTAAAAACTAATACCCTTGGTTGAAGACATGAATGAAGATTAGTTCAGAGGCATTTTTCTTTTCTACATTTTACTTCAATGAAGCAGGTTATATAGAGGAAGATAATGTCTAGCTTTTAGCTAACTTAACACATGATTTTCATTGCAGAAAATACTTTTATAACTAAACTCATAGTGTGTTAACAGCTGGGTTTGATACTTCAATAGCTTATATAAGACTTCTGCTGATTTCTTGTTAGCAACTATGTCAGGAGCTTCTTTACTCTTATTGTCTTCTTTACCAGTTGTATCAAGAATTGATTGTTATGTTGTCAATTTTTAATGATTCAGCTATTTCCCTCCTTCCACATTGACATTGCAAAACCATTCAAAAATTTAAATTAGAATCATAAAATTTTTGACATTCCTTTTTTAATTAAATATTTTTCTTGCCAAAAGAAAACAAGATAATCACACTTGTTAGTATGATTTGATAAATACTATCTTTTCTTTTGGAGAGAGATAAAAAAAGAAAGAAGAAAAAACAGCTCTGATCAATTAAAGTTAAAATTTAAAAAAATGTTAAAATCTGATATATTTCTTTCTTTTCTTTTTAAAAATACTATTAAACATAAAACTTTATCTCTCTTATTTTCTTTCAAAAATTAAAATTAAAACTTTCTATAAACTTTTCAAAATCAAAACTGGTAAATACACAAAATTATTGAAGAGATAGAGAACAAAAGAAATTATTTACTTGATTTTATACTTTTTTCTCTCTTTTATAAACATTTACTTTGATCAGCAAAGAATAAGACTAAAACAAGTCCACTCAACATTAAACAAAAGTAATAATAAAATTATTCATCATTATGAACAATCAACAATAAAAATCAACAGTCAAAAATCAACAGTCAACCTTGTGACTGAATTTGAAATGGGAAACTAGAAATAAAAGAGGTACATTATAAGCAAGTTATTTATTTAGCCATTACCAAACTTGGGGAAGATTATATAAACAATAATCTGAATGCACATATTTACAATAATCTATTAGAATAAAAAATAATGTTTGAGATACCAAAACATGTTGATCATCATCAATGATCTAGCCATGTAGTACTATTAATTTATTTGTCACTATAAACTTAATTTCTAATAAAATAAAATATAAATGCAATACCTTTGCGCTATCCAAAATTATCATCTTGATGCCCAAAACACTAACACAACCCCTACATCCCTATGTAATTAACTGTTATGCTATAATAAACTCAGAAAGTAAGCACTCTTTGAACTGTTCCTATGAGCAAAATATAAATAAATAATTATAACAACTTATTCTAAATAATGTTAAATAATTTATAGATTTATTCTACTATAATTAACTATCTTTACTAGGATAATTTAATAATTCCTAAACTCTAAGCTTTATTGAAAATAAGTTATATACACTGCCAATTCATGTAATAGATAGCTGGAAAAATAAAGACATTAAGACAGAAATATTTTAACAATTATTAATAAACTACCTTATTAACAATAAACAAAATTGAGAAAAATGACTTAATAATATGCAATTTTAAGGCTTGATTTTATCAAAAGAAAATATAGTTTCATAAAAATTATAATTAACCAGTTGATTTCTCATTCATTAAATTAATTAAATTTGCTTTCATTAAGTTATTTTTTTACATTAAAAAAAGGAGGGAAACAACATTATCAAAATCAGAGATAACAATCTTAAACTTAGCCTAACTAATCTCTTTGTCAAGTTTTTCAGAAAAAATAAATAAATGAAAATAAAAAAATATATTTGAAAAAAAAATAATAAAATTAAATATTATAAAAACTCTTTCATAATTATGAAGAGAAAAATTAAATGGTTTAAAAATACATTTCTCACAAGAATATATGAAATTAATGAAATATAGTTTAATAAAAATTATAATTAATTAGTTTTTTCAAATTTATTAACTTTTAATTCATTAAATAATTTTTTTTAGATAAATAAAAGTTCAACAAATAACATTTTCAAAATCAAAGATAACAATCTTTAACTGAACCTAATTAATCTTTTGTTAAGTTTTTTTCTGTGAGGAGAGAAATAAAGATATAAAAAGAAAAACATGCTTGAAAAAAATTAAATTTAACACAATGAAAATCTCCAAAAAACTTTCATAATTTTGATGAGAAAAATTGAATGGATTAAAAAAACATTTTTCACAAGAAAATATAAAATGAATGAAATTATTTAAAATTATCAATTCTTATTTTTATAAACTTATTTTTTTAAAAAGGAAAAAATCCATTTTTTTTATATAAATAAAAATATGCACATAAAGAAAATAAGTTTTATTTATAGTTGGAGTTCTTCTGTCCAGTTATAATTTTAAGTTTTTCCAAGTACATTTTCTTCTTGAAGGCTTCTACATAATTTACATGATTAATTTGTCCTGTTATTGTGTGCAGCATGTGCATGTTAACAAATGATAAAAAATTATCCATTTTTAAAAAAAAATTTTCAGATGAGACTAACACATGCAAATATTCAAGCTCTTAGTTAAAAATAAGATTTGTTGCAGATTACTACAGGGGTAACATCTTTTCATTTTGTTAGATATGCAGATTATGCAAAGGAAGAATAATGCCTAGCTTTTAGCTAACTTACCACATGGATTTCATTGTAGAAAATATTTTTATAATTAAACTCATAGTTTTTTAACAGCTTAGTTAAAACTTCAACAGCTTGGATAAGACTTCTGCTTTCTCTTCTCTAGCAGTTCTGTCCAGGAACTACTTTTCTCCTACTATCGTATTCAACAACTGGGTTAAGAGTTTTAATATTATCTTTTTTAGTAGCTGTATCAAGAGTTGTATTATTGCCTTCTTCAGTAGTTGGATCAAGTCTTCTTTTCTTCTACTATTTTTTTCAGCAGCTGGTTCAACTATCCTCTTCAACAGCTAGGTTACAAATGATTTCCTCTTACCAGACACTTAGGTCTTCAAATTTTCCACACCTCTATTTTTTGGAACAATCCAGTCTTCAAAACATCACCTTTTGTGTCCAACATGACACAATTAGTAATAATCAATTAGGTCAATATTTACATATATAATGGTCCAGTTATTTCCTCATTCAACATTGATGTTGGTAAACAAGTCAAAAATATTCCTAGAATCATAAAATTTTTGCTATTTCTTTTCAATTAAAATTTTTTCTTGCAAAAAGAAAAACAAAATAATCAATTAATCGAACTAATTTCATTTTTGTATTGAAGAGAGGTAAAGAAAAAACACATCTCTAATTATTTCAAAACAAAATTCAACTTTTATATATTTATTTCTTTCTTTTTTTTAAACTTTATTTATTTATTTTTTTTAAAATTAAAATTAAAACTAGTAAATAATTACTGAAGAGAAAGATAACACTTGTTTACCTTTCACTGTAATACCTTTTAAAATTAATTCTGCACCACAATACACGGTTTTATTTTTCAGGTGTAATTTATGATGTTCATGTTATATGGCAACTGACCACTATAACTTAATCAACATCAGGTTCACGGTTGGGTTGGCATTTGTAACACTATTAAATGGGAAGATGTGACAAAGGTTTATATAGTCACATAATTGGGTTACCATTTATAATAGTATGAACAATTAATTAATTTAACAGCATATAAATATGTAATAAATTAATGTTATTTTATTTTTGCCCTTTATAGAAATCTATGGTTCTTTGTGTGGAAATATTTGATAAAAAATCAACTAACTTCTTGCAGGATATTTTTTTTGTCCATAGACCTGATGCCATCAGCTACTTGGACAATTATCTGTGATTACATCAACCATAACATTCGATTTCTATTTAAGTATAGTTGGGGCATTCAGTTTAATATTAAAGTTTAAATATGAATTATAGCTATAATTTAACTAAAGCATCCTTTGTATTAGCTACAGAGCAAAGCTTATTGGTAAACTCACTTTTCAATAATCTTGCTTTCAAATAAATATTTAAATATATTTCATTATTTAATTAAATATCACATAATATCTAATACATTAATTTTTATTCCATGTACATCTTTAATAGAAATTTCTAATCTTTTGTATGGCAATTTTTAATGAAAAATCAACTGACTTTTTGTAGAGTATGAGTTTTTACCAATACATATGATTAGCTGAGACCACATCAAACAACAATTCAAATTTTATTTAATTACACTTAAAACATTCAATTTGATATTAAAGTTTAAGTGTAAATTGTCAGTCATTTAAGTAAAGGCCCCTTTGTATCAGTTAAATGATAATTAACAAAGGAGAGCTTATAATCAACTTCCTTTTAAATAATCTTACTTTCAAATAAACATTAAATAGATAATATATTAAAATTTCTATACTTACACTTTCTATAAGAAATTATTAAAAAAACATTAGTTTTTTTGTGTGACAATTTCTGTCAGTAAACGTGATCTCATCAGATGCACAGAAAAACAATTGATATTACATTAAACATAGCAACTCAATGTTTATCTAAATATTATGCATTGATTAATTTTTTTATTAAAATTTAAATGTGAATTTTAGTGGTAAATTAACTAAAACCTTCTTTGTATCAGCTTAACTCTAATTGAGACAGAACTATAACATTTCCCACTTCAAATAACCTTTGCTGTTAGATAAACATTTAAAACGTAAATATCAATGAAATAAACATCACATAAATATGTAGTATATTAAAATTATTTTACTGATGCTTTCTATAAAGATTTACAATCTTTTATATAATTTTTGATAAAATATTATTTAATTTCTTACAAACCTGTATTTATGTCAATAAATCTAATGTCATCAGCTGATCAGAAGATCAGTTGAATATTATATGACAATAGTAATCAAAATAGTGAAAGTGATTTATAAACTATGATTTAAAAGTAAATATTATTTATTGAATTTAATTCATTTATTTGAATGTGAATTATATATAAATCTTTAGTGAAGCCAGTACAAATCAGATGTAGTTGTGATTTTTATAAATCCATTACTATAATCTGTTGAGCATGAAGTCACGTGAGTTGAAAATAGAACCAGGAACTTTTGTTCACCAGCAATATAGACTGCACTACTGCTCAAGGCATAGTAGACATATGCAAATTTATATATAAAAGTATTAATCTCTTTATATATATGTATATATATATTTGAACAATGCTTTCTTATATATAAATTTATGATATATTTATGGATTTATACATAAGAAAAAAGAGATGTGGGTCACTTGGATCATCCATATTCAGATTAATTTCCTTCTAAGTTCACATCAACACTTGTGCCTTGTTTTTCCTTCTGATCATCGTTCTTTTTCAGAATGCACATAAATATAACATTAATCACAAACTAAGTAACATCAAAATATAAACATTTTCAGTCAACTTAAAATAAATTCGTAATACATTTACATTAGGTAAATCAATTTAATGTGTCATTTTCTTTTGAATTTTAGGAATATTTTACAAACAACAAAAAACGTTACAGTTAAAAATTTGGCATATTTTTTATCAAAATATACACCCTTTCTATTTTTAGTTATATATATAGAAATATTGTGAATAAAAAATAAATAACTGAGAATGATTGCTAAATGAAATAATTAGAAACGGAAAAAATCAAATATTTGTATTTTATTAAAAAAATAACATGAAAATGGATTTATTATTATAGATTATACATAAATAATTTGATGTAATATTTAAAAAAAGATTTTTTTTTTCATAATAGTAAACAACTTACTTTACTTTAATCTTATGAAAAATAAATACTTACAGAAAGCGCAGTATATATCACAATTATATTATTTATTTTAAAGTAGATCAGGCTATAATATTTTAATTTATAAAATAAAAGTATTTAATATTTAGAAATAAATCAATTACACTTCTGATATAACTGTCTGACTGTTGGATTTATATTGCTTTAAATATATGTATATATCACAACAGAAAGAAACAGAACTATGATGATAAAGTTGAAGAATTTTTGACTGTCTTATTTAACCTATTTTTACAGGTTAGGATCATTCAACGGTATTATGTATATAAGAAAAATGACAAAGTTTAAGTTATTTAGAATCAACAAAAGAGATTATTCAAATATTAATTTTGAAAGATTATATTTATTAAGAAAAATAAAATAATATTAACTATTAGTTAGCAACATTACATAAATGATTTATAACTTAATATTGGCCATGAATATGAGGGAAAACCTCGAAAGCGCTCGGCCCATTTAATTGTTTTGGTTTTTGCAGCTTCTTCGTCAGCGGAGAAATCGCTTTTATATGCTAATATTAACTATTATAAATTTATAAATTATCAAATTAGATATCAACGTTCCCTAGAAAATTTTGCAGTTTTGGAATAAAATAATAAACTCAATCCTTAATCTGGTATTATTATGCATTCATTAATACTAATCTATCTCAAATTTAGTTCATATTCATTATAATACTGAACACAATATTTTTTTGTTAAAATGTAAATAAATAATATCTTGCGCATTAGAATATAAAAAGAGATTAAAGTGATTATTATTTCATTAATTTTACATTCTATCATTTTAATTATAGAAGATGAAGAATAAAATAATAATAATAATAATAATAATAATAATAATAATAATAATAATAATAATAATAAAGATGATGATGATGATGATAATAATAATAATAATAATAGTAGTAATAATAATAAATAGGATATATATATAGTTAATGGTTTGCATAAAATTGTGCATGATAATATTCATTATATTAAGTAAGTGATAAGTAATAAGTATTTTCTATTTTATACTCATTTTATATTTTGATATTTGACGTTCAATCACTTCATTTTGCATTTAATATAAAGCATTTATAAACTTAATTATTTTATTTCATATTCTCTTTAATTACTTTGTTTATGTTACCACTAATCTTGCATATCTCTGTAACTGTTTATCTCCCAATAACTCTGAATACAAATATAATGAACAAAGACATGTAGATGTCTAAAAGTTTCAGATCTTCTTCTAACAATTATCTTTTAGATAAATGCTTTGCTTGAGTTGGTTTTTTAGATCTAATGTCCCAACTCCTCACTGAAGAGACCCATAGGTCGAAACCGGTCTGGGGATGGGGACCATTTAAAATAAAAATGATTTGAATGCCTTCTCTTGTAGTAGCATTTATCATAAATAAAAAAAAAGCTTGTTTAGAGCTATTAGCACGCTCTTAATTTTACATATTTGTAAGTGCAAGCTATATATAAGTCATGTGACATCTGACTTGTTACTATTACTATTATTATTTTGCTGTTGTGGCTTTAGCTAATTTAAAGAGCTAAGCCTACTAATATATGGAGTATCTGAATTAAGTTCAGTCCCATATGATTTTTTCAGTTGGAGAGCTGACTTTAAAGACATGTAGATGTCTAAAAGTTTCAGATCTTCTTCTAACAATTATCTTTTAGATAAATGCTTTGCTTGAGTTGGTTTTTTAGATCTAATGTCCCAACTCCTCACTGAAGAGACCCATAGGTCGAAACCGGTCTGGGGATGGGGACCATTTAAAATAAAAATGATTTGAATGCCTTCTCTTGTAGTAGCATTTATCATAAATAAAAAAAAAAAAAAGCTTGTTTAGAGCTATTAGCACGCTCTTAATTTTATATATATATATATCTTCTGCCTTTCTCTGATCACAGGTTCTTAAAAATATATGTTGTTTTTTATGAATTTATTGCTTTTTTTAACTATTGTGTTTTTGCATATATCATTAAGAAATCATAACATTGTGCAATATTTTTTCAAGGATAGTTTTTTAAACAAGGCAAAATTCTCTCCATCCAGTAGTGCCACCCTGTGACAACCAGAGTAATCAATGGATGTCAGAAGGCTTGTGCATAAAATCCTCATCTAATGCCTACTCATCCAATATCCCCAGACTAGTTTCTGGTTTGTGGCTGAGTAGGCATTAGATAGGAATTTTATGCTCAAGCCTTCTGGCATCCATTGATTACTCTGGTTGGCACAGGATGGCACTACTGTATGGAGAGAGTTTTTGTGGATGAGTAGGCATTATATAGGGATATTATGCACAAGCCTTCTGGCATTCATTGATTACTCTGGTTGTCACAGGGTGGCACTACTGGATGGAGAGAGTTTTGCCTTGTTTATAAACAATTATGTGCTAATATGAGATGGTGATCATGTGATAGTTTTTTTAACTTTAAATAATATACATATAATATATATATAAATGCTCTATTCAACCAAAGCTTATTCTACTGATCGATGATTACCCACATAGAAAAATCTGCAAAATTATTGTTTCACTATTTATTACAATTACTTAAGATAATAACAGGCAAGTTAATCACATGTTAATCTATTCTAGTACTGGTTATTTATTATATAACATCTTGCTTAGATAATAACTCAACTTCTGGCTATATTACCAGATTACTAACATGAATTAATAATCTTTAAACTAATATTTCTTTTACATACATTACTATAGATAATAGTAATAAAAAAATTAAAAATTAACAAACATGCATAAAATTAAATTTTTAAATCTTTAAACAAAAAAAGTATTGATATTTGAAAAATATTCTTACCGATTTTTATGCAATTGTGTTTTATTTTCTTTAAATTGAGTAATTTTCCAATTAATCTCAACATATGCTGATATTCAATGCCAATAATCAGAAGGATTCTAGCTTAGAGCTTTAATATAACTCAAATAGATCGATTCATATACTGAGAACAATAGATATAATAATCCCATTCCACAACTGATTATAGATTTGACTGAAGCTGATAAATTCATTGATAGTTTCTTATTTTTCTGTGGAGGCAGATGATCAAATAGAAAATTCTAGAAAACTACTGTGACACAAAAATATATTTCTATAATAGCAGATATTAATTTAAAGCATGCTATACATAACATGCTTAAGTTTTAAGCCATATTCTTTTTTTCTTAGATACTACATGAAGCAATATTGGAATGAACTTACATCTTTAATTTAGCAATTCATAACAAATGTATTAAACACAGCAGCTTTGGTGGTTCAGTGACAAGGGGAAGACTATACTGACATAAGTAGTATCCTCCATTGCATCAAAACACTTTATCTTCTTTTTTATTAAATTATTATATATTCTAAAATTTTAAACTTTTTAAATATTTATGCTCTGATATTTATCAGTGGCCTATACTCCTGGTTTATTATTACCTTAATTTGGTTATGTAAAAAATAAGCAGTATGATTATACAATAATCTCTATTTATAACTAATTAAATTGTATTACTTATCTTAAAGAAATAATATTCTGGAACTCACTGATTTTTTAAAAGTACTGTATTTTCTAATATTTATTTATAAATTTACATATATTATTTTGAAGAAATACAGACATCGATTTGTAATATATATATATATATATTATGTAACGGAATAGCGTTACATAGGGTTTGAACCTAGGAAGTTAAATATATATTGATGACGAAATAAATGACGGGTACAAAACATTTTAACAAAGCGATCTTGTTTTAAGAATAAACGCGAAACAGCCGTGTCTAAAGCAGATCGCAGCTATACAAGAGTACCTGTCAGATTTATTGAAATAAAATTAAAAGAGTTTTTATTTTTGAGAAATTAATTATTATAATCATTATTTGTCAAGTTTGTTTTTTTGTTATTTCATTTTAAAAGAAAAAGAGAATGTTCGAGAACAAATTAGAAAATTTATTAAATCATTTTGAACAAAAAGAAAAAAAAAAGGAAAAATAAGTAAATTAATTAATCTGTAATAGGTAAAAAAAATTCCAAGCGATCTAATATTTTGAATGGGGGGCAATTAGTAGAGTCAAATTTAGAGAAGTTGAAACAATAAGCAGGATGTATGTTGGTAAAGTCTAGATAACAATCCTAAATTTAGAAACAGAGGTGATAAAAAGTGTACACTGCTATTGTACTACTTAGACTTCTGACTCCGGCTAAAACAATATGTAAGAAAAATGGAAAAACTAAATTAAATTCCCACATGGTGCAAATGTCACAGAAACTATTAAATAAAGAGGATCCTTGATCAGCAAATAAGAACTAATGACTTATGAGTGCATGATAGAGATTGGAGGAAAAATTCAAGGTGTCACGGCGGAAAAAGAAGAGAGAAGAAAAAGGCAAGACGGAACAGAAAAAGGACACTAAATTGAAAGTTGTTGAAGGCGAAATCAAGTCGAATTGTAGCGGAAAGTATAATTAATTTTCTTGCGGAGCTTCCGATTAAGTGCTTGGACTACCTAACCTACACTTGTGTAATATTGCAGCCGAAATGCGTTGCTGAATCCAAAATTCGCGGCTTGGCCGCCGAACCTTCGCACCCGGCACCGTTGATCATCCTAGAATGCTCTCAACCTCGGAGAAAATGAACTCAAGGAACACACACACCCTGGAAGCCTCACCCAGAACCGACATGCGGAATTAATAAAATATCGCTCAGGATCCCATTACAGTATCCTCATCCCACAGGTAGTTATTTTTAACATTTGCTTACACATTCATGCACCAGATAAATACTTTAAAGTGGAGAACGATTTACCAACATTAAGTATAAATGATTAAATTGCTAATGACCAACCGAACTGCTAAAGAACTCAACCAGTATAATATGTACAATTAATACTCAGCAAAGATCTATGTAAGTTAATATTCGCTTCTGTAATTGTGTTATCTAGACTTACTAAATTATATATCTGCATAATAATTTTATTTACCCAGTTTACAAATAAATCATTCACTTAATTAATGTTTCTTTTATTGATCGCTTGGAATTTCAAATTTATTTAACCAATGTTGAATGAGTGGGGAGTGATCTATTTTATATAATTTGAATGGATGCATTTAATATGTTAGTTAAGCGTTAAGTATATTTATAGCATTTATAATTGTCGTACCATTCTTAGGTTAAGGTTAAGTTTTGGGAGATTTATTCTGGGGGATATAGGGCGGGCCTAACCATGATAAAGGCATGTCAATAGGGTGTTAAGAGTAATGAGCGATATAGTTCGGAAATAGGGGCTGTGTTCATTTCTTGCTGTCCGCTGGAGCGATGCTTGGGCATGTTCTGTGATATAGTTGAGTGAGTGTGTGCACGTGCGTGGCGAGCTTGAAAGGGTTCTCCTGGCGCCTATTACTCGGATTCCATCTGAATCTAGGTATGAAACAAATAAAACGTGCGTGTATATGTGTTTGAAACTATTTTCACAAAACATTATGTAACCCCGGACGTCAGAACACAGCGGGTTCATAAAAGGGAATCGTCAATGGAAAAGCCAGAAGCAGAAGTAGTGTCCGCAGATATATAGACGAGTAAAAGGGTTACATTTGGCGCCCAACGTGGGGCAAAACTGTTGTTTCAAAGGGCAGAATCGACGTGAAAATAACTGACGTTTCTAATAACGAAAGTCAATTTAAATAAAGAGACCCTGAGAAGGAAAGACATTTAGCAACATAAATAAGGCGCTTGGAACAACAGAATAAATTATCTATTAAAGTGGGGGGGAAATTTTATAATCACTAAAAGTCAAAGTATTAAACATTGCTTGAGAGAATGGGAAGGGGATTTAGTTTTTTTTTATCATTATTAAAATAATCAAGCAGTTGAATATACCTGATATTTGTAGAAAGCTGTGGAATAGCGGGATTCCGTGGAAGAAATATTGGAAGTAATTCATAAATTAATTTCTATATTAGCAAGTTAACCGCAAATAAATTTAATCCAAAAAAAAATATATACATCGTTAAAAGACGCATTGTAATATTATTATATTCTTGCGCAAAGGAACGAACTGTAACCGGGATCTTGTTAGGAGTTGTGTGTTACTTAAAAATAAAAGGGACGTTGAGCGTAAACAACACATATATATAAATAACCACCGAAAAAAAAAAATTAATTATAAAAGATAAATAAAGGATAGCGTATCTCCATATGTAACGACGCGTGTAACAGTATATAGGTATAACCGCACATATACCGATAGCTACTGTATATAAATAAAGGGGAACAGTGGGAACTGGGATAATCTGAGCGATAGAAACTAAACTTGAGGGCTTACTGGGGGGATTTTAAAAGCAAGGAGCATCTGAAAATAGGACAAGACAGTCCGGGGGACCAGCGGAGTAGTAGGTGACGAGCCGTGGATTAGCATAATCATATCACAAAGCAAGTAAATAACGATGGAAGAAATCCAAAATGAAAGCATGTGGGAACAGACGGGGGAGAGTCCGATACAGTTTAAGAGACGGGATACGGAGAGCGAAGGGGACATCAAAGTATTAATAAGGATGATGACTCAAATGATGGCCGAAATGAGGGCAGATAGGGAAGAGCGTAGGAGAGATAGGGAAGAGTGGAAAGAGGAAACAAGGCAATTGCTCCAGGGAAAGGGAGTGAAGTCAGAGGAGTGCCAAGGGGAAGATAGTACTTTTTCCAAAGTTGAGGAAGAGATAGAGCAGAATGGGATGGAGATGGATAGAACGAAGTCAGACCTGAATGGTTTAAAGGAAAGGGTAGAGATCCTAACCGATGATATAGAGAGGGGAAGTAAGCACCAAGAGGGGATGAAGGAAGCAATAAGGCAGACAGAAGAGTCGTGTCACGAAATAAGACAGCGCCAGGATGAAATCCGAGAGGAACTGGGAGAGTGGGGACAGAGAATCCAAAGGATGGAAGCAGACCAGGGACGTGGGAACCTGAGTAGTCGGATAGAAGAGATGGAGAAGAGATGGGGAAAGCAGAGCTCACAGCAGGACACAAATAGGGTATGGGCAGAGAGACAGATGAAGATAGATTTATATAGGGCAGGAGAGAACGAAAACCCGATGGACCACCTCGAAAGCGTCAGGAATCTGTTTGGAGAACCAATGGCGAGAGAACCTGACTGGGTAAACATCGCAAGCACCTACCTACAGGGCCCGGCGAGAGATTGGTTGAGGACACTTGAATTTAAACCCCGGTCATATGAGGAATATAAGGAGGAGGTTTTGCGGTGTTTCTGGAGCACAGCCCGCCAAGAAGGGATTTATTTTAGGATCACCAGAGAGAAATATGGGGGGAGGCCCGGTGAGACAGCTACTCAGTTTTATTATAGGCAGGTGGCGAGCCTCCAACAATTGCCTGCATACCCCATGACAGAAATGCAGATTATCTCGATAATAAGGCACAATATGCCGACCACCCTCAGACACATGATGCTGGGAAGAGATCATAAAGCGATCCATGAGATGGGGGAAATGGTCGCAAAATTTGAACAAGAAGGGATAGGAGTGCAAATAGAGAGGGCCGGTAATGAACAACTCAGAAAATGAGTGCCACCGGACCGATACTAATTTAAAGGATGGAGGAAAGTAAAGGGACGACCCTGGACATCACAAAGATAGACGTTGAAAAGGAATTCACCTGGGAAATAGACGCCACGAAATGGAAGTGACCCGTGATATGAAATGGTATTGGAGAGGGATTTCATTAATACTGTAGTAAGAAAAAGAGGGGGGGATGACTAAGATAAAGCCTAGGGTGTAACATCTAAAACAAACAAGCCAACCGATCGCGAAGTAGCCTGTAGTGTGTAGAGCCTAAAAAAAAAAAAAAGAAAGAAAGAGGGGGGTAATGAGTGAATGCTGCGAGATGGAATAGATTACCTACCCTCCAGAGAAGGTGGGTGAATTGGTCGGGGAGTACATTGCAGGACCCGGAGAAGGCTGGCACAGGACGCTGGCCCAACTTAATGGCGGAAAGTCCCGCAACCTATTTGAGAGTTCTTACCGACTCACTGCCCAAAACTTCGTTATTGCTGAGCGGGTCGGACTTTCCTAAAATCTTAGTTAGAGATTGATCGTATTCTGCATCGGGGACTTCGGAAAGGTCCATCCCCATGCCTCCTGTCAGGGATACATGAGACCCATTGGCCGTTGACATCAATCGTGGCATCCCCTAGATGTCCATATAGGTATAAGCCTAAGAGTTAAAGTCGAGTTCAAGTTTTTTTCCGTTAACAGTGTTTAAGGGGAAGTCTGACCGCAGAGCGCCTGATTCAAATCTAAGGGGGAGACAGAGTCATGGTAAGGGCAAATCCGGTCAGTCGACCGGAGCAGCACATATTCAAGAAATTCCTTGACATCTATGAGGGCCCATATGAGATCGTCCGGGCATATGGGAATAATGCCTTTGTACTGTCCCAAAGAAAGGGAACATTTAATGCGAGGGCATTGAAGAGGGCCGAATAACTTGGCTCCTTCTCAGAGCTAAAATCCACAATCCTCGGATTTTACTCTACACCAGGCGGGGAGATATGTAACGGAATAGCGTTACATAGGGTTTGAACCTAGGAAGTTAAATATATATTGATGACGAAATAAATGACGGGTACAAAACTTTTTAACAAAGCGATCTTGTTTTAAGAATAAACGCGAAACAGCCGTGTCTAAAGCAGATCGCAGCTATACAAGAGTACCTGTCAGATTTATTGAAATAAAATTAAAAGAGTTTTTATTTTTGAGAAATTAATTATTATAATCATTATTTGTCAAGTTTGTTTTTTTGTTATTTCATTTTAAAAGAAAAAGAGAATGTTCGAGAACAAATTAAAAAATTTATTAAATCATTTTGAACAAAAAGAAAAAAAAAAGGAAAAATAAGTAAATTAATTAATCTGTAATAGGTAAAAAAAATTCCAAGCGATCTAATATTTTGAATGGGGGGCAATTAGTAGAGTCAAATTTAGAGAAGTTGAAACAATAAGCAGGATGTATGTTGGTAAAGTCTAGATAACAATCCCAAATTTAGAAACAGAGGTGATAAAAAGTGTACACTGCTATTGTACTATTTAGACTTCTGACTCCGGCTAAAACAATATGTAAGAAAAATGGAAAAACTAAATTAAATTCCCACGTGGTGCAAATGTCACAGAAACTATTAAATAAAGAGGATCCTTGATCAGCAAATAAGAACTAATGACTTATGAGTGCATGATAGAGATTGGAGGAAAAATTCAAGGTGTCACGGCAGAAAAAAAAGAGAGAAGAAAAAGGCAAGACGGAACCGAAAAAGGACACTAAATTGAAAGTTGTTGAAGGCGAAATCAAGTCGAATTGTAGCGGAAAGTATAATTAATTTTCTTGCGGAGCTTCCGATTAAGTGCTTGGACTACCTAACCTACACTTGTGTAATATCGCAGCCGAAATGCGTTGCTGAATCCAAAATTCGCGGCTTGGCCGCCAAACCTTCACACCCGGTACCGTTGATCGTCCTAGAATGCTCTCAACCTCGGAGAAAATGAACTCAAGGAACACACACACCCTGGAAGCCTCACCCAGAACCGACATGCGGAATTAATAAAATATCGCTCAGGATCCCATTACAGTATTCTCGTCCCACAGGTAGTTATTTTTAACATTTGCTTACACATTCATGCACCAGATAAATACTTTAAAGTGGAGAACGATTTACCAACATTAAGTATAAATGATTAAATTGCTAATGACCAACCGAACTGCTAAAGAACTCAACCAGTATAATATATACAATTAATACTCAGCAAAGATCTATGTAAGTTAATATTCGCTTCTGTAATTGTGTTATCTAGACTTACTAAATTATATATCTGCATAATAATTTTATTTACCCAGTTTACAAATAAATCATTCACTTAATTAATGTTTCTTTTATTGATCGCTTGGAATTTCAAATTTATTTAACCAATGTTGAATGAGTGCGGGAGTGATCTATTTTATATAATTTGAATGGATGCATTTAATATGTTAGTTAAGCGTTAAGTATATTTATAGCATTTATAATTGTCGTACCATTCTTAGGTTAAGGTTAAGTTTTGGGAGATTTATTCTGGGGGATATAGGGCGGGCCTAACCATGATAAAGGCATGTCAATAGTGTGTTAAGAGTAATGAGCGATATAGTTCGGAAATAGTGGCTGTGTTCATTTCTTGCTGTCCGCTGGAGCGATGCTTGGGCATGTTCTGTGATATAGTTGAGTGAGCATGTGCACGTGCGTGGCAAGCTTGAAAGGGTTCTCCTGGCGCCTATTACTCAGATTCCATCTGAATCTAGGTATGAAACAAATAAAACGTGCGTGTATATGTGTTTGAAACTATTTTCACAAAACATTATGTAACCCCGGACGACAGAACACAGCGGGTTCGTAAAAGGGAATCGTCAATGGAAAAGCCAGAAGGAGAAGTAGTGTCCACAGATATATAGACAAGTAAAAGGGTTACAATATATATATATTGTACTGTTTATTTACATATGGTATAAATATATTGGCATTTAAAATATTTAAAAACTAAAAAAAAGTCTTTAAAAAAGACACATTAAAATTTTTTTTTGGTTAGCGTAATTTATTTTTTTAAAAATGTACAATGAGAGTTGATTTTTTGTTTTGAATTGTTACTTTGATTTAAAAAAATAAAAGTTAAAATTGAAAAAAAACAAAAGGAATTCCACACAAACATTATGATCAAGAACCATTAGGATATTAATTAAAGGTGGCCAAAAAAGTCGTTATAAAAAAAGAACTTTGTAACAGAAAAAGAAAATAAATCTATAAGATTATTAACCTAAGCATCATGATAATAATAACATGTGCAGAAGTTTCAAAACTGGATTGAGGTATAAAAAGAAGAGGACAACTTTGATCTAGGTTTTTTCTTTATCTTCTGGTTGCATGTCTTAGAATTGGGGTTTTCTGCAAACATAACCTGTGGCAGTAATATACTTCTGCACAGGTATGCTGCTTGCTGTACCAAGCTGTCATACAAGCATAAAAACAGAGCCTTGGGAATAATGCTTTGTGCAATGAAAGGATCATCACAACACTGCTTTCTCCAGCTTTAGAATGGACCAATAATTGAAGATCCCAGCAGGAGAGACCAATTGAAATTTCTATAAGCTCAGAATCCCATAAATCTACTCAAATTTACCAGTAAGCTTAGCTATTCATGCCCCAATAGTATCTAAATTGAATTTGCAAACACTTCTTAATATAAATGTGATATAACCTGATAGAGACATTCCTGAATTAGGACATTTTAATCCATGGATTGTTTAAAAAAGAACGGAAAGAAATGGACTGTATTAATTATATAAAATGATTACCCTGAACTAACAAATATGGTCCTTTCTAAATAATGGTAAAATTTATTAAGTATTTTAATAACATAATAAAATATTTACCTTTAAGATCACTTCCATTTGTACATTATTAATTTTAGTCATTTATTTTAGTTTATTAGAATTTGAATGTATAACTTACCCTTTGCCAATATTTATTAATTATGCCCCAGGAATAATATCAAGAAAATAATATTAGTTATGGTAAATTATGACCCAGATTTTTTATAAATCATTTTCCTTTTTAATTTTTGAGGTGCAATGTGACAGATTTCAGAAGATTCTTATATGAATCCTGGTGCCCTTATAAATAGAAATAAAAAGCTAATTCTGTCAATAGTGCAAGTCAAAATAATTGGTAGGCCAGTTAATCAGGAAATATAGCTATGTTTTAGAAATAGTAATTAGATATATTTCATATCCATAGCTTGATTAACTTTTACTAAATTTACGGTGAGTAAAAGATGGCCTACCAAAATCTATTAAAATGTGAAAAACGTTACAATATATATATATTAAAATGCATAAAATTCTTCAAAATTATTTTAAAAAACTAAAGTTATACAAATGCTAATACATGATTAGATGATGTAAATGTTTAAGGGATTTTTTAAAATTTAATTATAATTATCAAGATATTTGAAAACTTTTAAATATTCTTAGAACTTATAAGATCAAATAAAGAACATGTCTTATCAATAATAGTTTCTTTTCATGCAATATTTTAATAAATAATAATATAATGCAAGAAGATAGTAAATTTAGTTAAGCAGGATTTACCTCAAGCAGTATATTTACTTTTCATAAATAAATTATTAGTCTTAGACCCTTAGTTTTTTAATTTTTATAAACTATTAAAAGTTATAGTAATTTTAATATTTTCATTTATAAAATAATACATTTATGTTTGAAGACAGACATAAACAGTAAAATGCAATTTTATTACTATAAACAGCAGAAAAAATGTATGCTTACACAATAAATTCATCTAATGGGTTTAATTTTAAAAAATAATTTAATAAAGTTCATTTTTCTGTCATTTCTAATCATTGATTTCTATGTACAAAATGATTAATCTTATATAAATTATTTAGTATATTTAAATATTTGTTTTAAAAGTAGTATAAATAACTGACATCTTTTTTTTATTTTTCAGTAGAAAACAACAATTGTTTAGCATTGAGCACATTAGATTCTATTCCTAAATGATTTTTTTTTATTCTTATCAAATTTATTAAACAAATTTGTATTAATTAGGCAAAATACTAAAGTTCAAAAGGTTAATTTAATTTAATTAATATGAATTAATTTTGAATAATATTGTTATGAATAAACTTTTATAGTTTTTTTTACAATCCCAAAAAAATCCAAAATCTATTATTATAAAAATGGTCTTCAGGAGAAGCATTCTTGGATCTATTTTATTTTGTTTATATATTGTAGTGATATATCAAATAGAGGTATCATGGGATGGTATTAAATCATCATCATTCTCATTGAATGCATAAAATTTATATCACAAATATAAAACTAAAATAAATTGAAATTGACAAATAACAAAAGAGCAGGAAATCAGCAAAGGATAATGTAAAAATACTACTACTACTACTACTACTACTACTACTACTACTACTACTACTACTACTACTACTACTTCTACTACTACTACTACTACTACTACTATTTTAATACTACTACTATTACTACTACTACTTCTACTACTACTGCTACTACTACTACTACTACTACTACTACTACTACTACTAATAATAATAATAATAATAATAATAATAATAATAATAATAATAATAATAATAATAATAATAATGTTATATTATCAGCATTAAAAAAAAGAACAGGTCTCACTTGTGACTGAATCTATAAGAGATGCATTATAAAATAGGCTAATCATCTTTTTGCCAATACCAAACTTAAATCATAATATAAAATAACCATCTGGATGCACATGTGAAAATGTTAAAATATCTATCATAGTAAAAATATTGCTGAAATTCTGATACATGCTGATCATCATCACTACTATGGTCATATGGTACCATGACTGTACAAGCCAACTATAAATTAATTTCTAATCTGCAAAAGTAAAGTTTAGAAAATGGGCTTTAAAGATATTTTAAACTTTGTGCAAGCCAGAGAATTATCTAGAGTCCAAACACAAACATATCCCTTCCTCATACAAATAAATTATCCACTATTGGGCTAGAGATAACTCAATATCACAAGAATTCTAGGGACTGTAGTCATAAACAAGGGAAGGTATAAGTATATAGGCTTAAAATATTTTAAATTTGAATAGTTTTATTGGGATAATTTAAAATCTCTAAAACACAATGCTATAATGAAATCAAGTCACAAACATTGCCAAATCATAGTGCTGGAGGAATAAAAACCTTAATACTAAAATATTTTTAAACAATTATTCAATGAAATTAAATTCAGGATATGATATGATAATTCCAAATCTAATACATTTTTTCAAACTAAACATAATATTTTCATATAGCAAATAAGATTAATTAATTTATTCTAAATACTGAATTAATTATCATTTACTTTTATTATGTATTTTCTTTTTAATAACTAAAGCTGGAAAACAACATTTCACATTAAGAGCTTAGAAAATTCTAAATTAACAAAAACCCTTTTTTCCTTTTCTTGTGCAAATGGATAGGCACTGTATAGATATTTTAGAATTGCATTTTGGAGAAAAAGTAAGATAAAGAAAAAAACATACTTCAACAACAATAAATTAAATCAAAATTATAAATTCTTACTTACATTAAAAATATTTGTAAATATAGGTGTGCATATTACACCATAGTTTTATTGTTTTGAGTTCTTCTTTTAACTTTACAATTTTCACTTTCTTTTCCAGGTCAGCTTTTTCTTCTAGTTGATCCAAATGTTCAGATTAAAAAATCAGAAGTTTTTTCATTAAATTTTATCCTCTTGTAGATTCGAATTTTCATTGTAATGATGCAGCATAGATAAATAAAGATTCATTCATTTTACAATATAATAATTTTCCAAACATAATAATTTTATGTACAATTTAAATACTTATGATATATTTCAATTTTTCTGAAGTTATAAAGTTGTTCTTAGTATTGAAAGTTTATCTAACTATCTAAGATTATAAAAGTTGAAAAGTGACTTTATGATTTTGTGTAAAACAAATCAGATGATTGCTGATGTTAAAAAATCCATTCATTATTTCATATTGTAGTAAAATTTTACTACAATTATATATTTATTTTTAATAATTATTTTTAGAAGAAAAAAATAAAAGACATGGGAATCTGGTTTTATTATAATGATCCCTTTTCAATATATTCTAATAAAATTATTTCTAAATGCAATAGAATTATTTGGATCATAGCTAATCAAAAAAGTTATACACAAGCATTAATTTATTTATCTGTTTTAATTATAAATTTTATTAAACGCTCACTATTATTTCAGTAATAGTTTTAACAAGGCTGTAAACCTTAGCGATGTGTTGTTCAATGATTAATCTATTGTTCAGAATACACATACAAAATATTAGGAAGATAGGTTGCAAATTATAATAACAATGCTCATAATACAACTTATCTTGAAAAAAGAAAAATATTGAATAAAATATTATTTTAAAAAAATTATTTGAATAAAACTGATGTATCAATCTCTTTTAATATTACAATTTACAGAGTACCAAATATAACAAAAACAATGATTTATTGATTTATTCTAAACAAAAACAACAATGATTTATTTTATATTACTATTATAATTTTATAAACATTCATCCATAATTAATGAGTTATATTCAAAATGTTGTTATATTCAGTTTGAAACTTTATGATTTTGTAGGCAAATGCAAATTGGATTTCTACTTAACTATTGTTATATGTTTAAAAAACTGAATTGAATGATTAATATTAAAATGATTAATATTAAAAATTGTACTGATTAAACTTTTATTTATTATATATTTTTTTTTAAAATACAAAATAAGTGAATAATGATAATACTACTACTACTAATATTATATGTTGTTACATTGTATCTAATTAATAATAAACATCTCATGTCTCCATGTATAATGATTCATCATTTCTTTATTTCTTAAAATTGTGGTTACAGATGTATATCCTTATTCTCTATCATTTTCAATTGCTTGTTTCATAAGTCATCATATTTTTCATAATATATCCAAAATATGATAATTATTTTTAAAATATTATTTTGGTTCTTATTAGAAATCCAATGTTAATCAAATTAACAAAAAAATAGAAGTAATAATTTATTTAGAAAAATGGTCTGATCTTTTTTGGAAACAATTTCTAGTTGCCAATCTTTGAATAAATTATTCAAAATACAACTAAAGAATGATTTATTATTTTCAATTTATATGTTAGTTTAATATAAAAGAATTAGAAAAAGACAAAATAAAACTTTGACGTCCAGATAAACAATTTCAATAATTCTAAGCCAAATAGTAGCATATGGTTAATATGCTACAATGTTACCGTTGATAAAGGTAATATAGAGTTCAAATTCTTAGATTGCATTTTATTTTATAAATCTATTAAATATTCAACACTTTTTTTTCTTATTCCTTTTATTAGCTTTTACAAAAGTTTGATTATCCAGAAGTCTTCTTTAAAATTCAAATCATTTTTAACAACAAAAAAAATTGAGACAGTTGAATCTATAAGAATAAGAATAATAAAAAAAAAACATTAAAAAAAAGATTATTGTATTAAAAACAATGTGATAACAGTATTCAGTAGATGATTTATCAATAGTGAAATCTAAATAAATACTCGAGCTTTATGTCAACTTTGATAAAGATATATATGTTAAAGTAACACTATTATTTGACGGGAAATTCATTAAGTATTAATTCTTGGTTGTATGTAATCTTTACTGTTGGATGACGGAACATATGCATTAAAATAAAATAAAAATCATTTATTTTTAATGTTTTAAAATTATTTATTTTAATTAAATTAGTGTTATCAGATTGCCAAATTCTTGTTTGTTTTTAAATCATTATCTTTAAAAAAAAAATTCAAATAACAATAATAGTATTAATAATAATAAATTCTAAAGAATAACACGAAATAAAAATTTCATTATTTGGAAAGTGAAAATTTTAATTAATGACTAAGCAATAGCAATTTTAATGATTTAGTATACATCAATGGTATAAAATAAAAAGAGTTGACCGATATATATATAAATAAATACAGCAATAATAATGTTTCACTGAAAATGATTTATTAAATGTTTATAAAAGTGACATAGCAATAATAGTTTGAAATATCAATAAAAATTAAATTAATCAAAATTTATTTTAATAATTTGAAAATACATTAGTAGTGAAATTATTTCAATGGAGAAATGTGTTTAATTAAAAATAAAATTATTTACATCAATTGTTGTTAAATGTATAAATAGTTTTTAAGATTAAGACATTTATTATCGTATTAAAGTAATTTATTTGATTATCAGTAAAAATATGTTGAGAAAATATCATCAACAAATTTCCTCTTTAAACAAATAAAAACTGTCCATATTCTAGGTAATAAAATCAGTTACAGAAAACAGAGCTCATTTCAAAATTTATAACTCCATATATGACAACTAAATATAAGATAGCTATTCATATTTTTTATTGTAAAGTCACTTTATCAACAGTAATTGATTCAGCACATAATTCTACTAATAAAATATTTGAATCTACTCAGGAAATCTCATATAACACAGAGGCAAAACTCTCCATACAGTAGCTCCCCTCAGTACAAGTCATAGTAATCAATGGATGCAGGAAGGTATGTGAATAAAAATCCCTATCTAGTGCCAGCTCATCCAATATCTCCAGACTAGTTTCTAGCTTGTCACATTCTTCAGTGAGTAGCAATTGTGATCAAGTGATGTTTAGTGATGAAATCTCATATATATAATAAATAAATTAAAAAATAACAAAGACAGTCTTATATCTTAAAAATAGCCCATTATTTTCAATATACATATATACACAATAAACCACACACAAACTTTTTTATGTCTTGATTTATTATAATATGAGCTATTATAACTACAATAATATACTCCAATGTTCAAGAAACAACTAAAAACTACATAAAAAACAATAAACACAAAATATTCTATAATACATATAATAAATACCTTTTACCTTAAAATTCTTCTAACAAAAAATCTTAACTTTTCAAAACGAATGTAATGAAAAGTTATGATTGTTTGTTAGAAGAGTTTTAAAGTAAGATGTATTTGTTATATGTGTTATAGAATATTTTATATTTATTGTTTTTTTATGTATTTTTTAGTTGTTCCTTGATAAAGGCTATAAAATTATATAGTGAAAACATAGTATATTATTGTACGTTATAATAGTTCTCATTACAATAAATCAAGATTTATAAATAAGTTTGTGTGTGGTTTAAAATAAAATGTAACTCTATTTTTGATTACTATGCATCAGTATTATTAAATCAATTTATTTTTTATATATTTATTTTTTACACAAAAGAAATATTTTATTATTTAATAGAAAAATGTATAAATAGCTACAATTTGAACTAAATAATGTTTTGATGTCCAATATTCATTTGACATTAATGAAAAAAATTTATTTTAAACATGGACATAATCAAATGTATTTCTTTTATATATATATAATTTTTCAAAAAATTACACTAAATAAAAACAATAAAATAAAATATAGGTTCATTTTATTTTTTTAACAATAATTATTTTTTTTAAAACATACACTTTTAGTGGATATTTTTTTATATTAATAATTTCTATGATTAATTAAATTTTTTAGTAATCTTTTAAAAGATTTATAAATGATATTATTTACAAATAACACAATTATTTTACTTTTATCTTCATTACATGAGAAGATGATATTTTTGTACTTAAAATATAACTTGAATTTTTAACAAAAAATAGATTGTTTTAAAAGAATAGCCGTTAATTCTTTTAAATACATGTACTTCTTGAAGAACCGAACTCACAAAATCAATACATTAGGAAGCTGAAAGTTTGAAATAACAATTTCTTACAAAACTTTATAATAATTGTAAGCTTTTCAAAAAATTTATAATGGAATTTTGAAAACACCTTGCAATTCATCAAATCTTTGAAGTAGTTTCATCACGAGGGAATCACAACAAACAACTGGAGTTGAATTGTATTTAAGTCCATTTTCATATAATAAGTTAATATAAATAATAGATAAAGCTAAATATATAAACAATTTTTAATATTTAAAAAAATTATTCATTATATATATATTCCAATACTGTCACAAATAACACATACGTTTTTTTAACTGAGTCAAAAATACTAAAATAAAATAATGTTTTTAAACGAATAACTCATAAAATCAAATTTCGAAAAGAGCGATTAATATACATGGAGAGATATAAAATTATTTTAAGCTTATATTTCTTATTAGAAAGATAGTTAAAAATTAGTTATCAAATTATTACCTATAAAAATAACAATCTCACTTACATAAAACTATTTATAATATATAACAGGTTATATTACAAGTGTTGCTTAATTAAACGTGAGCACTGTAAAATAGCTTTTTAAATTTTTGCTTTAATGTAGTCAACATAATGTTAGCAAACATAAGATTTATGTCAATGAAATCCACTAAAAGATAACTTTTAAATAAAGTAAATGAATAGTGCAACTAACTCTCAATATATTTGCAACTGATCTAATTTTATTAATAGTCAGGGATAGTTAACTATGATAATGATGATGTTGAATATTTATAGCAATAGTAAAATATTTATTGTTCTTAGTAGAGATAAAATAGAACAAATCACTTTTATTTTTTATTCATTTTCTATAAAACACTTTATTTAACTATCATCTACAGTTACTTCAAATATGTCAAAGAGAGATCAGGAAAGATATTTAGATAATATCTTTCATTCAGTTTCCAATTATTATATTGCGGTTTGCCTAAACAGAAAATCATAAAGCTTATGGAAATGTTCAATATGGTTTGGTAATTAATAATTATGTCATCCACTACCAAAAGAATTATAAGTTTTTATCATGAGAAATTCAGATTTCTTTTATAGAGAAAAAATTGAAAGGTGCATCCTTATATGAAAAAAAAAAAAAAACAACTTTAATCATCCAGGTAGTTAATATACAGAAAATTCTCACTCATGAAAATAATCCAGTCTATGAATTTCTTTAAAATGCAGTTTTATATTAGTAAAATTACTATTTAAATATAATTTTATATAAATAAATTTTTTATTATAATGTTTACCATTACCAGGTTGCAAAATATAAAAATATTTTTAACAAACAAAAATAAACACTACTATATATTACAAAGCTAATGATATAGCATGAAACAATAAATGAGAGATTTGATGATGTGTATATTTCATTATATAATTTTTTTGCACTTTATGCATGCTAAGAATTATTTATACAAGTTAGAATTTTTGTAGTTATGATTGAGTGCACAGAGAATTGCCTGCATTATATTATTCTTTTTTTGTGGCAGTTGTATGTGGCTAGACACAGTAAATAATTTTATGGCATTAATTGTTAAAATGTCATAACATAAAATCAGTACACTAAATTAACTATTATAAATAAACATATTTATGACTAGATTAGACTTTAATTGAACCATATAGTGATCTTAATAAAATTTACTTCATAAATTTCACCATTAGTATTAATTATTTGTTTAAAGAAATAAATACTCTAATCAATTTAACATTTGAAGAAATAGCTCAATTGGTTCAAGAATTACTTTAAAATTCAATAATCAAAAATCTAAAGTTCCAAGTCTGATTCCCATGATAGTACTGTCACTGGTTAGGCCAGAAACGTCTGAAAAAAGGTAGAAAAATACTACTACTTGAAAATTGTGTTAAATACTAACCTGTATGCTATTACTAACAATTGAATGTATTTAGAAAGTTTAAAATTTTTCTAAGTCATTCAGTTCTTAATATTAAATGAAATAATTAATAATTTTTCTATTAGTATCAAAATTTATTGTGTCAAATGTTTACGTTTCATGATCATTTTTAAATCCAAAAGCTCCACTATCAGATTTGGAGTGCAATATTTTTTATCATTTTATTTGCATAGTGTAAAGAGAGCTTTCATAAACTGGCAGATTAGCATGTAATGATTTCCTGAATGTGCAATAGAACAGATCTCCTACCCAGGCTTTATAGAATCTGTGTATGGAGATAATAAAAAAATCATGTGGAGTAAATTCTAATATTATCATATTGATGTTTCACAGTGAAGTAGTCAATTGCATTTTGTTTTGAAAATTAGTGGAGTGTAACTCAAAATATCAGAATCAATAAATAATTTTGAAATTGTTTAGATGGCTTAAAAAGTTGCCCTAACCAAAATTTAAATCTCTATATAAATAAGCACCCTAGTTATAAGTTGATTTTTTCTTTGAACAATATGAAAAAAAAATCTGTCTTTCTTAACTTGAAGCTATTTTGTATTTCATAATTTAATCTTAAGAAATATAAAGATGAACAAAATAATTGTATAATCTTGTTTAATTGCTGTGATTTGTATTTATGTTAACAGTAACCAAGAAAAGTATTTGAATTAATTTTAATTTTTATGACCGTATACTTGTCATTAAAGTGGATATGTAGAAATAATAAACTTGTCAACATTTTATTTATGTAATTAATCTTTGTTTATTTTAATAGAACTGTATAAAATTTTGAATCACAGAATATTGACAAGGTATTATTATTTTTATTTTTTTTCATAAAATTTAGTATCATCTAAAGAATTAGCACACAGTTGTCTTTTAGAAAAAAATGATATATTAAAATGTTATTTTTTATTACTTAACAAACAAACTATCTATACTTTGATTTTTGTTAATCAGTCTATCTCATTATCTACCTGATTATAAAGTGGGAATTTTACAATTAGTATCAGCTCATCAAGATTAGAGTTTTTTTGAAAAAGATATATTTGACTCTTCTTCCATAATAAATAGTAACATTGCACTGTAGCAATTAGAGGTGTTTTTCATCCTGGCATTATGTTGGTGTAATAGTAATTGTCAGGTTGAATCCTTTCCATATTTTTTTCTTGAAAACCCTGAATTTTATTCAAGAATCAGATATATGAGCTAGTGTAGTGGATAGTCAAATTTAACTGAATTTATTGAATTATAAAATGATATTTGCTATCAAATTTTTATTACATCACCAGAGTTTGCATTATAGTTGAGGTAAAACGATTTTCTTGTTTGATATAAAACAGAAAGTAAGTCATGGACTTCAGATCTTGATGATGATTTAGTAAGGTAATCAGTCATATATAAATATTTTTTCTAAGTGTAATATAATATTAAAAGGTTTGATGATATTTCGAAAGATACATTAAGTATATTTTCATGCTTCATCACAATGAATTCAAAATAATAGCGTTTTTGAAAATGTTTTAATGAGTCATTAAATGTATTAAAATATCATTCAGAGATTAGCAATTCTAATAAAGACTTTTAATTTTTTAATACTGATTATAATTTCACGATTGGATTTAATGATAATCTTTTTATATGTGTGTGTGTGCTTATGTGGCTGCATAGTTAGCTAACATTGATTATTTCACTTTAGATTTTCTTTAATGCAAGAGGAGATGTAGGCAAATATTAATCTATTTATTACAGTAAACTTTAGTGATTAATATTTTCATATCTACTGATGAATGAAATGGAAACACGCTACTGATTGAACACTTGGATGTGTGGCAATCACTCATTCAAGCAGACAAGTATCTCTTTATTTGGAGGATAAATTGATATTTATTTGCATGTGAATCTGATAATTTTTCTAGTTGACGGTAAAATTAAATCTTACATTAATGTTCAAAATTTTAATGATTCAATTCTTAATCAGTTTTATATAAATATATCTTTAAGAGATTTAAATTAATGTTATGTGGGGTAATTACATACACGTTAAATTTATTTCCTCTTATTTCAAGAATTAAACTTATTTTGATTGTAAGATTACCTTACATATTAAAGTATGCCGTCTTCAAATTAATTAAACGCCATTTGTTTTTTTACGAGTAAGTAGATTTATTTATAAAGCATTTTAATCAAACTTTCTTTTTCTTTTTTAACAAATATTCACTACGGAATTTTGACTTCATATTCTTACTAAAATTTCACACAATAAATTATTTTATTTTTATTTGTTAATCATTTTCTCTTTAGATGATATTCTTTACTTTCCATAGAGCGCTTGGCAATATATTTTGCTAAAAGTATCAATAAAAACACAATTTTAAATTTAATTCTCTAAATGATTTAGTTTTGGATTAAAACTTTTAATTATTCTTATTAAAAGCACCATCTGATTTTTAAAAAAAAACACCATTTTTTTTTTTTGTTTAAAAATATTATTGATTTCACTTTAATAATAAGTATTTGTCTCATGATAAATTAAGAATATTTTATTTATATTTTTATTTGAATTTTGTTTTATATACCATAAAAATAAGTTTAGAAATAAATAAATTCAAAATAACAATGAAATTGTACAAAATATGATCATCTGTGATGGTAATGAAGTTATAGTTTAGACAAATAACCTACACCGTAAAGCTCGTTAAAAATTTATATAATGAAATAAATAATGAAAAGTAAAAAACTAGATTTTATATTTTCATATTGTACTGGTAACCTGGAAGGAATGACTTTCGATATAATTTTAACTAGGCTAATCTTACATTTATACAAAAAGTAGATAACGATAGTGATGATTGAACCTAAAAATGGGTTACATTTCCAAACCACCTCTTCGAAATTAACTATAAAAAATTGTAATAGATTTTCTCTCTAGAAGTAATTTATTTTTATTTAACTGGTAATAAAGACATGTGTTCTTCAGCCTTTATTAAATGGCCAGCTTTTCATGTGAAAAGAAACATTCCAAAAGAAATAACTTAAAATACCCACTCCCCCAATCTCTACCAACAGATTTTTCTCTACTAATTATAAGTACTAATGTTAACATTTAAAATGAAAACAGAGTTATAAAATAACACTGACTACTTGAATTTTATAAAAATTAATAAAAAACAATTTATTTACATTATATAATTTTAAAAGATCATTTCAAAATGAGAAGATAAAATTAACATGCATAATAAAAAAAAAAACTACAAATATAAATGATGGGGGAGCACATGATAGGCATTTATGGATTGAGTTTCAGGTCATTGCAAGTGATGGCTACATATTTTTTTACTGAGCTGATGTATATGTACATCAAATTAGTAATGCATATTTTGTATCCTTTACATAAAGTAGTTCATCATGAATAAGGAGCTTTTATTTCTTTTAGTCATGATTTATATTTGATGACACATTTTTTTAAGACAGCAATATATATAGTTGAACAAGAGTTACATTTCAATGAGAGAAAGAAAAGATATTTTTCTAAAACTATGAGTATAAACTAAATTTTCATACATAGGCCTTTTTTATTGTAGAATTTTTTCCACTGGTAACTTCTAGACTGATTTTGTTTGCATTACTCAGTCCAACACCTATAAAGAATGTGTATCTATCATTATTTTACTCAATATTTTATAAATACTTTAACATTTTTCTTTTACTTTAATTGATATTGTATAAGAAATTATCAAAATTATCATTTTAGTTTAATTACTATCACATAATAATAGATTTGTAGATTCATTTTTTATTATCTACAAATCTAATGAAATTCTTGGTTTTTTTTTTTAAATATAGCTTAAATGTCCCTTAAGATATTTTGTTTTATTAAAAAACATTACAACAAATAAATTTATTTCATTATGTTTACTTTAATAAGTTTTATTAATTTCATCTATTTCTTTCCTTTTTTATTTAATCCAAGTAATGCAATTCTGTATACAAATACATGCATATACATTTATGCATCTTCTGCAAGAATACTATTTACTGGAATCATTCATCCTTTTACTTTTAGCTCTTTATTTAATTATTTTTTTCTTTATAGCAATTTTTAATGTCTGAAGGATTATCACTTTATTGATGTACTGCTGAATAATCATCATTTAAAGTTCTGTTCCTAGAATTTTATACTTCCCCACCCACCCACATTTAAATATGGAGACAAAAATATTTTTCATTCTATTATTCTTATATATTACTTTATGGTAATGTTTATACACATTCATAATTGTCTTATTGATTGGGGGAATAGACTTTACAAAGGAAAATTCTGATAAACAAATGATGCACTATTCAATTTATGCAGGTGTACCTATCCTTGATCATATTTGTTGATCACACACCTAATTAGAATGATAAATCCAGTTGAGCCATCTTCTGGAAACCAAAGCTGAGACAGAACAAAGTAATACCCGATTATGTAAAAAGGCTAAAGTTTATGTTTAATCCTAACATGCTCGTAGGGACTAATGCCATAGGCATAATCTTGACAATATATACATTATTGACAAAAAAATACCTAGAATCATTGTCTGGTGTATGCAGAAGGACTCAGTACAACTGAAAAACCATTTGTAATAAAGGAAGAAGAGATTATTTTCCTTAATCAAAATATTCTTCAAATTGAAGCAATTTGTCTTACAAATTAAGAATGTCAGTTTGCCTGTACAGCAATCTATTGAGATATTTAACTATTGTTTTACATTTGTTAATTCACATATATTTTATTCTGATATTTTGCAAAATAAGTCTAACGATATTAGGATAAATGAAAATATGAGGAGTTCAATGGTCTTCAAATATAACTCTAACTTTATTCACTATTTTTTGATTATTATCGGATGTTAACATGCTTTGAAAGATTAGTTTGAGAAAATTTTTATAATGATTAACTTGATTTTTTTTTTTAATTAAATTTATGATTACTTTTGCTCAGTAATTTATGTAATAATTATTAAAAAAATCAATAAAATACATTATAACGTGTTTCCCTGAAGGTTTGTGATAGTGGTATTTTAGATATACTTATATATTAAACTATTTCCATCATATAACATTACATATTAAATGCCTTTAGAAAACTTTTTAAACTTTATTTAAATATTTTAATTACATTCAGTTGTTAGTAATAGAAGACAGATTAGTATATACACAATGTTTAAAGTGGTATTATTTTACTTTCTTTTACAGGTTTTGCTAACCTGACCAGTGACACTAGTACCATGAGAATCGAACCTGCACCTTTATATTCTTAAATATTACATTTTAAGACAATGCTATAATAATTCCCAGTATAACAGTTACTAAGCAAATTATAAGGTTTTGATAAAAACATCTTTTTAAACTGATTGCTAACACATTGCCACTATCTGTTTGTTAGAATGTATCGCAATATTGCAAAAGTCATAAAAAAATTAAATCTTTTAAAGCATAATTTGATAAATTTATCAGATATTGATATTTATTTATTCACATTTTAAATACAAATGTCAATAAAAATAATTTTGTTTGTTCTCAGAAATTAATTTAATCCTTCCTACCATTGAAGGATGAAACCATAATTTGTTTTGATTACAATCTAATTTTTCAATATTTTCAAATTCCAATTATGATTTTTTTTACAATTTATTTTATTTTAAAATATAAATATCTATCAAATAACTCTAATTTATTATATTCTGATATAAAATAATGATTTAACACTAAAATTGAAGATGAAAGCATAATTACAATCAGATAAAACAAATCCGTCACAGTGCAAGAGTGCTAAAAATAAAAGTAACTTCATTATACAATTATCACCATAGATGTTAAATAAAAACACTCCTCTAACCTAGAATAGGCATCAGTCCAACAAGACACATTACTGACAACTCACATGACTCTTTTAAATGGGTGCATATCCTAGCACAATCTTCTTTCAGTTGTTTGATTTTCATGATTGAACAGCTTCAATAATTGAGAATTATAGATCCCTTTTATGCCATGTTTAATCATAATTCAAAAGTATTATTGCCAGTTATCTAGAAATAGTATAAGGACTACAATATAAGTTTAAAACTAGCTTGTATGCTCACTTATCAGAGTTATTAATGTCAAATATTATAGCATCCCCCCCCCCCCGCAAAAAAAAATCTATTCTTTTTGACACATCCAGGATTGTCAATATTTAAAACTTTCCTTATTCTCTTAAGAATTAATCTTTATCTCTCTTCTAGTATTGCTTTAGTGGATCATGATCCTATTTGGAATGATCCAAAAAATCTCACTCTATGTGCAATACTTGGCTGATGTTTCATAATCCACTTTAATTTATTTTCACCTGACTAATATAATTTTCAAGATCTCATGGTTTTATATTTTTATTTTACCTATGTTTTATATTTTCTATTTCTAAAGTGTTATGTTATGTTTAATCTCTGAAATGTACAGTGTTTGTCAAAAAGAATACTATCATCCTTAAACTTCATCTGTAAGTGACAATATGCCCTGACTAACTTACATTATTCAGACATCATATTTAGTTTAAAATACCTCTGTAATCTGTGTAGATATTTTACAGTGCTTCATTTGTCTGATCTTTAAACATCTTGGACTGCACTAACTTTCTGACAGTTTTCTTTATTTTCACTTACTGTGAGCATTCAACTTTTGCTTTTGTATTAAATCATTATTATATATCAGAATAACTTTATATGATAATTTTATTTAAAAATTAAATAATTTATAAAAAATCACATTTGATTTTCACAACTATTTTAAAAATTAGATTTTAATCAAAATGAAGCACCATTTCATCATTCAACTGTCAGGAAGAGCTAATTGATTTGGGAAAATGGATGAATACTTTTTATTTTACATTTGTATTTAAAATATGAATGAATATTTATCAATGTCTGATAAACCTAGTTTAAAATATTTTAGTAATTTTTATATTACTATATTTTCTAACAGACTATTAGAAATGATCTGCCACTAAACAGATCTTAATTGACACCCCAAGAATTTTTATGGTAATGTTACTCAAAAATTAAATACCTTCTATTTAAAAATAAAACTTTTCTGTAGAAAATAATTATGTAATAATATATATACTTGATTTCTAATAAGTGTCACACAATTTTTTTTCAAAACCAATCAAAACTTTTCAAAAAAATCAAGTTTTTAGTCATTCAAAATATTTTTTCAAAGTAATATTGCAATGTTCAAGATCTCCAAAGAAACAAATGGATAACCATGAAAGTGGACTTTAGCAGGCTTTGAATTTCCCACAGTTTCAAATATTCTGATTTTTTAAAAGAATTTTTTGAAATTAAAATGTTAGAAAAAAACTATATGTGAATTTTAACACTAAAAAAAAATAGTAAAATCTATCAATAGAGGGCCGTAAATGCAATTTGGATTTCTTGATTTCCCACATGAAGCCTCATATAAAAGAGAAATATAGTTAAATATTCAAATTTTTAAAAACCGATTTTTATTGAAACTGATTTCTGAAAAACTACTCCATTTAATTTTTGTTACTCAAATTTTATTGCTTTATTTTTATTACAACACCATTATGACTCTCTATGGCTACATCTTACATATTTTTTTTTTACACTCAATTTTTAAAACATTTAAATTCATGGTTACATCTTTTAAATTTTTCAACATTTCAGTTACTACTTTCTTATTTTCTATAACTTGTATAATTACATTTTCTATCTTTTCACTACAGTTCTTTTGTTTCTCTTTAAGTTGACTAAATTTCTTCTCACATTTTTTAGAGAATGTTTTATCATATTCTTATTCTCTTCTATTATTTCTTCACAAACTTTTCTAATCATTTGTTGATAATATTTTTTATTGTAGTGGAAAATGAAACAGTATTCCTGGAAACTCAGATATATTAAATTTTATCATTTAATTTTTTGAAAATAGCTTATTTTTATAAGATAAAACTTAAAATATTTTGAATTAATTTTTCTTTTGAATTCTGATCAATTTTTTGATGATTTAATCTAAAAATTATAAAATTATTTTAATTTTTTATAATCTCTTGCACAATGCATTTTTTAGAAGGTGGTTTTTATTTTAATCTGGCAGAATTAGGGGGCTTTTTATGATGCACAAGATGTCACATGCTACTTAGTTAGTTTCAAAGAAAAGTGGTAAAGATGACCTAAAGGATATTGTCTATATACTGAAATTAATTGAAACATCAGCAATAATAATGAAAATCATACTATTAGATTATAGGAAGATTGTAATAATACATCCTTCCTTGAGGTCATCTCTTGAGTATGTTAAAACATGTAAAACTCTCTATACGTATTGTTACTCAGTGCAAGCCAGAATAATAAATAGATGGCAAAAGGCTTGTGCATAAAATCTCCATCTAGTGCCTACTTATCCAATATCCCCAGACTAGTTTCTGGATTGTGGCCTTCATCAGTAGAAGACTTGGATCTGAGAGCACTGTACCTATATCTCAAATCCAAGGCTCTTCACTGATGAATGCCACAAGCCAGAAACTAGTCTGGGAATATTGGGTGAGTAGGCGCTAGATTTTATGCACAAGCCTTCTAGAATCTATTGATTACTCTGGCTTGAACTTAGTAGTGATAGGTATAGAGAATTTTGCCTGTTTTAATAACAGTTATAAGCAAGCATAAGAAATGGTGATCATGTGATGTTTATTGACTCTTGAGTATGTTCTGATTATTAGTTTAGCATCAATGTTTTTAATATTAGTATCAACTTTTTTAGCTCCAACAATAAGCTTTATTGTTGCAAGCTTAGTTTCCTTCTCAAAAAAAAAAAAAAAAACCCACAAAACTCTGGCTAATCTTATACAAATTTATTTTATATATCTGATAAGTCAAAATCATGACTTTAAAAAGCCATATTCATGTCCATTTGTGTGATAATATATTTTATGACTATCAGTTTTTTTGTACTTATTGCTGGACAAACAATTTAGCTGACTTTTGAAATTAATAGCTTATTTTCTCATATAATATTTCAAATTTGATTAACTATTTCAAACAATAAATGAATGTTCCTTATAAAATTTATTTTTAAAAGGAAAAAAATATTTCTCTACCAATTACAAATGTAATATTGATACTTATATTACACCAACAAAACTATCAAAATACATATTTAAAATGATATATTCTGAATATAACTATTTTTAAATCACACTTGATAAATATACCATCGAAAAAAACAGCATTTGTTTAACACAGCAATGATGAGACTAAATTATGTCAATATATATCTATTGTTTGATTATTTATATTTTTATATTAAGAAGATGTCTTTGAGATATTTTAAAAAAGAGATGAACTGATATTTTTCAAACTTACCTTTCAGTAATTTAACAATAAAATGTGGTATTAAAATTATTATATATGTATTTGTTAATGATTAACATTTTTGACTTGAAAGTCTAAAATCTGTGTTTTTTTCAAGCAATTGATGGATAGAAAATATTAATGATTAAAATATTTTGTTTTAACATATTAAAAAAAAAAGCCTGACTGAGTTACTGTGTCTCTCATAATATTCCATAAATTCAAAATAATATTTACTGATATCCCAATGTTGGCACTGAATTATTCATCATATTTTTTCCTATGGTAGTATATTGTAAGTTTGAAATCAATAATAGAATTAATTAAATTAATAATCACAGATTTAAAATCATTTCAGTTATAGTGAAATCATATGAACATATTCCCAATAAAAACTATACAAATCTTTGAACCAAAAGACAGTATCTTCCAAATTTTCAGACTTGTTACTGTCTATTGCTTTTCTATAATGCTGCACTACAGAAAGCCACTGTACAAGATCTAGCCTGAAATTTGGAAAGCATCACCAGAAAGTGTTAATATATTACTACAAATTATAATAGAAGGCTCTAGTGGATTACTGTTCTTAATATAAATTATATGAGTGAAGAAACGTTTTTGAAAAGTAAAGTTTTAATCATAGTTTTTTATATTGATTTTAGTATGGGCTGCCATAGACTTTTTAAAAAAGATCTCTGAAGGTATATTAATAAAAATTAATATAACATTAAAAAAACATAGCAGTGCATTGACAATGAACTGTTTTTATGTGATTTGTATTATTTATTTTATTCCTAGTTTTATAATATTTTAATTATTCTTATAAATTAGCATTATAACAGCAAAAAAATATAACAAATATATTATTTCACCATTACTTTGTAATTAATAATACATTGATGCATTGTGGTGAAACTTTTCTATATAACAATATATGTAGGCTTAGTGCTTTCAGAGTTTTGTTACTCCATAATCATAGTCTCTTTAGATTATCAACATCATTATATGGAAATGCATGCAAAACTATTTTTTTTTATATTATCCATTTTCTGGAAATGGCAAAACAAGAGTCTCTTCTATTTATTGAGTTGATGTCACTGGTAATGAAACAAACTTCCTTGATTTTTCTCTAGCCTTGGAGGGTTCAAATCTATGATTGAGCTCTTGAGGATGGTCAGCAAAAATGAAACTGCTTCTTTTTTGGTTATTGCTTGTGTATATGTGTATTTGTGTTGAGCTAATCTACTACCAATTATGGCATGAGTCTCATCATAATAAACAGCACCACACCCCGTCTGAGGGCACACAATTCTATATACTACCTGAAGGGGGGTGATGTTTCTTTTATCTTTAGTATTATTATTAATGAGCTTATTGGTGTTTGGAATGGGTTCTAAATCCTAGTTTAAATTTTTTATGTAATGTTTTACTAAAGTTTTTTTTCTACTGCAGGTATATATGGTACAGTCAGATGTCTGTCTTTTTTATTTTACTGAAGTCTTTTATGGAAGCATTCAATCCTGTTAGCTATTGTTCTGTAATTAAAAACCAGCTTATTAAATCTCTGATATAGCTGATGATGTTGTTTTTCTTATCCAACTGTAATTTGCATAAATAGTGATTACGAAATAAGAAGGCAGATAACCCTGAAAGTTTGTGTGGTTTGGAGGATTTTGAGAGTGGATGGAGTTAACCAAAACTTCAAATGAATAATGTTTGTATAGTATACAAAATTGTGTTTATGTTGAAATTAGATGCCAATGAAATTATGTTCTTTCTCTGGACTTTGGTTTAATAAAATTATTTTTCAACACAAGTGTAATTGAGAGTTTAAGTAAAAATATTTTTAAATTTTTTGGCTTTTAATCAATACCTCTCACTTTAATTCTGTCATATACAACCATCAATCATTATAAAATTTCAGACTTCCCTCTGTAACCGATTATCCATGCTAGGAAATGGTTGTGATAAAGTGAAGTTAGGATAAGAGTATCACTAATTTTTTTTTTTAAAAAATTAAAATTAAAAATAATATATCAATAGGGCAATGATTGTTCACTTTTCTACAAAACATTAAAAGTCGATAAAAATCAGTCCTTATTAAAAATGGTATTAAACTATCAATAAGGACATGGAGATTCAATCTGAAGAGTCAAGCTGTTCGTAAAGTGATTACATAATAAGAGAAGGTGAATTGAGTTTTTTCATTGATGGATAATTGTGCTAATGTAGAGTTGAACACTGATAAAAGAAGTTACATTTTTAGTAATATTTAATATATATGTTTATAATGTAGCTTTAATATTGATATTCTAAAATAAAATGTGCTAAAAAGTGTTAAATAATGACAACTTATTATATAAAATGATGGTCCTTATTTAAGCTAACATCACTTATTATTGGTCAAAAACTTGAGTTTGGGAAAAATATTCTGTCTGTACATATAATTTTTTTGGCACAAGTAATTTATCTTTTTTAGAAATGTTATTTTAAGTTACATTATGACCTTTTGCCTAATATTATTTAATAATTAGCTAATAATATATATATATATTAATTAATATAATAATTAATAAAGCAAGTCATATATAACATGACATCTTGTAATTACAAAAATGCACATAGAGAGCGTACCAATAGCTCTAACAAGCTCGTAAATATATATATATATATATATAAATTATTAATCAACTATCAGATATTATTTACTGACATATATATTTGGATACTCACATATACACACGAAGATTTGTGATGATGGTATTTTAGATGTGATAATATATTGGACTGTTTCCGTCATCAATCAGTATACGTAGAATGTATAGAAAATTTTAAATTTTATTTAAACTTTTCATCACACACATAGACAACACAGGTTAGTAACTGACCTGCGTTGTCTATTTGTGTGTTATTATTAACAAGTTATTTGTATTTGAAAAGTTCAAATAAAATTCAAATTTTTCTACACATTCAACATTTAATGATAGATAATGAAAATAGTACAACATATTATTACACACATACTTTTTCCTGCGCATTCACAATTAACTATTTTATTATAACATAATTGTTCTTTGGTTGTTTAAAATATGTTAATCATTTATAATTTAGACAAGAATATTTGATAAAAAAATATGATTATATATAATTGTATACCATTAATACAAGAGTCTTATGTTACAAGCATTCTGCGTTAATGATTTTTCTAAATTTAAAAACATCTTTGAATATAAATGATAAAAAAATGCATAAGGTTAAGAAATCTTATATTATACTAAACAAGCAAAACTCTCCATGCAGTAGTGCCACTCAGTGCAAACCAGAGTAATCAATGGATGCCAGAAGGTTTCTGCATAAAATCTCTATCTAGTGCCTACTCATCCAATATCCCCAGACTAGTTTCTGGTTTGTGGCCTACATCAGTGAGGAGGCTTGTATCTGAGAGCACTGCACCTAGATCTCAGGATTTAATGCATTTTCCCAGCAGCCACCTTTTATCTCAACTACAAAACTATGAGAATCAAATTGAAAACAAATTGAAGAAATAGTGATTATGTGATGTTCAGTAGTTTTATATCATACTATTAATCAAACTAAAACTAAAAATACTTTGTTAAATAGTGATGCTTAAAAAATTGTTAACTAAACTACACTTTCTCATAAACTTTCTAAACATTTTGTTAAGGCAAACCTGTTTCAAATCTCTTCACATCAGTTAGTTGCTATAAGTTTTTCTTGCAGTGAATAAAAAATATCCATTTTTCAGAATAATTTGAATTTATTATTGTTTTTATTTTGTCTCAAATAAAAATTCATTAGCTATTGTTGGGGCCAAAAATAATGTTTTTTTAAAAAATCTTTTAACCAAACCATAAAACAATTTAACTTTTTTTGATTCATAAACACTGATTGATATCTTCACTGGTATTTGCACCAGTATTATAATTTCTACCTAGGAATAAATGGTAATAAATAAAAAAGACAGATTTTGCAGGTCATTAATGATTTCAGGCTGTCAACATGAATAATCCACATTAGTCACTTTTTATTTTAAAAAAAAAAATCCATGTAAGTTTAATTATTAAATTTATTTTATTTAAAAATTATTGTCATAGTTTTGTACTAATTCTGTAAAGAAATTTCTAATACATTTATTGCTATTTTTTTAAAGTTAGCAGGAATTTATAATCAAGTTATTGATATTTTTTTAATATTAACGAGTAAAACATATTCATTAGGGTTATGGGATACCTATGCCACTGAAAAAATATAATTAAAAGAATATGGCTACTAACCATGGTGTCCAGTATTATTCATAAGTACCAGACTTTGTAATCAATTTTTTTTTTTATTTCCAATCTTAGTATAAAATTTACATCTCTTTGTTGAACCTGTTCAGGACATGTGATATACTTATTCTCTGTTGAGCATTATAAATAATTATATTTTCTTACTAAACTCTTACCTGCAGATTTATTAGAAATTAATTCACATTATGTTTTCTATTTTATATGCAAAATCCACATTAATCACTTGAAAATGCATTTATAATTTATATGTTTCAGTTTCTAATACTTTTCAACATTACTCACCTAGTGTATCTTAATTTTTTGATACAATTGAAATCACCATAATTAATAGAAGAATTTATGTACTCTGCATTTGGTTCTTCCTTTTCTAGTTCTATAATTAGGGATGCATATATTACCAATATTTCTAAAAAATACAAATATACATTATAAAGGTTTAATTCTTTTTCTTTGTTGTTTTTAAAAAAGCGATGCTGATGAAATATGAAATATATAACATCTAAATGATATTAAATTATTACTTGCAATTTTAAACGATTTCTTATCCAGATAATAGTGATATTATCTTGTGATATGATGGAACATTTTGTGTTCATAACTTGAACATTAATATTGCATTTTTTTAAAAATACATTATATGTGGATAAAATGAACCAGTGGATTTTAATATAGTCTCAATGTAATTAACAATCCTTAAACATTAACAGTAACTTGAAATATATTGTCATTAAAATTTAATATATTAATGTTTCCTTCCTCTTGCAAATAGATAATTAGAAATTAAAAGATTTCATTTTTCTATACATCAAAATTAATTTCAGTAAAAAATAATAAAAAATTATTCAGTTGTTTGAATTATTTAAATAAACTTTTTTTTACACTAACTTTTAATACATATAATTTGTTAAGATCATAAACTTTAGCATTTTTCTCTTTTCAACAATAAATAAATAATGACTTTCTAAAATGAAAAGCTTTTAAAGAGTGAATGAGTGTTTTCATGCGGATATATATTTATAAGCAAAAGCAATCCACATTTTTATTTATTGGATTATATTTTCCATTAAGGAAGACTATAAAAAAAGCTTTATTGAGTTAATCTCTCTTATGGCTCAGATTTTACAACACTAATCTCATGTTGGGCAATAAAATCTTCAGCTAAAAAAGTTGACTACATATATTTCAAATGTGGCTCAATTTATCTGTTAGTGTTATGGCAGACACAATGGAATAGCTTCATAGAGAAACTATTCTTTTTAACATGTGTTGAGCATCTGAAAAGTAATTTTTCATTTTAATAATATTACAAGTCTACTATTTGCTAAGTATGCAGATATATTTTTGACATAATAAGGAAGAAGCATTGGTTTAATCATAGGATGTACATAATAAAAAAGTTACAAACACAGACTATAATGCACAACATAATACTTAAGCTAACATTAGTATATGTTTGAGGCTGGTGACCTATTGAAAAAATTACATCAAATAAAGGATTAATTAATGTTCAAAAAGCTTTAATTTTGCATAACAATTTTCTGTAAACAGATTTTTATTGTTTTTCACCTGGTATTAATCTAAATCACACTTATGACATGAGATACCTAAAGTTAATCATTAAACTATGAATCTAAGCTGCCATTTTATTAACCTGACCCAATCAAAAATATACATTACATCATGTAATATGAATCTATTTTTGATCATGACCAACAAAAATTAAATATTTATTACATAATTTACAAATATGAAGGTAAAAGAAATACAGTAATTAAAACCACAAATCCAACTATTTTTATACAACTATTTATATTATAAAATATTTAAATATTACCACACAGTACATTCTTTTTTTCACAAAGTTTATATTCTATATTATGACATGTAAAAAAGTCATTTCATATTTGGGACATATAAAACTTTAACTTCCGGGTCATTCACTTAATATTTAATAGAGGATTTCTTTTAATATTTTCTTTTTAAGTTATATTTATTTTCCAGTATTAGTTTTTGCAGCAGATGAGTATCTGCAGACATATGTACTCAGTTGTATACCTGAAATGTCTTTTTTCTCCAGCATGTTCATGCAAAGACTGGCATACCATGTATAAATTTTAATATTTATTATATGGGTGCCCCTTTTTACAGTATAGAAACATCAATGAATTATTTATATGTTTTACTAATATATTTAAAGATGCCCTCTTTCTCCTGACATATTATATCATGATTATTTTAACTATGAAAATGCCATAGTCTATAGATCACTTTATGATTGTGTTCATTATGTAGATGCAGTTAAATTCTATATATCTTGAATCCTGACTTGGTTGTACTGTGCATTTAGATTGTTTATATATTAAGATATTCCTAGGAAGCACTATGTTATCCATCCAGTGATCATTGGAATGTGTAAGATAACATAAAGAATATCCATGTTTTTCACATGTAGTGCATTGCATGATGTTAAACTGATATTTTATAAAACATTATTTATAAAATAGACAGTAATGCAATGTAGACTAAGATAATGATTACATTGATATTTGTCAGTTTCCAATTGTGATAATTTATAGTTAATAGTTTTGAGAGTTTCTTGTACTTTTTTTTTTATCATTTGGCTATCAACATGATGACTTGAAGACTAACTACTTGACTCTTAAATATACAACATACTCACTATATTATAAATTTTTTTTTAATAATTTTGTGCTAATCTTAAGATAATAGTTTTCTACCCATTAAATAAATTTTTACTTGTCAATAATGTGAGGTCTTGAAATGTAAACTATCTAACATTAATATAAGTTGATTGTCTTTTTATATCAGTATAATAATAACATTCTCCTTATTAAATACAATTTTTTGTGTGTGATTTATCATAATACTAATGTTCATATTTTATCCACCAACTAAAATGTTTTTTTGTAATTTGACATGTAATATATATGCTGTCCTATCTGATAAAATAAGTATTTAGTAAGTTTGTGTTTTAAACATATAATGGCTACCTGATTCTGAGAAGAAGAGGAGGAGGAGGAGAAGATGAAGAAGAAGAAAAAGAAGAAGAAGCAGCAGCAGCAGAAGCGAGTTTTCAATAAATTAAAATTTTGGAAATGACTTCTTTTACAGGAGCCATTCACATCAATATTAATGCTCAATCTTTTTTTTTAAAAGCTTGGCCTTTGTAAAATGAAAATTTACATCTATAATCTTGCTTATATTAGTAAAAATAAATTGCAAGTTGATGTCTGATATAAAAACACCTTCCAATATGAAAAATTTCATAAATTAAAATTAATTTCTATTAATTTTAACAATTCTTATAAATTAATCCAATAATAAACATGTAATTAATAATAAATATATTACTTTTAATAATATCACTTTTCAATTTCTATAAGAACTGTGACTGCATACATAATGCTCACTTAAATAAACATTTTATGTTTCCTCATAAAGATTGCAGCACCTTTATATGAATGGCACTATTAAGATATGTATTTGATAATGTTCTTAATGCACAAAATTAGTAAAATAAATAAAAATAAGCTCTACATCATGAATAAAGAGAGATTGTGTTTATATCAAATGTCAATTTGCAATTTGTCCTTATAAATATTATTTGTTAGACTATCTATCTTAATAAACTCTGAGATTGCAGATGTAAATGATTATTTTATGTTTGCTGGGTTTTTTTGACAAATAGAAATGGATACAGCTCTAAATGACACTTGCAAAAGCTATCATTTTCAATCTTTATAATATCTAAAGATGTATTAAACTATTTGGATATGAATTCAATACTAAAATTATGTTTATTTTACTTTTGGTAGATTGTAAATAAGGTTTATTAAAAAAAAAATCAGAGTGTTTGGATTTTTTTTCTCCAGCAATAATAATGTTTATTTTCATCCATTAAACTATTTAAAAAAAAAGTAAGTAAAATGTAATAAATAGAAAGAAAAGCTCTAATTAATTATTGCTCCAAGAAAATCACACTTCCTAAAAAATTATTGTATAGTGGTCTATTATCTCTTCACACTTACTATTAAAGAGTATTAGTTCATATTTGTATAAAAAATACATGTGAAATATAATAAAAAGGGAGAGAATATTAAAAATGATAACAGTAAATAAATGATATAGCAACTCAAACAGAAAAATAATATATATATATTTTTTTTATATTAAATGCTTTTGTACTAAAAAAAATTGCTTCTTTGACTGGGGAGGGGGGTAGTTTAACTTGAAATAAAAGCTTGGGATCCAGAAATTAATTAAATCAATCCATTGTTATAAAAAATAAGAATTGATTTAATTAATTTCTGAACTCTCATGCTTTCATTTCAAATTAAATCTAAAAACCCCAATTTTTGGTGAAGAAACAATTACTTTTTCTCTTTGTAGTGCATGGTCAATAAAAGCATTTAATAGTTTTTTTTTACCTCTATTATATTTAACTTTTAGTATAGCCACAGTATGAAAATGTTAAATTATATCTTATTTTAAATGTACTGGAGACTTATAGCTAATGTTTATATATTACTAGATATTTCTGCTATAAGTTAAATGTATATTACTTATGTATGTTATATATAGAGCTTACAAAACAAATTCTTAACAAGCTTTGTAGAATACCTCCAAGCTCAGTGATTGAATATCTTAGCACCTCACTGAGGACACCAGTAGCAGACTGGTCTGAGATTGGGGGTATTCTACAAAGCTTGTTAAGAGTTTGTTTTGCAAGCTGTATATATAATATTTGTAAACACAAGCTTATTAAATTAAGTCATGTGACATCTGACTTGATTTCTTTTTTAAATTTATATATTTACAAAAAATAAAGCTAATTATTTGTCACTTAATAAGTTTATAAATGTAGTTGATAACAATCAACCCTTAAGCTATCAACCATCACAATCTGTAGTATTTAGTATATGCACATAATAATATATGTGTAGATAAGTGATTAAAAATATGAAATATTCTTAAGTGAAAAGTGTTTAACATTTTTACTTTGATTGGACATTTTTTATTTTTTTAAAGAAAAGCTTAGCAAACTATATTGTAAATAAATGTCATATAATACATAAAATAATTTACTTAAAATAATTTTCTCATGTATAGTGTGTATACATCACTAAATATTTCTGCAGTAAGTTATTATATATACTCTTTATGTATACATCATATTTAGTATGTGTACATAATTATATAACTAAGTAATAGCAGAGTAATCCATTTAAGATACTCTTTTCAGTACCTATTTTTTTTTAGATGTGGAACAATGGATGGGAAATATTTAAAATATTCAATGTAATATTTTTTATATTATAAACAACTTTTTCATTATTTAAATAGTAACAAATAAAATTGATAGTCAGCATTAATTAAAGAATTCCCCTCACTCTTCTTATCTAAGAAACTAATTCACCTATATAAAAAATTGATGTGTCATATCATTTTCATAGTCATTTAAAACAAACGACCAAAATTTCAACAAGTTATACTGAACTTAAATTTGTTAAATATCAATTTTAAAATGTTAAAAAATATTAAATTAAAAAATATCTTTATACTATCCTCTCACAAATATTATTTAAAATAAATGAAACTTCTAAAAAGAATTTTTAACTGGTATATCAAATTATTGAATATTTTCAATATACCCCTGCCCACTTTTCCACATGTAAAAAAATAGGTACTGAAAAGATGAGTGTCTAAATGGATTACTCTGTTATTACTTAGTTATATACCAGATTTCAAGCAATTCTGTTGAATGGAAATATATTAAACATCAATTTTAAATTTTCATTATAACTTGAAAACAATCAAATCTTAATAAACAAACAAACCAACAAATATTTTAACTTCAATAAAAGCATTTAAAACTAATTTTTTTTTTAAAAAAAATCCATAACATTTTATCTTAAAAATATCAAAATCAGATGTAAGTTTGTAATATATAATTCAGCTACTTCAAACTAGTTAATGTATGTAATTTTATGTAAACAATTTTCTTTTTTATAAACTATGTTAACTTTTGAAAAAAATAATTTCAAAATACAGTATTCAGAACACATATAAACAATATTAAAATAATTATTAAAAATTTTCGTATATCTTAAACTTATAAATTTAATAAAAATAAATAAATAAATAATACTTCTGTTAATATATAAATATAGTATAACAATTTGTCAATTGTTAAAACAGAGTTTCTTTTATATAAATAAAATAATATTAAATAATTATTGCCAATCACTTTCAACTCTTATGAGTTCTTATCAAGGCAGTGTAAAAAATTCTATTTTCTCCTAGATGATGAATTCAATATTTCATTGTATTGGCCATGAACAACTAATCAGAAAGCTGGTTAATTTTGAATTCATAGCACAAGATGAATTTTGTATAAGATATGATTCTTTAATCTTGTGTTTTTTACACTGCCTTGATAAGGACTCATAAGAATTGATAGTGCTTGACAATAATTATTTAGTTATTATTTTATTTATATTAAAGAAACTCTGTTTTAACAATTGAAAAAATGTTATATTATATTTAAATTTAATGAAAATAATTCTTTAGTATTCATAGCTGCAGAAAGGAGTTTGCTCTTAATTAAAAGATGTCTCTTGGTTTCTCTTTTTTACCTTAAAGAAATTGAGCAGAGAAAATTGCCTAATACTCACTCTACACATTATTGTTGATATAACTATTATTAATATATAAATATTGATATGACAATGACCATGTTAGGACTATTCATCAATATGCATCAACCAGAGTAGAAAATTTACTGGCTTTTATCTCTGAGTTTAAGATCAAAAAACGTGTATTTCTTTCTCAGTTGCCTGATAATTCTTAAACAAAATTTTAGTTGAGTTTTCTTGAAGGCAAAATGAATATATGTGTAAACAATTTTTTCTTATACATATTTGCAGTTATAGAAGAGAAGATTAAATTGTGGTTCTTATTTCAAAGAGTCTTGACACTGAAATTAGAGAAAGTTGATAATCATCTGATTGTAAATTTAGATTGCCAGTCAGTGAAAAGTTTTTATTTAGATACAAACTGCCAAACAGTTTTAAAGAAAAAAAATTCTACAGATTGGAAGAATTGTCTAATATTATAAATGAAATATTGATGGGCTTTGTGTAATTAGAAGAAAAGATGAAAAAGAAAAGATGGAGGAGTAATTGATTTTAAAAATGAACATGTACTTTATTGCAAAGACACAAGTATTGCAAGCACAAGCAGAATTATAAATATAAAAGAAAATTATTATTATGGAGATTGATGGTATATAAGATAGAGTAACAAGATTAATTAGTCAATAATGATAATGCATATAATTCAAGTTTATGCTCAAACAATTTTTCATTGTGATGAAGAAATAGATATGTACATTAATGTACAGTTACGGAATACTTTAATGCTAAAATATATAAAGGGTTGAAAAATAAAAGCACAATGAGTAAATTTGATGATGGATAGTTAAACACTTGTGGAATTACACAAAAAGTGAAACGTTGTTATTTATTCTTTCTTTAAGGCAAAATGCTAAATGAAAATGGACATAAGGACTTACAACAGAATCGATTACATTTTGACTAACAGAAAATATAAACTATAAGATTATAGGAAACATGGAAAATAATCATTTATTAGTAAGATTAAAATATAGACTGGTAGATGTTCAGACTTGAATGAACTTATTAAGAACATAACTGATATCCTATTCAAAACTACAAAAAGAATAGCTGTTACAAAAAGAAAAAAAACAACCATTTATCATAAAATTTCTGTTGTAAGAAAACAATGAATGAAAGTAGGAAGGAATATGAAATTTTTTTAAATGATATATTAAGAATTGAACATCTTAATAAGTCATTAAAAAAATTTTCATATTTCTTCCTTCTTTCATTCATTGTTTTCTTATAACAGAAATTTTATGATAAATTGTTTTTTTTTTTTGTAACAGCTGTTCTTTTTATAGTTTTGAATAGTGTATCAGTTATCTTCTTATTGATTTTATTCAAATCTGAACAATTATCAAAGTCTACACTTTAATATTACTAATAAATGATCATTTCCAATGTTCAACCTATTAATAATCCTATAATGTTATGAAAAAGTATAAATAACTTACAAAAATAGATTTGTGAATTGGCAAGAAAAACTGTAATAGGTGTTTACAGCGACTTGGTATTGAAAGAAAAGTTATTTAGGCAATAAGAACGAAAAATGAAACTACTATTAAAAGAAGAAATGATGCTATGAAATGTGTTAAAAAGCTCTATAAAAAAATCTGTAATAAGAAACAAGAAAACAAAGCAAGTACCACAATTACTATATCTTCTGAATTGCAAAATATTTTAAATAAAGACAAAAGCAATTAAATCTATATAGAAGGAAATCTCCAAAAATAAGAGGTTATTGATATTTTTGAAAATAGAATGTGAATAAATATAACTGTTGAAAAAACTATATTCCAAATGTCTAAATCAGAAGTTGATTTAAAGAAAGAGTTAGTGATATTGATATTTGAGAATTACAATAAAGCATATATAAAAACTACAGAGCTATTAAGCTTCTGTCACTTCTATTTTAAATCTTTATCAAGATCACCTAAAGACAATTTGAATTTGAATCAACTGAAACAAGCAATCTGAATATAAAAGTCCTTTTAGCATAGTTTATGACTTCCAAGCAATATCAATTGCCATTATGTTAGAATTTGCAAATTATGAAGACATCATATATAAGAATTTCTAAGAAGATTAAAGTCTGTCTGCAATATCAAATTTTAGACCTGGGATATTGTTATATTTTGAAGAATATTTATAAAAATGCACCAATATTGATTAGATTCCAAATTGCTATTAAGTTTGGATTTGTAAATTACAAAGACATTATATAATACTAATAATTCTGTGCTAACATGCTTGTTAGAGAAGTTTAATTTTGTTTATAAGTTTATATACACTAAGCACTTTTGAAATTCTTAAACTTCATATTCATAGTTGAGTGCAGTCAATGATAATGAGGAGGAGTATTGTAATTTATGCAAATTAGTTAGCTGTTTATTTTTCCATAGGTCATAGCATTTTCTTTGATTTGATCAATTTGTCCATCTTTTTGAAATAGCAAAACAGATGTCCTTCATATAGAATTAGTATCATTATTTATGAAGTAGGCCTTTTTAATTTAACACTTATGGTCATTTCTTTCTCTACATACTATTGTGAGATTGGTGGGTTCAAATTTGTGTCCAGTAGTTTTTCATGTTCTAAAAATGCTGATGTAGTCACTTTATTGTTTAATGCTCTTCTATAAATATACATGTATTGAAATGCTCTATTTGTGGTGGTTGTTTTTGTCTCTCCATAATAGGAGGCCTTGAAACTGACCTGAGGGCAATGGATTTGATATATGACTTGGGGCATTGTCTTTGGATCTAATTTGTCTTTTGAATTGTTTATGAGTCTATTGGTGTTAGCAGAAGTATACTGATAATTCTTTTGATAGTGTTTTCACTAAGTGTTTAACCATGTTGGTATTTATGGTATGGTTATTCATGATTTGTTATCTCCAATTCTAACTTGCTGATTTATTTTATATAAAAATATACAAGGGAATTAAAGCTTATTTTGAACATGAAGATTTATACTGACATATTTTTTTCATTTTAAAGAATATTTATGAAAATGCAATAGAACTGTTTAGATTACATGATGGCACTAAGAAAATTAATTTTCAGAAAAGTATAGGATGATTTCTAATCTTCAGAAGTTTATATAGCAGGTTTACAAAGAATATTGAAGATTATTTAAATCATTTAGGTTTTACAGGTGTAGTGATTGCTTTTGCAAATAATAATTCCAAGCTTCAGAAAATTTTGCAAGAATTTTGAAATAGAAGTAAAAAATAAGATTAAAAATAACTGCTAAAAAACTATTAAATTATGGTCTTTAAATTATTTCAGAAGAAAATAAATATTGATGTTTGTGAGTTAGAAATGATTAGCAACTAGAAATATGTTGGTCAGGTTATTAATACAAATAAATACATAATATAGATAATTAATCATAGAATTAAATTTGGATTGAGCACTTTGGTGAAATAACTTAATATTAATTAGAAATATGCCCAAGTGTTTGAAAAGGAAAGTATTTAATAGGTGTATTTTACCAATTTTTACTTATGCATGTGAGACTTGGATATTAAACAAAAGAATATTACATAGGTTTCAGATTACTCAACAAAGTATGAATATGTGGGTATTAAGAATAACAAGAAGAGATAAAAAATGAGAACATAGGTGAAGAATCTAATTGGTACCTGACATCACTGAAAGAATTAAAAGTCTAAAATTGAGTTAGACTGGATGTATTGCTATAACATATAATAGATAGGCAATCAAAATTTTAAATTTAAATCAAAAGTGATTGCAAAAGTCATAGAGAAAAAAATTACGTGAGATGGTAAAATAAGAAAGTTTACTATTGTCATGTGAAATTAGAGATATTTATTATTTGAGTAACTGGATTTTATTTAAGATATTTTCATCCTGATATAGATTAATAATATGTGAAAATCATGTTGGTTTAATAGAATACAGATTTGAAGTCCTAATATTCTTTAGAAATAAAAAACAATAAATTCAAATTCTCACAATTTAAAAAGAACAATGTAAAGAAAATTTCTGTTTATTCAATTCAAAAACTGCTCCCATTAGTTTAAACAATGATTCCCTAGATTAACACAATAAATTATGAAAAATACCTTATAAAAATAATAAAACTGAATCTTCAAAACAAAATTTCATGAAAGAAAATAATTATGGAAAATATAATTTGACTACAGTTTTGATCAAAAAATTACCGATAAATCTGATCTTAATGAAAATTATATAAAAATTAATGATAAATTGAAAGTATGCTAGCCTTTCTCACATGCACAATTATAACAGAGAAAGCCAATCAGATTTTTAAACAGATATATAATAAATAATCAAGCTTAGACACGGGACAGAGATTTTGATAGAAAAGGTTGATACCAACCTTTTCTAAACTTAACTTTTATATATATAAGCCAGTCTTAAGCATCTTAGCCTGAAAGCTTTAAATATATAAACAAATACAATTATCATTCATTGTGTTATAAATATAATATATTACGGCACGAAATCTCAGATTTACTATACCGCAATTTTCATAGCAGCAATGTTTGTAAACAATATTTATTTAAATCGCATGTTGAAAATTGATAATAAATTGAAAGTATGCTAGCCTTTCTCACATGCGCAATTATAACAGAGAAAGCCAATCAGATTTTAAAACAGATATATAATAAATAATCAAGCTTAGACACGAGACAGAGATTTTGAATGATAATTGTATTTATTTATATATTTAAAGCTTTCAGGCTAAGATGCTTAAGACTGGCTTATATATATAAAAGTTAAGTTTAGAAAAGGTTGGTATCAACCTTTTCTATCAAAATCTCTGTCTCGTGTCTAAGCTTGATTATTTATTATATATCTGTTTTAAAATCTGATTGGCTTTCTCTGTTATAATTGCGCATGTGAGAAAGGCTAGCATACTTTCAATTTATTATCAATTTTCAACATGCGATTTAAATAAATATTGTTTACAAACGTTGCTGCTATGAAAATTGTGGTATAGTAAATCTGAGATTTCGTGCCGTAATATATTATATTTATAACACAATGAATGATAATTGTATTTGTTTATATATTTAAAGCTTTCAGGCTAAGATGCTTAAGACTGGCTTATATATATAAAAGTTAAGTTTAGAAAAGGTTGGTATCAACCTTTTCTATCAAAATCTCTGTCTCGTGTCTAAGCTTGATTATTTATTATATATCTGTTTTAAAATCTGATTGGCTTTCTCTGTTATAATTGCGCATGTGAGAATGGCTAGCATACTTTCAATTTATTATCAATTTTCAACATGCGATTTAAATAAATATTGTTTATAAAAATTAATGATAAATTCAACAGACAAAATGCTTATCTTAGCATGAGAAAAAGAACTAATTGGTACCTGACATAAATGAAAGAATTAAATGTCTAATGTAACACCCTAATGAAGAAATTTATCAACACATAGGTGATGCCAATGCTACACACATTATTAGTTTGCTTTATATAAAAATAAATACTTTACAAAATGTCCATTAAAAAAAAACAAATTAAAAAGTGACAATTAATTTTAAACCAAAGTCAGAAATTTTAAATATTTACTGGAGAGAAGAGAAAAAGAACCTGTTTTAAACAACATGATTATTTTCACAACAAATCAACCAAAAACATTTACTTCCATACCATACCAATGTTTAATTTACAATTTATCACATTTGGAGCATTTTCCCCTTACTATTTCTATTGCAAACAAACACTTTTGTAAATAGTTGTTCAGATAAAGATTGTCAATAATATGGATTCAAAATTCCATAAACTCATCAATGCTAAAAAAAAATCTACACAATAAGGAAGAAGAACAGATGCCCACAAAACCTCTGACCCCCCACCCCACACACTGTATTTTTGTTATAAAACAACAGAAAATTTACACAAATCCAAATTGTAACCACTTCCTTTGATGGGACAGAAATTGATTAACACACAATTTGGAAATAACTCCAATCCTTCAAATATTCAAAATGACAATTCCAAAATGCATTAGAAATTGGTTATATCATGGATAATATATAAGGACATTATATCCACTTTAGATGAAGAAAAAATACCTATTTAAAAAATAAAATAAAAAGAATAAAAGAAAATAGTTTTTGTAAAGCAATTTAAAAAAATCACAATGGAACTCAAAGCAAAATGACTTTTCCACTGACTTGGATTTAGAGTTCTTGCTGGATCCAATCAAACAACAAAAAATTTAAAAAAATAAAGTATATATATTTAACAGTAAAAGACTCTACATTTATCAAAATAAAAATAGCATAGCAAGCAAGATTAGATATCTCCAAAACAACAACATCTAATAAATTCTTTTGAGGTCAGAAAAAATCTAATAAATTTCCAGAATTTAATGCATTATAAAAACAATAAAAACATTATTACCTTCTATCATATTTAGCTCTAATAAACAATTTCCACTACAAGAATTATAGTCAATTCTCAAATTATCATTGCAATAAACATAAAACAGATATTAATAGAACTCAAGTGGACTGCAAATTTCAAACATTTTTTTTCTAACGCAGATAAAAATAGTTAAGTTGTTGTTGTTGTTTATTTTTTATTTTATAATTACTAGATTAAAAATTGAAATATATATATATATATTAATCTGTTAAAAATACCCTGTAAAACATAAAATACCCATAAAATGCATAAAGATAGCATTTATTAACTTATGGGCACCACTCTTCAATGTATCATCCCAGCTCCACTCCTCACAGACACTTGGGCAATCCTCCAACTCCCATCCTCTCAGCCTCTGTCATAGGACTCAATCACAAAGACATGCTTTTCTAACCAGCCTAAACTACACACCATTTTCCCTCTCCACTTCCCATTCCCTTTTTATATGTATCCTTCCCCTCTTACAATTTTTTCCCTGAAATTTTATTTGTTTCACTGTATCTGTTTTTTTTTTTTTTTTGATGAATAAACATCTCATCACTGAGAAAAAAAGAAAATTATTTACCCTAATGCTTATCTGTACTCAGCAGCTAATTCATATGTTTTTAGATAGTATACCTCTCTTCAGTAAATCTAAATATTTACTGTGCTCTAAAATAATAAAAACAAGTATCTTAAAACCTTTGGCTTTCTCAATCTGTCTCAACCAAATGTTTTTGCCACTGGAATAAAGATGTTCATACACATCAATTCTGTATTCAAATACTTTAAAATCCTATACCTGGACAACAGTATAAACACAATAACACTACATCAGTCTTTTCTCACAATTAAATATTTACATCATAACTATACAACAAAACTGAATTAATCTTAAGATTAATCAGGCAGATAAATTTTATTCTTTTCACTACTCCTTCACCTCATCTTTTTAACTGGCAATTTTAATCTAGCATATTAACATTTGTTAAAAAGTACATTCATCAAATTAACACTAGTATCATGAATGCAGAAGAATCTTCATAACTTAACTCAATCTTTCCAAATTAAAAAAAAAATCACTTTAATATTAACTATTAAAATCAATTCAAACTTATAAATTAAACCTGTATTTACATTTAATGTTATATTTAGACTAATGATAGGCTTTCTAAAGTAATCTTATCAGAAATTTGCATATAATGTTTTTTTAAAAAATCATGCAATTAATCTCAGTTGAGTTATGATTTTACATTTATAAACATTAACACATCCATCATAAACTTTTACACTAAAAAAATCCCTCACTAGAATAGTAAAGAACAAAAATGTCCTCCATTACAATTAAAAGATCTCTCTCCTACAATGATATCCATTCCTTTAAATATAATCCTTAAACAGAAATATTAACATGGATAACAAATATTGGATAATAATTTGTAATTCACAGTTTATTTAGAAGATCCTGGTAACTGGTCAAAGAGACTTTCATCCATTATAAAAGCACAAATTTAATAAATGTAGAAAAATCCCACCACACATATGCTATTACTTTAAATCCAAATTTTGAAATTCATAATTGTGATGGATTTTGTGGAATTACCAAATCAGAAATTGCTCTCAAATAAAGTGCCATCTTTGACAATACTTATGCTATAACCAACTTTCAACTTAATCATTTACAATATTTTATAGTTAATGCAATTCATAAACTAATTATCCACCTTTCCATATAAATTACAATATTCTTAAACTATATTCTATTTCTTTAGTTTTCTTTTTTACATTAATAGAATATCTCATTAAAGAGAAAATCCATCCACTACTTTGTTCTTTATTACTCATATTCTAATTCACAAAAGAGGAATAGCTACTTTGCACCTATTATCTTGTTTAAAGTAATAGTAGATCCTATTAAAGAACATAAAAATTGAGTTTATTTCAACTTAACTGAATATTTCAACTGCATTCAACTCAGTTACTGTATTTAAACTATTCCAGTTATCCTATAAAGCATAATACATACTTTTCTATTTTTTATTTACTGGATTTATACTTTAAAATAAAAAAATACATTATTCATAATAGAAAAACACACAATTCTGGACTCCAGTGTTCTTCCATTATCAGACCAATATTAAAAATAAAATAATTCAGGGGTGAAAAACTTTTTTCTGCTAAGAATATATTGGGTATTTATAATCTCATCTGCAAACTGCACAAAATTATTGATTTAAAAATTAGAGTACTATATTTGGTCAAAAATTTAATAAATTTACTTCTAATCATTAAGGGTGGGCAACCTTGTTAACTTGCAAGCCCGTTTAAACCAGAACCATCATTTTTTGTAATATCAAAATAAAATACCATCATTATTATTAAAGGCTGTTCCAGATTTAATGACATTTTTTCTGCTGTGCTTTAAACTTATTTTTATGATATATATTCTCAAATTTCTTCTTAGTTTCTTAACAGGTTAATTCTACAGCAGATAGGATACAGTCTTTTATCATCTTCACTTCAGAAAATGGTTTTGAAGTTTCTGCTTTTTTTAAAAAAATAACTTTCTCTCACAGAATGTGTTGATCCATTTCTTTTCAAATGCATGATTTCTGCATCAGTCTCATTTCATGAAGCCATCCTATTAAAAAAAGGATCAAAATGACAATAATAAAATGAACTAAAAGATGAGCTTTATTTTTTCTAGATCACTTTAAAAATAAACAAAATGCTTCTAGAATCTGTAGTCAGATAGTCTAAACAATATAAATAGTATATTGGAATATTGCACCTCTAATAGAATGAAGTAGAACTATTATAAAAGTTGGAGGGAGAAAAAAATGTAATTGAAAAAATAAATATTTTATTTAACTTTTAATTCAATATTTGCACTTATATTTACACAGAATTACATGCACTGTTAAACAGAATTTTTATACAGATATATTTTATATGCTATGAAAATGTCTGAGGGCTGTATTGAGAGCTTTCAAGGGCCTAACTTGTTCTCTAGGTCAGAGGTTACCCATCCCTGAAATAATTAAATATATATCATTCTTGAATGACATACTTTTATTTTTTTCCTTAAAAAAATTATTTCCTTGATCATTACTATACTTCATAATTATATTAATAAGTGTTTTTTCACTTTTAATAAAAAACAAATCATCTGCCTGAAACATATTTACAGGAAATAGTATTTCTTCCAGTTTCAGTATTATGCACTCTAGAATGCCATGAAGATCATGTATCGGAATCAACTTTCAGTTTTTATAGAGCACATTATCAATCTATTGTTTAAAGCATACCTTTCATATGTGCAAAAATATCACTAAACAAAATCTTATTTTTCCTAAAATTATTTATTTCTTAACTATTATTGAATTAACTTCTTTGTTGAAAAAAGACATTACTTTTTTACCAAGCTAGTCTGAAACAAAAAAGACAGTGGCATTTCTAAAATCAGAAAAATGGAGGGAAAACATAGAAAATTCAATGGGTTTTCATTATATGGCATTCCTATTTTTATCCTCAAGAGAGTCATTAATGATATAATAAACTAATTAATAACTTCCCAAAAATAAGTAATCTTAATCCTGTCAACCCCATTCATTAACAATAATTTTATCTAAGCATTTAATTATTAAATATCCAATTTACTCTTACAATATCTTCCTCACTGAGATTAAGTGTTGATCGACATGTGATGTAGAAAATTACAATAATACTTCAAATAATAATCAATCTATTCTGTGGTTTAACAACAAATATGTAAGCAATTATATAAATTAGTGCATTGAATTCAGATACCTGAACTTTTTAATTAAATCAATGTTAAAACTTTTCCAACCAATACTTTTTTTTCCAAAAGTATTTTATGAATATAGATCCATTGTTTTTCCTATGATGTACACCTGAAAAAGACTATTGGATGATTCCTATTAGAAAACTTCTCTCTCTAATTATACTACATCTTATTATTAATATTACTTGCCCACATATACAGATAGCCAGATTCATTGATAGCATATACAGATGACTTTCCCAATACAATAAGTACTTTTTTTACTTTTTCATTCTGATTCATAAAATGCTACCAAATCATTAATCTCACATCTCACAATTGCAAAATACACTTTTTAAAAAATTTAAGTAATATTAAAATAAAAACTTGACTCATAATCAGCAGATATTTTTGTAGCTATCTGTAGTTTAGTCTTACAATACAACACTTACTTGAGTATTTCTTTTTTGTTTTTCATTTATTTATATATGCTATAAATATTGATTATTTTTTAAAAATATAATAAATATTTGGAATATTAAGAAAATGCATTATTGTACTTGTAACTTTTGCTTTTTGATTTTTTCTCTAATTTATATAAGACATATAGATGATTTCACGTCTTATACCACACAATATTGTAGCCCTCTCTCTATATAAAGTATAACTTTCTAAATCGTTTTTCCGAAATAAAAATTACTTTAAAGTCAATAACTTCAAAATTTTATGATAGGGATAAAAAAATATAAACCCACTGTCCAAAAATAATATATGTTTACATTTATATTATATACCATGTGTTTGAAGTGTTAGTATTCAGTCATTTATAATTAAAATCTGCAAAACGCATGTGCAACAGCTTAATGCTATATACACAATAAAAATCAGGACATGTGACTTTCATTTTTGTTTGATTAACTTAATTATAACAGTTTGTTGTTTTTTTATTTTTTGGATTGATTATTATGCGTAAACATTTCTGAAAGAAAAAATAAATAAATCTTTCAAGATGTTAGCCAATCTTCAAAAGAAATATATTATGAAACTTTTATATTAGTATTCAAAATGCATCAAAATTAACGTAGATATTTACCAAATATTCAATAAAATGGTGCTATGATCTTTTCTAAGGCTTCACGCATCTGTGTGCTATAATCTGATCAGGAATGTGCTACTGAAAACAATTTCTAAAGTTATTATCTAAATTATTACTTTCTATTTTATAAAATTCAGCATTATTTCATTAATCTTTAAATTTAAGGTTGAAAAATTAATGATGATTTTCTGGACACCTGTTAAATTAACAGTTTTTCTATGACTGCTATTATTGATTTACCATAGAGTTCTTCAAAAGTTTATTGTCCAAAAACTATATACGTATTTAAATGTTTTTATTGCAGACCAATTAACATGAATAGTATTCATTTTAAAAGTGAAATGGTTACAGTAATAAAAATATTTCATATTTTTGTTATATAGTGAACTCAAAGAAACTTTTCAAATATCTTTAAAACAAGTGCATTTACATTTTTCAATTAACATCAACTGAAAAACAATATATAAGAGACAAAATTTTAAACACATAGCCTTTTAAGGGTTAAATAGTAAGAAAAAAAATCAATTTATTAGATGAATATTTAAAACAAAAATCATTTTAAAATGCTTAAAGTGATCTGATTTATATAAGATTTTGAAATGCTAATATTTCCATCATCTTACATCTCAACTTAGAAACTTTTAACTGTGTTTGTTCTCTTGAATATTTTGAATTGAAGATAATTTGGATATTTAGATAATAGAGGCATACTTACTCAACCGTTACTGTTAAATTATACTATTTTATGTGATGGCTATCCAACAAAACAGGTAATGTGAAAAGTCTATTAGCAAGTCACTAAGTAATCTTATAGGTTTATCAACTCATTCGATTCAAATTTGTTCGCATCACTGAACACAGTGGAGAGGACTTGTTAGATTCAGTATAGAAAGTTCGATTCTATCTTTATTTTTTATAAGACAAATTTAGCGACTGTTCTGAAATATGACACTAAGCTATTTGCTGTAATTTAGGGGGAAATTACTAAAGATTAGAAATTAATACATTAAAAAGGTATGACAAAAATGTATAAAATATGGCCTTTTTCTAAAGCAAAGTATATATATTTAATTTTATTTTAAATTATCGATTAATAATGATGATGCTTGTTTATGAATGCATATTAATGATGATTATATTCAAATATATTTCAATATCTGACCAGTAATAAAAAAATAAAATAGAACAATCAAATCATTTATTGTTAGTGTAGAAAGTTTTTTTTTTTTTTTAATCAAAAACAAACTTTATTAAACCAGAAAATAAATAAATAAATACATAATATTGTATGATAAAACCAATAGGCAAGTTAAAGTTCAATAGTGTAGAAAGTTTGAACAAAGGAACAACAAAAACATCTCTTATTAAAGCTGTTTATTTATGAAAGACTGCTAGAAAAAAATAATTCAAATTTATTCACTAACAGTATGCAAATAATGTCGTGTGTATTTAAGTTCGCCCTTAAATGTATTGGATGTTTCCAGATAGTTATTATATATCTTCCAAATATATGTACATTGGATAATCATCTAAATTTCAATTTCCAAGGTTTTCTCCAATCAATTTTAGATATGCAATCTGAAATAAATATGAAAAGGTTGAAAATCAAAGAAATTCAAAAAGGATCAGGCTTTTCTTTTTATGAGTTGTTATGGCTTCTTAATTTGCGAAAAAATACAACCATGAAAATAATTTAAATAATTTTTCCTTTAACAATATGCTATGAAATAATCTCAGTAGCAATCAACATTTAGCTGCAGATACCATTTAAAAAATGGTACTCAGTTTAAGTACATTAAAAATATAGGTGATCCAGATGGAATCTGAAAAACATTTTGCATCACATATTAATTCAAAAAGTTGATTTAATTAATTTAAAAAACATTAATTATTGCATGGATTGGCAAGGAAGCTACTTTATATCCAAGGCCTGAACCCTGTTTGAGCAGGATGTTCAAAAATTTATTATTATTATTTTTTAATTGAAGTGGAAATTACTACCGCACAGGAAAATTTAATTATAAAGAATTTATAATGAAGGACATATTGTTCCAAAAAAATTTTTTATGAATTTCATGTTGTCATATTTTTATAACCTTAAATTGAATTTAAAATTAATTTATAAAGCATTATTTTCTCAGATAAATTTTTTTACATAATTAAATTTTTTTAAAGCTGAATATAGATATTTAATTATTTGTAGTATAATAATTAAAGTGCTGCATAGTGCCTTAATGATTACAAATAGTTGTTAAAGAAATCAAATTATTTTTGTTCTTCTCAAATAAAACTCATAAGAAATAAATTATATATATATATTAATTCTAATATTCTCATGGATAAATGTTGAATTCATAGTATTATTTCCAGGAGCTTCCATGTAATAACAATGTAATAGATAAACAGTTGACATTTCAGTACAATAACCAGTACTTTTGTCAAAGTTTCTTCTTTCTCAAATCATAAGAATGTGTGTGGTGAGATTTTAATAAAATACATATTCTGGCAAAAAATAAGCAATATGACTAAAGATTGCTAAGGAAAACTATAGAGATTTTAAAAGGCCTAAGAGCATAAAAGAAAAGTATGATTTAAAAAAAAATTAACAATATTTGGAAAAAGCTATTGGAGAATAAAATATTTTTTTTAATTTCTCAACCAATAGAATTTAAGAATGAGAAGAAAATTGAAAAAAAAATAACAATTTTAAATGTCACTGAGGAAAGTGATTGTTAATGTACTGAAATGTCAGCTATTTAGCTATTTTATTTTTATTACATGGAAGCTCTAAAAATAATATATATATATATCATTGAGCATTATTATTTTTATTACATGGAAGCTCTAAAAATAATATATATATATATCATTGAGCATTATTACACTTAATATTTAAGAAATATTTTGAGTGAAATTTGAAATTTATAATTGTAGTTGTAATGTTACAATTGACTATTTATTAGTCTGCATTCAGAATAGGTTATCATCATCATCAACCATTATCAATCCACTTCAGGATAAAGGTCTCTCAAAGTTCAATCCATCTTTTCCTATCTTTAGCTTCTTCACATCATCCCTGCACACTTTCTTATTTCATCCATCCATCTCACATGTGGTCTCTTTTTGAGTATTTTACAATCTCTTGGAATCCATTAAAATTCCAATTGTCCATTTGTTATCATCTCTTCTAGCAATATGTCCAGCCCAACTCCACTTCAGTCTTTTAATTTTTTCAATGAGGTCAGTAACACCTGTTTGCTCTCTTACCCATACATTGCATTTTCGATACTTTCTTGTTATTCCCAACAAGCATGTCCTTATACTTCTTTGAGTGGTCTGAAGTCTCTGTATTGCTCTTCTATTAAGTGTCCAAGTCTCAGATCCATAAGTAAGAACTGGCAAAACACATTTATTAAAAACCTTCCTTTTCAAACACATAGGAATATTTTCTTTTAGTATCAAGTTATTTCTACCAAAAGCACTCCAACCAAGTTTAATTCTATGATTAATTTCATCCATTATATTTCCATCTGTATTAATAATCTGACCAAGGTATTTATAACTGTTAACTTCTTCTAACTCATCATAATCAATCTTTATTTTTATATTTTGAGAAAATCCATTAAACATTACTTTAATCTTTTTAACATTTATCTTTAGTCCTACTTTCCTACTTTCATCTGATAACTCTGCAACATTTCCTGTAGCTCTAAAGCATTATTTTCAAAAACAACTACATCATCTGAAAAATTTAAATGACTTAAATAATCTCCATTTACTTTCACTCCTTTAGCTTCCCATTATTATTCACAAAATAATTATTGCAGCACTGCTGTAAAAAGTTTTGGAGATATGGAGTCACCCTGTCTTACACCCTTTTCAATGTTGATTTTCTTACTATCATTATGTAATCTAATTGTTGCTGTTGCATTTTTATAAATATTCTTTAAAATATGACAATATCCTGGATCTACATCTTGATGAACCAATGCTTTAATCACTGAAGAAATGTTTATAGAATCAAATGCCTTTTCATAGTCTACAAATCCTAAGCATAATGGCAACTCATATTCATTTGTTCTTTCTATAATTTCTCTCAATACCTGGATATGATCTACTGTACTAAAACCACTTTTAAATCCAGCTTGTTCTCTTGGTTGGGGAAATCCAGTATATTTATCTTAGTAAAAATTTTGTATAAAACTGATAAAAGACTGACATATCTGTAATTTCTAATGTCTTCTTTATCACCTTTTTTAAATATTAATATTAATACTGCATTCGTCCAATCATCTGGTACATCTTTATCATTTAGACATTTGGTATATAACTTTGCTAAAAAAAATTCTATTTCTTCACCTGCTTCTTTTAATATATCAATTACAATTCCATCATTTCCTGGAGCCTTCCCTTTCTTCATAAATTTAATTGCATGTCTCACTTCCTCATTTAAAATTTTGGGCAATTCGGAAGATATAATATGTATAGGAGGCACTTGTTCTTTATTACTATATAATTCTTGATAGAAGTCTTTTACACATTTCATGATGTCATTTCTCTTTTTAGTAATAATGCCATCTTTTTTTCTTATTGCAGATACAAATTTCCTACCAATACCAAAATGTTGTTTTACACTCTTTAGACTTTTATTCTCTTCTACAGCTTTCCTTGCTAGTTCACAATTATTCTTTCTTATATCATTTTCAACTCTTTTCCGCACCATTTTACAAGATTCGAGATATTCAATCTTTTTTAATGCATCATTGTTGTATATCCTCATATTCCTTCTTTTCTTCATAAATTTTCTAATCTCAGTAGAAATTTTATTGGAATAGGTTATATTTACTTGTTTAAAGATGTTTATTTAAACTTTTTTGTATCAATAATTTCAATTTCTGTAGTCAAGTTGCAATATTTAGTGTCTATATAAGTATATTAGATCATTAATAAGGGTGGGATTCTACCTTTATTATTAAAATGAGATTGCCTTGACAACAGTTTGAAATTGTTAATATATATATATAGACACACACACAAAAAAGTAAATCTCACTCCTTCAAGCTATGAATTAAAGAAATCTAAATGTTAAACAAAGCATCAAGAATAAAATGAATCCAACCATTTTGGGGAGTTCTGATATTTATAAGCATACTAAAGTCAAAATTGTTGGTAATTTAGATTGGAATTTATCAGCCAGATAAAATATAGTAGTTAAGAGTTAGTAAACTCATAATCTGTCACATATGGCTGAAGGCAGTATCTCTCTTTTTAAATCTTGATTGTAATAACTAAATAAGATTTAGTACAACTTTAAATTAAACATAGCTCAATATATATGTAAATAAAGGGAATAAATCACTTTCCCCGGGCTTTGAACTTGCCTTTCATTTATTCAGATTCTTTTTCCAATATCTAAATGTGTCATGGAGGAAAATTTAAAGAAAAATAACTCTATATTTAAATTTCAGCTTGTCCCATAGACACAGTCACACTAATATAGAAAGACACAGAGCGAATTACTGTACATTAGTCTTCTGCCTTTATATAGTTTCAATGGATAACAAATTTCAAAATATACCACAGTGCATTTTAAATTCCTTTTTATTTTTATTTTTTCCCCTTATATGGAAATAAAAACAAGTTTAGGTTGTTTTTCACCTCCAAATACCAACAATTTAAAAACCTAATTGATTAAATATCTTTCTTATTGAAAAAGAACCTTTCATTGAAACTAAAATCGCAAAACAACTTTAATTAAAAGAAGAAATATATTTAGAAAAATGTTTTTAGAATTGAAGTTAAAGTTTTTTTTAAATTTAATAAATTAATGTTGGATATTTTTAAATTTTCATACATACATTCAAACATGCACACACAAATGATTTATTGTGCCTGTATATGTAAATATGTAGTACTTGAGCTTAATATAAACATCAAATCAAATCAAAGCTATATTTATGATAAAATAGTTTATTCTATAGATAGTTTCTTTCTAACCAACTTTACAAATACTATCCCTTACTCTACAACATCTTAATTTCTGCAAATAAATAATAATCCATATAGAATATGCATTTTAACATATATATTATTAGTAGTATATAATATAATCATCTCAACTGCAAAAAGAAAAAGAAAGAAAATAAATAAATAAAAGACCAGCAGTTAAAAACAAGTTTTGTGATGATTACATAAATTAATTTGTAAAATATAAATAAGAATACATGTATCACATTTTAAGCCTTTAGATTTTATTTGACATTTTGCAATACATTCTTTTAATTTCCATCCACAAATAACTTTTCTTTCTAGCTTTGCTTAATAATATCCTGGCATTTTTTTCTATTTATGATCACATCCTCCTAGTAAAATCAACCAATATTGCATTTCTTTAGAATGCTTTAGAAGATAATCTTTATAATATATGAGAAAAACGATTTTCAAAAACATTGTTGAATCAAAGTTCACAACAAAATACTTCAGAGGCCCAACATAATGAAGATATACCATTATGACAGCATATATAATTTTATTCTATTTTCAATATCATAAAAAATATATCAGTTTCTTGCACCATAATAAGTAAAAATATTCTAAAACTACCATTTGTAAAAGCAATCACACTTACCAATTACCAACATGAATTACTAATAAACATTCATTCACTGTATAAAAAAAGTCACACATGGTATTCTAAATTGGATTTATGGACAAATAATATATTAATAAAATAATTAAAAATTTACATCAAACAAAATTTTACATTTGTTCATAAAAATTTAATAAATATACACGTAATAATAGAAATAACACATAATTATACTACAAATCATATACCACATATATAATTAAATTTATATATATATATAACTTGTTTTTTACTAAACAAAACTAGTACTGACTGCATAGACATTCTAATATCAGATTTAAGTTTTACATAACAGGTAGAATCACTAAAGCCATATGAGATGCTAATCAATAAGGGCAACATTTTCAGAACAAAAAAAGTACTCAAAGTAAAGAAAGTACTAAAGAAATTTTATACAAACTAATATGAACATGTAATGATTTTTTTAAAATAAAAAATACAAAATATTGTAAAATTTTATATGTTCTTTTATAATAATAAATTACAATCTATAAAAACTGCATAATTTAAGAATGGTAATATATTGCTAAATAATACTAACTTACACCACTTTTATAAATAATTTCTACAAATCAAAATAAGTTACTTAAAACTAAAACAAATTAATGAAGATTTATTTTTTGAAAAAAGAATCAAAACACTATTGTCAGTGATAAGTTATATGAATGTCTTTAAGGAATGCTAAAAAGAGATCTATATGATTCTAATGAGATTCTAAAAATTCTGAGGATGTGCCTACCATTTTTTTAAAAATTTTTCATTTGGCAACAATCCCAAAAATGTTCAATACCTTGCATGTGAATTCCATCATTGATATAATAATGCAATTACTGGTACAAAGACTAGACACTTGAAATTTAGATTTACACAGAAATTGGTATGGATGACTGAGGAAGGTGCACATTCTTTTTTTGATAAGAGTGTTCCTGTCTCAGTGCAGCATGCAGAAATAGTAGTGATTCACTCTCTTTAAGTCAAATACTCAGGATTTATATACTAGAGCTCCACAATTTTTATGATTAATGGCATGAAAGGTTTGGTCCTGCAAAAAAAATTTTTTTTGTTATTTTGAAGTATCATTCTGCAATTACATTTTCACCAGCTAGAAAATTATGTATATTTTATTTGAATCAGATTTTTAGCACTTTCCATTATATGGCTTCTCACTTTGATTGACATGATCCTTGAGCAAACTTCCCTGCAGAGGTTGAAGCTATCCATTACTCGTGCCAATAAATGGTATAACTGTCATTACAGATATTCATGATGGAGTAGTAAAAAAATCCATTATTATTTGTAACTGATTGCATTGACAGCCTCACTGTGAACACAAAATGAAAATAAATAAACCCTTAATATCTTTTCCATTTCTCTATCATATTTGTATTACATTTGACACAAGAATTTTCATAATTTCATTCAGCTGCCACAAAAATGCCAATGCAGTGTCTTCACTGGAAATTATTTGACCATAGAATTTTTTTAAGTAATATGGCAAACAAATATGTAACAAAAAGGCTGTGAAAATTTGTTTGATAAATATGCTCAAATATCAAGTAATAAAAAAAACAACATGTAATCATTAAATATCATAGTTTTCTTTTCATGACTGTCATGAAGTATCCAGTAATGAAAATTTTTATAAAATATAATGCTCATTCAAATAGCAATTGGAAAAGTACATTTTATATAAAGATCGTTGATTTTTAATTAATACTAAACATGGTTTCTTTTGAAAATAAGTTATTTATTTTGACTGTGAAAATTTTTACCAAAATATGCTTGTCCAAATGCTATATTGTACCGGTCAGAATTGTATGTTCATTTAACAAAGTTTAGAATCTAAGCAAAAGTACCCTAAATCCACTCATGCCCGAGATAGACAGGTCAGAAGCAATCATGAATTCTGCCCTATTTGCTCTTCTCTAAAACTATAACATTATAAACAACACTTCTGATAATAACAGATGAAATTTTATTCATTCCAGTGACAGCAAAGAAATATGAGATCTACAGGGTAATTAGTATAACTAAATATTATCAAATCTTGGCTCAATCATATATCTTACGTGAAGAGGCAATTTATAAATTTTAAATGAATTGCACACAGCTAGCATTGCAAAAGAAACATGAATTATAAAATAGCATCCATCCAGACTGAGAAAGAACAGAACAATCCAGAGATAAATGTCCATTTAAAATAATCAGTTATAACTTATAAATATTACTAATACTATTATAAAGATTAAATGAGATTCAATGAGTGAGATTCAGTAAGACACAAATGCATAAGTAATTCAATATAATTTAATGAACATAGACAATTTTAATTTACATCAGAAGCATAGCACAGATTTAATGCGGTTATTACTTTGCATATAGGCAACTGATTTACTATGCTAATGAACTATAAATAATAATAAATTAACATTATTAATGCTGTGACCATTACTTTAAGGAACGATAATGATGTTTATAAATCCATCTCCAAAGAGAGGTTTACTCTTGATATAACAGATAAGTAATTTATTGTTCATAAGCATATCTGGGCCAGTACAAATGAGGAATGGATTAGCCTAACAGCCTTACTGTGACAGTCCTAAAATATTTGACTAGTTATTAAATGAGTAGTTTACAAACATCACTGCACCATGTCTTATAGATAATATGAGAACTGCACATAAAAGAACTTGCAATGCAAACTATAATGATAGCGTTTAAAATGGAGAAGATGTCCATCTTTGGACTGAAAGGCTTTATCATATATATGTTTCCGCTTGTATTTATCACAAGACGGTATTAGAAAATATGAGTTGTAAGGATTCCATGGTACACTAGCCAACATTTCACATGCAGAGCCTTAATACTCTAACATTTGTCCTGAGATCGGTTCTACCAAACCTCATTCTTAGATGAGTTATGTGAAGAAAATCCGGAGTTCAAATGAATAAATATGATAAAACAAAATATAAATTCTTTAAAATGCAATCATAAGTAAGCAATGCAAATATGGCTTAAATCTTAAATGACTAATGAAATAATTTAAGCTTAAATAAAGCAATAATATCATGTGTAACGCCATGATAAAATAATAACCCACTCAGCATCGTACGTATAACTTTAATAAATTTAGGATGTCGAATATAGAAGAGGGAAAAATATTATTTTTTCTATTTAACAAGCCCAAGTATTCTTAAATGACAATATATCACAAGCAAGTTAATGCTTGATGGTGTGAAAGCAATAAATAATTATGTAAAATAGGTTAATAATTAAAATTATTTTAGTAAACATAGAATGCATCTAAATAAATATTGTCAACAACAAAAAGTTTATCTTATCCCATAATATAACATTTTAAACAATCCACCATTAAGCATTTATTTCAAAATATTTAATCGAGCAAACTAGCATTCAATAAAAAAATTTGCATTTAACTTTTCCAAAAAATATTGGAATAGTGGCTAAGATAATATAAGTTCGCTAGATTAAGCATTAGCATACCAAAATTAATTTAATAAAATACATATTTAAAATAAGTTTTGCCGCATGAAAATAAAATAATTAGAGTGTGAAACTTAAAAGTCTAATGATAGATTTAAAGTACATAATTCTGTGCTAGCGTTTCAAAGAACGAGTTTAAAACTTAAGAGAGAGAAAATCACAAATTTAACGATAATTAAGTTTATAGTCATTTACCAAATAAATAAAGATTACATTATGATTACAATTAAGATTTAGGAAAGAAGTGAGGAATATAAGAGTTCATTCTTTGACAAAATGAATTATCTTTAAAAGTTATGGCGGCCATTTAGGATAATGTATACGAAGTTTAGGTGTAAAGGCACTGTCAACAAAATAATGGTTGACATCTTCCAATTGTTATTTCACAGTTAAACATAACAGTTCTCAAGTAGTGATGGCATAGCAGGAAGGCAGGACAAAGGTGGTTTAAGATCAGGGAGGCAAATTCCTTTTACTCACAGTTCATTTTGCTTCTACTCTCTAAACGAACACAAGAGAAGTGTGATTTGAACTCCTTCTGCATGTTCCTAGAACTTCTGCTCCTCCTATACTTGAAATTTGGCAACATTGGAAGATGTAAACAAATACATTCCAGAAAGCATTATTTCAACGTATTTTTAAAATTGCAAATAACTTTAAGAATATGATTTTTGGTTTGACTTGAAATAGTTGAAATGAGAATGACATTTTTAAATTGTAATAATACTTTCTAGAATTTTTTGGCATTGCTTTAGCTTTGCATTAATTGTATTTATTTTTATATCTGTAATACATATATGCACATACACAATTATCTAAGTGAAGGGAATTTACAAGCTTGGAAATAAAATATACTTAAGCTAAAATAATAATTCAACTGGTTACACATAACCATTTTGAATAAACAGGGTGGAAGTGATATGTGTATATGTGTGTGCTTAACATTCCTAGATGACCACATAAAAACATATAAACTGATTCAAAACATATTTTAAAGGTATGTAATATCATCAGGCAGTGAAATTAAATATGTACTACAGATTTACCACTTCTCATTTCCCTAATTAGAGGAACAAACCAAAAAAAAATTTGTTAAAAAAAAAGATTTTACTTATACCTTTAAAAATTGTTATTCCAAGTGACAAAGAAGCACATGTTCAACTAATAATAACAAACTAGTCCATCTATTCCCCACTATTATGTTTATGCCTCACTTCATGAAATTCCAATCATAATGTACTAATTGGGATCTCCTTATTCTCATAAGTCCTTTTTGAAAAGCAATTGTCCCTCCTAATATCTCAAAACACTTTTTACTATTCTTTCCCTGGGTCAGGCAGTATATATGGCTTTAATTGGCATGCATTGTAAGTGCCTTTAATTACTTCCCCTTCTCTTAATAAGAAAGCATTTTCCCCACATTTCTTCTAATTATATAAGGACCTTTATATAAAGGGACAAATTTGTGGAACTCTTGGCGTGTGACATTACTGTGCTTAAGAACTTTAAGCCATACTTGATCTCCTTCACAAAATCTATGATGAGGAATATGCCCTTCCTAATTCCAATTTTGGCCATATGAGCTAACCTTGATCGAGCATGTTGCTGGTTACATTTTTGATCAATACAAACATCCTCATTTGGTAAGGATTTGAAAATCTCTGGGCATGGTTTGCCAAAGTGAAGATGCCTTGGCATAAAACCTGTTGATTCATTAACTGATTGGATAATGAAATCTGTTATCTTCTTGGTATTGTTTACCCAACCTCTATGATTCTCAGAAGTATAGGTGTGCAATAGCTGGTTTATCTCTTTCATTACACACTCGCATGGGTTAGATTGGGGGTTTCTAACCAATGTGAGATGATGTGTTAATCCTTATCGAAGAATCCAGGCTCTCCACTCCTTTGATGTGAAAGTGGGACCATGGTCTGATAGCAAAATTTCAGGTTTACATACTTCAGGGAATTGTTTGTTTTGTAAAACCCGAATTGCATTTCTGGAATCTGCTTGTTTTACTGGATATGCTTGAACATATTTAGAGAAAACATCATAAGTAACTAACAGATACTGGAAGTGTCTAAATCTGGGCAAACGACCATAGTGATCTATAGCCAATAATTCATTTGGTTTGGAAGCAACAATAGAAATAACTGTCCCTGCATATGATTTCATAAGGTGCTTTGATTATGCACATAAGGAACTCCCTCTTAATATGGTCAAAATTTGAGCACACATTCCGAGCCAGTAAAACCTACGTCTCACTGCCTCTTCTGTTTTTCTGGGTCCATAATGTCCATGACTTTGATGAGTTGCATTTATAATTTGTTTTCTCATGTCATGCAGTGTGCTACCACAATTTTCCATGGGTTGTCTTCTCTGTTTGTCCTAATATGTAATATTCCTTCCCTTATTTGATACCGACATACCCTTTTGGCACTCAGTTTGGAAGCATTTTCTTCTCTTTTACTTAACACTGCATGAATGATATTTCCATATTGAAGATCCCTTTCCTGCCAATATCGTATATTCTTTAAATCAGACTCAATGGATATCTCAGTAGCTGTGACCATTACCTTAGCAGTTTGGTCTACAAGTTCCGGATTCTAAAGTGACATTGGTATGGGAATTTGGCTTAATATATCTGCCACTATATTTTCATGGCCTGGGAAATAAACTATACTATAGTTAAATTTTTGTTGAGCCTTTCATTTGTAAGAAAACTTTTATTTAAGAATTCCAAACATTTTTTTTGTGATCCGTGACTATGATAACTTCAGATCCCAAGAGAAATTGCCAAAACTTTTGGCACACCCAAACAATGGCAAGTGTTTCTTGTTCAGTCATAGTATAATTATTCTCTGCTCCTTTTAATGTCCTATTACAAAAATATAAAACCTTATGTTTTCCTTCCTCATCCACTTGAAACAGTACAGCTCCCAAACCTTTCTTACTGCTGTCAGTCTGGACATAGAATGGATGATTAAAGTTAGGATGATGAAGTATCACAGTGTCAAGAAATTTTCTTTTAATATTAGAGAATTCTTGGTCATGTACATTGCTTTAATTCCACTTTTGCCCCTTCTGTCATAACTCTAATATGTTGGATGTTTCTTGAGCAAAACCAGGATAAAATTTGTGGTAGAAATTACATAAACCCAAGAAATATCGGATATGTTTGTGAGTAGTTGGGTGTGGAAAATCCTCTATTGCCTTTATTTTATCTGGGTGTGCTCATATTCCTTGCTCACCAATTAGATGGCCCAAGAAAGCTATTTCCCTGAGACCAAACAAACTCTTTTTTAAATTATGGAAATGTTCTTCTTAGCACACTCCTTAAAAACATTTCTAAATATTTCATATGTTCCAATGGATTCTTAGATGCAATCATGATATCATCTACATATGAAACCAAATGTTTTTGCAAGTCTTCTGATAAAACTTGGCTTAGACATCTCACGAGTTCAGCTCCACTATTTATAAGTCTAAATGGCACTCTTTTGAACACATGAGTTTGCCCATTATAATGGAATGCTGTGTACTTACAGTCTCATGGATCAAAAACCATTTTCCAATAACTAGCAGTGAGATCTATGGTAGAAAACAGGCATTTTCCAGATAACTTCATAAATAACTCTTGTGCTGAAGGAGGTATGTCACATTCCGGAATGGTCATACTATTCAACTTCTGGGCATCTAAGCACAATCGAAGAGTACCATTTTTCTTTTTAACAACTACTAATGGATTATTATATGGTGAAGGGCTTCTCTCAATAATGTTCCATTCTACCATTTGACATATTTGTTTTTCAACTTCCTCATGGTACTGGAATGGAATTGGATAAGTTTGTGATTGTACATACGAATCTTCCTTGACATAAATCCAGTGTATGTAACCTTTTATTTCTCCTGGGACAGTTGAAAATATTTGTCTATTCTCCATCAAGATTTTTGCCAATTGATCTCGATCATTAAGCTCAATTAGAATAGATCCTTCCACCTTTTCCATGATCAATGCAGTATCGACGGGTTGTGTTAAACATCCCACTTTCAATGCTGGAGGTTCATTTTCTGTATTGAACTTTACAGGTTTGCCCTTTATCACACACATCCTCTCTGGAAAATTTATCATACATTGTTGCTGGGTTAAGAAATCAGTTCCCAAAACCATTTCATGTATAAGTCCAGCAACAACCAGAAATAAGTGTCCTATTAATTCTTCACATAACCTCACCTCTAACCAAATTTGATGGTTTTCAGCAGTGACCCTTCTTCCATTGGATAGCATTAAGTGTATTAGGTGCATTGGAAGTTCCATTATATTTTTCTCTTGGCTACTGTACCTGATGAACCATGATTTTGAAACAAGAGACACTTGACTCCTGAAGTCTAGTAATGCAAGAATGTTATGGGTTCCCACACTAACATTCACAGTTGGATATAGGTTCTGAACTCCATTTGTCTTTGGTTGGTCCATTTCGTGAATGAGTGTAGTAATGGGATTATTATCGTAAGTCGATTTGTTCCTTTTTTTCTGGGGTGCCGCAGAAAGGAACAGCCTAATGGGACTCCTTGAAGGTTTCTGACATCTTTCCTTTTAATGCAGTTTGGTTTTGTTGAGTTCTTTGGTTATAATTCCTACTTCCATTGTTCATCCTAATCATCTGGACCCTGGGCTCATTCACCCTTCGTGACTTTTCCGGTTGTACTGGGCTAAGGTGACCATAGTCAATGGAGGTCAGGAAATGTGTCATTTGTTCCACATCTGTGATCTGGCTTCCTAACATCATTTTCTGGATTCATGGTGGCATGTTATGATGGATGGTCCTAATAATTCAAGCATCGGAATAAGCAAATGCTGTTAAAAACCTAAATCTGGCAACTTGATGCACAAAAAACTGAGTATGAGTCTCTCTGGGGCTAGGCTTATATTTTTCTGTAGACAAGGTATACAAAAGGCCATCCTGTCACTCTTCATTCCAATAACTCTGAAGGAGAGCTGCTCTATAATCCCCAAAGGTCTGAGGCTTTTTTTGCAAGGAGTTCCACCAGTTCTTTGCTGTGCCCTTTAAATAATGGCTCGAAATGGCTACCTGTTCTTCATGACTGGCAGGATTAGAAAAAAGCAACTTCTTAAGACTTCCCAAGTGCTCTTGTGGGCTGTCTCTGGGGTCTCCACGAAAATGTTGTATTTGTATAAATTTTGCCATGTTAGAATTTCCTCTCATATTAAATGGGCAATTATTTACATCATGACTTCTCTCTGCAATAACTGGCTCACTACTCACCATCATATTCCCCAAGTTCCATTTCCAGTTGTTTTCTAAAATCTCCCTGTGGCGGATATTTACATTCTGGCTCTGGATGCATTGTCTTAACTGGATAGTTCACCTTGTTTTTCCAATATCCCTTTTGGTACCAATTGGATCTGTTCCAATTCCTTGCGGAGACCTTCTACTGTGCCTTTAAGATCCAATTGTATTTTCATTTGGGTTTCTTGAAGTGTGTTCTTAATTTCATTTATCTCCTTTTCTGATGTCTCATAATCACGCTTAGCTTTTTCACTTATCTCATACAGTTGATTTTTAATTTCCCCCTGAACTACTTGGAGATCTTTCAATTGTCCCGTGTGTTTTATTACATCCTGTTGAGATACTTTTAATATTGATTCAGAATTCTGAACTTGCTTCTGGATCTGTTGACAGTCGTCCTTTATACTTTCTATAACAAGTGCTCTTGCTCCATAAATTTGTTTAATCCATTCTTCCATGTTCTGTTGTCTTTCATCTTGTTTTTCAGCTTCTTTCTTCCAGAACTCTTCAGCTTCTTTCTTCTGTTCTTCAGCTTCTTTCTTAAATAGACTTTGCATCATCATAAATAATTGGTGGTTATTGTCAATGATGTCTGGTCCCTTGTCCATTTTTCTCAATAAATGTTCTGGCTCCTTGAATGATACTTCTGAGCTTAGAACATCCATTGAATTGGCATCCCCTAAAAAATCTTGTTCCAACTCCCCATTACTGCTTCCATTCTCATCTTCTAATTTATTAATCTCTTCTGAATCTCCGTGTCCATATTCTTCACTACTTATTTCTTATTGTTTCATTTTACTGATATCACTAATTCTGTGACTCATTATTAATTGTTATGGGTTATTTGCCTATCCCTTTTCCCAAATTGCCTCTATACTACCATTTCCCACCATACCTACTACTTTCTTCCTGCCCTGCCTAACTTATATCATGTCTAACCACTTTATTATTTATGCCTACTCTTCTCACTACTTGAATCTGCCTATATCATTTAAGCTATATATTATAAAATTATTAACTATTAATTCTATAACACAAAATATATTTAAAAATTATTGTGCCTTCACTTTTTTTGCCACTTTCCATCTGTTCTCTTTGCACCTGGAATTGACTAAAAATCTTTATTAGTAAATTGATAATACAAAGTATAACAGAAAGCCAAAGCAAAGTATGATTTTCTCTCTTTTAAATATTTGCTTGCATTTGAATCTCACTCAACGTAAGTTACACTAATACATGAACTTACTGGTTGGCAAAATTTATAATTGTATAAATACAAGGCGCCATGCCAACATGGCAAGATTAATAACTTATTACATAATATTTAGGTTATTCATGCTCACAGAGATGGATACCAAATTTTCCCCTTGCATTGATCAAATAATTCACAATTATTATACTAGACAAATATATATTTTATTTTCCAAAGCTATTTTGAAATCAGCAAGATATATCCTTATATTTATCTCTTTGCAATAAACTGCAACAGCTATAAAATTTATTTCCCATAAATAAATTTTATGAATAAGCAAAATAGTGATAAGGTGATTTTATGTTATATTGTAATAAAATCAAGCCAAGAAAATACTATCACCATACAAGTATGCAAATTATACAACATGGATTGACATATCTTAGAATAAAACAATTTACTTCATGAATAATTATTATTTACAACAAACTGACAATGCATGACTAACCTAAGTTTGAATATAGGAATTTAGCTCAATTATTTATCATTTCCAAGGAGCATGAGGCTATCATAAAATATCAAAATTAACACTCCAACAATCTGTTTATCGATATCAATTTTCATTTTGTTAGCATAAGAATATGTAAACAATTAAAGCGTTTTGCCAACTACATCTGGCTGCTTGGTGTTACATAAAAGGTCTTCACCTGCTTCAAGGTTACTAATAATAAAAAACGAACATTTAAAATATCAACTAGCAAGCAACTTTTCTTTTGCTAGCATGAGAACATTTAAACCATTTAAGCATTTTGCCAACTGCATCTGGCTGCTTGGAATTACATAAAGGGTCTTCACCTGCTTCGAGGTTACTCTAAGAAAGAATGTTATTGAAGCATAATGTCCACTGCATCGGACCGCTTGACATACAATTGCTAATTTGAAAGTCTTCACCTGCTTTCAGGCTACTAATAATAGGAAACGAACATTTACAATATCTGCTAGCAAGCAATACTTTTATATTAAAAGTTTTTACCATAATATCTATAGGATACTTCTAAATATCAAAACTGAGATATACACTACTTAATTTTGACAAAGGAAAAACTATTTCTTTCATCTATTCTACCCCTTGCTCCAATCTACTCTTACTATTTTTCTAACACTTTAACTTTCTTTCTCCTTATTGTCACGAATGCATATTAACAAATGTACAATATATATACACTGAGAGTATAAGATACACATATAATTAATTTATATATATATTAACTGTTTTATTACTTTTTAAATAATTATTTTGACTAACAATACTGTTTTACTCATATAGCTTATGGTATTTAATGAACAAAATTTATTAATGAACCTAGATCTAGATAATCTTGGAGACATTAAAATATAAGCCACCAAAACATAAGCACTTACAAGGTCTTGTATTTAATTAACCGAGGCCCCAATGATTGAGCCAACAACAAGATAAGCAGTCTACAGGGTGTGAGATTTAATTAATCAAAGCCTCAAACATTTGGGTCACCAAGCCCAAGAGAGAAAAAAACATCCTGTACCAGTCAGAATTGTATGTTCATTTAACAAAGTTTAGAATCTAAGCAAAAGTACCCTAAATCCACTCATGCCTGAGATACACAGGTCAGGAGCAATCATGAATTCTGACCTATTTGCTCTTCTCTAAAACTATAACATTATAAACAACACTTCTGATGATAACAGATGAAATTTTATTCATTCTGGTCCCGGAGACACAGCGAAGAAACATGAGATCTACAGGGTAATTAGTATAACTAAATAATATCAAATCTTGGCTCAATCAAATATCTTATGTGAAGAGGCAATTTATAAATTTTAAATGAATTGCACACCGCTAGCATTACAAAAGAAACATGAATTATAAAATAGTATCCATCCAGAATGAGCAAGAACAGAATAATCTAGAGATAAATGTCCATTTAAAATAATCAGTTATAACTTCTAAATATTGCTAACACTATTATAAAGATTAAATGGGATTCAATGAGTGAGATTCAGTAAGACACAAACACCTAAGTAATTCAATATAATTTAATGAACATAGACAATTTTAATTTACATCAGAAGCATAGCACAGATTTAATGCAGTTATTACTTTGCATATAGGCAACTGATTTAGTATGCTAATGAACTATAAATAATAATAAATTGATGTTATTAATGCTGTGACCATTACTTTAAGTAACGATAATGACGTTTATAAATCCTCCAAAGAGATAAGTAATTTATAGTTCATAAGCATATCTGGGCCAGTACAAATGAGGAATGGATTAGCCTAACAGCCTTACTGTGACAATCCTAAAATATTTGACTAATTATTAAATGAGTGGTTTACAAACATCACTGCACCACATCTTATAGATAATATGAGAACTACACATAAAAGAACTCACAATGCTAACTATAATGATAGCATTTAAAATGGAGAAGATGTCCATCTTTGGACTGAAAGGCTTTATCATATATATGATTCCGCTTGTATTTATCACAAGGCGGTATTCGAAAATATGAGTGGTAAGGATTTCATGGTATGCTTGCTGATGTTTCACATGCAGAGCCTTAATATTCTAACATTTGTTCTGAGATTGGTTCTACCAAACCTCATTCTTAAACATGTTATGTGAAGAAAATCCGGAGTTCGAATGAATAAATATGATAAAACAAAATATAAATTCTTTAAAATGCTATCATAAGTAAACAATGCGAATATAGCTTAAGTCTTAAATGACTAATGAAATAATCTAAGCTTAAATAAAGGAATAATATCATGCGTAACACCATGATAAAATAATAACCCACTCAGCATCGTAGTATAACTTTAATAAATTTAGGATGTCGAATATAGAAGAGGGAAAAATATTATTTTTCCTATTTAACAAGCCGAAGTATTTTTAAATGACAATATATTATAAGCAAGTTAATGCTCAATGGCGTGAAAGCAATAAATAATTATTTAAAATAGGTTAATAATTAAAATTATTTTAAAAAACATAGAATGCATCTAAATAAATATTGTCAACAACAAAAAGGTTATCTTATCCCATAATATGACATTTTAAACAATCCGCTATTAAGCATTTATTTCAAAATATTTAATGGAGTGAACTAGCATTCAATAAGAAATTTTCATTTAACTTTTCCAAAAAATATCGGAATAGTGGTTAAGATAATATAAGTTCGCTAGATTAAGCATTAGCATACCAAAATTAATTTAATAAAATACATATTTAAAATAAGTTTTGCCGCATGAAAATAAAATAATTAGAGCATGAAACTTATAAGGCTAATGATAGATTTATACATAATTCTGTGCTAGCATTTCAAAGAACAAGTTTAAAACTTAAGAGAGAAAATCACAAATTTAACGATAATTAAGTTTATAGTCAGTTACCAAATAAATAAAGTTTACATTATGATTACAATTAAGATTTAGGAAAAAAGTGAGGAATATAAGAGTTTATTCTTCGACAAAACAAATTACCTTTAAAAGTTATAGTTAAATGTTATGGTGGCCATTTAGGATAATGTATACGAAGTTTAGATGTGAAGGTACTGTCAACAAAATATTGGTGGACATCTTTCAATAGTTCTTTCACAGTTAAACCTAACAGTTCTCAAGTAGCGATGGCATGGCAGGAAGGCAGGACAAAGGCCATTTAAGATCAGAGAGGCAAATTCCTTTTACTCACAGTTCATTTTGCTTCTACTCTCTAAACAAACACAAGAGAAGAGTGATTTGAACTCCTTCTGCATGTTCCTAGAACTTTTGCTCCTCTTATCCTTGAAATTTGGCAATATTGGAAGATGTAAACAATACGTTCCAGAAAGCATTATTTAAACGTATTTTTAAAATTGCAAATAACTTTAAAATATGATTTTTGGTTTGACTTGAAATAGTTAAATGAGAATGTCATTTTTAAATTGTAATAATACTTTCTAGAATTTCTAGCATTGCTTTAGCTCTACATTAATTGTATTTATTTTTATATCTGTAATACATAAATATGCACATACACAATTATCTAAGTGAAGGGAATTTACAAGCTTGGAAATAAAATATACTTAAGCTAAAATAATAATTCAACTGGTTACACATAACCATTTTGAATAAACAGGGTGGAAGTGATATGTGTATATGTGTGTGCTTAACATTCCTAGATGACCAAATAAATGTATAAACTGGTTCAAACCCTACTTTAAAGTATGTAATGTTATCAGGCAGTGAGGTTAAATATGTACTATAGATTTACCACTTCAATATGTTACATGTTTATTCCCAATGGAGATTATTTATAATTGTTGAAGTATTTTATACATATTCAATATTTTTTGATTTGAATATTTTTATTATTTTGATGAATTATCCTCCCTTGGCAGAAATTGTGTCTTTGAATATATATTTTTTATGTATATGAAGTTTAATTCTGTAAAAATAAATAAATAAAAATTGTGATGAAATGTACATATTTATAAGTAAGTTTAAAAAAAAAACGAACTTGGAATATATAATTAATTTTTTAAAAAAATATCGCAAAGCAAATGTGATAATCATAATACAATATACCACTCAAAACAATTCAAATTCTGTTAAAATTTTTAAAAGGCTGAATTTATTTAATATTATGTACTTAGTTGAGTATAACAAAAGCACTAAAATCCCAAGAAATTTATATATATATATTAAGAAATGACAAATTATATAAACTCTATACTCTGATCCCAAGAAATTTATATATATATATTAAGAAATGACAAATTATATAAACTCTATACTCTGAAACAAATGCTATTTTATTAAATCTGATTTTAAACAAAGTGAAATAAAAATTCTTTTAATATATATACAGTGAAGCTCCTATAATCAATATATTTTCTTCTAAGACTTCTAGTGAATGATATAAATTAGTGAGTAACTATAACTAGCTCATGATTTGCTTACGACTGTTTACAGGTATGTATACAATATTTTCCAACATGTATACACACATACATACATATCACAAATACTTTATATATATATATATATATATATATATATATATATATATATATATATACTGTTTAGATTTAAAATAAAAAATAATAATAATAAAAAGAGACCAATACACAGAGCATGTAAATTAACATATATGTAATAATATATGTATATATGTTCAAAAGTTTTTTAAAATAAATTTATTCATATCCAACTAACAGAATGCACTTTCCCAATTCTTTTACACTTGTTAGAATTGCTATTATCAATAGATTTGTTCTTTAAAACAAATTCAAATAAAATTTTGAGCCAATATTTACAATTAGCATTAAAGCCTCTTTGATTAAAAATTTAATGTTTTAAAGACGTAAAACGTAATAATATTATCAGAAAAGAGTAAAAACTGTCTTTATCTAAATCTATCATTAGAGAATAAGCACTAATAAAAGAAGAAGCATTATCATGTAAATGAAGTTTACTACCATTAAGTTTTTATTGAACATCATGGAATTTTAATAAAAGAATATAGCAAACTAGGTTTTACTGTAAATTCACTAACATGCAGTCTTTTTTCACTAATTAGTTTACTCTTCCAAAAATGTAGAATCAATACATTTATTTGATTAGTGATCTTTCCTCTGAAAAGTTCATTAAGAACACAATAACTTCTTGTTAGTAATCTAGTTCCAAGTGATGATTTACATTCAGGTTTTGAAGAGATTGCATCATGTAAGCACATTCCACATATCTATATTTTTAAAAAAAGTAGATTTATTTATCTTTAGTGTTACAACTGCCTTCTATTACTACTGATGTTAATATTATTTCTATTGTTTTAAAGAATATTCCCCAAAGAGAACTTATCCAGATTAAGTAAAATAGGTCATTATATATTTTTAAAATCTCTTAACACCCATGTGCTAAGCATGGGGCCCTGCATATATTCAAACATAAAATATTTTTCATGTTTAAGCTCCTATTTAAATCCAGTTCCAGTATAGCACATGAGTGAGTGTAGTTCCTTGGAAAAAGTCAAAAGTAAGAACTCTCAGTCAAATAACATTTCCCTTATTGTTTTCATTACTTAGATTTGTGCTGAAACCTGAAGAAGGGAAATAGAGTTAGATATAGTTACAGAATAAAAATGATGCTACTTAAATATATAATTCCACTATAACAATTAATGTGGCTGATAACATGAGAAATTCATGATGAATGACTGTAAACTGACTTATGTGACTGAAAGCAGTAAAAAAAAGAGGAAGACAAAAATGAATGTTTGTATTAGAAATTAGCTCTATCCTTGAAACTCAACATTTATCTTACAAAGCAGCATCTTACCCTTAGTCAGGCATTGTTTATTGGTTATTCATAGTTAACTCATATCTAATGATCACTTCACTATTCACTATCTATAACACTGTTGTTAGACTGATTTACTTATTATTTGTACAACAATTAATTTCAAAAATCATAATCTACAATAAATTAATTAATTTCTAACATATAATTTAGAATAATTCTCTTTTAATTTTTTCCTAATATATAATTCAGATTGTAATGGTGATATACCTTTTTCATAATTTAGTATGAGGTATAAGTATGATTTTTAAGCAATAAAAAAAACTTTGTAAAATATCAATATGACAACAATATTAACCTTGAAATATAATAAAATTAAAATGAAACACTTGAGGGAGCCAAGGACTTCAGTAAACTCTGTTTCTGGCTCCCTGTTTCATTCCCTTTTTTCTAGTTTAGGGAATTAATTTTCTCTAAAACTATCCCTATTAAAAAGGGGAGTTTCTTAGGTCTCTTTTTATATACAAGCTATATCAACAATGTAATCACAATTAAGAATAATTTCAACTTTTATAAAAATGCTATGTAAATATATGCAGCCATTGATATTACAAAAGATTTCTACAGAGATTTTACCTTTTAATGAAAATCTTCATTTCACTTAATTTTATTGAATGAATTAGAGTCTGGTTGTTGGGAGGGCCCTCGCCTAAATCATAGTTCTTTTGAGGGGGGGTTGAAATGAGGGTGCTGTGGTGGTCGTTACCAATGTTGGTTTTTCTCATTCACAAGTTAGGAAAAACAACATTATTTATGGCAATTTATTTAATGTTATCATACTAAATGATTTTATCCATGTATTATTGCAAAATAAGTTGCAGTTTGGCCTCATGATTCTAATTTCAGGTGATTCACCTTATTTAATTTTATTACTTCCAATGTTATTGATAAGGCTGGCCCTTTGCTGTTCATGTGATTTTCATGATGGATTAGAATGGTTTTCAGCAGAGATATTTTGAAGCTTGTATTTTTTACCCTTGCTCTCCATAGTTTTTCTATAATTTTTCCTAATTATTCGAAAATGCTCTCTTGTGAAGATATTCAAGGCCATTTGGAAGAATTGAACAGAGATTGAATTAGTCCATATTTTATGTTATCTCCAAGTGTTTTCCTATTTCTCAACTTACTTACTGCAAATTGGATTTCTCAATATTGTATTCCTAAAAAACTATTCATATTTGAACTCTAGACTTTACAAATAATTCCTAATTGTACCTTTTAATTAAAATTTTCATTACACTTCACATTTCTGATTGGATGAAAGAGTCTGTTTGTTGGGAGGGGACCCAGAGATCTATATTCTTGTTCTTTTGAGGGGGAGGGCTTGGATGAGGGTGTTGTGGGGATTGTTACCAACACTGATTTTCTCATTCATAAGAAAAAAATGCTATTCATAGCAGTTTTTTAGTATTATTGTTATAAATGATTTTATCCAAGTATTATTGCAAAATAAACTGCAGTTTGGCCTAATGATTTTAACTGCAAGTAATTTCCCTATTTAAATTTGTTTTTTCTGATGTTGTTATCTCCCAAGTGTTTTCATATTCTCAACTTATCTATCACAAATTGTATTTCTCAATATTGTACTCCTAAATGCTACTCATATTTAAGCTCTAGACTTTACAAATAATTCCTAATTGTAACATTCATTTGGTTAATCTTCTCATGGAATAATGCTTTGAGTTTTCACGGGTTGATCAATTTCTGGAAATGCTATGGATAAAAAAATTCAATGTGTCATTTCAAATCTCCATATTACACTATGTAAATCAATATTTACTTTGTAAAATATTTTATACTCAATAAAGTCTTTTTTTTTTTTAAAAAAAAAAACAATAACTATTAAATAAAGAAAATTATCAGTGCCTAAAATCAGATTAAACTATGAGTAAACAGAATTAATTTTTTTTTCTATTTATAAATGAGCATAGCCATTCCAATTCCCCCCCTCCCCAGTCTGAAAAGGAGAAAAGAAGATTAAAGAAAAAAGAAAAAAAGTTCTCTACAAATGAGGTTTACAATGACTACACAAACCAATCTGTAAATTGTACCCATATATAGAACATGCTAATCCAATTTTCTGTTTACTTGATATTTTACAAATCTTTTAATTTTTTTTTTTTACCAGAAAATGTTTCTTTTTAACATTCTTCAATACCATGCCTAATTGTCACTCTCCAATATATTCTATTTTGTGCCATATCTTTTCAATTGGAAAAAATTGAAATTCTACTTCTTTGTTGTAATGGTATATGCCATTACATTAATTTAAAATTAGAGTAAAAAAGGTTTTAAGTTCGTAAATAAAAAAACTAAAAGCTAAAATTAAAGAATTGTTCAATGTACATATATATATATTCACACAGATGCAAAACTTTAAAATTTTTTTTTTTTTTAGAAAAAAATATATTTGAACGTACTTTTTTTATAAAAAAGTATAAGATCTAAAGATAAAATATTTTTGCAAATGGAAATAATGTGTTTATTAATTAAACAAAAAGCAAACTAGCCCTTGGGGCTCTTATATAAAAAAGTCAGATAAAGATATAGATAAGAGAATAAAAAAATTGGAATGTCCAATAGAAGCAGTAACCAATTGCTCAGACCTTAATGGAAATTATTGGAACAGGAAACTATGTTCAATGAATCCGGAGGAGTACTATAAAAGAAAAAAAAATTCAAATTAAAACAGTTCCAGCTTGATTTCATGAGAAGGGCGATAAGATGCACTTGTCACTCTCCCTCACTTATTTCAATAAAATGACTGTAATACCAGGATTGAACCAGCTAAGGCCACCTCCAGAACAACAGACCAGACTTCAAATAGAGACTTCACAGGAATTGGCACCAGGAACCAGGATCTTATACTGTAAGACATGAACTATAAAATTTAAAAATAATTAAGAACTTTCATTAAGATTTGACAAGCTTTAAAGATTCAGCTAACCTAAATTTTAAAATGAACTCTTATCTGACTTTCAAGTTTTCAAATTAATTATTAATGTTTAATTTTTATATATTTGAGTTTGCTAAAAATCATTTCCATTTTTTTTTTGTTATTAATATTTATTGTATAAGTCATTTAAATGCATTAAATTTAAGTTGGGTACAGACACTTGCATAGATTCGTTAATGTTTAATTATGTTTTTGTTTTCATATTTGATTAAAATATATAGACATTCAGTAAATAATGATACCTTACAGTGAGTATCTAAAATGTATTTATTCGGATGTCTTTTGAGTTATTGGTGTCAATGCGGCATCTTATGATGAATGCCAAAGGGTTTCTTGTAAATTTCCCTCTGCAATTCCATCAATGACTTTATATTTTGATCATTTATGTTTATTTTGAAATGTTTTTAACCATGTAATCTATGTAGCTGATCTGTACTTAACATTAAAAACAAACTATTATAAAATTCATCTGTGTGAACTTATATAAATGTTAAATTTAAGTCAGGCATAAATGGCTATATAAATTTGTAAAGTTATATTAATTAATTAAGGGAGGGTTAATCTTAGGTTATTTGTTTCATAGTTGGATTGAGTCAATGGATTGGATATATCAGTGTAATTAGTAAATGTAGTATGAGGTCCACTATGGGCAGGATCTTCATTATACACTGCACACCCCCTTTTTGCCTGTTGAAGGGATAGTAAGATGGAAAATGCAGTTCCTTCCTATGGAGTTTTTTATTGTTCTTCTTGCCAGACAGATGTAGCATTCCTGTTTGGATGAGAGTCAATGTCTTCTTTAACCATACTGTTCAGATGTACATTCCTGACAGTATGGTATTTTGTGCTGTCATATTTCATGCTGCATTGAATACATCGATGTATCAGATGGATTGATGCTGGTTTGACTGCAAATTTTTGGCCTAAGGTTGAATAAGGGATAGAATATTTTCTTTTCAAATGCAATCTATGTAGTTTATTCATACTCGACACTCTTAAAAAAAATTAAATTCATCTGTGAGGATGGTTTAAAATTTTAAAATAATAATTTAAATTAAAAGTAAATATTAAAATCTAAATAATAAATGTTATTCCTCAAATTTTAAATATTATATATGTGTGTTAATAAATGTTTGTGTATTAATTACTGGCAGAGGCTTTAATTTTTTTATATTTAAGATATATTTTAAACAAATTTATATATTATTATCTCTGCATCTCCACTGAGCTAGTCACTGGGGCTAACAGTCTTAATAAATAAAAGTTGGATCTTTAACAGCACGTATCTGCCTACTCTATAAATTTTCTAGGTTCAAGTAGCCTAGTGGTACTCTGCAGATACGATAAGACTGCTAGCTTCAATAATCTCCCAGACCATTATTATTGGCCTCCCAACATGAGCCGATGTTTAATAAACCACAAGTACCCTGAGAATATTAAAAATAAATCATGCCAGTAACATTTTTTCTGAAATAAGTATATTTTTGTATTAATGTAAAGTTATAGGTTGAATTTTGTTTTAAAAGTACTGCCATTAAGAAAAATTGCACATATGTAGGAATAAATGTGAGGAATAAAATGTAATAATTTATATAAATCATAATTCTTTTTTTTTTTTAAAAAATCTTATTTAAAATCCAACCGTTTAACTTGCCTAAGTAATAGTTAAAAGTAGAAGAAAAGAAACTTGGAAAAAAGGGGGCAGAAATTTAGCTGGTAAAAAGAAATCAACAGTTAACCATTTTTTTAATCATTATATTTGTGTGTAATTAATGACCAAAGTTGTTTTTTTGAAATTTTCGGTAATATATAATCAATTTGTGTAACGTAATTACTAACACGAGGTAAATTCTTTTTAACATTCTTCAATACCATGCCTAATTGTCACTCTCCAATATATTCCATTCTGTGCCATATCTTTTCAATGGGAAAAAATTAAAATTCTACTTCTTTGTAGTGTCTTTGAGATAATCATTATATCATAGATAGGATCTATCTTCCACAAAAAAACAAAACAATTTAACTATAAAACATCCTTGTAGAAAGTCTTCCTATGTTCATTAGTTTTAATTTCTCTAGTCTAATGGTGGTATGATTTTATAATAGTGGACTCAATAGTATAACATCCAGAAAGCTGAAAAACATATTGATATGTTTTATAATCTCACCAATGTACTTATTTTATGAAGAAACATTAACTGAAGCTTTATTAATGTTTTTACATTGTATTGATAGATTGTATAAAATAACAGCTTTATATACAACTAACTTAGTTGTAGTAATGATGAAATACTCTATCTTTTAACTTATTAAAAACAGCAGCAGCACATTGCAATCCTTGTTATGTTATAGCATTTAACTATCAATACTAAAAGTTACTGAGAATTTTCAGTCACTGTTTGATAAAAATGCTTGACTTTTTTTTGAACATTATTCAAAATATTTAAAATATTCTGCAAATTTTCTTTTATACTGTTAAAATAGCACATCATTGGCATACTGTAAATCCAAAATAAAAGAAGTTCTTCTTTTCACTTTTAAGTGATTTAAATTAAAATTCCTTCCATCAAATTTTTATTGTATCTTGATACCAGTTTGATTAAACCACCTGTAAAAATTCCAAAGACAACTGTCATAGAAATTGAACAAGTCCTTATTTAACACCACTTTTTATTTTAGATGCTTTAGACTTTTCAACTGTAGTAATAATTCTTTATATATCTTATAAATATTTTATAATATAAATAAATTTTAGTGAGCAACCAACTAATTTCAAACAATAACGTTGACCTATCCTGTTAACTAAATCAAATGACTTGTTCAAATCAATAAAATAAATATATAAATTGCTCCTTTGTTCATGATATTTTTTTGCATTTCCATGACAGCAAAAACATATTTAAAATGTTTTTTGATTCTCTATATTCAATAAAATTCTTTATAGTATCTTTGTTGTAGTTCTTAATAATGATATACCTTGATAATTATTGCAAGCTTGTCTATTCTCTTTGTTTTTAAAATTAGAACAATAACATCATCCTTAAAATCAGGTAGCACAATTTCATGAATCTATATATTCCTAAAAACATTCAATATTTTTGAAGCTGTCAAACTACCAGATTTAAAAACATTTCGGGTATTTCATCAGGACTTGCAATCTTTCCATTTTTAAGATTACGAAAAGCTACTTTGACTTCAGTAATTTGGATATCTTTGTCCAAATCTAAATTAGATAGAATGGATATATTGTTAAAAGTTGTCACATCAATTCTTGTAATATTATTCAAAAGATAATCAAAATATCCCTTCCACCTGTTCAAAATTTCATTGTTACCATGCAAAAAAGTGACGTTTCTGGATTTAATAGAGTTATGACACTGATTTTTAGGTCCATACACTGCTTTCAATACAGCAAAAAAAATTTTGAATGATGACAATTAGCAAATGTCTATATATTTTTCAAAGTTCTAATCTATCAATAATTTCTACTCTTCTGGTCAGTTCATTGAACTTCTGTTTTTTTATATTTATTATGAAGTTATGCATTTAATCTATTATTCTGCTAAGAAGAAAATGTCACATGTTTCTTTTAATTAAATTACTCATGATTCTTCTTGTTAATGAATCCAATAATAGATTTGTTTGTATCCATAATACACTCCTTAAGATAATTCCATACTCAGTAGCATGACAGCCCTCAAAATCCAAATTAGCAATTTTAATGTTTAATGGCTATAAAATTTAATACATATAGAAGGCTTTTCTAAAGAATAATCAATTTTCTTGTGAATGTGATTGGATTAATATCTATTTTTAATGCAACTACTATTTTAAGAGAGTCTTAATCTGTGATCTCTCAATAAATGAGTTTCCAAGTGCTTGTATAAGTAGTTCTCTGGTATTATGAATCATAGCTATAACATAATCTATTAAAAGCTCTTGTTTTGAGTGGAAGAATTCATGTTGTCATGCTTTTTCAGCCTAAACATAGTGCTTATGATAGTCAACCCATGTATTGTGTATAAAACTCAATAATAAAAATCATTTCACTATATAGCACAAATATCATTATTTCCAATAACATTTGGATAAAGCCTACTATTGTATCATTACCTGTATAAAATATCCAAAAAAAGTTCTTAATAGCATTGTGATAATAATGCTATCCAATAGAGAATAAAAGCTCTCCTCTAAATTCTGTGAATCTAAGATTGGAGGATAGGCATTAATAAGTTGAGCACAAGTTCCATTGTTCTAATCAACTTTTAGCAACATTAACTTTTTATTGACATAATGAGGAATTCAAATGATAGAAGATACACAATTTGATTTTATAGAAACCAATATCATACCTTCTTCTTTTATTGATTGGCTTGTCTATTTAAAAATATATATTCATCAATCTGTTTTATTAATATTCTTTCCTCTGGGTGATGATTTTTACTAAGATCATATTAACTTAAATTTATAATATTTATCTTTAGTATCACCACTGCTTCTGGATTTGCCAAGACTACTGACATCACTATTCTTCTTATTATTTTTATTGCTGAAATTAGTAATATATCAGTTGTGATAAACTAGTCAGATTGGGTGAAATATATCATTTTAAACTACATTTTCTATGCTCTTTTATGCCTGTGGTGATCAGGGAGATTTTTATCATTGCTTTCTTACTTCTCAAAGGATTGTGCAAAAAGAAAAAAAAAGAAAAGAAAATTAGAGTCTGAGATGCTGTGCTTATGATTAGAAGATGGATATGTTGCCTAACATTCCCACCTATTGCTCCAATTAGTATAAACAGATATCTGATACCATGAGAGGACTCATGATGATCAGGCCCTACAGTAATGTAAGTGATAAATAAAAAGTCCCAGAAAAGACTGTTTGTATTGAAAACAGTACCTATCCTTTGATAAATGAACATCCTATCCTGCCATGGCAGCAGAAAATCTTGTTCGCATTATGTTTATTTGTTATTCACAGTTGCCTTCATAGCTGAAGGACATTCCATTATCCACAGGTGGATTTCACATATAGCCTGAGAATATTAGGCAAACAGTAAAGTACAAGCAAATAGTGAGTATAAAAGCGCTACATGATTTGTAAATAAATATAAAAATACCTTAACAAATGAAAATATCGAAGTAAATCGATAAAATATACTAAAATAAAATATAAAATAGAATTGTTTAATATATTTATGTTTTGCAGATGTATAATAGATGGTTGAAAAGGCATAAGTAAGATATATATATATTATTTAACTACACATTCTCAGATCTATCATATTCCACTTACTTTTTACAGAGAAGAAAAGTAAAACTGTCATTGAAATCAAAATGGCTAATATAACTAAAAGGAAGTGATTAAAAGTTTTATTTACTTTCCTATTCCTTCCTTTCTAATGTATTTAACTTCTGATAGATAACTGCAAGGCAAAAGATCCACATTAATATTGATTTTTCATATGCTAACTTATGATCACACAGCTTAAAAGTTTAAAAAGATTTAAAAAAACTAAAATTATTTTTTAATTCTACTGTAGATTATTTAATAACAATAAGCGTTAGCACCTTTCATAGACTATATATATATATATATATATATATATATATATATATATAGTAGTATCTATATATCGCACTAAGTTATATATATATATATATATAACTTAGTGCGATATATACATACTGGGTGCAATGGCTGAAAGGTGAAATTCTAAATCTTTTTTTTAGTTTGCAAAACTGAAAATTTATAAGCAAGCTATATTTTTTTTTTTTAAAAAATTTGTCTATAATCTATCCATCTAGTTATTGTTCAATAAATAGATATTTTGTTAATCTTAGCTGGAGATAAATTATTCAGATTAATTATGATTGGTCAAATGAATGTTGGTAGACATAAGACGCAATCTTTGCCATTGTCAAAAAAAGCATCATATTTTTTTAAAAGGTATGATCATAGTTTATTTTTATCATTAACATCATATATAAGTAATTCAATGATTATAAAATATTTTTGGATGTTTTTCAAATGTATAATATACATTCCAGCAACATCAAATATATTTTATAAATGTAATGTCAATTTCTAAGACATTTTATATTGGAAAATAAGTATTAAAGAATTATGAATAACAAAAAGATATTATTTTGGAAACCAGCAATTAAAATTTTGGAAATCTCATGTGGTTTCTAAGTTATAATGATATGGATGTTATAAATATGACCATTCATAAATAATAATTTTAAATCAAAAATATAAATTATATTCTGAAAAAATGTATATGATATCATGTGCTCCAGAGAAGAAACCTGATTTTCATAATCTAATTTTTGTTTTTATGAAGTCATTTATAGAAAAAAAAAAATCCTAAATTTGATTGGAAAATCATCAGCAATATAGATCAATTTTCCAGTTTGAATTACAGATTTAAATTGTATGCCATGTGATCACAAATAAGGACCTTCATTGTAAATACTCACAATAGCGAAAAAGCAACATTTCTGAATTTAAAAAATGCTTAAAAAGTAGTTATTACTTCTCCTTTTAGATTTCTAAACTGCCATTAAAATATGAACATTATTCGTTTCTATTCTTAGTACATTCACTGCTTAGTGTAAGCCCAAAGATTATTAATGCAGTGTTTTTTTATTGATTTCTGTATCACAGTAAAATAACTCCTTCTTTTTTACTGCTTAGTAATATATATATATGCATACATAAATTATTTTGTTTTTTTATGTTTACATAAATTATTTTGTTTTTTTATTCGATTTTTAATTTTATACACATTTATAAACTTTATATAAATATTTCAATTTTGCTATAGTAATATATTATTTGAAACATTGAAATATTTGATAGAATTATAAATATTAAATGTATGTCACTATATATATTGCAATTGCTTATCTATAGGCATACCACCATATCATATCTGTACTGGTCAGCTCATGGCTATTTGGTTGTTACCCATTCCATGCACACTATCTACTTATGATGACCAAAGGTACAACTTATTAGACAAATAACCTTTTTTACAACTATGTACAATTTTACTGAGCTTAATTATATTTTTATTATAACTTTATCAATGGTTAGCCATTGGATCAGGCAATAAAGAAATATTTGTAATTAATGACTAACAATCATTTTTTATTCCTATAACTCTTATTAGAATTCTTAATTTTTAGACTGCTTTTAACTATAAATACTAGCTTTTAATCTTCCTATCACTTAATTAGTTATATAAACATGCGTGCACACACACAGACCCATAATAAGGTACGAATATTTTGACATGTTGCTAGGAATAAGAAGGCTGAGATTATAATAAAATTAATAATTTAATAATAGTAGTTACAACAATATTTTAAATATTACCCCTCAATTTCTAAAAATAAAAAAAAGATTTTCTTGATTATACAGAAACCAGCAATAATTATTTAAAATACATAATCACAAAAAATATTTAAAATCACTTAAATCATTAATAATAAAATAATAATAATAATGCAATTAATACAAGGTAAAATTAATGTATTTTAACCTCTGGTTCAAAAGCCATTTCAGTTTATAGTTCAAAGTACATATGTTTTTTCTTTCTTCTAGAATTATGAATATGTGCATACATATACTCAAGATCACAGGCATATCTGTTATGATTATGGGTTTGAAGTTAACTTCCATGATTAAAATATGCTGACTGATGTTTCTTCAACTGGGAATGTCCATCTTTCTGGTTTATATACTGTCTTTCCCATAATACACACAGGTACTGTAATAATTCTGTATTTGTTTGCTGGTCTGGATTCTCTTAAAAAGCATTAGCTATGTATAAGGTCACTTCTTTTTACATGAATGTCATTGTCTCTCTCTCAGCAGATTGTTTATAAACACATTTAGCAGACAAGGACATTGTTGAGTGACTTCAGGTGAATAAATGTGATCAGAACTTATAAAAGTTGGACTTTACCCATTTATGTTAGCTAATAGAAAAAATTATTTTCCATTTTCTTATACAACAAGTGAGCTTACTTCAGGCTTGATAACCAAAAGCAATTTAACGCCAGGGATTAAATCTTCTTTTCTAGTGATAAGTTTGCTTTCTTCCCTCAAGTTCATCTGCCAATAGAGAGGGATATATATAGCAATGAACACATACATATTATAGCCAACAATTTCTGATCATTGAACCGGATCCACACAATCAAATTAACAAAAATTTTACTTATCTTCATTAATTAATCTAATTCTTTTTTTAACAAAAGAAATGAATTACCAAATCTAAAAATCTTATTACAGATCTGGTTATCTATTAATTACAGAGATAAACTTACCACAAAAGAATAAAAAAATCCTTAATATTAAATATTTAACTTTTTTTTTTTTTAAAAAATATAAACTTATTATTTTTTCTTTTCTTTTATCAAAGTTTTATAAACAAAATACTTTACTTGAATCATATAGCCAAGTAAAACTTTATATCATTGGAACCATTAATTAAATACTATACATATAATAATAAAAAAATACAATGTGAAAATTTTCTTTATTTTTACTAAAGAAAATGCCCCTTTATTTGTAATAAAATAAACATTGAAGAATTTAAACCCATGTGCCATAACGTTCTGGTACAGTATATTGATAGCTAATGTAGCAAGATGATAAACATGTTGCAGAAGTATATGTAATGATATATATATATATATAATTATTTGAGTACTTGCCACTCTTATTGATTCAATAAAAATTAATATTAGAAGTTTAAAAATCAATAGGTGGTAATGGGCATTCTACAGCAGCAATGTTTCTTACTCATTACACTAGAATATTTATTAGTGTGGGTCACTATCCATAAACAATGCCACTAGCAACCTAGGTTTGAACCTATATTCATTTAGTGGTCATCCCATCACAATTAACAACAGCCTAAAATTCATGAAACTTATTCACAATATTGCATTATTTTAGTTTAAACCACAGATGATAAATTTGTAAAATGTGTAAATTATAAGTGAACAAACAAAAATTATATAACATGGAACAACAGTTTTATTCCACATAATGAAAACCATGTATATATATATATATATATATATATTGTAACCACCATGTATATATATATATATATATATATATTGTAACCAGTTGGGTTACATCACACACTCTAATATAATGTATGTGAATATATATATGTAAAATAAAGGAAAAGTAGAAATAAACATAGAATAAATTTTTGTAGATATTTTTCTATATTTTCTAAAATAAATTTCCGATTTAAAATAAAAATTGTATTATGAAATTCATATTTTAAAAAGGTCTGATAAATGTTATTTGCAATTCTGATTTTGAAATTTAAATATAAGCCTGTTTTTTTTGATAATTTTGAAAACAATGTCTATTTTTAAAATTTTTTGATTAATACTTGTATAAAATATCTTTTTTAATTAATGCTTGTTTTCATTTCTACTATGTAGTTAAAAATCTTTGTAGATTAAAAATTCTAAAGGATTATCACACCTTTGGTCAAATTCCAAAGATTAATGTAAAAATGTAAAAATCACACTTTGATAGAAATTTCCAGCTTGTTTTTAAATGGATTAAAGTTAATTGAAAACAGCCACTGTGTTTTTGTCACCTGACCTACCAAAGTTATAAAAGACTGATAAAAAAATATCAGTTAGTTTTTTTGCTTGTAGTTTGTAAGAGTTGACCAAAGGAGTCTGGTTGTAGTATTTTAAGCAGTGGCCAACTGGGCCACTGCATAGTCTGGATAATAATTTTTATAAGAACAGTCAGCTGAAAATTGGTTTTAATATTTTACTGCAACTTGATAAAGTGCAGCAGTTGGTTTTAGCTGACAAGAGAGTTTGCAGAATAGCTACCATAGGTTGGTGTAGTTGAAGGCAAGATAATAGACTGTTTTCCTTAGTAGGAGTTTGAATTCACATGGAGTAAATGACCCACTTCTTTATGCTGTAATTCATAGCCTTAAACATGGAAAGGACAGCTGCTTGTCTGGAACAGTTCTACACAGACAGGAGACCAATTATGGACCAACATTATAGATGGATTATACTTTGACCTGATGATGACAATCACTAAAACCAAACTCACCAAGAAAAAAATTTTCCAACTTGCTGAAAGGCAGAGAAACATGGATAACCCTATATACAACTGGTGGTGAGTAGCGTTATATATGATAAGGAAGTTTTAAACAATTTCCTTAGTAAAATGACATTTTTATAACTGATAGAAATATATAAAACGATATTAGTTTAAAATCGTTTATTAGAAGAAAAAAACTGTTTACAGTTATATTTATAATTTAGAAAGAAAAAAACTACAAAGAAAGTTATAATTAATAATCAAAAAAAAGATTTCCAAAAATCTTTTAGACTAGAAAAAAGAAAGACATTTTAAATCAATTAACTGTCAAAAATTTGATAGTTCTTATTTTAAAGAAAAAGATTATATTCAGCAAAGAGGATTAAATTGCGAAATAATCTTTAATAATTTTATTGTGATAAATACAAATGTTATGTATATAAATTAATGTTTCGCACGTCTGTGCAAATTATATATACGTGTTTCAGTAAACCTAGTATGTAAAATGTATTTCATTTAACTGAAATTGCAATCATTTATTGTATTGTATATAATTTGAATATATTTTATTATACGTTTTGTAAATTATGTAACAATTTAAATGTTGAATAGTAATTATTTAAATCTCAATGTGATCATTTGAAATTCTGTATTATAATCAAAATCAGAAAATTCACACACATATGTGTGCTATATATGTCAATTGTATTGTAAATAACAATGCGTGTCAGATAGACTCTTAGATGTAAAATTTTGATAATTTTTCTAAATTAAATGTTAATTCAAACATGTTTATTTTGTATCAAGCCACATGCCTGTGTGCTGAATGGGTTTGAATAAACATAATTTATTAATCATGTAACTCAATGAATACTTTTCAAAATCAGAACCCTTAACCTATAAGACCTTAAATATCATTTATTTTATTTTTTTTTGTTATTAATAAACTTGTATTTAATTGTTAAAAATTGTATTCCATCATCTCTTGTTCACATACAGTAATAGAGCCCATGTTCTCTGAGCTAGATTTTGGACACGGATAAATGGGGATGTGTTTAGTGCTTTGGGCATCCAGTGATGATAAATCATCATCCTGGTTGGTGCAAAAGAGGATAGTCTTTAAATCCCATGCACTATATTTTATTTTACTTTAGTCTTATTAAAAATTTAAGTTTATAGTTGGCCAGTACAAGTGGCCTGAGCATTGATGATGATCAGCGTGTTTTAATGTCCCAGCATTATTGTTTTGATTTCTGATTATTGTGTATTTTTAATGGATGGGCACTAAACTGGTGCATTCAAGATATGTTTATATAATTGCCCAAGCTGGCAAAGGCTCAATAGTTAGCCTGGTCTATAGAAGACCCATTTCCAATCCAGTCACAAGGTTGACTGTTGATTTACTGTACTGATGTATTATATTGTGGATCATTCATGATGAGTGATTATTTTTCTTGAGTACTCATACTTACTTTTATTTATAATGCTGGTTGATTAATTATTTTAGTTGCTCTTCTGAGTTAGCTTCTGATCTCTCAGTGATCTCTCTTAATGTTTTCAGAGATTCTTTAATCTCATGCTCTTATAAAATATTATATTACTTATTATATTTTGTAAATATTTTAATTAAATGGACTGGGAGTGATGATGTTTTGCCATCACCCAGTTTCATTCTTTTTTCACAACTTTCCCACTTTCTTTATATCACCCACTTCATCCCATTACAATATATATATATATATATATATATATATATATATCTATATATATATATTTATATATATATATATATATCTTTATATATATATATATATATATATATATATATATATTGTAATGGGATAAAAAAATCCTGTTACTCAGTTATGGCTGTTCTTAATTATTACGCTATATAATATTTATGGATATTTATTTGTTTTCTTTTTATCAATAAAGTAATTTTTATTTAGTTCATTAATCAATCCTATATACTTTTTGACTTGGTTGGAAATGTATAAACTAATCCATTAAGTTATTATATATTGTTGATAAAGTAAACTTACATTATTCCATGATACTTTTTCATTAGTTTGTAGTCATATAAGTCAATTTGTTTGGTTGTAGTTTTGGGTTTGTATCAGTAGTCTTTCTCCTCTTTTTTCTTGTAGGGTTGATAAAAAATCGAGCCAGATGGTGTGACAATGATTTTTTATTCATGAACCAGAGATATCTTCTTTCATACTAGGACAGTCATTCCAATTTATGGCTGAATAGTATCAACTCTTAGGCTTGACTTTTTTTTTGACAATCTCGGGATTTTAAAAGTGATGAGGCTGCCTTCTTCCCATTTTACCTCAATTAGATGTTGAACTATAATTTTACCTTTTAATTTCCATATTGGAAAAGACAACAGAAGAACAAAAAACTTTTATATTTTTATAAAACTAAACTGTTTTTAAATAACAAATATTCTACTCTGATAAAATTCTACTAGTATTTAAATCTTTTGATTTTATATGTTATAAATTCACTATTGATATAAACTTATGGTTTTAATAACATACTTTCTTGATATTTAAACAATTCTTTCTGATAACAAACTCTCACTCCAAGCTTCCCCCAATTTTAATACATATTATGATACTTTTATTTTTATACTTAAAAATTTGCCAACCATTCTACTAATGTATATTACCAATTGCTTGAAATATCAGATATATTGAGTTTATAATTTAACTTATGTAGATAGACTACTAAACTTACTCATCATCAGGTCCTTAGTTGGTTGTGCCATTAAATAAATAAATATATGATATCGAACATTGATGTTTCATATTGAGAGACTATTTAAGTGAATAAACATACATTATAGCAGAATCTGATAGATCACTGAGAGTAATCTCTTGTAGTATCTTGATTCTTGGTAAGATAAAGAAATGGTACAGCAGATAACAGTAAACACATGCCAAACAAATCTAACAATTAACAACAATATTCATTAATAATAGTAAAGCTAATAAAGAAGAGCTTACATTAATAGTAGTTTGAATTATATTTAGCTCAATTATTTATTAAATATATATAATCCTTTTTAAAGAAGTAGTTAATGTAATTGATAGTTAATAGTTTTGATTCTCCTCTTTGAATTAGCTCTATTCATTAAATAATTGAGTATGAATGTAACAGAACTCTCCATATACTTGACAATTGCAAAATGTGAGCACATGTCACTATAAAAACATTATTATTAAGTATTGGCAAACTTTATTATTAATCAAGCTCACATGTGATGATTTTAATAGCACACCTCATATGCAATGCATGATCCAAGCCACAAGTGGAAACATAATGAACAATAATAAATAGACATGAAAGTAATCCATGTTAAGTGAAAATATATATAAAGACTTAGGAAAAAATGCTTAACACTTGGTAAAAACAATAAGAATTGCAAATTTCATGTAATAAACATAAGTAAAAACATAAAAAATATATAAATGAGCATGGTCAGAAACTTATCTGAACTCAATCCTAAATCAAAATCTGCTATATATAGTAATAGACATAAAAATCAATAAAAGGCCAAATATATAAATAAAGCTCTCCATGGTATCTAAAAAAATCATTTGTACATCCACCCTCAAGCCAATAATCTCAATTTCTTTCAGGCATGGATGATATAAATAGTAAGTAATAAAAACTGCCAATACACATTCATGTACATAAAATGAGAAATGAATATATCAAATTCTGAACCTTTATTAATTAAAATATGTATTTAAAAAATATTAATCTAGAGTGGTTGTTTTTAAATCTAAATTACAAAAACTCCTTTTATTTTTGCTCAGAAAATCTAGGCTGTTTAAAACAGCAAAGAAATTGGAGGGGGGGGGGATTCTGTTCTAAGATTCTTTTTAAATAACTCTACTTTTTTTTGCATTTTATTACTTAATTTTCAAAGAACTTAAAATCATTAAAGAGACAAAACTGGAATATTTAAAGTCTATGATACATATAATAAATTAAAAGTATATACACTCTTATATCACTGACTGTCTAATATTTATAGCAAAGTAGTTCATGTAAAGATTTTACCATTAATGCATAGTGATTTGGGTTGAGTGCTCTTACTTCTGTACAGATTATATTTAAAAGAGTATCTTATGTTGATATACTTTCATGGAACCTTATTTGTTACTTGATTGTTGGGAAGTGCTTTTTTATAATGAGATCTAGGATATCACAATTGATTGGTTCATGATGTCAGTTGACAGGCAAATTTATCATATGCTATCTATAGGTTCATACAGGAGAGAAGTTTGTCTTTTGATTTTTTACCAATACATGTTTCTGATACAGACATTAGAGTGAGTCCAGAGTTCACTTTCCAGATAGGCACAGGGCAGGATAAACACAAAAGTCTCAAATGATGTAAGCAGAAGAGAGCAGATTTTAATAAACTCAGCAGAATAAAATAGAATCATTAATAATTTTTAGATAATCTTATACAAACACACTGCTTATTGTTCATCTCACTCAGGAATTTAAAGAATCTCCTCTATCAGTAACTAGTGATTAAAATAATTCTACTCAAATAAGTCAGTAAATTTACACTAATTAAGAAATTTCAAATTAATTGCATTAATTAAAGTATTTTCCAGACATCAATGCTTAAAAGAAATAAAACTATATTTTTGTTAAACTCTTAATTAATGCAAAGGATTAGAGTCAATAAAGAATATTTTACAAATTAAGCATTGTTTATAGACTTTATAAAAATATTCTACTAAAAAAAATTTGGTTACGAAGTTTACATTGTTATAGAAATCTTGATCTAATTTAATTTTTTTTACTATTAATGCATGTGCATATATATAATACTGCACTCATTAAAACACAACTTAAATAAAAAAACAACTAAAAAATTAACTTTGCTTTCCAAATTGATATACAAATTAAATTTTGAGAACAGCAAAGCATCTCAACTTATATACATACACACAAAGGAAATTGAGGGATTTATCTATTCAAACAACCAAAGATAACTTTATCATTGATATTGCTAGAAATCTATCAATTAATAATTAACAATACAGAGGCTAAATTACTTTTCTCTAATAACTTACAATAGATCTTTTATTTTGAATTTAATTGAAAAAAAAAGAACCTCTTTTACTTCTAACCCAAATTGTTATAAAGATTTAATGCAGACCATTCACATCTTGTTATGACATCATGGAAATAATAATTCATCTTTCTCAGATAGTTGTATATGCTAAATGAAATAATTTTATCCATTATATATATATAATTTAAATCAGGAATAGAAAAACATTGTTATTTCAGATCTTGAAAATGATCTTGATTAGGAGACATAAAAAATTCTCCTACAAAACTCTCATTTATCTTTTTTAAAACTATTATGTCTTTGGGAATCTTAGTAAGATTCATTGATTTTATTCTTTCCATGAAAACTTTTTTTGTCGATCAAAAAATTTTCAAATTTTTTTCAAAATATGTTTTAAATTCACATTCTAATCAGAAAATCCTTAATTACAGGATATATGTGGTGTATATAACAACTTCAATTAGCATACTTTAGAACAAAAATTCCAGAATATCTCTACAGATTCAACATCCTACTCAAACCATAGTCAATGAGTAAATAGTATGTTTAGATATGTTGGCTATGAGATATATCATAAAAAATAAATATGTATGAAGTTTGAAAAAAGAATGCATAAAGATTGAAAAAAAGTAAAGTTTCAGCTGGATTCACATTACAAATTTTAGGTATGCAGATAAATGTGATAACCACTATATCACAACACCTTTATATATATATATATATATATATATATATATATGTTGTGCCATTTCAGTTTAGTCAATAGCTAAATTTGTAGTAATGTGCATGAAAAAAAATGTGGAACAAAAATCATCATCACATTTTTATATAGGAAAGGAAGCTGTAGGGCACCCAAGTTTAAACCATACAGGATCAAGTTCCAAAAACTGAAGACAGAAAGAGAGTGGGGGAAACAGTTACATTCTTTATTTGTTTGTGTGTTGACAAATCATCAAAAAGAGTAGTACACACCTTTTGATTATTCAATAGTTAATTTTTCTTTTGTTAAAAAGTAAGGTTATAACACATATATGGGCAGTGTGGATGTGGACAAGCTATTTAGTTTGTTATTTCAATATTTCAAATAATAACTTTCTTCAAAATTAGTCTACCCTTTAAGCTAGATTCTACTATTTTATTCTATGCTTCTATTTTTTTTTCTATAGTTGTAATTTGAGTTTTTTAAAAAAAGTTGTAAGGATTTAATTTTAAATATTAGAATTATAATTTCTAAAAAGCATTCAGATTATTTTAATAGGCCAGTTTTTATAAATGATTTGAATAACAGTGCATGTGAGTGTATTGCATAAATAAATTGACATTTACACATATTGAAAATGAAAAAAAAGAGGAGTTAAAACTGTTAAATTCATTCCTTCACAATTTTGTGTTATAAGAAAAGATTGTTTTTTTGTGGGAGCTTAGACAATGTGTGAACTCTAATTTTAAAATCTTCTCATCCTAGATCAAAGAGAAAAGTTTTAGGTATTACATTTGGGACAGATATGTGAAGAAAAGTGATTAAAACAATTTTCCTTCAAAACAAGATCCATCTGAAAATCATGGTAGTGTGAATTTTCATATTTTTCTTTAACCAGCAGCTAGAGAAAGTTACACCATTGCTCTAATTAAATGAGTTGACTCAAAATCAAAATTAAAATATAAAAGGAGTTTCAAACATCAGTTAAGAGAGATTTTTAAATATTGAAACTAGGAAAAGACAAGCATTTAACTCTGCAAGATATCAATCTGAAATCATTTTTTTTATATAAAATTTTTTTGAAGATTGAATATATAAGGATGGTGGGTTAAAAATCTATATGTATCTCATTGGGGCAATCCCCTAACCCATCATAGAGCCAGCATATCATATAGGAATGAAAAAAAAGTCTTGTCTGAATTAAAAGTATTCTGCACCTTATGACTGATTGGGGAGAAATAAGATGTTTTAAATAGAAGAAAATGTTCACCTGCATTTGAAGGCTGAAGGAAAATGATTAATCTACTGATTAGTATTAAATTATCTAGTTCAATTATTCCAGTGAGTGAATTTAAACCTAAGCAAAATTATAAATGTGAGAACAACTGATATACTCCATCTATTAGAAGAATCTTGCTTAATAGGGAAGGAAGAAACAGTTCCAATGACAAATGGTTCCCACTGAAGCAAATAAACTCATCATCATCATCACCATCAAATAATTATAAGCCCCAAGAAAAGAGACTGTTCCAGTGAATCATGAAAATTGTTTGCTGCAAAAGTGTAGACATTTAACAAGCTATGTTCTAACTCTTGGTAGCCTCCACAAAGTAAAAGGGACTGGTAATACGAATTTTCATTATATATATTTTTTATGATATCAGAGACTATAGTAAAATTTTAGCAATAAAGTTTTATATTTTTTTATCTCAGAATTTTAAAAACAACCAAAATTGATTTAAACCAAGAATTTCTTCAGTAATAATAGATAAGCTTCATTAATGATTTTATGTATGTTAAAATGATTATACCTGCTCACTGATGAATTTTGTTTTCTAAAAGGGTATGATTGTCTATTAATCTAGAGTTATGAGATGTTATTAATATGTAAAATATTTTTTGTATTAATATTTGTTTTTAAATAATATTTTATTTCTAAGGGTATCAACACACACATGGTAATATATTAACTTGTTACATGTATATGATGGTGTGTGAATGTGAGAATAATAGGCAGCATTAAAATATTAGATTGTATTTGTTTTAAGTTAAAGAATAGTGGTCTCAGAATTAAAAAAATTGTTTCTGGAAATCTTGCTCTTTTTGATTCCACTAACATTTTTCTCCTTAATCATTCTACTTTACATGTTACATTATAAAAGTATGTGTGCACAAAGAGTGTTTTTTTATGAAATGTTTTTCTTGTGGATTGAAAATCTTAGCAAATTTGGTATCCAATTTAATATACATTATATCATTAACTGGAAAGGGGGAAGAACTTTAAATTAATATTATGATTTCAAAATAGTCAATTATTATTATTATTATTATTATTATTATTATTATTATTATTATTATTATTATTATTATTATTATTATTATTATTATTATTATTATTATTATTATTAATTTTCATGTTTATCTAGAAATTGTATGTATATGTTAGAAATGCAGTAATAAATGTTAATATTTGTTTTATTAAATGAGATGTATATATTTCATTAAGGGTATTCTTTACTAGTTGTGATCATTCATCATCAATGGGGACTATTAACTGTTTAAGTTCCAATTAGATATACTAAGATTAACCAATAGTTATGAATTTCTTTAGAATTAAATTTTTGGTTAGGCTTGGTTCTAAATCTGTGGTTGAAACCATTATCATTATTATCATCATCATCATCATCATCATCACATTTTAATTAATGAGCTAGATAAATGTTTAAAGGCCATAAATAAATAGTGATTTCATGGTATTTAGTGGACATTTGTGAATCATTATAATAACCACATTCCATCATCTACATCATTCAAGGATGAGTGAATTGCCATCCTAAATTAATAGTAAAATATGAGGTAGTAAAACTTATAGAGATATTAAAATGCATTTATCAGATTAAGATCTAGGAGATGATTTCTGTCTGATGAATTTTATATACACAACTTTAGTTTAAGGATGTTTTGTGTTTACCTAAAGGTTAGTGCATATGGTGATATGGGTCTACAATCAAACTCTTACATTTTTGTTCAAAATAAGGTACCAAAAAGGGGTTCAAACCTGGAACATTTGAAAAGGTTATGAAATATAACTTTGTCTAGGTTCAGATAGCCTAGGGGCACCATGCTAGACCATATTCACTTATTATTCACTTAAATATGCACTTGTCATCAAACCAAGAGATAAGAGTGGGTAAAATTTACTGTTGGACTTATTGAAGAAATGTTTTTATTTAGTTACAATGTACTCACAGACTTGATGTGGTTTCATAAATTATAATGTCTTAAGAGTTTATTTCAGTCACCCTGTGTTCCTACTTGTTTACTGAGGATGAAATGGCTGCCTATCTAGGGTTTGAATAGGCCAGACACCAGATATCTGAAATGACTAGTTTCAAGCATAAGTTTCTAAGCATTGTTAGTATGATATTATTTTACACTTGGAGTTGCTTTATATCTATTTCATCATCATTTTTCTCTTTTAAGACACAGACATTATATGCAGTGTGAGAATGATAGGTGGATATTATATTTCATAGGTATTAAGTTACAAAAATCTTAAGTAGAAATTAATTTTAGTTATAATGATTAATTCAAATTGATTACCAAAGGATGAATATAATCTTATGGCTACATTGCCATTCTGTCATAAATAATTATGTTACAATATATATATAAAATACATATTTTGCAGGTTCATATATATATAACTTATATATATATATATATATATATATATATATAGTATATATATTGTAAGGTGATGCCCAATCCTTATAAAAAAATGATAATAAGTAACTGATGTTTTAGGATAAAATGTATAAAGATTAAATAGGCAGCCAACTTTTAAAACCTAATTTTTTTTTTTAGATATTTGGAGACATATACACATATATATACACACAAACATAACCATACATTCATGAAGGAATGAACAAATTTATTTTTTTATTAAATGTAAAATAAAATATATACATATACACATATATATACATGAATGTAGATTTTAAATCATGACGTGACAAAAATAATAGAGAAAATATTTGACATTAAATTTTAGTAACCACGTTTCTTTTGTTTAAAAGAGAAAAAAAAGAGTAAACCTTTGTTGATTTTGGGAACGTGGAAAAATATCTAAGCAACAGATTTTTTTTTAGTTGTTGTTGGTTTTTCTTGTTCAAATGAAGTACATGAAAGTAAAGTTGTAGAATAAGAATATTTTAATTGTTATTATATTAGTTATTATGATTTCCTTTCATTATTAAAAATAAAATGTTTAATATTTGGAATTTTATTATTGATAAGTGTAAAATATTTTAAAAAGGAAAAAAAAAACATTATTTAATTGATGAACTTTCGTTCGTTCAAATAAATGCTAAGAGCTTCATAGTTATTTATCGTAAAAAAAATCTAATTGCTATAAAATGTTTCTTGAATAAAATAAAATCAACTAATGATGAAATAGAACTTTATTAACACTAATTTTTATTACTTTTAAAGTAAAATCTTTATCATGCGTCTCATACATATATAAATAAAACTGCATAGAAATAGCGTTTGTCTTATATTATAACGTAAGCCTTGGAAAAAGATTTATATTTAACAATTTATATGTGTGTAAATAATATCTAACAATGCACTTTTGCTAATTAAGTGTCGGGGGATTTTTCTATCCTCTTGGTGTCATTGGCATGTGATGAAGGATAATATTCATTGGTATATTTAATGTTTAAATCAACGTGGAAAGATCTGGAGATGGAATGGAAATGCATGGCTTTAAAATCAAATGCCCAGGAATTCAATTTCATCGTGGGAATTGTTAATGCTTAGAATGTTTAACATGACTTAATATACGTGAATAAAAGAAAGACATTATCTGCTAAGAATACAGAAGCTGCTCTTGAAAATTTAACTTGCTATTGTTTTAAGGAATTCCGAAATTTCATTATATTTTATGCTTTAAATATTTTTTTTTAAATGTATACTGAGAGTTGGGTTATGAATTTTTCTCACCCTTTTATTCATTTGTAGCAAACATTTTTTTTAAAAAAGAACCCATTTGTTTAGATTTTTATAGGGTGAGAGAAATACACAACTCAAAGTATACATCAATATATTATATATGTTTGTAAATAAAATATTAGCGTAATTGAATGCTTAAATTAAACTGGACAATGACTAAAACAAAAGGTAAGATTTTAAATATTTACATTTATTAGACAATTAATATATTAAAATCAAACTAATTAATAAGTAAATATATATAACATTTTCTTGTTTAAATGAATAACTGTTTATGAATGAACTATACAAAACACAAATTAGCAATTCATGGACATAACCTTGAGATACATTTAAAGGACATAAACAAAATGATAATCGTACATTTAGTAATATAATTTCATATTTAAAATAATTGATACATTATTGTAAATTATGCACTATAATTTTATAATTTTTATTTCAACTCATATTTTAATATTTAAATTACAGCTAGTCTTATTGTTGTAGAGATAAATTAATATTTTATAATAACCATGGATATATTTTGTTGATTTATAAATATCATAACTTTAAGCATGATCTGTTAATAAATATTTGTTGTTTGAAGTTAAAATCTTTGTTTCTCTGGTCTCTAGATTGTCAAGCATCATTCATACTTCACTCACCAGAATAGCTATTATACATGCATACAGATTTTTAATTTATTATTAGCATTAGCCATTAAGGATCTATATAGAGGTCACATTATTGCCATCCTATTTAATTCCATCCTTGAGCAGAGTTAAAGGCAAATGTCTACACTGAGTTAGAACCCCGAGTAGTAATAGGACCTGTAAGTAGAGAAGGCTCTGGGTGTACTATCCTAAAGGGTTTTACAGTCCATTACATATTTTGGCAACCCAAATATTTGGGGCATCGATTAATTAAATCTCACACCCTGTAGACTGCCGGTACTTTTTACGGTCCGTTACAATATATATATATAAATATATTGCACCTATGAAATTTGAGAAATATTTCAGTGTGTGGTAAGATGCCAGTCAAATTTTTTTAATTCTTTTTTGTTTAATTTTTGGATGATGAATATGTTAACTTATAAAATATTGAACTGTGTTGCTATGGTGACAATAATATTAATATAAAATTGTTTATTATTAATTGTATTATAAGATTCTAAATTGACATTATTCATTTTAAAAAGAAAAATGAATATGTAGATAATAAAAAATATAGTTTAGATGAAATTATTATTTTTTTGTTATATGTTTCATTTTCATTATTGCATTCATGATAGTCAATAATAAACAATAAAAATGAATGTTGAATATTTCAAATATATGTTTCCTTTTTACTTGTATGATAGTAGAAGTCCATATTTATAAAAATGTATTTTCATTGTAATGTGTTGAAAATGGGATGTACATTGTTTAGTTTTTGTTAAAATGAAAATTAGTATTTGTATTGTGAAATGTAAATTTTTGTTGTATGTAATAATTCTAGAATTTTAATTTTTATTTGTTGAATAATGCAAATTTTTATTAGAGAAATCAGAAATCACTTAATGAGTGAATGTAGAGGATTACTATGATTCCACTTATATCAATGAAACACTCCTTATAAATAGGATTGAATAGTTTGAACATGTTGACTCTCTTGTTTTTGTTTTAATACAGAAATATGTATAAATTTCTTTATATGATTTTTTATTTACCTTAAAAGTATACAATTAACTGAACAAAATAAAAGGTAATAAGCAACTTTATCTGCCCATGATCCAGGCAGAATTATTAGGATAAGTTTACAAACTAGTGACAATGTATTACAAAGGGAAAAAATCACCAAAAATTGCTTTATTATGTCATGAACCATCAGAATATTTTTATCTTTTAAAATGGATGTTACTTATATTTTAAAGATGGAATGCAAATGTCAGAATGTGTACAAGAGTCATGTTTACCTTCCTGTGTAATTTAATTAGATTGAGTGATCAAAATGATCTAAAATATGAATCAGTTTAATATTCCAACATATTATCTTAAAAAAAGCTAGTACCTATTTATTCATGATATTTAGAAATAATATTTGTTCATGAAAGTATATCTCTTTTTAACACTCATGAACATAAACTAGTACTTATGTGTATACATCATATAAACCAAATCATTATTATTTGAAAGAATAATTTGGATATATATATAAAACATCAGAAGTGACAAAATGTACTTTGAATTTAAAAGTTCTCACAATATATTAAATCTTCTCTGGAGCAAAGATACATACTATTGGTTGATAGTTTGAAATATACTCCAGGACTGTGATGCCATTTTGAAAATAAAGTATTTAAAAGACCTTCTCATTCAGATCATTTATTTATATTACAGCTGCAAATAGAAGGGGTTTGAACCTCAACCATACTTCCACATTGCTACTAAGCAACTTACTCCCCAAATCTCACCAAAATTTATTCTTAATGAATGCCTGGTGGTCAGAGAGAGATGAGAGCACAAACAGGAATTTTAACATGTATATAATGACCAGGTTTACTGAAGAAAATAATGCTATGGAATTTTAATAATAGTGAATGAAAGACAAATGAAAAACTTTATTATTTTACATTCACAGAGTACATAGAATTGATTAGTTGTGCTTCAGGCTATTTCCCTGCAATTAGATTCAGATATGAAAGAAAGATCCTTTAAAGTAAAAAAAACAAATTTACATTATAAGTTGGTAACATTTCTAACCAGTGGTAAGATTACATGATTGAAAGAGAGAGAGACATGATTAATACTACGGTGAGAGTACATGGTTTGTATAGCCTACCAAACTAATATATTCTTAGAAAAGTATTGAAATACCACCCTCTGTTACTACCTAAAATTCAATAGTGATCCCCCCTACAGATATTTTCAGTCATGATTGAAACATTTCAATAATATTTTATAAAGAAGGTTTTTGAAATAAATATAAATACAAAATGTTGTGGCCTAAGGTGATCAAAGATTATGGGAAATGATGAATCCTGAGACATAATGGCTACCAAGAGTCTAACATGAGTCTGGATAGCTCTCCATCTCTAAATTGAGTTAGAGAAAATGGAATTCATTCACTAATCATTGTAATCTGAATTCAGTAATGAAGTTTGTTGCTTATGTCAAGTTATGTACATATACATATTTGAAAGAGATGAGATCCAAGTTTATTAATCTTCATTGCAATCCTGAGGCAAGTATACTAGCCTATAAAGACTTGGTGAGAAAATTGCAAAAATGTGCAGAGACATACCTACAGATCACCTAGTAGGCAATATAATATAAATATGATCAAAAAAACCTTAGTTAGTAAACTTATACAAAACATTATAAAAGTCTAACTAAGCAGAAAAATCCCTTATAAAATACTTGTTCCTTTTTTCAATAATATTAAAATCACTTATGCAAAGGGGCAGAAATGTTAAAAATTAGTTAATGTTTAGCCAGTCTACCATAGAGTTAATACAAATTTATTTCTAAAACTTTAATATCAATACTCTCTTTTGCAACTAGATAAAAAAATGAAAGTTTTGTTATTTTCCATTCTTTAAAAATATACATATATATTTGTAACCTTTTGAATTGAATTAAAGAGAAACATATGGCAAAAAAATATAGGTAAGGGTCTTCCTTTTTCTTTTTTAACAAAAAAAAAAACTAAATCATATCTTTAATCATTAAATCTCAAGTCCTATATTAATAAACTAGGACTTAATAGGTAACATTGCATTATTGATAAAAAAAAATGGGGGAGAGTTTTCACTTTCTGCATTTAATTTTTTTTCTTTTTTTATGTAAAAAAACAACAACATATATATGAAATACTTAATTATAGTATTATACTGGTGATCAAATTTCAGTGAAACATTTTTTAAGCTAAGATTCCTCATTGCAATTATACATATTATACCCAACACCAATTACAATATTTTAAAAAAGAAAAAATATATAAACTATCATTTACAAGTGGTAAGTATATAAATTTAAAATATATAAATAAATAAAAAAAAACCCGTATGTCTACATATACTTTGAGAAAAGACAAACATTGCAAATAAGGGGATAGTTACCAGTAACTAGTGTGCATGTATCAAGATTGGTTCTGTTGATGTTGCATGGCAGTTATTTTTTATTCTTGAGTTTTATTTCATGTTTTTCATGAAAAGAATTAATTAATACAGGATAGGGATTTCCTGGGCATTTGTCTTGGTTTTACAGCTGGCTCACATCTTTATGCAGTCCCTGAGATGGGAGAGTGAAGGCAAAGAAAACTACCTTTGTATTTCTGTAGATTAACACAGTTATGGATTTGAATACATGTAGAGCAAATAAACTATAGCAACAATAAAAAAGCAGCAAGCAGAATTTCAAAAAATAATTTCTTTTTTAAAATAATTTACAACCAACTGCTAGAAATTATTAATATAAGAGCTTCAGCAGGCTTCTAGATTGAAGAACAAAAGAAATGTTCATTATTTATACCCTTTCCCCCAATTATATTTTTAATTAAACTACTTATTGGTAGCTTATTATTTCAAAATTTTCCCTGTTATCTATTTTTTTTAATTAAAATATTTCATAAATTGTTTTCTTAATGGATTTTATTTAATTATGAAAATTTATCTTATCTCTTTCTGCCATCATATTTTAAAAATAAAAATAAAATTTTTTCTTATTTTTTTATATTTTATTTCATTAACTTTTTCCTTTTTTAAAATAATTTCTCTTAAAATAATATATAACTATTAATGCAGGTAATTTTTTAAGTTTGAGAAAAACATAAATTTAATGTGGTTGGACTTAGAGTCTTAGCTAGTCCACAGTGAATGGTGAAGCCAACATATATATAATTGTATATAGGTGCACAGCTTCTATCTATCTATCTATCTATCTATCTATCTATCTATCTATCTATCTATCTATCTGTCTGTCTGTCTGTCTGTCTGTCTGTCTGTCTGTCTGTCTGTCTGTCTGTCTGTCTGTCTGTCTGTCTGTCTGTCTGTCTGTCTGTCTGTCTGTCTGTCTGTCTGTCTGTCTGTCTGTCTGTCTGTCTGTCTGTCTGTCTGTCTGTCTGTCTGTCTGTCTGTCTCCCCCCCCCCCCCCTCTATCTATCTATCTATCTATCTATCTATCTATCTATCTATCTATCTATCTATCTATCTATCTATCTATCTATCTATCTATCTATCTATCTATCTATCTATCTATCTATCTATCTATCTATCTATCTATCTATCTATCTATCTATCTATCTATCTATCTATCTATCTATCTATCTATCTATCTATCTATCTATCTATCTATCTATCTATCTATCTATCTATCTATCTATCTATCTATCTATCTATCTATCTATCTATCTATCTATCTATCTATCTTCATTTAAAAAGTAAAATTATTTATTGACAAATAATATACTTTTAAGTTAATTAATGATCTATTCATATACAAAATATAAGAGAGTTATGTTTTCCTAAGTTGAAACTTATATCTTGTTAGTAATTATTGTTTTAATATTAAAACACTCATTTTTTTATTTATTAATTTTAAAATTAACTTCAAATATATCATTTATATCAGAAGTTTTAAATTGTTTTTATCACAATAAGTATTCACTTTATTTTGTTTTAATAGATTTGTTTTTACTAACAAAGGAATATATATATATATATATATATATATATATATATATATATATATATTATATATATATATATATATATATTAAACTCTCTTGTATCTTGAAATGGATGAATGCCCTACAACATATTTTGTCTTACTTAGACATATATGTTTTGTATTTGGTATTAAATAATTGGTGATTGATAGGCATTCGCATCGTTAAATATAAAATTAATATTAAGTAATTATTTGTTGTACATGCAATTAGATTGTATGTATACATATCAATTTGTTTATAATTTATCCATTATATATATTATATAATTGATATTCATTTATTAATAAATTTTAATTTAACACAAATCAAATAAACTTGTCTGATTGTTGTACAAGTGTGCAATACAAATTTATTGATTAATGAGATTAAAATTAGACAAGATAAATTGACTATATCATAAAATTATTTGAAATAACTGTATCACATAATCCAAAAATCAAATCCCAGAAATGGTAAGTCATCATCATTATCAACCATTACCAATCCACTGCAGGATGAAGGTCTCTCCAAGTTTAATCCATCTTCTCCGATCTTTAGCTTCTCTTCTCCACATCACCCCTGCACATTTTTTTATTTCATTCATCCATCTCACATGTGGTCTCTTTCTGGGTCTTTTACAATCTCTTGGATTCCAGTTTAAAATTTCAATTGTCCATCTATTATCATCTCTTCTAACAATATGTCCAGCCCAACTCCACTTCAATCTTTTAATTTTTTCAATGAGGTCAGTAACACCTGTTTGTTCTCTTACCCATACATTGCGTTTACAATCTCTTCTTGTTACTCCCAACATACATCTCTCCATACTTCTTTGAGTGATCTGAAGTCTCTGAATTGCTCTTCTATTAAGTGTCCAAGTCTCAGATCCATAAGTAAGAACTGGTAAAACACATTTGTTAAAAACCTTTTTTTTCAAACACATAGGCATATTTCCTTTTAGTATCAAGTTATTTCTACCAAAAGCACTCCAACCAAGTTTAATTCTATGATTAATTTCCTCCATTATGTTTCCATCTGTATTAATAATCTGACCAAGGTATTTGTAATTGTTAACTTCCTCTAATTCATCATAATCAATCTTTATTTTCATATTTTGAGCAAATCGATTAAACATTACTTTAGTCTTTTTAACATTTCCTGCAACATTTCCTGTAGATCTGAAGCATTATTTGCAAAAGCAACTACATCATCTGTGAAATCTAAATGACTTAAATAATCACCATTTACTTTCACTCCTTTAGTTTCCCATTTCAATCCACAAAATACTTCATGCAGCCCTGCTGTAAAAAGTTTTGGAGATATGGAGTCACCTTGTCTTACACCTTTCTCAATGTTGACTTTCCCAGTGTCATTATGTAATCTAATTGTTGCTGTTGCATTTTTATAAATATTCTTTAAAATATGACAATATCCTGGATCTATACCTTGATGATCTAATGCTTTAATCACTGAAGAAATGTTTATAGAATCAAATGCCTTTTCATAATCTACAAATCCTAAGCATAATGGCAACTCATATTCATTTGTTCTTTCTATAATTTCTCTCAATACCTGGATATGATCTACTGTACTAAAACCACTTTTAAATTCAGCTTGTTCTCTTGGTTGGTGGAAATCCAATGTTCTCTGTAGACGAGTAGTAATTATCTTGGTAAAAATTTTATATAAAACTTATAAAAGGCTGATGAATCTGTAATTTCTAATATTTTCTTTATCACCTTTTTTAAATATTAATATTATTACTGCATTCTTCCAATCATCCAGTACATCTTTGTCATTTAGACATTTGGTATATAACTTTGCTAAAAAATTTTCTATTTCTTCACCTGCTTCTTTTAATATATCAATTATAATTCCATCATTACCTGGAGCCTTTCCTTTCTTCATACATTTAATTGCATGTCTCACTTCTTCATTTAAAATTCTGGGCAATTTGGAAGATGTAATAGATATAGGAGGTACTTGTTCTTTATTACTATATAATTCTTGATAAAAATCTTCTACCAATTTCATGATGTCATCTTTCCTTTTAGTAATAATTCCATCTTTTTTTCTTATTGCAGATATAAATTTCCTACCAATACCAAAATGTTGTTTTACATTCTTAAGACTTTTATTTTCTTCTACAGCTTTCCTTGCTAGTTCACAGTTATACTTTCTTATATCATTTTCAACTTTTTTCCGCACCATTTTACAAAATTCGAAATATTCAATTTTTTTAATGCATCATTTTGTATATCTTTATATTCCTTCTTTTCTTCATAAATTCTCTAGTCTCAGTAGAAATTTTATTGGTCAATTGCTGTTTCTTTCTACCAGCTATCTTTCTTGCAGTTTTCAAAAGTGTATCAGTTATTTTCATATTAATTTCATTCAAATCTGAATCATGTTCAAAATCTACTAATACTTGAAACTGATTTGTAAGTTCTAATTTAAATTCATTAGAATGTTTCTGAAGATTAGGAAGTAAGTATGGTTATATTATATTTTTGTATTGAATTCAATAGTTATTATCTGATTAGATATAAACTTTATATGGTAATAATCAAATATTTGTATATTTTATCTAAATTATTATTGTTTGAATAAGTACTGTAGTGAGTTCATGATTGGTCAATAAGATCTTAATCTTATTTAGTTATAAAGCTGATAATATATTTTGTTCTGTTATAAGTCAAAAGGATTTGTTTAATTATATTTAAATTTAGCTGATATTGATCATAAATGCAATTAAGTATTAAATTTTAATATTCGTACTTGATTATAATAAATGCTAATAATTCATTTATATGTTTTGATTATTACAATATACAGTTTTAATAATTTAGTTACATAAATTTTAAAATAAATTAATATGATTTGTTAATTGTACTTAAATTAATATCCAATAGAAAATTATTCTTTCTTTTACATACTGGTATGATTAGATATTATAGATTCAAGATTATCTTAAAGGTTTATTGATATTACATTATTATTAAGTATTTTATTTTGTTATAAATAGTGTGATTATTAATAGTAAATTAATATAAAAATATAAATAATAGTAAATTAATATAAGTATCATTTCATTTAATTGGGATTTAAAATTAATTATTGGATCATATATTTATTTAGACAAAATGAATATTGTAAACTTATAGGACATACTAAATCTATCATGTCAATCATTCATGATCTATTTTATTTAGATATGAACATCATAAAATTTTAGTATAAGCTTATATTAAAAGCAATGTTTGATTTCTTAGATATATTAAAATTTAATTGTTGAATAATTTATTATTATTATTATTATTATTATTATTAGATTATAAGTTAGATATATCTTCAGTATATATCATTGTTTTGGGACAATATTTGATTTAATTGTTTTGTTTTAATTTATTTTATGTAAGGTTTGTATTTAGACTATTTGAAATGATGATTTTGTTTTATTTATTCTAAATGCTCTTTGAAATCATGATGCCATAATAAAGATTATCATCATTGTTTGTTTTAGTATAGTTAGCAGTCTGATATGTGATTAGATAAAGGATTATTTTAAATACCGAATGATTATTTATTGATGAGTATTCATTTAACTTGGTATAATATATTTATTCCGTTATGAACATGCTATTATTCACAGGGCATTATAAAATTAGTAATTTTTTAAATTTATGTTTTATTCAATGACAAATGATGTTGAACTTCAGGCATTACATTTGATGACCAATAATTGAGCTATATTTTATTTAGACTATAACAAAGATTAGCATATGCACATATTAATTCTGCTATAAATAATGCAGCAATTTTTAGAATATAATTAAACAAGATCACTCTATCATAGTCTTGTCATATCCAAGTTGTTATAAATGGTTTCCAAATCTATGGGGCATTATAAAAAGGGTATCTCATTTTAATCTGTTACAAATGGTGTCTTAAATTTAAGAGTGATAATAAAGATTATTTCATCATCATCTTTTCATTTCAGTTATAAAATGTCCATCAAACCTGTATGACAACTTTTTATCCTGTAGCAATATATTATACCAGTTAACTTTTACTCTGTTGATATGAGCATGTGCATAAACTGAACATGAGGGAAAATATGGTGACATGCCGAAGTAAGAAGAGATTCAAAACTCTACTGTAACAGTGTTACAGACACAGAAGATACTTATGGAAAGGTTGACTCTTACATACCTTTGGGGGATGACTCTAAATCAACCCCTCGTGCCACTCCCAGAAGGAAATTTAACTCTCCTCCTGAAAGGATATGCAAGTTCAAATGATATTAGGGCATGTGTGCCAATAAATAATTATTCATAAAAAAAAAGTATCCTCATGCTAAATAGAGATTCAAAACCCGGTAAGATGATTTCCCATTTGCTAGCTCAGCGTACTCTTTCTCAGTTAAAGAATGGGGATCGGAAAACTCACATAATTAACTAATATGGGGTTAGAGAAAGTAAATGACAAAGAGAATAAAGAAAAATTATGGCAGTAGTCACTTTAGAATTATAATATAAATATTTTATTAACCCATTACCCATACCATTTATAATATGAATACATTCCCAGATCGATTAGATATACGAAACAAATGTTACACTACATAAATCCTATTAATACAACAAAATCATAATCATAAAGAAATACTTAAAGCAATAATTAAATTAAATAAAGGAAAATTTATTTCTTAATAAGAAAATAAATCAAATAATTATACGTGAGTGATCTGTGGATTATAAATAAACTCACACATATGCATTAAGCAGATAAAGAAAAATTAACAAGTTATATACAGGTGGGTTTATATATGTATGTACATGAAATATATATTTATGAAATGGATATTAAATTTAAAATAAAATAAACACAAAAAAATAGTGTACCCGATAAAGTCTATGAGCATTCTTGTATGGGTTTTGAGTGGGCTATACGTTCATCTACTGTGGCAAGGGCTGAACTTGACTGCATTATAAGTTCATAGAATTGATCATCATCACCTTGGTGCTTGAATCTCAGGGTTTACATTCCATTGGGATGGCAGGAGTGGAGATGGACGGACTTGCTGAAGTCGGCTTCTATACCATGATCATTTTATCTGCAAGCGAATGCTTGAGTTGCATCTTTAAGTTGGAGAATGATATTCAACAGGATATTAAACGATATCAATCATCCTTTATTGGTTTAAGGATCCTAGGTTAACTGCAAGCTTCGATGGCATGTTGTAGTTATGCTTCCATCAGAATCAACTGACTGGTTAACTGCTAGGTTATTTCAATGATGGCAAGGTATTAGAATCAGCATGATTAAAACAGTTGCATGACTTCGTGTGTTTCAGAATAGCATTAGCTTCCCAATAAGATTTGCAAATGTGAATTGCCTTCTTTGACAAGAAAAAGTTTGACTGCCTTCTTTGAAAAGCAAAAATCAACTTCCTTCTTTGAAAATCAAAAGTCTACTGCCCCTTGCAATTTCAGAACAGATATCCCATCTCCATACATAAAAATTAATTAAATCTCATTGAAATGGTTTTACTAATTGTTTTAAGAATTTTATTTCCAATTAGTTTTTTCTTATTTTTTTTTATATCTCCATTCAGATCACAATGAAATGATAACATCTTTTTACTCTTGATTAATTTCATTATCAGAATCGAAGTTTTTTCTGTTTTAATTAAAAGATTGTTTCATATAACTTGAACATTCCTCTCTCCACGCATTATCACAAGTCTAATTAAACTCTTTTGTCCTGTTAAAATTATTTTAGCGTGGACAGGAAGTCACAATGCCTTTAGGCTTTTCTTAAATTTAAGACAATGACTTGCTCAAATGCAACTGAAGAGAAAATGACCATTAAAACCTCGATTTTGAAATTATTCTTAAATATTTTTAATCAACATTAATATTTAAAATTTTCCTTTTTACATTTTTGTAAACCCTCAAAAAATATAAATAGAGAATAACAATTTGTTAAATAAAAGCTGTTTCTTCAACAAACAAAAATATTTCAAATTATAAATACATTTTGGAGTTATCTTTTTCTTTTTTAAAAAATAAAAAAACAACAACTCAAAATTTGCGAATACATATTTCTAAGCCTTTAAACATTGGCTTTAATCATATGTGTGTGTGAGTTTATGCTATAGCCACAGCTCTCTCTCTCTCTTAATTTATAACAAATTTTAATTATATAAATAGTATACCCACCCCCCATTTAATGGCTTTTTATGTATTTTCGACCATTAATTTATCTGACCTTATCTTGTGCTTGGCCACATCAAACATGCCTGGCACAATACCCCCCTCTGACATGAGACGTTTAAATGGAGTTTATCATTTTAATGTCTTTATTATTAATCGTATTTTACAAAAACTTAACATTTTATACTACAGGTTTCAAGGCTCTCACATTGTAAGTGCCCTTGATCCCTTGCTCTGTCTTAATCCGGAAAGCATTATTTCCTTTGCATTCCACAATTTTGAATGGACCTTCATAAAGGTTACAGAATTTTTTAAACCCAAATTTCTCTGGTATACTTACATGGGGAATCCTTACCATCACTCTATCCCCTATTTTGAATTGATGCTTTGACGCCCTCTTCCATTTCTTTCTCATAGTGCTCATATGCTGCAATCAGGCATAAGCCTCCTTTCTATCTGTTTCCATCTCCACAGTTTCACCTGTACCTGCAGGTAATTTCGTCTTAAACAACTTAGGGGCTAGTGTTCCGAGTGAAGGTGTATTGGAGATAATCCTGTGGATTCACTATCAGACCAATTAATAAAGTCTAGTATTCAAGGTAACTGCTTGACCCACCCTCTATGGTTGTCAGGTAGATAAGTACGAAAAAGTCTCCCTAGCTCCCGCATAACCCGCTTGCAGGGGTTTGACTGAGGGTTGCGGATGGAGGTGAGTATATGTTTGATTCCCTGTTTATTTGTCCACTGTTTCCATTCTTCTGATATAAAGGGTGTCCCATGATCTGATAGGATGGTCTGAGGTTTCCCGATCCGTGGGAAATGCAGGGATCACAGTACTTTAATAGTTTCTCATGTAATAGTTCTAAATAATGGATAATTGGCCACAAATTTGGAGAAAAGGTCATACTTCACCAACAAGTATCTTTTCCGATTGAAGGGTGGCAGAGGACCATAAAAATCGATGGCCATTATCTCCCTTGAGTTTTGAGGTATAATCGACTCCATGGGGTTCACATAACTTTTGTTGGGTGGTTTTGCCCTCTGGCATATTTCACACTTGTTCATCACATACATTATGTCCCGGTGCATCCGTGGCCAATAAAACCAGTGCCTGAGGCAATCTTCTGTTTTTGGGGTTCCGTAATGCCCATATAAGCAATGGATATATTGAATGAGAGAGTGCCTCATCTTCAATGGTACCATGACCCTCCATTCATTTTTTCCTTCTTGAACTTGATAATGCAGTATTTCCTCCATCAGTGTGTATCATTGCATGGTCCTTTCGGGTATTGAATCATCTCTTAGGTTTTCATCCTGGCCCTGCATTATAATTTGATTTAAACATGCATCGTCTCACTGCTTTACAGCTATCTGAGCTAGTTCATGCTCTATGGATTCATCCACACATAAGGTCATGTTCATCATGATATGCTTGGTTCACATTCAAATGCCTTTGCTGCAGAGGCATGGGATGGTGATTTAAAGTATCAGCAACTACATTTTCAGCCCTTTTGCAGTACTGAACCATGTAATTGAACTCCTGGAGGAACAGAATCCTTCTCACAAGGTGGCTATTAGTGAGATAAGTATGGTTGAGGAACTCTAAACTCTTGTGGTCGGTGATCACCACCACTTCAGATCCCAATAACATGGGCTGAAATTTCTGGAAAGCCCATACAATGGCTAGAGCCTCCTTCTCTGTGACCATGTAATTGATCTCAGGCCCCTTCAATAAACGGCTTATGAAATACAACACCCCTATTCTCCCATCCGGTTGGATCTGAGATAAAGTGACACCCAACCCATACCCACTACTGTCAGTTTGAAGTAAAAATGGTTTGCCAATGTCTGGGTATGCAAGCACAACCTGTTTTAAGAAGCTCATCTTGACCCTTTCGAAGGCTTCTTTTTGATCTGCAGTCCAGTTCCACCTCGTTTCCTTTCTGAGCAGCTTCAAAAGAGGTTCCATTTGGTCGGCAAATTTTTCACAAAACCTGTTGTAAAAATTGCACATTCCTAAGAATGACCGAATCTGGCATTTAGTTTTAGGTACAGGAAATTCCATGATGGCCTTTATTTTATCGGGATGAGATTTAATCTCTGTCTGGCTAACCAGATGACCCAGGAATTCAATCTCCTCTGATATGAACACACTTTTCTTCATGTTTATCTTAATCCCCTTTGCAACCTCTGAAGAATAATTCCAACTGCTGGAGATGCTCCTCCAGTGATGTGGATGCCACAACTACATCATCCACATACATAGTTACGATTTTCTTTGTTTCTGCTGACAAAACTTGATCCAGACATCTTAGCAAACTGGCTCCACTGTTGACCAAACCAAAAGGCATTTGGTTAAATTGATAAGAATGCCCTCCATATCTAAAAGCTGTGTACTGACGGTCTGCTGGGTGTAGCTCAATCTGCCAATAACTGGCAGTCAAATCGAATATTGAAAATACTTTCTTTCCTTTAAACTTCATTAATAAATCATGCATGGGTGGAGGGATGGTACAATCAGGTATTGTGGGCCTATTGAGTTGCCAGGCATCTAAACATAGCCAGATGGCTCCATTTTTTTCTTACAATAAGTAGGGGCTTGCAATAAGGAGAAGAACATTTTTCAATAATTCCCCACTCCAACATATGCTCCAACTGCTTTTCCACCTCCTCTTTAAACTAATGCAGTATAGGGTATGATCGTACTTGGAATGGTTCCCCTGGCTTGAGCTCAATTCTTTGTTGGTACCCCCAATAATCCCAGGATTTTCTGAGAATATATCACTATAGTTCTGCAGCATAACTTTAATTCTTTCTTTACTTTCCACAGAGACTGATCTCACTTCATTCACCTTTTCTACCAGCATATCTGGGGCAGCCTGATTAAGGCAACATGTCCATTTGTCATGATATAGCTGAGGGGGTAAAAATCTGGTTTCTTGGCCATTGCATATGACAAGTTCTTTTTCATAGTCTAGTATACATTTGCTCCTATGCAAGAAGTCTGAACCGAGCACCACCTCATGGATTAAACTGTTCATTGTTAGAAACACATGGGGGTTACTTGACCATTGATTTCTAATTGCAGCCAGATTTGTCTCGGTGCAAGTTTTACTTTGCGATTGTTTGCTAGTGTTACTTGGGTGAGTTTCAATGGGAGGATCTCGACCTCTGGATTTTTTTTAATATGCGCTGGTATAATTCCTCCGATATCATGGAGATTTGACTCCCTGAGTCCAATAAGGCTGTTCCCTCAATCCCTTCCAGCAACACTGTTATCTTAGGACAGTTCTGCAGAGCGTAGTTCGGTACTCTGTCTTCCCATGAACATACTAGATTTGACATTTCTTTCCCTGTTATTTTTTTTGCTTTCTCCTCTTCTTTTTAGCCTTGCTATGGCTGTACTCTTGTTTTGTCTCCTTTTCTGACTCCTCTTTATTACTTTGTTGAAGGTATTCGCCCTTTCTCTCCAATCTCTCTTCTATTTCATTTGACGTTTTCCTTCTCATCTCTTTTATCTCCTTTGACATCTGGTTGAAATCAAGTCTCATGGTATTAATAAACCTTTCCATCTTTGCCATCTGTTGTTTAATCTGACTAACTGTCTGACACAGATCCCCTATTTTATCATCGCTCACCGCTTTGTGCATTTTCAATTTCTCTATCCTGTCACTATAACTTTTTTCACTTTCTTCAACCTTTTTGCCTATTTCTTGTATTCTCTTACAATCTACTTCCATTACTTGCCACTTTGTTTGGATTTCTTCCAACCTATCGCTATTAATCTAATGGACCCCTACATTTTCCTTCTACACCTTGAAACCTTGTTTCAATCCCTAAGGATATTTCTTCCCTAAAGTCATCAAACCTTTTAGCTATATCTCATACTATTTCCTCCGACCTTTCTTTTAATTGATTAGACATCTGACTAAGGTCAAGTCTTATAGTATTTACAAACATCTCCATCATTTTCATTAAGTTTTCATTTTTCCCCATCGGTTTTCCTTCACTTTGAGGCTCTATTGCTTCCTCTATACCACTTTCGGTTATTTTAGGCTGGCTTACTTCTGCCCTTTCCCATTTATTTCATCGTGCTTTTCACTCATATCTATCTTTTCTTGCTTTTGCTTTCTGGACTGTGATCTTGTCCACATATATAGTATTATTTTCAATTGATTATAAATTTGCTTTGTTATACGGCTTTAACTATATTTTATTTGATTAACTTTTAAGACTATGGTTTTATGCTATTTTGATTAACTTAATTCTTTTTATTTATTTATTTTCATAAAATAATTCAGTGCACGCCGTACCAAGCTTCCATTATACCTACCGTCATTTATTTCTCCCTTCCGAGTTATATTTCTCTCATTCATTTATTAACTATAAATAATAAAATTATTCCGAGATCACCCTTCAAACACCAATAAAAACATATCCAAACCAAGCTAACATTAAATTGTGCACGTATTGGGATTGTTTTCAAAACGAAACGAAAAGAAATTGATTGTGAATAGTATTACGATTCTGAACTGTTTCGTGCCGTCAAAAACTAAATTCCCTATCATGCAACTTCACATTTCTACTTTATTTAATAAAGATCTACTTTCCCTTTTCTCTTTTTACAAAAAAAATCTTTATTTCTGCAGTCCGCCGCTTCTTTTTATACAATACGTAGTTTATGCTTGTATACAATCATTTATCTTTACTATAACCACTTATATATAGCTAAAACAATCTAAATCAATATTACTGTAGTGATGAAAGGTCACTTCAAAACCAAAAACTGCCTTCTTTGAAAAGCAAAAATCAACTTCCTTCTTTGAAAATCAAAAGTCACTGCCCCTTGCAATTTCAGAACAGATATCCCACCTCCATACACAAAAATTAATTAAATCTCATTGAATTGGTTTTACTAATTGTTTTAAGCATTTTATTTTTAATTAGTTTTTTCTTATTTTTTTTTTTATATCTCCATTCAGATCACAATGAAATGATAACATCCTTTTACTCTTGATTAATTTCATTATCAGAATCAAAGTTTTTTCTGTTTTAATTAAAAGATTGTTTCATATAACTTGAACATTCCTCTCTCCACGCATTATCGCAAGTCTAATTAAACTCTTTTGTCCTGTTAAAATTATTTTAGCATGGACAGGAAGTCACAATGCCTTTAGGCTTTTCTTAAATTTAAGACAATGACTTGCTCAAATGCAACTGAAGAGCAAATGACCATTAAAACCTCGATTTTGAAAATATTCTTAAATATTTTTAATCAACATTAATATTTAAAATTTTCCTTTTTACATTTTTGTAAACCCTCAAAAAATATAAATAGAGAATAACAATTTGTTAAATAAAAGCTGTTTTTTCAACAAACAAAAATATTTCAAATTATAAATACATTTTGGAGTTATCTTTTTCTTTAAAAAAAAAAACAAAAAAAAAACAAAATCAAAATTGCAAATACATATTTCTAAGCCTTCAAACATTGGCTTTAATCATATGTGTGTGTGAGTTTATGCTATAGCCACAGCTCTCTCTCTCTCTTAATTTATAACAAATTTTAATTATATAAATAGTATACCCACCCCCCATTTAATGGCTTATTACATATTTTTGACCATTAATTTATCTGACTTTATCTTGTGCATGGCCACATCAAACATGCCTGGCACAATATATTAGACTATTATGTTACAAAAATACTATTATATATATATATATATTGAACCGAGTTCGAATATGTGTATTCAAATCACCGGTCTCTTAGGCAGAGAAGAACATACTTGGAGAGTATGTATGCCCAAACGATAGCTATAAAATATATAACTAGCATTGCATTTCCAGGACATAGCTTCTTCTCGGCTGTTGAGTTCAACACCAAGTTCAAAGCACTTTTTTTTGTTTGTGTATAAACACGGGTGCCAGCTATCTATTCAAGGATGAATAAATAACGCACTTTGAGCAATTCCCATCAAAACCCCCCCCCCCCCCCTTGTAAATCTTAAAACAAAAAAATTATTAATTATATTTTTAAATAAAAAAAAATCAACCTTTATTTTTTTATATTTTTTTTTATACAATATTTTAATAAAAAATTATATGTGCCTATATCAATATAGGTACATTATATATATATATATATAAACAGTAATAAATAATAAAACCTGGTGTTTGCCTAATTGTTTGTAATGATGGTATTTTCATTGTATTTATATGAAGAATTATTTCCATTATCTAATATTAAGTATTAAATGTCTTTAAAACTTTACTTAATTTTTCAATTACATTCAGCTGATAGTAATAGTACACAGGTTAGTGTACACACAATAGTTTGAGTTGTATTCTTCTTTATCTCTACTTTAGATGTAGCTGGTCTAACCAGTGACAGTAATAGCAAGGGAATTAAGCATGGACCATTAGATTTTTGGATAGCAATATTTAAGGTAACAATAGAACCAACAGAGCATTATCTTATAATTGAATATCTAAGAATCTAAAAGTTCAGGTTCGATCCCCATGCTAATACAATCACTCATCAGGTCAGCAATACCTTAAGAAGAGAGAGAGAAAACTTTCACTTGAAAACATTATGTGTGAATTGAAAAATTAAATTTTTTTAAAGACATTCAATTTTTTTAACATTAGATAATGGTCATAATCCAACATATAACTACAAATAATAGAGCTTGTTGAAAAAAAAGGTATTTTTTTTAATTTTGTAAGCTTGTTGATTCTTAATTATTATTTGAATAAACTCATATATACATTAGATATTATAATATATGTAAATAATATAGAAAATTTATTGAAAAAGCATGAGAAAAGCAAAAATATCCAATGAGATTAGTAATTGATTAGAGACTTACTTTTTTGAGGTATATAAGTAAAATATTGACTAAAGGTTAAGAATCTTTATTCTATTATACACTAAGCTTAAATTTTCAATATCATTCTTTCTTAAGATACTGTATAACTACACAATTTCCAACTATAAACATTTATTTAGAGTATATATTGGAATTCTTTTAATACTTTCCTTAAAAACAATTTACAAGATAAAAATAAAAACCTTGAATGTATAAAAAAAATCACCAATTCTTTAAATAAAAAAAGAAAGAACGAAACATAAAAAGAATAAAGGAAATTAAATTTTAAGGTAAGAATGTAAGTAAAAATCTATTTGCTTTTTGTACATCAAACATAGCAAATGGTTTGATAGTTTAGTAATGAAAAACTTTAAATTGCCTTTTATTCTCTTTTAATCAGAAATTGTTCAGGAATTTCATTATTTAATTTTATAACTTTATTATTTTTCGAAATTTAAATCTTATGTTTTTGTTTATCTGCATCTTAAAAAATAAATAAATATAAAAAAAGTAAACCAAGATTGTTATTGGCAAATATTTTATTAATTAACAATAGATCTTATAAACGAAATAAAAATTTAAATAGAATCTTAATTAAGATAAATGAGTAACCATTTAGTTTAGTGGTTACAATACTTTCTATAATTAAACAGAAAGGTTTTAGCCTAATATATACAAATACATAATACTCAATCAAATTTTTTTATTTATATATTAAACTGACTTTAAAATCATTGCTACTCATTATATATATATATATATGTATGTGTGTGTTTCATAAAATATCTATACATACAAATTGAAACAATTTATACAGAGAAAAGTTAATTGAATGGACCTAAATTAATCTTGATTGTGATATTTTTATGCACGATGTCCAAAATTGTTTGTAGATATTTCTTTAAAATTATTCTTATTTTCATAGGCTTGTCAAGAAATGACTTTTCAATAAATTTGTATAGATTTTTTGGATTTTATGGTATTGCAAATTAACTAATAAATATAATGTAAAATAAAAACAATAAATAAAAGAAAATGAGATAAAATTTATAATATAGTGGAATCATAAGGAAATTTTTTTTTTTTTTGAGAATAGTGGTTTCCAAATATTAGATATGTTTAAAAATGTACTCGTTTTTATTTATATAGTTGGCTTTTTTTGTGTGTATATTCTAATATTTATTCTGATGTTTTTTAATTTAAAAAGAAAAAAGGAAATGTTTTTTTCTGTTAGAGGTGATCTTACGTTTTTTCTCTCCATACAACCTTTTTTCTAAGAACTGACCATTGTAGGATATGGGACAAAATCTGCATTAAATTCACAGATTGTTGACTTTCAAATGATATACTATTTTTTGATTAGAAGAAAAAAATATTTTTCAATATAATATTTGTTAAATATTTTGAAAATATGAAAGACATATCAGATTATATTAGTAAAATTAGAACGTAAAATTACTTTACAGTTTATTGTTATTCACTTGGTTAATTTTATGTAAATAGTATGGTAGAAATCTCTGTATTTTGTGATTAAATTAAAATGACTGCTTGAAACATTATTAATGTTATGTAAAATATTATAAGAATACTTTTCTTGTATGTAAACCAGTTCATATCATTGTTTCATGTGTATATGTACAACATTTTCCCACATTAATCTTTTTTTTTTTATGTTTGTTGTTTTTTTCTTTTTAAATTTAGTTTAAGTGCAGTTTTAAATATAAAATGGAATCATTTGAAAAGTTGTTTTAATAAAAAATAAAATTGAAGTAACTTGAAAAATATAATAAATTTGAGTCTTAACTATAAAACTGTATGGAGAGTTTTGCCTCTATGTGACATTTAAGTACTCTGAAGAATAAATCAATGTTCAATCTTTGAATCAATTCCATATGTATATGTTGGATATTGTTACAAACTAATCGGAAAGGCCTTATGATACAATTATCAGCAATATATTTCTGCTAATAACCAGGACATTGTAGGGGCTAGATCAAAATCAGGCTTAGGATTTTTTTTTCTAATACATAAACAGCTTTTCTAATCATCCAATAATAAATAATTATGAGGTTTGTCATTTGGAAGATATGCAATATTCAAACACTTAAAATAAATATTAAACACCAATTCAGAAATCTTTAGGGAAGTTCATCATTTTATAACTGCATTATATTTTTATAGGATGTATTAGTTGATAAATGAATATCAGAGAGAAAGGTGCAGTTAAATATGGGGTGCTCAGATCAGTGTTAATGCATTGAGTGTAAAGACAACAAATACAATTTTGACAAAATATACGCTTCATTAATATTTGTCAAATAATAATTTCTGTTAAAAAAAATCTGAAGAAATAGATACCCCCCCCCTTATATATGTACCATGTGATTATTACTATTTTTCAATTACGGAAATTTTTTTATAACCCCCCCCCCCCATATGGTTGATAATTGTGAGAAAAGTGGCAGTTTAATCACTCAACAAAGGTGACAATCTATTATTAGTAACGATTTTTAGACTGTCTAAATATTAATAAAAGTTTCTGATTATCTGATGTATTTATTTGCAAAATGCATTTACTTTTAAAATAAAACAAAGGGCAAATAAATTATATTCTGTCTAACGACTAACAATCATTAATGTAAAATGTAGCAAATAATATTTTATTATTTGCAGTTCTTTCTTTTGATAACATTTAGATCTTTTGAATTCTAAGTGCTAGTATAAAACTTTAAGTTGTTATTTTTAAGCAAGAATTATTTGAAGTAAGAGTAATAATGTCTACTTTCAAAAATTGAACGGAGTTCAAATTTCAAGACAGGTTAAGAAATAATAGTTGTTTTCTTCTTTTACAATTTTTTACATTTTTTATGACGATTATAATATTCTTCTTAACATGTTTCGAGATGACAGGTGAACTTTGAGTCTACTCAAACAATGACAGGTAAAATGCTATCAAGTATTTCAATCAATATTAAGGTGTGAACAGAATCATTTTAAGTGTCAAGAAATTCATTATATCTCCAAAGTGGCACAAAGCTAAGTGAAAAGTTGAAGCTGTTTTATAATGGTGACATAAATATGACAAGTGAACTGAAAGCTATAACAGCAGTTTGTGATTGATCAAAGATTACTTACAACAATAACTTTAATTGTATTGATTGATTTCTTAAAATTAAATAGTGAAAATCAGGGGAGAAATTAATAACCACCGGTGGAAGTAAAATAAATCTCGGTCTCTTGTTATATATAAACGTTTGAAAATTGACATAATGCTTTTCAGACTTTGGGATGCAATTATGCTTATGTGGCAGATAGTAATAAGTAGGATATACCTGTGTTCAAAAATTGAGCAATTCGTTTTTACAAATGTGGATTATATTTAAGTAAATTAATTTCTTTGCCTAAAGGCATATCTCAATAATTAAGCAATAAACTATTACAATCATGTGAAGCATATGATCACTGCTAGAGTTAATTAACCACCACATATCACCCTGACAGATAACTGAGTACATATTCAATTACATAACAATGAATACAAATTAAAGATATTGAATCTGGAGATATGTTATTATTTTGTGATTGGAATGCAATATTTACAAATATATAAAATATCAATTTATAAGATTTCTAAAAAATAATAATTATATCTGCCTGTGTGTTGTGTCCTTGGAAATGTTAGAAGATTTGTCATGACAGTAATTTCTGCTAACATTAATTAAAACTTAAGTCTGAAATTCTAGGAATTATATTTTGCTGGAGCCTAACATCATAATCTCTTTCATCAAACACAAATATGTGATGGTAACTTATTCATTATCTGGTTAAATACCTGCACTCCAGTTATTGATATCTAAAATGTTAGTTCATAGTTGATAAGCGAGATGAAAAATATAACTTATAAAAACTAATATATTTCAATGATGTGGTTTTTAAAATCACACCCTGTGAATCTCCAATAACACTAAATCAATTTTTCAGGCAGAATATCCTTTATTTCAATGACTCAGCACTACTATAACATATTTAAAGCCCTTCATACTACTCAGTTATATAAATCTCAAGGCTTTTGTTCCCCTACCAGGTGACTGAGTGCAACTAAAAATTAAATAAATAAATAGGAATAGCAGATATTTTAAAGGTCATGTAATGTTTGTGTAGCAAAGTAATGTAATGAATACAACTAGTTCTATTCAAAAGATATCTTAGTGTTTTTTTTTTTATCTTAGTTAATTAAACATTTGCATCAAAAACTCTTTTTCTCTTATGAAAAAGTGACAATATTCTCTTTATTTATTCTTACTTTAGCATCTTTATTTTTAAATTTCTTTCTTTTTATTTATATTAATACACACATACACAAGCAATACTTCAGAAGTACTAATCATCTATGCACATACTATCAGAATTATTTACAAGTCAATTTTTATAGAACCACTTTAATAAATTTGCAGGAGTGAAATACTTTAATAATGGTGATATCAGTAAAGCCTTGATTCAACTAGTTCACAGTTTCAGCTATCAATGCAATATTAATTCTGTCAACTCTCCAAACAAACAATGACTATCAAATGAGTTATGCTGAGAATATATATAACAATATTTCTAAAGTAATAATTTTTGTATTTGCACAATTTAAGAATCCTTTATAACTTAGACTTATTAGAGTCATTTTAACAAACTGGGAAATAATGTCATTCATATTAATCTGATGAAGGATCATTTTAACATACTGATATGTAAAAAATACTACTTCAGAAATTATAATATATTCTCAATGCTCATATTGCAAAGGCCTTGTTTGTTTACCACTTTCTAAATTAATGGAATTTATATCTGAATTATTATTGAAACTGTGAGCAATTTGTTCAAGATAATATTACTGTAAATATAATGTTTCCACCCTACAAATATCAATGATTAGTCTACTATCCATATAAAAGCATAGAAACCAGATGAAAGCTTATTTTTATCTTGTGTAAAATAATATGATGAAGACTTGATGACAGTTTATTTAAATGACTTTAAAAAACTGTGACTTGTAAAGTATCCCTCGAGCACACCCATATAAAAATTATTACATCAAAAATATATATTTTCAATGATGCATATTTAATGGGCATTGCTTATTTACACACTTATTAAATTAAGTATATATATATATATATATATATATATATAATTTATATATATATATATATAAATAAATGTGTATATATAGATATATATATATATATATATATATATATATTGTATCTATCAAAATTTTGGTGAAATTTCAGTAGTATTTGAGATGTGATTGAGCATAACAAATTTTTCATTTCTAAATAACTTTAATAGATAATGAATTAATCTTAATCTTTAATTACTGAAATGGTTATGATGATGAAATGTAAAAGCAAGGACTATATTATTATTGTTACATAATATTAACAAATTAATCGTACTCATTTAAGATACATATGTAAATAATAAAAATTATAATCTTAATAAAATTATTGTTTCTTTATTCTGTATATTTTCATTTACTGTATTCATATATAGTCAATTATAAACATTAAAAACAAATATTCAATGTTCTAACCATGTATATGTTGTTTTATTTATGTTATATGCATAATATCTAAGTTGGAATGATGCATATAAAGTATATATTTCCAATGCAATATTAACAGAATGGAGTGTAAATTGTTTTGATTTATGATAAAACAGTATAATTTATGTTTTTAAAGTGTAAATATTTTTTGTACATCATTATTAGAAAATATTATTATTATTATTATTATTATTATTATTATTATTATTATTATTATTATTATTATTATTATTATTATTATTATTATTATTATTATTATTATTATTATTATTATTATTATTATTATTATTATTATTATTATTATTATTATTATTATTATTATTATTATTATTATTATTATTATTATTATTATTATTATTATTATTATATTATTATTATTATTATTATGTTTCAAAGGATAAACTTTATTAGTATTCTAAAAGGTTATACAAGTTACATTTGACACATAGTTCTTACATATAAATTAGTTTCACAAAACTGCATATGTACAATGATTTGATCAGTAACTGTATGCGTTATCAAACTAGAAGTCTCTAAGAAAAAAAAGTTCAACAAAATCAATGATGATCACTCAATCATATGATAATATTCAATTAGATATACAATTAAATTAAAGCAGGAATGCATCTAGTTTGTGTCAGTTGGCTTTAGAACTGGCACAAGGATCCATGTTAGATATAGTTTCTTTTTTTTAGTGCTTTTATATAAGTTCTTGTATATTCCAGGTGTCAATGTACTTAGATTGATCTGTAATCTTCATGTCTCTTTCACGTATGGTTTGCAGCTTATTTCTGAACGTGTTTGGATGTCTTCTGGGATTATAATTGTATATGAAATTACACCTTGTACACCATAAAGCATAGAGTAGAAATGTGCAGATTCTTATTTCAGCAAAGATACCCCTTTTAAAAGAGTCATAAAGGGTTTTCATATTGATTTTTTTACCCTTGAGTGAAGTGCTAATAATTTTACAAATGTTTTCTAGACTTGAGCATGAGAAAAAAAGGTGGTTTTGTGTCTCAAAGTCCCTATGGCAAAGATTACATATATCATCTATATCTTTATAGCTTCTTTGATATTTCAAAAAGTGTTGTGTAGGTAGCGAGTTTAGATTTATCTTTAGGAGAAAGTCAAAATATTTTGGTTCAAGTGACCATAGTTTGAATTTGCGACATAATTGTTTATTATTAATATGAAGTGGAGTTTGTACATTGTCTTGATTTGGATGTAGAAGTTGATAAACTTCCCAATATTTATATTTGGCTTGTGGTGGTTTAAAGTTAAGAGTGTGAATTGTTAATAATGGTGTAAGTAGTGTGTTCAGATATCTTTGGAGAGGAGGTGGTCTATCTGTAGCAGTAATCTTGGCAGAAATTTCTAAATATGGGAATTTTTGTGCACATGTAGATATTATGTTCAATGTTTTTTGTATCCTGAAGACATGTATTGAATGAAGGCCAAGGCCATTTTGTGAAAGGGGTTTTCTTAGGTGTTTTATTGATATTGAAATAATCTTTTTTCCCCAGAATAATTTTCTGCATAAGGAGTCTATTTTATTTGTAAATGCCTTGGTATAAATGATTGTTGGAGTAAAATAAGAGATTTTTGTAATCACTAGCATGTTAAGCAAGGCCATTTTTGTATATAGAGAGAGGTAGGCTTTGGAGAGTGAATTGACAGTCTTTTCCACTTTCTCTATCAAATTTTTCTGTATGAGCGATCTCATAGGTGAATGTCATAAATAAAAGTTGAACCCAAGAAATGCGCTTGGTCTACCTTTGAAAACTTTATTAATGCTATTACCGGTGAAGATCTGCCATGCACGCGATTTCTCCATATTGAATGTTAGCTTGTATTCTTTTGTAAAATTATTAAGTATCTTAAGAAGTTTGGGAATTTGTTTTTGAGATGATAGAAATATTGCTATATCATCCATATATGCGATACATGAGATGTTGTCATTGATGGTGGGCACGTAGATTCCTGAAAATTCATTTTCTATTATTTTTATAAGAGGGTTGATATAGGCAGTGAACAGTAAGGCACTGAGAGGTGAGCCCTGAGGAATGGACTGATGTGGCACTATTGGTGGTGAAGTTTTCCCATTTAGGGAAACATAAATCTCATGGTTTAAAAGCAAGTTAGCAAGCAAGTTTAGATATGCGTTCGGAACTGAGTATTTTTGCAGAGTTTTAAGAAGAGTACTGATGGAAATCATGTCAAAAGTGGCTTCAATATCTAGTTGAATAACAACTGGACTGTATTTTTTATTATCTCTAACAGTTTCTATAGTTGACTTGAATAGAAAGGCTGCCTGTCCTGTTGAGGATTCCTTTTTGGCAAATTGCATTTTTGATAGGTTTGGCAAAATGAATAGCTCTATTTTATCTTTTATCACTGATTCTATTATCTTTATGCCAAGGGATCACATTGAAATTGGACGTAGGTTAGTGGTGTTTGAGATTGTTTCTTTTTCATAAATGGCACAAGCATGATTTGATTTAAGCCCTGTATTTTATAGATGCCTTTAGTGAGGTAGGAGACTAGGTTAAGCATATATTGTGCAGCAATTTTATCAATATGTTTGTATACAAACTTGGGAATTCCATCGATGCCAGGATGACATGAATCTGGCATCGCTTCTATTTTTTTAATGAAATCTTTTAAAGAAATTTTAAATTCATTTTCTGATCTATCTTGTGAAAAGGCCATTAGACTTGGAGAGGATACCCTCTGAAATTTTTCTCCATACAATATGTAAAGCCGCTTCAACATAAAATCTCCATAGACAATTTCAGTTTGAACTTTAATAGCTGCTGGGACTCGCACCTGGGAGGGGTGGCCTAGCACCCATCTAATGAAGTTTCTGGTATACATGTGTGGCTTATTTAAATATAATCTTTTTTTTTAATGGAGATATATTCTTTAAGCTGGTTTGTTAACTCTTGATATGTCTTCTTTAATGCCATCAGACAGGGATGATCGAGATTTGATTGAGAAGTGCCAATAATTTTTTTATAGGTATCATCCATAAGCTTTAGTAGTTTTGTTGGGGATGTTGTTGTCCTGGTAAGATGAGCAATATTAAATGAAAGCAGGTTAGTAAAAGCACACCATGCTTGGACTGGATCCATTGTAATATTCTTCAACTTGTGTAGATATATGTATACTTCTGCAAAAAGATATTCTGGTGTGCATGATGGTAGTAGAACTCTGATGGTTCTTCCTGTATTAATTGTTGTTCTATTATCAAAATTAATTTCCAGTGACACTAAAACATCTGCATGATCAGAGAGGGGGGAATTCTTTAATTGAATGCATATCATGTTATGTAATGATGGCGAATAGAAAACCAGATCTATAAGTGATGAATGTCTACCATTGTTAAATGACATGGCCTTCTCCGGCAGAAAGCCTCTTCCACTCATCATCGGAAAGGACAGCTTATGTAACCATTTGCCGGTGAAGGTCTGATATGTCATGTTGAAATCTCCCAAAATAATCGTCGGATACATAGCATTTATAATAGTGGGACCTGGGGGGATATAAACAATTGCTATGTTTAAGGTAATGGCTTTATGAGTGAATGTAATTATCAGCAAGTGTCCATCAATATGTTTGTTGTTGTTGTTGTTATTATTATTATTATTATTATTATTATTATTATTATTATTATTATTATTATTATTATTATTATTATTATTATTATTATTATTATTATTATTATTATTATTATTATTATTATTATTATTATTATTATTATTATAAAATAAAGTTTAGTTTTGGAATGCAGAGTGAGTGAAGGATGAATGTAATTTTGGTTTTTAAAGATGAATATGATATCAATTATGCAAGGTTATAAATAAGACTGAACAATGCAAATTCTCTCTCTAACATCTTGACTTTCATAGAAGCAAATCCAAATTCATTTACATATTGTATTTTCATTTTATAAGTATTTGCTTTATAATTATGAACTAAAGGGGTAGAAAAGGTTGTGGTTATCTGGAAGATAGGGTTAATTTCCTGAATACTTGCCAAAAGAAGGAGAAAGAGAATATACAGCATTCAAAATTATCTTAATATTTTTTTGCTGAAAAAAGATTGACAATAAACAAAATGCTTTAATTATAAAATATTAAAATTGATAATATATTGCTATATATGAGAATTATTTCTACACACAAATAACACAAATTGTATATTCTAACATGGTATTTGAACCACTTTCTAATTGCATAAATCATATATAGAGGTTGTCATCTATGTATTTATAATGCTATTGCAATATCAAATGTTTGTTAAATAAAGGAAAGAAAAAGATATTTCAAGAATGTTGAAATCTGACAAATATATTTTATTTTTGGATAACTATTAAACTACATTTTACTTCATATGGATTAACAAATAACATTGAATTATTTAAAACTCATGAAATACACATTTGAACTATCATGTTTCCCTGAAGTACTTGCATAGCAGGATGGTATTCAGGTCACATATTAATGTGTTTTATTTATATATTTACTTTTATTATATTTAATTAACATTATTGATTACTATATTATAAGTTACTTGTTTGTTTATATACATAAAATAGAAGAAAATTAAATTTAGTTTAAATTTATTATTTATATTCTAAATTTTAATGTTTAAAATTCTAATTTAAAATATCATATGTAAATTATTTTAATATACATACTGTGAGTATTGAAGATTTGGAACAATTGTATTGCAGTAACTATTTATTGATATTATATTTTGAAAATAAAGTGAGTGAATAAACATATTTATTATTATAATTTAACTATAATTATTATATTGTGAATAGTATATAATTATCATAACTTTCTTGTATTTTAAATTGTATGTGTACAGCAACATTTTTGTCTTATATAAATTTTAAATATATAATAAACATAAAAATAGATGAGTTTTTGCAGTCCAATTACCTATTTTTACAAACATTAATTTAAATGAAGGATATATTTTATGATATATAATTAAAGTGTGTGTCACAAACATTTATTATTTATTTGACATTTTTATATTTATTGTTAATAAATATTAATTCAGTTAAACAAAAAAAAACTCATTTCAATCATCATTTCAGTTATTAATGCAATCCTATTGGTTAATAAAATTTTAATACATAGTGGCTATGTCTTGATTTACATTTTTTATTTTATAATAGATAATCATAAAGTAGTCCCAAAATCACATGATTCGATTGGTAGGTGTATATATTATATATTACAATTTTTCTTAAGAATTCAATATATTATTATTATTTGAGATAGACATACATTTTATGTGGTAATAGATTAATCAGTTTAGTATAGCTATATATTTAACAAATAATTAGAGAAACACCATAATTACTTTAATAATTATATGTAATAGTTATTTTGAATAAAAAAACCCATATTCAAACTAGTTTGATAGTTATAAAGTATAAGTAATTTAATTATTTGGAGTAAACAAAGGTGATTATAATTCAATATTATTCTATTATTTTACAGTATTATTTATTGGATGTGTATTGTAATAACTTATTATTTAATTAAAAAAATGATAATTTTATGATATTATAATATTGGTAATTATATACATTGAAATTGATATTTTAATCATATTAATTAGAATAAGTTAGTTTGTTTAAATTTGAAGCTTATCCATATAGTCTATATTTAATTTAGATATTATGCTTTAAAATATTCATATCTATTTAAAATAGAGTGTTAATAATTCTAGGCATGTAGGGTAGTTATAATTTATAGTTTAATGTCTAGTTTTTATTGATTTGAAGGATAACTTATTGTGAATTGCTAATCATATTTGTAAGGGATATTAAATAGGCATCCTTCATTTATTTTATATTGTTACAATTTGAGTACCATAATTTGTAGGATTATTTAAAGTATTGGCTTTCATTTTATATTCCTATAAGTTGGCATAAGTTGTGACATATATTAGATAAGTTGATCTTGTATATTTTGTTTTCACTATAGTTTTAGCATTGTAAACATTTTATCCCTTGGTGCTTCAATTTGCAGGGTAAGTATTGGCTTCTTGTATTTTTAGGTCATTACAATTTGCTTATCAACATTTAAGCAAGGTTTATTCCATTACAATTTGTTTCTAAATCTGTGGGGCATTTAAAGTGAAAATTTTATGTGTTTTATTAATTATAAGTTAATGTGCATAAATTTGTAAGATAACAAAAACTCTTATCATTCTCATTTGTATTACTATTTTATTATGTTTATAATGTATTTAAAGAATTATATGTGTTGTGACAGTTATTAGACAAGGCACACAAATTTGAAGGTCATAACAAACCTTTTATCATCAAGATCTTATGTATTTTTATGTTATTACAATTTGGCATATTTAATTGAGGGCTTAAATGTGGGATAGTTATAAAATCTTGCACCCCTTATCACAATTACCATTCTATTTCATTACAGCTAGCATTGCAGTTTGTAGTGCATTATTAAAGTAGGACCATTTCTTTATTGATCATTTTTATTTCATTACAATTTGGCATGACCAACTATGGGCTCGATTAAAGACAAAAAAAATAGAGGTATTGTCTCACACATGTTTGTAGGAGAATATAAAGTAATATCTTTTATATAGCAGTAATATTTTATATAGATGGTTGAAATTCATTAAAATTCTAAACAATTTATTTTATTAGTAGTTAAAGAAAATATTTTGAAATGCTTTAAGATGAATTTTATTGTTGTTGTGGTTCTTTTATTACAAATTTTCAGTAACCAGGAAGGTTGAGTGGTCAAGTATTTTGTTGTTAAATAGTAAAGCAATTTAAAATATTTTTGTAATTTATCTAATTGAAAATAGAAATAATAGTTTCAAAGTAAGCAATTATGGACATTAAAAGTGATAGAATATTAACAGGAAGGACATGAAGATGATATTCCAGAAATGTTTAGAAAAATGATGGAAGAGATGAATAAAAAATGAAGAATTAAGCGAAGTTGTAGATAATCAAAGTAAAAAATTAAGAAAAAAATAAAAAAAGTTTGTCATTCAAAGTAGCAGGTTAGATAACCAAAATAAAGAATTAAGAGAAGACATAAATAATCAAAATAAAGATTTAAAGAGAGAAATGAGAGAAGTAAAAGCAGAACCAGGGAAATTTAATAATAAATTAGACCTATTCAAAATTGAACTTAATGCCACAAATGCATGATTTGAGGAATTTAGATATAATCTAGATGTTAAATTAAAAGATTGGAATGATAAATGTGATGGCAGATTTAATAAATTAACTGGTTTTGTTTTAATTACAAAACTTTCTTGAGTGAAAATCAAGAAATTGTTTTTCTATTTTTCGGCTCTGCTGAGAAATTTTGTGAAGTTTTTTTTTTACAGCTTTAAAATTCACATATATTTATTTCCTATTATTTTAATTTCAAAAAAATTTAAAAGATGGCAGGATAATCAAATATGCAGAAAGGGTACATATAATGAAATTATGGAAGAATAAATATGAAAAAAGTGATTATACAGAAAGTGGATTGTTGGTTTTTATGCTGGGTTTGGGAAAAGATAAGGGGGATTTAGATATAAAAGCCATAGAGTTCATAAAGATTATGTTGTGGAAATGGGATGAAGCAGAATATAGAAAAACTTAGACTGGGAAATGAAAAATAAAGTGGCTAACAGGTTTCTTTGGACATAATAGCTGAGAAATTCTTGACTTTGTTTAAGGAGAGGCTACAGTATATCACATTACATCATATCTCATCTAGTGATCATAATTTCTTTATAATAGAAATGGTTAGAAATGTAATGGAAAATAGTAATATTAGTAGAAAAGATAGTGAAAGATGTGGATGGAGAATAGGGTGATAAGAATAAGTTAAAAGAATATAAAATAAAAGTAGAAGAAATCATGAAAGAGTTTGTTGGATATAAATATAAGAACTGGTGTGGTGAAGTAAATAAAATAGAAAATAGGTTTTCAGGTGAGAATATTCAAAAGAATAAAATAGAAAAGTGAGAATTAGTTAAAGTGTGAAAGATAGGAAAACAGCATGCAGAGAATATAAATGTGATATTAAAAATAAAGAAAATGAAAAAGATAAATGGGAAAAAATAAATAGGAAAAATATTTTTTTAAAAATGAAGTTAGTTAAAATAAATAAGGGGGGGAGAGAGAAAGAGAGAGAGAGAGAGAAAGGGAGAGAGAGAGAGTCAAATTAAATAGTAAATTATTGGAGGATATTAATAAAAGTGGAAGAGATTTGATATATTAAAAGAAATGCAGGAAAGAAAAAAAATAGTATTGCTAGATGATGAGGAAAAAGTTTGTAGCTCTAGTGATGAATTAGAAATAATCTTAAATAAGTATGTAATGGTTATAGAAAAGATGTTAGATGTGAAGGACAGTGATAACAAACATAAAGGCATATAGTAATGGAGAAACTAGGTTTACAGAAAATGAATTGAATGAGGCAGGAAAGAAATTGAAAAATGGAAACTCAAGAGGTTTAGCTGGAAGAGCAGCAAAGATGGTGATAAATTTTGAAAATAGAACAATGAAATATATTATCATGTTTTAATAAGATAGCATAAAAAAAAATTATAGATAGCTGAAATAATACAAGAGTAAGGCTTCTGTATAAAAGAAAGGATAAGGATCAAAGAAAGTTAAACAACTGTAGACCAATAGTAGTCATGTCAGTATTATATAAAGGTTTTGCACATATAATATAGCTAGAATAATACAAGAGTAAGACTACTATTTAAAGGAAAGAGTAAGGATCATAGAAAATTAAACAATTCTAGACCATTAGCAATGACATCAGTGTTAAATAAAGTTTTTGCATATATGATGATTGAAAGGGTGACAAAATGGATGGAAAAAAATAATATAGTGAGAGAAATGCAAGGACATTTTTGATTGTGTAGACATATAGAGAATATTTTACTGTTGTCACACAACTTATAAATATGAGTAGAAATATAAGTAGACAGTTATATATGATCTGTATAGATATAGAGAAGAAATATGATAAAGTAAATAAAAATAGATTATGGGTAAGTTTAGTAAATTTGGAAATGAATAGAGCTTTAGTGGATATTATTAAGAGATTGTATAAAAATAATTACTATATTTATCAATTATGAATTATAGAAGCAGTTAGAGTTAAAAGTGGTGTAGAACTAAGGCAGGGATGCCCTATGTTATCTATTTTGTTTTAGTTATATTTGAAAAAAAATAGAGAGAGCAATAGAAAGATTAGGAAGAGAGATAGAGATACCATTAATAGATCACAAGGGGGTGTATGTAATATCAAGTTTCTTTTTGCTGCACAGAAGGTAAGGAAGATATGGAAATTATGCTGAAGAGGTGTGCAAAGGTGAATAAAAAGATGGGATTAAATTTAGTGAAGTAAAATCAAAAGTAATGATGATAATTGCTGAGAAAAAAAATGAGAAAGCATTCTTATTGGGGGATATAAAGTTAAATGTGGTAAATAAATATAACTATTTGAGAATCATCTTAAGTAATCAGAGGAATTGCTTGGATGAATGGAAGAAAAAATTAATAAATGAAGTAAAGAAAAGAAAGGGACTGATAAAAAAATTAACAGTGTTTTCATATAATAAATATGATGTAGCTAGAATTGTATAGAAGGAGTTGGGAATAAAAGAATTAAATTATTGTAATGATGCATTATATGTTAGTAAATGGATGATGTGTGGATGGCAAGGGAGGCAATTGAAGGGGAAATAGGATAGTCAAGTTTTTATATGAGATATGCAAAAAGCAAAATGAAAATGTTTGATAGATTGCAATTTATGGATAACAAGAGAATAGCCAAAATAGTGTTTAATTGGATTATAAATAAAGGACAGGCAACAAGTATGCAGAATATTTGGATAAAGATTTTAAATCAGTATACTTATACAAAAGATGGATGATTGTGTTAGAAGAATTGTTGAGGTGTCAAGGAATGTGATAGAAGAATAGATGCATTAATAAAAAATAGGGAGTTGGAGAAATGGAGAACTAGTATAAAGAGTAAAAAGTTTTAATATATATATATATCAATCATATCTACAAAAAATAGAGAGTAGTAATAGAAATCCAGAAGAGATCTTTAGCACATTGGAAGTTGTTAGACCAAGAAATGCTTGAATGTAGTTTACTATTTAAGGCTTGAACATAATCATTAGCAACAAGGAAATATGTACGTAAATAGAAAAATGTCGGTAATTTAATCTGCAAGTTGTGTAATGAAAGCATAGAAAATATTAAGCATCTGTTAATTGAATGTAAATGCTTACAGTAGAAAGGGTTCAAATAATGAAGTTGTGGGAGAATAAATATAAATAAAGTGATTATACAGAAATTGGGCTCTTGGTTTTTATGCTGGGTTTGAAAAAATATAAGGTGGGTTTAGATATAAAAGACATAGAGTTGGAGAAAGATAATGTTGGGGAAATGGGATGGAGCAGGATAAAAAAGATTATGGGAAAACTTAAGGTGGAAAATGGAAAGCAGTGGTAAGTTGGCTAACAGATTTCTCTGGGCATAGTGGCCGAAAGATTCCTGACTCTGACAAAGGAGAAACCATGGTGCATTGTATTACATTTTCAAAATTTCTTAAACTCCATGATGATGGATGTCTATTATATACTTGTTAATTTCAAACTTTGTGAGACTACTTCGAGAAATATTATGATGGTCTAAAAACTTGATTTTTTGGAAATTTTATGATTATTTTTGTATTGTAATTGTGTAATAATTATTATAAATCAAAAATATATGTTATTCCATAAAGAGTAAAAGAATATATTCTTCTGCATAGTCATGGGAAATACAACTCTCTCAAAATGATGTCATTCAACAGACTGTTATGAGATTTAGCAATATCACAAAAATTACAAAAAATTAAACTTTTAAAGCATAAATTGATAGATTTACTAGATATTTAAAACAATTCATTCAGATTTTTAAAACAAAGATTTCATTTATTTTGAAAATTGAATCTGCTCCACCTGAAATTTGATGACCTGACAATGACATTGGTTTTGCTTAAAATCTAACCAAAAATATCTATCAAATAATATCAAATTTATTATATTCTGATAAATAATAATGGTTTAATATTAAAATGTAAGTTGAAAGCATAAATCTAAAAAGAACAAAGAAATCTGTCAGAATGTTAGTGAAATGCAAAAGGATTAAGAGATAAGTTAGATAAATCACAGGAAAGGGTAGAAATTAGATTTGAAGGTTTAAATAATGAGATTAACATATATAAAATTGGATAGAAAGAATTGTAGAAGATTGAAAAAGTTCATAAAAATGAGAAAAAACATTAAAATTAGAGGCAAATAGTCTTAGAATAAAATTAAAAGATGGAATTATATAAAAATGGGATATAAAGAAGTGTGTAAGAAGCAGAATAAGACTAAAAATGAAATAAAAAATACAAAAAGTATGTAAAGAGTTGTAGGGCAATTTAAAAAACATGCAGAAAGAATTAAACAGTATAGAACTAGTAAAGTCAGGAGAGTTAGACAATATAAGAGATAGGTTAGATAGCCATCAATCATATCTACAAAAAATAGAGAGTAGTAATAGAAATCCAGAAGAGATCTTTAGCACATTGGAAGTTGTTAGACCAAGAAATGCTTGAATGTTTTGAAGAACAAAAACAAAACATAAATAATAAAATATCAATGATGTTAGAAGATAAGATTCTTCTCGTTTGTTGATTTTAATTTTTCATTGTTCATAAGCACAATATATTTACTATTTTTTTCCTTGATTTCTCTAACTAACATCACCATCTTTAAAATTTGTTTCAGTATTGGTGCTTTTAATATTCATAGTATTTTCTAAAGTTAGTATAATAAATATTTATATATTTGATCAAAAATTTAACTTAAACTTATCAAGCTGATCTTCCTGAAAATCATTTAGATATAAAGCATTAGCATTTTTGAGAGAGACACAAATACATAGACTTTTAAATTTTTAAGAAAACTCATTATGATTTAGAGTGTAGAATATGTGTTTCAGAAATATAAAAGGCTATAATATTAAATTTACAATTTTACTTTATTATCAGTTCAATGACATTTAACTAATTCTGATCAATCAGGAATCTTTACAATACAGCTAAGAACAGGTTAGATTTTCACTTAATCTACTATAGTTTAGCTACTTGAAAAAATTTTTTCTTTAAAAATGTCCATCTTTCATCCAGATTTTGACCACAGATTGTAAGCATGACTGCCGTTAGATATGCTAATTATTAGATGAAGTGCATATATATATATATATGTAAATTTATAAATAAATATTAGAAAATACAATATTTAAAAGTTTATGAAAATATATCTATAACTGTCACTTAGAAGTGTGTTCAACTATCTATGTAGTTTTTGTCAACTAATACTTTTAAAATGTCAGCCTTCCCATAATTCCATGATGTCAACTTTCCCATAACTCTGTGATCTTAACATTTGCTGCTTTCCTATTAATTAAATCTTGCTTGTATTTATATATTAACATTGCTTCTTTAATTTTTTTTTATTATTATTTCTTTCAGTTTCCAATATTTTTATGTTACTATAATTAAAATCAAAACCATATATACATGATTTATTATGGTCATAAAAGACAGAAGCTGATAAATTATCATTATTTTTATAATTTTGTTTTATATTTTGAACCCTTTTTAATAATAACAAGTGCTCCATTGTTTTTTTTTCAATGTGCACCTTGATTAACCTATATATACACTGCCACACCTACATGTCCATTTGTAAATGATACAATTTTTATTTGACAATAAAGTCTTATCATTTGAATTATTTATTAATTTATTTAATACAGGTGGTGCATAAAATGCAATATCACATATACCTTTATAAATTTTCTTAATGAAACTTGCCTGTTGTTTTAAAATATACAAATGAACATGTAGGTGTGGCAGTAGATATATAGGTGAATCAAGGTGCACATTGGAAAAAAGAACAAAGGAGCACTTGTTATTATTAAAAAGGGTTCAAAATATAAAACAAAATTAGAAAATAATGATAATTTATCAGCTTTTGTCTTTTATGACCATAATAAATCATGTATATATGGTTTTATTTTAATTATAGTAATGTAAAAATATTGGAAACTGAAAGAAATAATAATAAAAGAAAAATTAAAGAAGTGATGTTAACATATAAATACAAGCAAGATTTAATTAATAAACAAACAGCAAACATTAAGATCATGGAATTATGGGAAAGTTGACATCATGGAATTATGGAAAAGCTGACATTTTAAAGTATTAGTTGACAAAAACTACAAAGATAGTTGAAAGTGCTTCTAAGTGATGATTATAGATATATTTTTATAAACTTTTAAATACTGTATTTTTTAATATTTATTTATAAATTTGCATATATTATTTTGAAGCAATACAGACATTGATTTGTAATATTATATATATATATGTCCATGATATATCATTATTTTATGTTTAACCTATAATAATTTATATTAAATTTTAGTGAAAAATAATGATGAATTATCCCTGATAATGTTTTTCCATGACATTTTAAACAATCATAAAACATATTTTTCAATACATACCTTAATGTTATTTTGTTTTGTTTTGTGTAATTTTGTTTATTATATATGATAAAAAATTGATCAAAACAATTGTAAAATATTATACCATGTAAGCCATTTTAATATATAATCTATTAACAAATACAACATGAAATTATATAAAATAATAATAAACTGAAGAAAAAAATCATATGACAACATTCATAAAATCATATAAATATAAGCATAGACATATATTTATCCAAAACTATTATGGCAATGATAAAAGTGAATGTATTTAATATGCTTAAGTGGTAATAGTATAAGGATTGATCATAAAAAAAAATATGGTATATTTAAATTCAGACTTGGAAAATAAATTGTATGGTGATGATAGAAAACCAAATATTTTCAAAAAATAAAAAAATAGATATAAATAGATTATCATAAGATAGAGGCATTGCCATATTTACAAAGTATTCTTACAATGATGTGAAACTTTTCACTGAAATAATGTTTTCTTATAGTAAATTCTAAGATTAGTAGTGGAAGACTTAAATTACCATGTAAAAAATAGAACAGCTTTAAGATCATAATCTTAATCCTATTAATTTTTAGTTTCTATTTAGTCCACTTGCAAAAAATAGTATTATTTATATTCATGGATGTAAATGTTAATAGTGATATTATTGTAATTATGTGTATTGGAGATACACAATATTACATTAATATTATAATTTTTAAAAGTGATTTTTGATAATTTTATTGAACTTTTCTTACAAAATATTTTTAAAATTTTAGAATTTGCTGCAAATGATATGCTTTTAGAAACAATAGCGACTTTAAATGGAGGCTGTTCCTTTTTTTTTCTTTTCTTGCTGTTGTTTCAATTTTTCAGAAATTAAGATTTGTCTAGATTTGGTATATAATAAAAAATTATTACATTGTTTTAGGAGTATATAAAAAAGTCTGGCTATTTAGATTACTTCAGTTTTAATTAATTCCTAATTATCAAAAATTTTATAATATATCTTGATTCTTTGTCAGATCAAGAATGGTAGTTCAACCTATTCCAAGGATAGTTCAAAAGCATTATTTAAATAATAACAAATTCACCACTTCCTTTATTTTGCTGTATTATCTTATATAATACAATTTAACCACTACTTTGAACACTTTTTTAGTAAAACCCTTTTATTGACCTATATTCATGCATAATCTTACATTTCGACTGTCCTGAAGTCTTCTTCAGAGCAATGTTTATATTAATTTTTTAATATAAAAGTGGTTTTATATTCATGCACAATCTTAAATTTCGACTGTCCTGCAATCTTCTTCAGAACCACTTTTATATTAATTTTTTAATGTAAAAGTAGCTCTGAAGAAGACTACAGGACAATCAAAACATAAGATTTTGCATGAATATATGTCAATAAAAGATTTTTGCTAAAGTGTTCAAAATAATGGATAAATTGTATTATTAAAATAACTTTCAAGCCAGATTACCAAAGAATCATTTAAATAAACTTGTGAATAATATCATTCTTATAACAATGTCAATCTTATTTAATAAAAAAATGGCAATTGTATTGATAAATAAATTGCCACTGATATAAAAAAGATGTCTGTTATTTGAAAGTTCATTTAAAAGATTCTTTGAGGATTTGGCTTGCAAATTATCTTAGTAAAATTTTTGGACTTGATTATAAGCATTTTGTATTTGAAAAGCTGTAAAATTATTTACAACCTTGTGAAAATTGTTAGAATTTTGTTTGTCCTATTATATATAAATAATGTATATTATTTATTTTTATACTGATTGATCAAAAAACAGACTTGGTTAAACAATGGTGAAATAATAAAGTTTAGGAAATATAATAAAACACTGATCAGAGACAAAAGTTAAAACAATTATAAAATTAAAAATGGACTCATAATTTGTTTGTATAAAAAATGAATATATTTGGAAATAAAGTAAAAACAAAGCATAAGACTAAATATGGATTAGAAGTCACAGTGAATAATTTTATTAATTAATTAATAATTAAATGTTATTTATTGAATATGTATACTTTTATTAGAAAAAATATAGAGTGTGAAAAAAATGATTATATTCATATTATAATCTAAATAGTAAGTTTTAAATTATTAATAAGAAGATTTATGATATTTTAAAAACCCTACTCCTGCAGTAAGATTGATAAATACTAAAAAATTTGAAATGTCAAATATAATTAAATAAATGTAAGTATAAATAGAAAGAATGAAAATAATGTGTAATGAGAATAACTGAATCTATCTACTTAAGATAACATGAATGAAATTAAAAACCTCTACATTTAATTTTGTAATATTCAAGTTTATGTGTTGATATTAATAAATAAGATAATAAAAATTATATATTAATGTTATAATAGATTATTAAATTGAGTTAAATGAAATTGGCATAGATGCCAAGATTTATATCTAACTAATGAAATAGTTACGATTTTACTTCATTAACGCTTAAATAAATTAATATATATATATATGCTCTGTGCACTGGTAATGAAGTTATTAATAAATTGTCAAAATTTTACTGCCAAGCGCTTTCTGGACAGTCTACAGTCCCATATTCATAGCGAGTTATTCTGTTAATAACTGTAAAACTATGCAAATTTTATGCAAACTTATGTGCAGATGGTAATTCAATGTTGTTGGGGTAATTTTTTTTTAATATGAATAATGAAAAGTTAGAAATGATTTCAATGTAGATTAACTTGTGATAATTATAACTAAAATTAAAGCAGTAAATATTTATCCTAATTAATTTGAATAATGATCTTTACTTTTCTCATTGCTATAAATTTTTTTTTTTAAATTCCTGCTATTCAATTGTGCGTATTGAGCACATAACAATTCTGCTCTTGTCTATTTACATATGTAGGAGTCTCATCCCTAAATAGTAAGATCATCATATTTATAATCTTAATTCTTTGTTTTATTTGATATAACTTTCGTTTTAATTATTACATCAAACAAACTTTAATTTCTGTTCTATGACAAAAAATAAAAATTTGAACCCCAAGCTCTTGCCCCAACCAATATTATTTACACAGCTACAAAAATATTTTTTATTACTATCCTGTAGATTTGAACGTCGTTTATATGTATTAAAATTTTATTTTATAAATAATTATTTTATAAAGGAAATAAAAAAAATGCAGGGTTACCCAAAATTTATTTTACTTTTATACTATTTAATTAATAGAGTTATATTTAATTAATTTGATAGTAACGGAAATGTATATCAAGTTAATTAATAGTCAAGTTAAATCAAATGTTCAATTTTTTTTTCTAGTTAAAAAATAATACAGTGATAAACTAATTTAATATTACAATAAAATAATTTATATTGATTTTAAAAAATTTGGAGAAAAAATAACAACAAAATATATTGGAAGAAAAAAAAATTAAGTGGTTTGTTGCTTGGGAGATCATATGATATTTAAATATAAAAAATGGCAGAATTAAAGTGTAAATCTTTAACACCTGAATTACCATTTTGACATAGATGAACTAATCTTTACTTCTTGAATCTCTCATTTTACTATTTTACTACGCAATGCAAAGCATCTTACTTAGTCCCTCTTCTTTATTTTCCCCATGTACATTGTTTGCAAACGTAATAAATATCTTTTTTTAAATATAACCAATTTATTTATTTGTACATTTTACTAATATATTTTATTATATATATATTAATAAATATACTTTAAAACTAAATCAACTCTTTTAATTTAATAAGAATAATTTTCAAAAAAGAAAATTAATTTTAAAAAAATATTTGCATGGACATTTTTTTTTTCAAATAAATGATACAGAACTTTAAATTAGTACCTCACATCAGGTTTATAGCAACTCACCATAGCAAGATTTAATCAAGAATTTTTGCTCACCAGACAGTAGCTCTTTCAATAAGAACTACCTCATGCAGTTATACTTTTATAAATATTTTATTTATTAATTAAACACAAAAATATTGGTAATGAAATAAACAAAAAATAAATCTGTTATCATCAATCTCTTTTCTACTTTACTAAAATAATGTTAATAAATATTATTTTAGATTACTTAATATAAAACATCTAACTTTTTTTTACTAATATAATATTTCTGAATTAAATCAGAGCAGCAATAATAAAACTGATTTCCATAAACTTAATCTTTGATTCCTACATCATTAATCAATCTTAAGACATTATATTTGATCAATGTCATAAGGGCAGAAACAAAAGATAAAAAGTAATATTTCTACTTCTCAATACAAATGAAAAATAATAAATCAGAATTTCTTTCAAACATAAATATTTAAATAAATATCATACTATAACCTCTCACCTTATCCCCGAAACATTAAAATATTAATTCAATATATAATTAAAAATTGAATATGCATATACAAAGCTCAGCATAAAAATTTGAGCATCTCAAGAGGAATCATATAGATAAAACATTTATCATGATATATAATAAGGCAGCATATTAAAATATAATTAATTCTTAAAGTATACAGTTACAAAAAGATGACAAAAATATATTAATTTATGTGACCCTATGTAATGCAATATAGATTAGTATAGGACCATAAGATTTATAATTGGTTCTGAAGTAAGCATAAATGTGCCATAATTCTGAAGTATTATAGAATGGTCAAAAATATACATAGATATTACTCATCATTTTCTTGTATATACTTTATTCTGGCATAAAAATACTGATCTGGTCAAATGCCCACTTGATCCTCTGCAGATACAGCTTAATACACTTTGTGGTCATGAATTATTTTTCTAGAAATATTCACAAGGTTATTAAAAAGATATCAAATCCAACTGAAACTTTTATTAAATTTAAAACCTTCTATTCAGAATAAATGACAATTACATAAAAATAATTTGTGACAAAAGCTTTTTTAAAGCTCTGTAATGAGGCAGTTACCAAATGTAAATTGTTGATGCCTTAACAAAAATATGTCTCAATTTCAATGACATTTTTCTATTAACTTTTAAGCTTAGTGAAGCTTTACAAAAGCAAATGGATTTGAGGATTGCCTTTATCTATTTTCAATGTTTATTATATTCACAATTAGAATCTCCATTTTAACAGACACTGTTTATTATGACTCACTTTTTCCAGTTGATTGCATATTCATTAATTACTGGATCTCAATATAATAATCTATTTAAAGTGACATTCTTTGACTTTTGAACTATTTGTCAATAACATTTCCAATCAGATCTAAATGGTCTCATTTTATAGAGTCTATAGCTCAAAATTGGTATATAGATAAATGGTTAATAGAATTGGTTGTAAATCCTATATATTTATTTTTTGTTTGCACTGAAATATCAATATATTATTTATTGGATTGATTTTTTTAATATAATGCATAATTTAGTAGATGACTTAAACAATGCTTGTCTTTATAACTATTAAAGGTCACATATGATTTACACATCTATATTACCACACTGGTTGCTTCATATCCCATAATTACCTTTTGCTGAATTGAATAATTTTTCTAGTAATAATTGTATACCAAGTAAAAAAAACCAACATTAAGGAATAACTTTTATAAAATTGACTATACTAGTATGAAAACAATTACATTTATTATTTGTTATACAAACATATTTCATAATTGCAATCACATTTATTTAAAGTTTAATTTAAAATTACATCTATTGTAAATAAAAAACAAATACTTTATATTAATAATGATTTTGTTTTTCTTCTCTGTTTTTTTACATTAACTTCAATTTATTACTTAAGTATAATAGTATAATTTATTAATAAAAAAATCCTTATAAAAATTAATATAATTTCAAAAGATATTAAATTTTAGCATTATATTCAGAATATTCCTTTATTTGCTTTTAATTTTTCTATTTTTAATTCCAAAGAGTTTACAGTTATAGGTATCTTTCTTAAAAAAATCTAAATGTAAACCAGTTGTAATTATTTCCAATTATAAATCTAATTTATATTCTCTAATAATAAAAATCATAAGCTCCCATTTAAATTTATTTTTATGATTAATTTCATCTTTTAATCTTTTATCTGTATTAATAATCTGATTAAAGTATTTACAATTGTTAACTTCTAATTTATTACTATCAATTATTATTTTCTTTATTTTCAAAAATTATTGGATAGTACATTAATATTTTAGACATTTTTTAAAATTCTAATCTCTTGTTTTTAACTGATAGCTTTTGAAATATTTCTAGATGTTTTGAAACATTATTTAACAAAATAATTTCTGAAAATTCAGATGGATTAGGTAATCACTTATTTTTATTCCCATTTTCACTTTAAACCATCAAATATATTCCACAATAATGGTATTGCATATTATTCAATTAAGTCATTGCTGTTATATTTTGTAAATGAATTTGTCTTGATATTACACAGATTTAATATTTATCAAAATGCTTATAATATACAAATTGAAAACAACATTGTAACTCATATACATATGTCCGTTCTATAAATTCTCTCAGTATTTTAATATGGCATACTGTACCATAATCACTTTTAAACATAGAAAATTCTGTGGTTGATTTGATCAAGATTATTTGAATTTTAGTAAACAAGATATTGAAGCCTTCACTAAAATATGAGCAGCATGAATAGAGTAAAGAGAGTGACAAAGTGAAGTTAATTTAAAATAATAAATGGGTTTTAAAAAAATATTAAATGAGACAAATTTACAATAAGGGAGGGGATTAGACCAATTCAGTTGAGAAAACATTGTTTTTATACTTTTTTCAAATTTTAATTAAATAAGATAATAATTAAGATCTATTTTTCCTCTTTAGAAAAAGTTTTATTTTCAAGCTAAGCTCATTAGCTTGTATAATTGTATAGATATGAACTCAGTTTAGCATCCATACTTTTTGGTATCTTTGGTTCTTTAATAACCACTGCTACCATAAACTTATTGGGCAGAATTGGTATTACATCATCAAACATTACATGATGTGTAAGCATAAAGAATAGTGCTTATGTGATGTTTGATGGTTCATTGATTATATGAATAATCTTATGATAATAATAGCTGCAGTATCAAGAATGTCTGGGAGTGAAGCTAATATCATTTGTTTAAAAAAAGTTTAAATTTGTTTAACTGAATAATTATCACATCTATGATTACAGTGGCAAAATTGAAAGACGTAATAAAGCTACTGTTTTGTATTTCTGATTGGAACCTCTATAAACTTCTTTATGATGTTTTGTTAATAGTTAAGCAATCAAAAAATCAATACGCTAAATAAAAAAATCAAATAAAAGGCATTTTAAAAATATAAATTAATGTATTTTGCTGTTGGATATTTTAAAGAAAAAAAAGAGCATACATTCAAAGAAAATTAACTAATAAGTACTTTGTATATAAATAAAATGATTTTTATAAAATAAAATATTATTTGAGAAGAAATTGATAAAAGAAGAGATGTCATCAATTTTATGTTTTATTTAATATTTATTTAGATAAATTGTTAAAATCATGATTGTTTTGATTAGGATGGAATTAATACTGAAGATAAAAATATTTGTGACAGATAGCTTAATAATGGATTAAATAAAATTAATAAAATGTATTGAAGGTTTGAATGAAATATGTAAATCTAAATCTTTAAAAATAAGTATAGCATATATACTTAAACTAGATGTAATTAGAGGGGATTTGAACCCAGACTTTCAAGTTCCCTTTACTCATTCAGTTTATCTTATACAACTGATATACATGACCAATATTTCTCACATTATGTGGTCATATGTGTCATTTGTTATAAGATAAACTTAATGACTAAAGAGAGCTTGGAAGCCTTGATTCAAATCCCCTCTAATTCAATCTAAATCTAAAGGAATAAATTTTCTCCATTATATATATAATGAGAATAGCAAAAAGAGAGATTTCTTTTATGGACCTTTAAAATTCTAATTAAAAAAGAGGTTTCCTCTTTCTGAACCAATTTAAATTTAGTATGAAGTAAAACAGAACTATGAAAAATCATAAAAGTAAAACAGAAAAGATTAAAATACTTGAAATATAGATTTAAAAAAGAACAGTAGAATTGAAATATGGTTAGTGACATGAATAGTGTGAAATGAGATTTGTTGAAAAAATTATGAAGTGAAAGAGAAAGTATAATGATATAATGTTTTTCCTGAAGGTTTGTGATGATGGTTTTCTAATTATATTTTTATATTGGACTATTTCCATCAGCTAATATGCATATTGAATGTCTTTAGAAAAATTAACTTTATTTAAATATTACAAATACATTCAACTGTTAATCATAGCACATCTGAAAAATTATAAATATATCAAAAATATTTGCAAAAGATAAAAGAAAGAGAGAATGAAACTATAAAAATCAGTAATTTATACCATTTACATTCCTCTAGAGCTATTTATTGTAAATTTAAATATTTAATGCACATTTCATTGAATAATATTATAATCATATTCACAGATCAGTTTCTGGTATTGTAAGTTTTATCTCACAATATAGAAACCACTTTATCTTGTCTATATTGTCAAACTAATAGCTAGAATCCATAACCAGAATTTTAAACCTAATCTAAATTACTTGTGTTGTTATATAGGTTGATGCTAAGACAGTAACTAACTATTTTGGTGATGTTAAGTGCAGGATGTTTTCATTCATTTGTTCCAACATTTAATCAATTTGCTTGAAATTAATTTATGTGGAATTTTATTTAAATGGCTTTATCTTTTAACTACAAAAAACGTTATATTTATTTGCTACATGTTTAAATTGGCCGTCATAAGATTTGCGTTTATAATCCATCCCCATGTTTAGTAATTAAAAAAATATAAACTACAATGGCTTGTGACACAACATCTTATAAATTCGCATATTTATTTTTATTTATTTATTTTAAAATTCACTATGCATAGCCTTCATGATATTTTAACATCTTGAGTAAAAGAAGAGAAAGAGTTTAAAAAAAATAGCGGCTGATAGATAAATCAAATAATCTGAATATCTAAAAACGTTTGCTTTTATTTTTAGATTTTAATTATCTCGTGAACAATTAAAACATTCACAATTAATAATTTATATTCTATTTGAACTTTGCTGAATTATATAATTTACAGTTGTGATGCATAAGCTTATAATAAATTGGTATTGTTTTTTAAATTAGTTATTATATATTTCGTTATATATGTGCGTGTCAAAATATAAATGTAGTTTCAGAAGTATCAACCAGTATAATTGAATTTTAAAATTAAGTTTAATTTTTCTAAGATTAATATATATGCATAAGATTGAAGTGTCACTATTTTTTTTTATTTCTTTCCGCTTAATGTAGAAATTTTTGTTTTATCATTATATAAATAGTCAACTTGAATGTTAAGTATTTTTGTCCTGTTGATTAAAATTTAGCATATTTTAAAACTATTGGCGTTCTTTATTTATTGCTAATACTCTCGATTTTTCATCATATCATTATTATAGATTATCATTGAACTTAGCACGGGTGATAAGACAATATATTTATGAGTAAATAGCCTGAATTCTTAAGCCAATATTTATCTTGGCACCCTATGTAAATAAAGCTGGTTAAAATATATCAGTTCTCGAATATAAAGATTCAGTGAATAATTCTTCCACCTCTTATACAGATTTTTTGTCATAATATATATATACAGAATACATCTTTATTAATGTAAAATAAAAAAAATACATTTTTCTCACTCTATTAATCTAATCAACATGTTTCAACAATTAAAAATTATGCACTTTTATTATTTATTTGTCAAAGTTTTCCTTCTTTTTCCCTCTTATACTAAAATGCACAATAAAGCAATAAAGGTTAAAAGAAAATAAACATTTTAATCCTATAAAAATGAGTAGCAAATAACTGTGTTAAATATCCATCAAATGATGTTAAACCTGGAAATTACTGAGATTAAAACTATAGTACTACCCTGATCATTTCACAAAGATATTGCATTTTAAGACCAACTAATTGGCACAAATTACTAGAGAAAGATGAGTTCAGGGGTATTTAGGCTAAGATGAATATAAATAAAGGGTCAGTACAACTTGACAATTTTAATGCTGAATGAAATGAATCTAAAGGGAGCAATTGCAATTTTGTCAAAAATGTCAAAAAAGAAAAAAAAAGAACAACAAGTAGAAATGAGTTTGCTTTTATAATTTGCAAATTGTACAGAAAATGACCATGGAAGCTCGTTGTATGTCATTTTGGCACCCACACTTGAAGAAAGAAAAATAATTGCTACATTTTTCTCATTAACTTTGTCTTTTGAAGCCAATCAAAATATCATTAAACTATTAGTTAAATCTTTTACTATGAAAAACTGTCAAATGTTGAAAATGTTCATTAACGACTCATTAAAAATGTCATAATTATATAGACAATCTTCCTCACACACATATAAAAAAAATTAATATATTTAACTTATATAGTTGAAGTAGGTAAAACATGCACATACTTCTACATATACGTGCATACACACACATATATATATATATGCTTAAAAGATTTTGCAGGTTCCAAAAAGGGACAGAAAATTTCATCTCGTAGTTGGCCTAAATATCTATGCAATTATATATCAATATATATGTATGTAGCTATTTGTAGATACATTTGGCAACGATTGATATAAAGAAAAGGATAATATAAAAAATAGTAGATCCAGGAAAAAATAATGTGCTTTATGTGCTGCTAATTCTGGAGTAATATAAAAGTAGAAATGTTAATTTTAAGCTAAATAACTAAATAAAATTAATGATCAGTAAAATCATATCTAGGTAATTTAGATATAGAATAAAACGAAAATGATATTAAGACTTGCCAAAACAAAAGATGAAAATGTTGATCAATACCTATATATTCTTCAGTAGAAGAGTAAGGCAGAATGTAAAACATTATTTAATCATTACACTTGCTTGATGAATAATATATTTTTCTTCACTATTTTCTATCATTTTTTAAAACTGTTTATTTTCTTATTGTTCTCCTTAAACTTGTTTTAATGGTATCAGGAGCAGATTTGGATTGGATTATTGAACGACGTTAATACGTTCTTGAATATATAAAAATGACTCCTAATAAAAGTTAAAATAAATACAAAACAACAAATCTTCTCATTTCTCTATTATCTAGTTAATTTGTGCAAATAATACTTATTTAAAATACAATAATTATTTACCATAATAATGGTCAACACCGAGGCATATTTAGTAAATGAAAGTAATGTCAAATTGATTTACTTTCAAAAATAACTTTATTAATGAAAAATAATTGATTATCTAAGAATATGTGAATACATTGACTTTCTTGGTAAGAAATTCAAACATCCTAATTGAGAATGTGTGATGGATCTAAAGTTTAATCCCCTGGAGAATCTCTAATGGAAAAGCTAGTATTAAATTTTGTGTGTGATTGTTTATGTCTTAGGTGATTTTTGGTATTTGAAAGAGATTCCATGTCTCATTATAGAGGAATTTTGAAGACAGGATAAGGTCTTTACTTTTTAACTTATTAAGGTGATCAATAAATATGACATCCTGATTTGGAGGTGGGAAGGTGAAGATTAGTTTGCAACAGACACTCCAGATTGTATGAACTAAAAACAATGAAAGTCTAATGAAAGGAAATTGTCTACTTTGTAAGGAGTCTTTCAATGATAGAATTTTGTAAAAGTCAATGCTCGAACTTTGTGATATTAGCAATCTAATGCCTACCAGTTGAGGGCATGATTTAATAATATGGTCAAAAGTATCCTCTTGAGTTTTGCAGAGCGGGCATATTGGATCAATATTATTTAGATATCTCTTGAAGTATAAAAAGTGATTAGTATGCATGGCATTTTGATTTACCTTAATTAAGAAGGTAAGAAATTTGGGTTCTAATTTAAGGAATTTAAATAAAGAGGTGATTTTGTGATTGTTGATTCCTAAGTATGGTTTTATATTATTGATGATTGGGTGCAAAATTAGATGTGCATCCCATATAGAAATTTTGGAGTTGAAAGTGGTATTGGTGATTATCTGATATTGGTTGAGATACTGAAGAATAATCTAAACTATTCACGATTAATGAAATAACTTTATTCAAGTTTTAATTAAAAAACAACACAAACTTAAAACAAACAAAAAAAAAAAACTTCAGTCTTATTTTAAAATAAAATCTCGGTTTTTTTTTCATTAAAACTTGAATAAAGTTGATCAATTTGGCATTAGTTTCATTCACTAAATATGCCACGGTGTTTACCATTGTTTAAAGATAATCGTCAATATAATAAAAAAAAAAAAAAACTAAAAAATTAAAACGACTGAATAAGTCAAATCAACAAGTGGCTTTTGTCAATATTTATTTATTTTATTATATTTTTAAATTCTTTATAAGCGTAATTTTTATTCAAGTAGACTAAGCTAATAACCATGCTGAAAATAATGTCATTATTTTTATATCTTCTTAACTATAAGATGAATGTCCTTTTATGCAATTAAAGGTCTCAAAAAGATTTTTTTTTGTATAATTAACATTGTTTTTATATTACAAATTTTACTTGAAATGAATAGCATGCGCAACTTTTTCAGAATAATCCATATTAACCTGGAAATGCTATGTTCTAACTGGAAATAGCAATATACTTATTCACCTTATCTATTTACCAATCATTATTCAATAATTAGCAGAGTTGGCTATAGACCATCTACCAGAAAAAAAATTCAAAGTGTATTATTAAACAAAAACTTTATGTCAAAATATTATACCAATGCGCTATGATAGTCCTTAACATTGTATAACTGTTTTAATTTTTAAATGTACTTTTGTTTCTTCTTAAAGTTTTTTTACTGCATATGATGCTGAACCAAGGACTTTTATTACAGCTTACCTTTATCATGTTTTTAGATAATATTAAAAATTTGTGATAGAAAGGTATGCACATCTTGAAATAAATTGGACTCATTTTGTTTTTTTTAAAAATGATCATAAATAAATTTCACACAAATATATTTAATAGATTATTTTAAAAGTTGAATAACAGAAGTTAAGTGAATGTTTTTGGTCTATTTACGGATGTAGAATTATTGTTTATTTATAACTTTCAGATATGTAGTTTACTTCTAATTAATTATATATATATATATGATAATCTACTATTCATTTCAATAAAAAAAAGTTTTTATAAGCAAAATGATATGTAATTTTTTTTTTTTAAAAAAACTAAAATAAGATTTTAAAAAACCTGGGTTTTGATTTAAAACTCAGTTTTCTTTTCTATTAATTATAAGGAAATATTACTCCATTTAAATCCCAGGATTGTCACCACGCTTGGTGACTAAAAAGAAATGACACTACTAATACTTAGCTAGATCTAATGTGGAATATGTATGAATGGTATTTTGAGTAACTTTGGCTGCAATGAAGAATTGGTGCTTATTTAAATGGCAGCTAGAAATTATAATGCTATATTATCAGCCTAAATGGACTTTTAATATTTGTCAGAAAAAAGTATAACAATTATTTTGTTTTGGTGAGACTTATATTTAAAGTCTGATTTGTATTTTATTTTAACTAATCTGAATTTATAAATAATGCTTGTTATCCAGATATTATTTTGAAAAAACTATTAGTTGAAAAAAAAAAAAGAGAAATGAATTTGTAATAACTTAGCTTTACTTGTTAAAATTATTTTTTTAAAAAATTATTATATATCATATATGTATGCTAAGCTTATGAATTTGATATAAATTATTAATAAGAGAAAAAGGTAAACAAATAATGATAATCATGTAAATGCAAAGTACACATATAAATCACCTAATTTCCAAATAACCAGTAGTTAATGACGTAATTATTTCTATTAGACTCATTAGTTTGTAGTTAAACATATATTTGATTACTAAAAATTGGATATTATGTATAATGATTTATATATGTGAAATTGTTTGTTCAATATTTTATAGTTTACATATTTTTACATCTATATGGAGGAATATGTTACTATCAATTTAATGAGTTAGGGTTTGATCTCAGAATGAGTTATCTCTGTAGAAATTGTAGTTGAATTAAATTAAGTTTAGGACCAAAAAACCACTCATTATATTTATTGTATAGAAGATTTATTCAGTTAGAGTTAGTACCAAAAACACATCCCTTTTTACTTATTATTATATAAGTGGTTATGTTTAGGCTTAGGATCTAAAAAAGGATCATTCCTTATAATTATTGTGATAAAGATAACATTGATGTCTATTCCATATAGAGTATAAATATATGTAAGTATTAGAAGACATGTGAGTCAAAGAAATATTATATGTATGAATTTATGCCAACATAGAATTATATTTAAGTTTATTGAAGTCAGAGTTAAAGGTAGGGTGAATGTGTTACATTATCTATGAATATATTTATACTATGATGTATAAAGATTAAAAAACTTTGTTAAAAGAATAAATTGCATATCAATTAATGATTATACTTAGAAAATAAATTAATGTTACATGATTTGTTAATTTTATTAAACAAAATAAATTCTACATCAATTAATAAGTGCACTTGTAAATATAATATTATTACATGATTTTTTTACCTCGTTTTGTAAGATTTTGATCTACCTGCATTCACCAGGAATAATTTATATTCTCCATATTTTAACATGGCATTACAAAAGAGCTGTGTAATGAATACATTATTATATTGAATAAAAATCCTTTTAAATATACATGTGCTAGCTTATTTCCCAATGTTTATAACCAGATGGGTATCCATGTAATTTATATAAATCAATCAATAAATAAATAGAAAAAATATAAAATGTTGAAATATACTTAATCTAACAATTAGTTTTCCCAGAATGAGGACTTCAATTTTCATCTGTTATAAATTCCCATTTTTTTTCTTTATATTTTAATTATGTTGTAAAGTAAAAAAAAAAACCCATGAAAGAACAAATCAAGTTGAGCCATGATGAAAACATTTAAGTATATGTGATATTTCGAAATGTTTCAGGGGATAATCTAGCACCATTGCTGTTATATCCAGTTATAGTTATATTGCATATAATAAATTTATTATAATAAATTTATTATGTTTAAAAAAAATGGAGAATTATTAAAATGGAGAATAAAAAAAAGATGGAAAACAGGAGAAAACAATGGAAGCAAATACTTCTGAAACTAACTATGAAGAATATAGCTTAAAAACTTTGAATATAATGTCCATCAAGATGTCCATCAAGATAGTGATTCATGCAATCAAATAAAGCATAAAGACATTATATTAATAAAGAAATAAAAATGCATGAGAATACTGCAACATCATCATAATTAAACATTATGTGGATAATTAACACATTATTTAGACAATGAAATTGAGATTAATAAATCATAATCAAAATGAAATGGAGAAAATAAACCAAACTAAGGAAAATCAAAAAACTAATCAAAAGCAAATGAAGCAAAAACCAACTATAGAAAAAAATCAAAAAGATTATCAAAAGTAAATGGAATACAGTCAAAAGCAAATAAACCAAATGATGAAAGATAATCATAAATGTATGGAAGTTAACCAAATGCAGATGGAATCAAAGTTTGAAGATATTCAAAAACAGATGGAATCAAAGATGCAAAAATGGACTCAATAATTTTTGAAAACCATTTAAATCAGAGCAAAAACTAGATGATTCAAAACAAATAGATGATGAGCAAAAAACTAAAATAATATAAAAATTGAAGAAGAAACACTATATCAAATCATGGACAATGAACAGGCACAATTGCTTTTAAAATCAGACAATGAACCAAAAATATGTGATGAACTTTTAAATAAATCTGAACCAAAACTATTAGACAAAAATGTACAAAATGAACACAAACACGATCAAATAAAAGAAGAAATAACAGAAAGTGAACTTGTTGAATTCACACAAATAGATGATAATGAACTAAACCTACTGAAAAAAATTGAAAGCAAACAGGAACTGTTAAAAATAGATACATAAATTTGAAGGCTCACAACAAAAGATAGATGAATCAAAACAAAATGATGTGCTATATTGTGAGACAGCCATAATCTCACAATGGGATAACAAATACAAATAAAAATAGAGTAAAGTTTTCTTTATTTCTAAAATGAAATGGAATCATGGCTAACACAAATATCTAAATAAAGACTTGCTTTTCATACTGATTAATCTATTGGATAAAAAAATCCAACAGCATCTAGAAAACATTAAATCTGTGTGTTATATGCAAGTATTATATATCACTGATCATCAACATTACATACAACTTGCAAGAAATAAAACACAATTTTCTCCCACATCAATTGCTTTTTCTCAACAGTAGCCATGCTGAAAAGGTTCCCAGCTAGATTTTATTATCATAATATTACCTAAATAATTTTATTTTATTGACCAATGCCTGGATAAACAGTTATAAAATGCCCAATGGACATCCAAAAAGAACTTTTAATAGGTACAATCATTTTCTTGTTGACTTTTTTTGTTTTTAAATTTGAGAATTTGAAATGAACAATCTGTTATTTATTTCAATAAAAAAAATTTTTTTTCTTCAAAGAAAAATGATATTCAAATCTGGCTTAAAAGAAAAATGAACTAAAGTGAGGCTCATGAAAAACTATATTTTGATATAAAAATCAGTTTTCTTTTCTATTGATCAGAAGGAGATATTACTTCATTCAAATTCCAGTATTGTCACTATGCTTTGAGAATAAAAAGAAAATACACTACTAACAGTTATCTAGGTCTATGCTGGAATACTTTTGAATAATATTTTGCTTAACTCCAGTTGAAATAAAAAAATTAATACTTATTTAAATAGCAGCTAGAAATTACAAGGCTATATTATCATCATAAATGGACTTTTAATATTTGTCAGAAAAGAAGTAAATGACAATTATTTTGTTGTGATGAGTCTTATATTTAAAGTCTGATTTTAATTTATTTTAATTGATCTGAATTTGCAAACAATGTTAGTTATCCAGATAATATTTTGAAGAAAATGTTAGTTTAAAAAAAAGTGAATATGAATTTGTAATAATGTCTCTTTACTTGTTAATAATAATTTTTTTTAAAAAAATAATATTTATTATATATCACATATATATGCTAATATTATGAATTTTATCTAAATTATTAATAAGAATAAAAGATTAAAAAATATTGATAAACATATAAATGCAATGCACACATATAATTGCCTAAGTCTCAAATAATCATAGTTAAGGATCTAATTATTTCTATTAGCCTCATTTATTTATAATTAAACTTATATTTTATTATTGAAAATTGGATTATACATAGATGGTTTATATATGTGCAATTGTTCTTTCAATGTTTATTAGTTTACATATGTTAACAACCATATGGGAGTATACGTTCCTATTAGTTTAATGAATTAGAATTGATCTCAGAATGATCCTGCTCCTGAATAAACTGTATTAAATTAAATTTGGATCAAATGGCCACTTCTTATAATTATTGTATAAAAGATTTATTCAATTACAGTTAGGACCAAAAGATTATCCCTTGATAGTTATTATTATATAAGTGGTTATTTTTTGGGTTAGGATCTAAAAAAGACCACTTATTATGATTATTGTGGTAAAGACAATGTTGATATTTATCCAATATAAAGCATATGTGTGTGTAAATACTAGGAGACATGAGAGTCAAAGAAATATATTTATGAATTCATACATGTGTAGAATTATATTTACATTTATTGAAATCACATGTTAATGTGTTACCTTTATATATTAATATACTGAGACTATAATATATAAAGATTAATGATTATACTTTGTAAATAAATTATTGTTAGATGATTTGTTAATTTTATTAAAGAAAATAAATTATATATCAATAAATTATTATTACTTGACTGGTTACCTTGTTTTGTAACATTCTGTTGTACCTTTATTAACAGGGAGTAACCTATGTTTCCTGTGATTTAGCCCAACATTACAAATGAGACTGTGTAATGATTATTATATTGAATAAAAAAATTTAAATGTGTTAGTTTACATTCTGATGCTTAGAACCAGGTGGCACTTGTGTAATCTATGTAATAAATATAGGTAATGTAAAATAAATAAAATATGCTGAGCCTGTCTATTAAATAGATATTAGATGTAACAATGTTTACGTTATACTAATATTTTGACAAGATAACATCTTTCATCACTATGATAGTAGATATCATTTAAAGATGTTATAAAGATTCCCCAAAACAATTTTATGCTATTACTGATAAGAAGCAAATGTACACATAAGTGAATCTGAAATTTATGATGATGAGTATATTACATATAAAAATATTTAATACACTTAATCACTAAATTTTTATATCTAAATTGTATTTAGTTAGATATTACTTAGTGTGTTTAATCAAAACTTATTACTTAATATTTGTGAGATGTTGGTTTTAAAGGTAATGTTATTAGTCATCAAAACTGCCCAAAATCTCTGAAGGAGATAAGGAGCATGATAGGGCAATTAATAGAAAGAATGTAAGATATATATATATATATATATATTGGATACTAAGCTTAAATATTAATTGTATAAAAATATTTAGGTAATAAAGTACTTTCAAAATTACAAGGAAAGAAGATGTTATGAAACTTTGTATATTCAAGAAAATTTAAAGAAATGTGTAAACATGGTTAAAGGTCCAGTACATTAGAAATGGGCATTGTTAGATTATTGAATGTTTTAGATTGTTTTGTATACATATATTATTATTATTATTATTATTATTATTATTATTATTATTATTATTATTATTATTATTATTATTATTATTATTATTATTATTATTATTATTATTATTATTATTATTATTATTATTATTATTATTATTATTATTATTATTATTATTATTATTATTATTATTATTATTATTATTATTATTATTATTATTATTATTATTATTATTATTATTATTATTAAAAAAAAAGCATTGTAATAGATTTAGTCATTTTTATGTACATGTATGTATTTTATTAATTGTATTTATTGTAATGCTATGTAAATAATTTCCATTGGATGAAGTTGCAGTGATTTGCAGATGATGTCTTCTTGTGCACAGAAAAAAAGGAAGATATGGAAGTTATACTGAGGACATGCACAAGGGTGAGTAAAGAGATGAGGGTTAAATTTAGTGAGGATAAATCAAAAGTAATGATGATTAAAACTGAGGAAAAAGAAGACAAATAATTTTTATTGAGGGATATAAAGTATGGAGAATAGGTATAACTATTTGGGAATCATCTTAATTAATCAGAGAAATTGTTTGAAGGAATGGAAGAAAATATTGATAAATGAAACAAAAAAAAGAAAGGGATTGATACAGAAATTAACAGTGTTTTCATATAATAAGTATGATATAGCTAGAATTGTATGGAAGGGAGTGGCAGTATCAGGATTAACATATGGTAACAATGCATTATGTGTTGTAAAGGGATATTATATAATTTAGAAAAAATTCAAAGAGAAGTAGGAAGACATGTATTAGATGCAGATGTGTGAATGGAAAAGGTGGCAATTCAAGGAGAAATGGGATGGTTAAGTTTTTAATATAAGAGATGCAAATGGCAAAATGAAAATGTTTGATAGATTGCAGTGTATGCATAATAAGAGAATAGCAAAAATAGTATTTAATTGGGTTATGAGTAAAGGGAAAGTAACAGGATGGGTGAGAAAGGTAATACAGTATGTAGAAGATTTGGATAAAAAAAAATTATGTCAGTATACTTATACAAAAGATGGGATGATTGTGTTAGGAGAATTGTTCAGTATTACAGTGGTAAGGAATGGGATAGAAGAATAGATGCATTAATAAAAATAGTGAGTTGGAGAACTAGTATGGAGAGTAAAAAGAGTTTAACTATATATAGAAGTAAACAGAATATTGGGTGTGAGTTAATTTATGATAATAGCAAAGAAAGTAATTTACTGTTTAAGGCTCAAAAAAGATTTTTAGCAACAAAGGAATATACAAATAAATGGACAAATGTGAGTGATTTAGTCTGCAAGTTGTGTAAGGAAAGCATAGAAAATATTAGGCATCCATTAATTGAATGTGAATGCTTGAAAGCAGAAAGGTATAAATAATAAATTTGTGGAAGAATAAATATAAACAAAATGATTATACAGAAAGTGATTTATTGGTTTTTATGCTGGGTTTGAGAAAAGATATGGGGGATCTAGATATAAAGGCTATGGAGTTGACAATGATTATGTTGTGGAAATGGGATGAAGCAGAATAGAGAAGCATTTGGGAAAATTTAGGATGGGGAATGAAAAGGGAAAGTAAAGTGGATAACAGGTTTCTTTGGTCATAGTGTCTGAGAGATTCCTGACTCTGTATAAGAATACACAGTGCATCACATCACATCACATCACATACAGTAAAGATGGATTGCATTTATTAAAACAAGAAAGTGAAGCATTAGGGAGTTTGATTTATGTAAAATAATATAGGTCACAAAACTTATAGAATGGGGTAGCATTTTAAATTACAGTATTATCAAAAAGGTTGAGAATGGATGTAATGTAAGAAGTAAACAAAGAATAGCTGATCCAGATATAAATGTAGATGTGGAGAGGTAATGGGTCTGTAAAACTATATACAAATGTAATAGAGAAAAAAAGTCAAAATAATTTAATAAAAAAAGTAGTTAAAAAAGGAATAAATTGTTTAAATTGGATATTTGAATAGGAAATGTGGTAGGAGACCAGAAAAATGGTTGAAATTAAACACAGCAGTTAAAAATTAAGGGCTTGAAGTATTAACTGCAGTGGAAACACATGTAAGAGATGAAGTAACTACACTAAAAAACTTTGTACAGCAGGGTATAAATAGAAAATAAAAAATAAAAAAGGTAGTGGTATAGGATTTATGTCAAAAAATACTTAAATACTGTAAAGTTTTAAAAACTTTTGTGGTTTGAGTTAAGTTTAGGAAGACAAGAATGGATGATGACTACAATGTGTATAGTAACTGTAAATAATAAAATTATAATAGAATGGAACAATAGCATATATGAATGCCTAGTTAAGGATATACAGAGTTTCAAAAAAAATGGCAAGAAAATAATGGTTATGGGGGCAATGAGTGAGAAATTGAAGAAATTGATGATATGAATAACAAGAATGGACAGCTTAAGAAGTTTTTTTGTGAGAGACTGAATTTGAGCATAGAAAATTTATCAAATATTTATGAGGGGAAATAAACATAGTCTAGAAATAATATATTTTACACAATATATTATGTATTAGTAGAGAAAGAGTGAATGAGTAATGTATGGAAAATTAAAGTGTTTGATAATGAAGAGACAGTATGTAGTAGTGGTCATAATTTCTTTATAATAGAAATCGTTAGTAATGTGATAGAAAATAATAATAAAAGTAAAAAGAATAGTAAAAAGTGTGGATGGAGAGGGATTGATAAAATAAGTTAGAATAATATTCAATAATATTTAATTTTGTTTAATTAATAGTAATCAAATTTAATGTTTCTTTAATCTTTTTAAACAATAAATATAAAAATATTTTCTACCTGTACTTTTTATTTTATCTATCATCTTTAAATGGATCACAATTTATGAAACAAAACAAAAATGGTGCAATTTTTACCACAGTATTAAATTTCTACCACATAGCAATGCAAAATTTCTTCATAATCACATATAGATAAGTAATGAAATTAAATTTTCTTATTTTTTTATTTAATTATTGTTTTTAAGCAAAATTTCTTAATAAGTTACATTTAAAGTAAGTTAATATATTATTGTTAATTTTTAAATATTTTTTCTTTTTACCATTATAAATATATAAATGTATTTAAGTGACATTTAACTTTAAAATTTTCTAATCCAAAAAAAAATTAAGGAACAAAATTTTCAGAAAATATATGTGCAATCTTCCTGCTTTATTATTGGAAGAGAAAATAAATTTTAAAACTTCTCAACCAATAGAATTTAAATATGAGGAGAAAGAAAGCGATAAAAACGATTTTAAATCTCACATGCATTCTTATGATTTGAGAAAGAGGATGCTCTGAGGAAGGTACTTGATATTGTACAGAAACGTCAGCATTTAACTTTTTCACTACACGGAATATCCCGCAAATAGTAATAATAATATGACATCTTTTATCCATGAAAATATTAGAATTAACATATATATATATATAATAAATTCTTTCTTTAGAAAAAAAGTGTTAAATAGAAATAGACATAGAGGCATTCAAATAAAGGTACAGAGAAATTGAAGTATATTTTGACTAACAGAAAATATGTATTTAGAGAATGTAATGTAGTTAATAGATTCAACACAAAACTGATTATAAGAGTATCAAACTCATGTGACATTTTGATGGTTTTAGAACTGGTTACAGTGAAATGTAAAATACATTTGAATGCAATACTAGATAAACAAAAATTGTTAAGACAACAATATATATTTTTTTAAAAGTGTCATAGCATTGGCCGGGATGTGAACCCACAATCCAGGCAACTGCATGCAAGTGCAAGGCAGTCACGCTGACCTCTTGACCACCAATGCAAGACAACAATATTAGCAATTGATATTCCTAATTTTCAAAAAGTCTCTCTCTCTGAATAAATTTAAATTAGAATTTGAAATTCATTTAAAAATAGTAACAGATGTGAAGATGGTTCTTTTATGCATCAAATCAATATGAAAATCACTAATATACTATTAATAATAGCAAAAAACATAACTGGTATAAAATCATAATAATTTCCTAATAAATTTTCTATTGATATAAGACAGGGGTGGGCAATTGTTTTGGCTCGGGGGCCACAGAGGTTGGCAGAGGGCTGCATCGGGGGCCACTTTGTGGAAGCGAAGGTTAACGGAGGGCCGCACCTTTTTTTCATGACACAATAAACACACTGCTTTATTCCCTGTATTACCAAAGAAATATTTGTTTGTCCATTCTTCATTAAATACATAACATTCATCACTGATTTTACATTTTTTCAGAGGGTTCATGGTTTCACTAAAGTTGGAAATGTATATATTTGCTAATGCAAAGACAAAATTGAAAGTAACGAGATCAATTAGAAAAGCACTGCACATCATATCTACACTGCACATGTGTATTGATGTGGCCATCATAGTGGAAAATATGAGATGAATCTTCAGTCACACACAAAAAGAAAATCTCAGTTCAAGGCAAATTTTTCTGATTGTCTTGGAGGGCCGCATAAAACCTCTTAGTGGGCCGCATGTGGCCCCCAGGCCACTATTTGCCCACCCCTGATATAAGACAATGTATTAAGAAAAAAATGATATGAAAATATTTTTAAATGATGCATTTAAAAGAATTGATTATCTAGCATTCTGTAAAATGGAATGAAAAGAAATTAACAATAGTATAAAATATATAACTGAGTTTTGGAAAGGAAAATCATAAAAGTGAATAAAGTCTCCAAAAATATAAAATATCTTGGTATTGGAAGAAACATTATTTCATTAATATAAGTAAATATCGAATAATTGTTAAAAAGAAAAACATTCCAAAATGGGTGGAAGAGTTCTATAAAGAATATAGAATAATAAAGAACAAGAAGAGAAAATTATGGCATCTGAATTGTCAAATATTTTAAATGAATCTATATAGAAAAATCTTGGAAACAACAGAATTATGTTGATATTTTGAAAGAAGTAGATGAAATGTGGCAGAATTGTTGACAAAATCAAGTGAAAAAATAGAAAACTGTTTACAAAACTATATTAATATTCTAAACAACTGTTAAATGGGATATTAAAAACTGCAGTTTTATTAGTCTATACAAAATCTTTTCAAGATACTTATCAGAAAAGTTTGGATTCAAAACAGTCAACAAAAAAGCAAATTGTATTTAAAAGTGGTTTTAGCACTATCAATAATTTCCAAATTTTTAAAAAAGTAATAGACCAAAAACAATGGGTATTATTCTCACTTATCCTTTCAATTTGTAGATTACAATATTGTATCTAATTCTATAAGTATTTCTACAATGATTGAAGTTTTGGACCACAATGATATAGATGTAGGATATTCTGAAAAACATTTATAAAATGCAACAGTAACAGTTAGATATCATAGTGATACTAAATAGATTAACAATGACAAAAGTGTAAGAGCGGATTATGTTATATCTTCTACACTTTTTAGAACAGTTTTATAAGAAATAATGTGTGAATTAAAATGAGAAGGTAAGGGAATAAAAATACATGAACATTATTTAGGTCATCTAGATTTTGCAGATAATATGATTGTTATAGTAAATAATGCTTTGAGCTTCAAAATGTTGCAAGACTTCTCAGATAAAGTTAAGAAAATAGAAGGAAGGGTGGATACAAAAAGACTAAAATAATGTTCAATTAATTTTCTCAGAAGAAAATAAAAATTCATATTTATAATTTAGCAAAAGTTGACTATAAATATATTGATTAGATTATTAAAACAAATGGAAATGTTATAGATGAAATTAATCATAGAAATAACCTTGGATGGAATGCTTTTAGTAGAAATAATTTAATATTTAAAAAAACACTTAAGTGCTTGGAAAGGAAAGTTTTTGAAAAGGAAATATATGTTTAATCTTTTTTTTTACTTTAGAGATCTGAGACATAGATGTTCAATAGAAGAGCAATACAGATATGCCAGACATTCAATAAAGTTTGAAAAGATCTAAGTTGGGAAATAACCAGAAGAGTCTGAAAGTGAAATATTTGGGTGAGCGAACAAAAACATATTATTAACATCAATGAAAGATTAAAGAGACTGAAAAATGATCCTGGATGGATATATTGCTAAAAAGATGATAGCACATAGATACTTGAAGTTTTAAACTTGATTTTAAGATGTTATAAAAGATCCAGAAAAAGGCCACATAATCATATGGATGAATAAAATAAGAAGGTTTGTTGGTGCATCTGGAAAAGATAGTTTAAATATTAGAGACACTGAATCAAACTTGGGGAGTCTTTCATTCTACAGTGGAGTGACAATGTTTGAAAATGATGATGATATATAATATTAAACATATATGGCATAAAACATTATGTAAATTGTTAACAGTAAAGATCTCTCCAAGTGTTACATGAACAACCTTAAAAATATCACAGAAACTCTATATTTAATTATCAATCACACTAAAAAAAATTATACCTGATTGACAGTTAGTTACATAAGTTTCTGCAAAGTTTTTAACCCATTTTAATACTGTCTAATGGTGGAATTTCCAATTTGTATCAGTGAAAGGATAAGTGGTGTTAAAATGCTCTTTACATAGTGATGCTAGTTATCATTCTACTACTGTCTATACCCCAACCTCAGAATTTGAGAATTCTGAGGAGGATATATTACTTGTTGGATAGCTTATTACAGTAATACCATTAAATGATCAAATTTTCTTTTTGGAATATTTAATACAGGTGTTGGTACAAATAGTAAACCTTCATCATAAATAATCACTAATAATGGCATTAGTGTTGTAAACTTATATAGTATGTTATTATTAACATATCACAAACACTTTGTTTAGGCAGACTAACTGCTATAAAAGAACATTAATGCATCCATTAATGACATTTAATAGACTACATTATAGTTAGGATATACAAAAGAAGTTCACATTATGTGAGCAAATACAAATTCAGATTGTTAGATAAATCATAGATTAGTATCCTACAATATGAACATGATATTTGCATTAAATTATATATTATTCCATATTTGTTCTTTGGAAAAATCAACTACATGTAATTAAATTTCAATAGCTATTAAACACTTAAATTGCTTACATGGATCTTCATGACTGTCATTTTAATAAAGCATAAAATTCTCTTAAGGATTGTCTTATGGAAATAATTAAATATATTCATGGGTTCACCAAAAAGAAGAGCATGATTAGTTTTCTGATAATGATTTTATTATTAGAAATTCATTTAAAGAAAATGTGTGTCATTCTCTGCTAAGCATAATCATAGATTAAACATAAAACTTCATAATGAATTTAACAAAATGATGACAGAAGTTTGATGACTGATAAGAAGGCTTAAAAATGATTGCTGGATTAAAATTCTGAAGAAAAGTATATTCATTAATTGTGGTCATTCTAAATCCTTTTTTGATACATTGAAAATAACAAATGGACCTAAGAAATAGTATTAATTCCATTAAATCCAACAATGGCACTATTTGATAACGATATAAAAATTAAGATGGTGACTTTTAAAGTCATATCCATTTTATCTATTCATTTACATATGGACAAATAATCAGCTTAATGAAGTCAAAACAGTTCTTTGTAATCTAAAAAAGGAAAGACTGTTGTTCCTGATAAAAATATAATGATAAATTGTAAAGTACGATGGTAACATGGTAGCTTCGGAAATATTGGAATTTTTTTAAGAATATGTGGACTCAAAGTTGTTCCAATATGTCTTAAAAATACTTTGATGTTCCAATTGATAAAAATAAAAAGAATCAATAATTATCATGAAATATCATTATAATTCATTACAATAAAAATACATTACAGAATTTTGTTGACAAGTTGCTTCTAGTCATAGATGGCTCATAACCAGAGACTCAAAGTGGTTTTAGACAATCAAGAAGCACTATAGATATACAAGAGAAGTTTTAGGATCAAAGAAGTGATTTATATATTGTTTTTATTGATTTGGTCAAGACACCTGATTCAGTTAAAAGAAGAGGTCTATGGCATTGGTTGGAACTATTTAGTTGACCATAAAAATTCATTCATATATAGCTTTTACATAATGAAATGAGGGGGGAGTATTAGTACTACAGATGGAAAATCTGGGGCATTTGAAATGAAAAGTGGTATTAAACAAGGATGTGTACTTGCTTTAACACTGCTTTCAATTTTTATGACAGTGGTCTATGGAATTATTTTATATGGACATCTTAATTGAGCAGGGCTCAATATATAATATAGATTTGATGATGGAATTTTTAATTTGAATCATTTAAAATAAAAAATAAAAACTTCATTTTCTTGGATTGTGAATTTCCAGTATACTGATGACTGCTAATTTTTGCCAGTTCAAAAATGATTTATAGAATGTATTTAATATTTTGAATGCAACATATAAGACTTTGATTAATTAATTAATGTTCAAAATATTTAATCCCTTTATCAGACAAAAATGGAAAAAATATCCTTAGCAACTTTTAGATTACGTGATTTTCAACTTCAATTTAAAAACTTTGGTAATTTTAGGTTAGATTTTGAGATACAACATGGATTCTAATGTGCTGCTCTGCTTTTAATAAGAGAAAATCATAAAAAAATAACTATTGCAACTAAGTTGGCTGTATATAGAACTGTTTACTTTTCCTAATTTATTGTATAGAAGTGAGACATGGAATAACAGGGCATGAAAAAAGTTTCATTTAAGATTGTTGTGTAAAACTTTTAAAATACTATGACAAGACCACAAAAACAATCAATATGTTTTGAGTCCTCAACTGTAAAATTACAACTTCTTGGAATGAATTTGCAAAATGAATAAACAATCTAAGACTTCCTATCAGGCTGTTTTATGGTCAACTTGAACATAGTTTTTACAGTAGAGGTACACTTTATCTATATTATGGGGATTATCTCAAAAAAATTCTAAGAAGTCAAATGCCAGTTCATTCCATTGAGAAGAGATTGTAGAGAATAAGAAACACTAGAAAAGTAGATTTAAACATGGTGTTGAAATATTTCAGGAAAAAGTGATTTATCACTGAAGAAATTAAAAGACAAGATCATAAAATATGAAGTAGCAGAAAAGTGGATCAGCAGTTCTGTATGAACACATTTGTTGTTAACAGATGAATTTGTATAGTCATATAAGTCTCGCTTCTAGAGTAGGTTATTTCTTTCTCACGCTCCTTTTTTTTTTTTTTTTGAGTGCGAGTGGCCATATTTGTTTACAGAAGCTGTTTCTAAATATATTGCATATATAATGGTAAATATTTATTTCTGTAGTATAGATTAAAGTCTGAATGAATATATAAAGTTATATGTTTTATATCTTACACAGAATCTAAGTTAACATTATTAATAAAGCGTTTTATTAACTTTTGTGATGCTTATTCCACCCTTGTTTTATTAATTTTTGTTGTAAATGAACAAAATAATTTTAATAGATTTTAAGACATGGTATCAATATTCCTTCAAAATGCATGTAACTTTTTTATAAATATATTTTAAAAATATATAATATATAAAGCTAGGTGCAACTTTATAAAAAATCCGCGAAGTAGTTTGCAGTCTCCCATTGTCCAAAATCTTTAAATGCTATACAATCTCAAATACAAGCAGATTTTATTAGAAACAATGACCCTGCACCACATTAACAAAGCTATTACAGATTTTTTTATTTATTTTATCCAAGATTAAACTTTGTACATATTATTTATAATTATAATTTTTTTTTCTACGATAAAAATTTATATAATTATAAATATGATTGCTAGATTTCACTTTTGATAATGCGAATCGCCTTTCTTCGTAAGTGCTGCTCAGCCCCCCCCCCTCTAAAAACTTTATTTCAGTTATTCTGCTGCAATAATTTTGTAATAGTAAATTCAGTTACAATTAACTTTTATGATATATATGTAAGCATATATAAACGTGGACAAAATTTACTTCCGGAATGCAGTTTATTAGCTAAAAGATTTAATAATTAATTACTATTATTTACTTAAATAAACTACCATAATTTCCTGTTGATATTTTTATTCGAAAACTAAGCTTTTTAAAAATGTATACTTTTAATAAGTTTTTTTTTTTTTTTTAAAGATAAAACTTATTTACAATTTTTCGGTGATGTTAATAATTAATATATACATTGTCGTTTCTAAGAAAGTAATTTGAAGTTATTGTTATCTGATCTAAACACTTTTTGTTTATGAACTGACTTCTTTGCACGCATATCGGATTACAGCTATAATAAAATCATCTCCACCTTTACGTTCCACTTTCTAATTATTCTTTAAGGACAGGTATCATCATTGTTTGATTTGTCCTGTCAAAAATAATTTCCGCTGAATCAAAACTAGTTGATTTGTCTTATGTAGGATGTAAAAGATGGAACATTAGGCATAAACAAAACAAGACAAAGACGAAACCCGTTCATTACAGTGATTAGAACTTGAGAGTACAAATTAAACTTCGATAAAGTGAGAATAAATCTGGCTATTCTGAGTGGCTGACGCCAAGGTTGGTAATCTTAAACAGGATATTAACAGAAGAAAACCAACATTAACTTGGCAAGTTAATGTAGCGATGTTCTTTTTATGAAGACTGGCAGTGAAGATAATTTTCTTTAAATGAGAAAGAAAGTCTTAATAAAAATAATAGATATAACCATATACATATATATATTTAAAAAGCTATACATTTAGATAAGTTATTTTTTAATAGCAATCATATAATATATAGTTAGACAAAATAAAGAACAATTTTAAATCAAAAAGATAAACTGCAAAAGTCAATAAAATTAGAAGTACTTTTAACTCTGTCATCAGTATATTAAAAAACTTAAAACTTTCATATTAAAATTTTATTAAAGGATTGTATTAAATAGGACTAGATTAAGAAGCTAAATAAAAACAATTATGATAAGATGTACAGTTTAGTTCATCATATCACCAACACGATAATCATCAGAAACTACGATCATCTTAGTATCCATATATCAATTATGTACGTTTCCTTTTATTAACTTTCAATTTTTTAACAATTCATTTTGTTTGTGATCAAAAACTAAGGCTTTCAACATCAATTCTTCTTGGAAAATTGTTTTTGTCCAACCAACTTTCAAATGATTTAATGTAGAACGTTTTTTTTTTCTTCCAAATTCTAAACTTCCTCTTTGCATGGTTTACAAACATTCGCTACTCTTTATGTCTAATTTGGCCACTGGTTTTGAATTATCTTAGATATATTTTAGTGTTAGAGTTTGAAAAAGCTAAATATGGATTTATTTATTTTTTCTTACAGTTCAATCAATATGAAACTAGTAATAATATTTACTATATTTTTAAATCTATCTTGTTAATCAACTTTTACAATTCTTTATTTAAAATGTTCATTAGGATTTTGTCTAGAATAATAATTACTGCATTGGTTTGGAATTTTCATATTCTGTCTTTAATAAAGCAGCATTAACAATGATTATATTTATAAAATATAAATTTTATAATTCAAAACAGTATTCAGACATGCTTTACATCCCTCCTCTAATTAGCTAGCATTTTCTTACATTTATCTTTTATTGAATCATAGACTGCATTTTTGATTTTTGGAAAGCAGACACACTAGAAACGTTCACAGAATTCTTCTTGTTTCAACATAACTTGCTTAGATTTTGACTTCTTCCCCGGGCTTTACTATTTTTTTTTAATACACAGAGAAAACATTTGTAATATTTGCATCACATGATTGTAGAGAGTAGATCTAATTATTCAATGGTGAATTAATTTTTTCTTAGTATCTTATGATTAATCTCTGAAATATCATTTTTTAAATCTCAGATGAATGAATGCTATCTTAATTTATTTTAAACACATGTTATGCCATATGCCACAATTATTTTAATTATATAATAATACATTAAATTGTAATATAATACTTTACTTATTTATTTTCCTGCTCATTTGTTATTACTAAATAAGATATATCCATGTTTTGATAATATCAGCAGAATATATCTATCCAGAAATCAGCAGAATATATCTATTCCTTTTCCAGAAAATGTATTATCCATTTCCGAACTTTAAAGCATTTCTTGATCATTGAACACACAAAGGTCTTTACATGGTGTGAGAGTTTTCACTAAAAAAAGATCAGTGACTCAGTATTATTGGTTTAATAAGGTACTTGTTGTTTGGTGTCTGCAGGAGTAGTTCAGACTGATATTTGGATTATCAAACTGAAGACTAATTTTTATATGTGAGGAATATTCTGCATTAATTGTTTAGTGAAAACATGTTGAAATCTGTTTATAAGTCTAAACTAACATTTACATTTGTAATGGTTTTATCTGATTTAAAATATTGGTTTTAGTAATTATTATCAAAATGTATTTTTTTTTTTTTGTTATAAAACAATAAGTGGGCAAAAATGTAATTGCATGAAATATAAATATTTAACAGAATTAAGATAAATATGCATATTAAATCTATATTATAAATAATTATCTATTCATACAATAATCCCAGAGATGATATCATAAGTCTATGATGATTTAATTTTTTGATAAGTATATAGACTGAAAAGTTAAAGAGCAGGTACTGCACAAAAGTTATTAATAGTTTTCTTGTTTCAACTCAACATGCCTGAATTTTGATTTCCCTGTGCTATTACACTATTTTTTTGACCTGCAAAAATATATTAATGATGTAAGTCTTTAGTTAATCCTGTTATCACTGGTGAATTGTTTTTTTCATACTAAACAGTTATATCTGCAATAATAATAGAATTATTTAAGAGAACATTACCAATTGACTGATGAGATTTCACAGGCTGATTAAATGCTATCTCAACTAATTACATATTACCCAAATCAAGCATGTATTAATAATGTATTTTAACTGTATTATATCAATTTTTACTTATTTTCTTCAGTACCTATTTAAAATGGCTATCAATTGATACATATATGGTTTATTAAAATTTAGCCTGAAATTATGATCAAAATCTGTATCTGTCTTTTGACAATTGTGACTATACAGGCATTAATAATTATTTATTTAATTGTATCCTATTTATCTTTGTTCTTTATTTTTTCAGAATTTACTTTTATACTTATTTTCTGCAAAACCTTTTTTTGAGGGGGTGGGAATATATTTTGTTACAAATCACCATATATCCTAAAACAAATTCTAAACAATTTTGCAAGTTACAGTATCATTCCACATCATAGTTTCTTTATTTAAAACCAGTGTAATTGAAATTCCAGAATAGTTTTTAATATTCTACTTGTAAAAATATTAATATAGCAAATCTTGGACCTTTTAAATATGTAACAACTTTGAGATAAATGGTCAATGTGGCTTTATACTTTGGCTGCAACCCCTAATAATACCTAATGATCATTTTCAGAAAGCACTGGATTTTCAGTTAATTTTATTCTTATGACTTTCTCTTTTTATACTTTTGATGTACATTCTCATTGTTCTTGAAACTAAATAAATTTGAAAAAAAATTATTGGAAACAATTTAAGCTCCTTTAAACTCAGTTAGATGCAAAATCTTTTTTCTTACTCTTATAAAACTATCATCAACTTTCTATTGGATATTATTTTGTTATGAATTGTTTCTATATTATAGTATGCACCTCATATAGAGCTGTAATATAAAAATGTTCCCATTTTATCTGATGTCCTTAAGCATAAAATTATAATTTATAATTTCTCAGTATCTATATTGATAACTTATTGAAAAGTCAAAAATAAAATTTATAGTTTTAAAAATCTTATCTTCATATCAATGCCATCTTTTTTGGTTTAGTATAGCTGATGAGAAGATAAGATTCTCAAAACAATCCAATAGAAAACAGATTTATAATATGCACCTATAATCCATTTAGAATTTGACTTTTTTGTGATGATTCATAATAGTGATCATCATCAATTTTTCCCCACTATTTTGATTTACAATCAATTATTCATTATAATGATTATAAAAAAAAAATTCAAAAAAATTTTTTGATTGCCATTTTTTAAAATGGTGGCCATTTTGTAAAACTGATGCTGCCATAGGCTAGTTATTATTGCTATCGTCCAAAACCTAAAATAGTGAATTTCATGCTGAAACTGTACAGTATAGAGTTTATTTATAATAAACAATACAGTATACAAAATTAGACCTGTATATATTTTGATTATAAACTTAAAAATACAATTAATGAATGTACAGTATATTTTATTTAACTTTCATCTAGCAACTTTGAAAGACAATCAATTCTTCATTAATGATATATACAAAATAAAGATTTTCATTGTTAATTTTATAAAGCCTCCTCCCCAAACAAAAGTGTTTCATATTTTAATGATGTACATCAACCAAATACATTAATACCATATTACATTTTAAAAGGTGTACATTAGTTTAAAACCCGTACATTGTATTTACTCACTTTTATGGATTAAATTTTTTACTAACAATATTTTGCTTGTGGCAAAATTATGATCACTATATTGTAATTTAGTTATCCTAATTGTTATTTTGAAAAAAAAAAATCATTATAATGAACTTTGTATGATCAAAAATTATTAAATCTAAATTAAAAATAATACTTAATCTATTTAGTCAATTTTAAAGCATCCAGCATGAAATGGTAATATAAATGTATTTTCAGTTTTAAAAAAATGTAAGCAAAATTACTGAAAAAGATTCATACCATTTATATTTATTTAAATACTTTGTATCTCTACTTTCACAACTACTGCATTAATCGAAAATTTTTTCAGTCATTTTCAAAAGAAAGGGCTAAAATAGGACATCTCATGGCAAAAAAAAAAATTACCACAGTTAGCATATTTGTATATAAATTGCCGTTTACTTGGGTCTGCTTAGTACATGTTGTAAAAAAAAAAGCCTTATGTATTGATTACAATACGTAAACACAGAATACATTAGATACTCCCCCCCCCTTTTAATACATCAATTTTTTTTTAAGTTAACTGCAATTAGGCTTTGATAATGTATACTAATTTTGCTACTCTTATACTAATGATAAATAAAAGTCTTTATGATCAATTAATTACATTGTTATTAAATATAGCAATACAAATTTGAAAAAAAAATAGAATTTCAGTATGGATTTTTTTTAGAGCAATAAGAAACAGTTGCATGGAAGAACATACAAAATTGTTAACTACTAGTTTATGTTCACTTTTTCATCCATTTTGCTGCAATTTTTGATAGTTAAAAGTCATATATTTGTAATAGTGATTCTGTTTAAAAGTTTATAACTACATACATTTTCAATCAGAATCATAGCTGCAACAAGTATGATCACAAAATAATGAAGAAAATCTCTGAGCATGGAAACAGAAATAAATATTTTAAATCAACTGGTAAGAGGAGGAGGAAATCGTACCTGTTTGTTTGTGAGTTTAGCCATGTTTGCCAACACCACTATTTTTAAATACAAAATCAAAATAAAACCAAGTGCTCAAACTATCATAGGTGCATCCCAATTTTCCAAAATTATAAAATCATGGCATCCCATATGAAAAAATATCCAAGAAGAATGTCAATCATTCATTTCAATCTTTTTCTCTAGAATAGGTACAAGCCTCCAAAAAAAAAACCAAGATCATCATAGGATTTCAACAACAACATGAAAACAATGGAAATAATAACTTTAAGATAAGTGTTTTTTTACATACATTTAAGTTGCATTATCACATACATACATATTTTAAGTGTACACTTGCATAATTCACGTAGCACAATTTACACAAGCACATAATGTACATTAAGGGAGTTTTTAATTACTATATGTACTAGTTACTATTATGTACTAGGCATTTATTTTATAACGTCTTGCGTGCGATTATAATTACGATAGAATGACAGCCTGTTAAGCTAATTGCGCAGACGCTGTGAGAATGTTATTAATAAATGAATACCTTCGAATAACCCTTATATAAATACTATATCATGTGGTTGTTCGAAGGTATTCATTTATTAATAACATTCTCACAGCGTCTGCACAATTAGCTTAACAGGCTGTCATTCTATCGTAATTATTATGTACTAGTTAAATTGTTTATTCAGAGTTTATAGTATAATTTTTAGAAGAGCAATCAGACAAATTTTTTCCAAGGGAAACCATTATAACTCCTCATTCCTTATATGATATTTTTGTTTAATGTTGAGGTTCGGTAAACCAATTGCCCTCACTAAGCAGGGTAAAGATATATAAACAAAAAATAAATCAACCTTTAACAATTAAAAAGAAAAGAGCTTTTCAGATTCCAGGTGTGAAAACATAAGTGTATTGATCTTGTTTCATCTTTTAGCTGCTGCTGCTGTTGATGATGATAATAATAATAATGATGATGATGATGATGATGATGATTATGATGATGATGATGATGATATAATAATAATAAAAGAATTACAATGTGTCATTTGTTTAAGTCTTGTAAATATATTTTCTCAGCGATCTTCTTTGAAAATTCAACTGTGGTTGATTATGGTTGGCTAATTTACTTGGCTTGGACTTGAACCCAGGTCATAGCCATTACGATCTCTTTTTTCCACAATATTACATATATAAAAAAAAATAATATATTCTAATTATTACATATATTCATACTAATAAGATTCATGGCCATATGTAATGAACTAAAAATGAGAAACTTTCATCTTCCCTGTAATATATAAACTGAACTTGTAGTAATTTGCCAATTTAAAAATCAAGCTCATAATAGATGCAAGCCCTAATTTAGGCATAGTCAATAAAAGTTGATTTTTTTAAAGAATAGACTCTAATCATAGATGAACTATCTATTCCTTTAGGGTTTATTGACAGGAGCTGTGTGTCATTTCTGTAGTGCATGTGTGAAGACTAGTTTCCTTTCACACAATTTTGCACATTTATAAATGAGTGTATTATTAATTATATATATGAGAAAAGTCAACTGATTTTAGAACTCTTAAACTATAAAGTTCTATCAGATTATGGGGCAGTGGTAACAGTGGTGGACTCAAGAGTTAAATATTCTTTAATAGAAGCTCAACTTTGCCACTTTTAATGCGTGAATGTCAAAATCTTTGAAGCGAACATTCGGTTATTTTATTTAGAAAGTTTGTTTTAAAAATATTGCATATTAAAGCTTTAAAAATGATGTGCAGACTATAAGCTGATATAAACCTAAATACAAAACTATCTAACCCTTAATTGGAATAATAAGTACTACGTAACAAGAAAAAAAAAATATAACAGTCATTATGATCATTATTTCTTATGCTTGCACATAACTGTTATTATCACAGGCAAAACTCTACATACAGAAGTGCCACTCCGTGCCAGCTGGAGTAATCAATGGATGCCAGAAGGCTTGTTTATAAAATCCCTATCTAGTGCCTACTCATCCAATATTGGATAACATTTATTATTATTACAGTAATATTTAATCCATCTTACAGTAATGTAACTATTGCATTTTTGCCCCAACGGTTCAGTTTGCTCTTTATTATAAAAATTTTCAATTTAGTCTTCTGAAGAAAATATTCTGAAAGTTCGAAGTTAGACACAAAAGTGTGGGATTGGACTGCATTGCTTAGTGTAGTATTATCGTTGCCGTAAAAGTCTATAGTAATGTAAGTCAGTCTTTATCATCTGTGAATGGAGTATTTTACAATTAGTGAGCTAATTTATATTTGTATATAGTAATGGCAATCTAATACTATTGAGCCTTTTTTTAAAAATGTCTGCTAAAAACAAAAAAAATTATTGTCAAAAAAAAATATTTTTCAGCAAACACATGCGCATATATTATTCATAAAATTTCATCATTTCAGAAAATTATAATTAAATTTTATACGATGATATAAATTTCCTGTAGGAATACGATTAGTCTTTTATAATCTATTTAATGTTCAATTTGGCTTATTCATATTATTTTTTTCAATGAAATGCTTAAATTATATATATATTTCTAAAGTAAAAAAAAAAAAAAGGTTTTTTTTTTAGATGATACTTAAACTTTGTTTACTAAAAAGTTTAAATGTTTCAATTTTGTACAATTCCTATCATGCTTTTGCTAACTAACTAAAAATCACATTAAACTCTTAATGTTATTTCGTTTGCACTCAAATGTGATTTTTTCTTTTTTCAGTTGGTTAGTTTCAATGACAAAAGGTGTGAATAAAGAATGTAATTGCTATTGTATTGTACTCTCCATCAATTCTATCTGATTAGTGCTACTTCACTTCTTTGAAACAATAAAAAAAAAGATTTTTTTTTTTTTTAATGTTTTGTATAAAGATTTAATGTAAATGATTTTTTGATACCTATTTAGAAAAGCATCCGTGTACATAAAAAATGGTTAAATAATTTCTAATTCAGATAAAATTACTTGAAGACAACGTTATAAAGACAGATTCAAAATCAAAGTACACTTACTTTATTATTTTTTAATAATATAGTTATAATTTTCTTTTAAAGACATTTATAATAAATTTTTGAAAACAAATAAGTGTCTAAAAATACATGAGACTGTATTATATTAATTTACTGAAATCCTAATTTCTCAATTTAATGTTGCTATTGTAATTATTATCACATTCATCTTCATCAACCATTATCAATCCACTGCAGGATGAAGGTCTCTCCAAGTTCAATCCATCTTCTCTGATATTTAGCTTCTCTTTTCCACATCATCCTGCACACTTTTTTATTTCATCCATCCATCTCACACGTGGTCTGTTTCTGGGTCTTTTACAATTTCTTGGAATCCGGTTTAAAATTTCAATTGTCCATCTATTATTATCTCTTCTAGCAATATGTCTAGACCAACTCCCCTTCAGTCTTTTAACTTTTTTAATGAGGTCAGTAACACCTGTTTGTTCTCTTACATTACTTCTTATAAACTTGATTATTTATGATAATTTAAGACTTTTTTTTTTAAGTTTTTTTTTTTTTTGTTACTTGAATTCTCATTCTAATTACTCTTTTTGTTCTGTTATTCAAAGATTTGGTTTTTGAGACAAAAATATATCCCACATATGTATAAGGAAAAAAAATCCTGGTATGTGTGCACAAATAGAATAACATTATAAAGACAAGTACAAAATGTTACACACATAGATAATTTTAAAAATTACTAATAAAGGCTAAAATGTTTAAAAATTTATAAGGAAATAAAAAAATTAATATTTTTATTTTACATAAGTAATTTACATATAAGAAAAAGTTTGTATTAATGGAATATTAAGTATAATTCATAAAAAATGATGCCATTTTAATAAAACATTTTATGTCCTCTTTTGATACCATGGGAGCCATTGAACCTTTGCTGTTGTGAAAAGAAAAAGAACCTATACTGGAAGATGTGGTATGGCAGGGTATAAATTGAAAAGATAAAAGAGGTGATAGTATAGGAGGTATGTCAAAAAAATATTTAAATATTGTTAAGTGTCAAGAATATTTAATGATTTGAGATAAGATTAGGAAGACAAGAATAGATGGTGGATATAGTGGATATAATCACTGGATTTAATCAAGCTATAATGGAGTGGAACAGTAGCATATATAAATGCCTTGTTAAGGATATACAGAGTTTTAAAAAAAAAGGGAAATAATTGTTATAAGGAATATGAATGGAGATATTGAAGAAATTGATAATGTAGATAACAAGAATGGACAGCTTTTGAAGAATTTTTGTCAGAAAGTGAATTTGAGCATTGGAAATTTATTAAATATTTATGGGGGACAGTATATATGGTCTAGAAATAATATATTTCACATAATAGTTTATGTATTAGTAAAGAAAGAGAGAATGAATAAAGTATGGACAAATAAAGTGTTTGATAATAAAAAGAGAATATGTAATAGTGATCATAATTTCTTTATAATAGAAATGGTTAGTAATGTAATGAAAAATAATAATAAAAGTAAAAATGATAGTGAAAAATGTAGATGGAAAATGAATGATAAGAATAAGTTAGAAGAATATAAAGTAAAAGTAAAAAAAATCATAGAGGAGTTTGTTCTGGGTGGCTGGTGTGGTAAAGTAAAAAAATTGGCAAGTAAGATTTTAGGTAAAAATATTCAGTATAAAAGAAATAAAAAAGTGAGAGTTAGTAAAAATGTAAATAAAAGAAAAACAGCATGCAAAGAATATAAGTACGCTATTAAAAACAAAGAAGGTAAAAAAGATGTTAATGTTAAATGGGAAAAGTATTTAAAAAAATAAGTTGTCTAAAATAGATAATTATATAGAGAGAATGAAATTAAATAGTAAATTGTTGGAGGATATTAATAAAAAGTGAAAGAGATGGGAGTAAAAAATTTTAAAAATATATTAAAAGAAGTAATGTATGGTGAGAGAGAAATAGTATTACAAGATAATGAGAGAATAGAGTGTAGCTCTAGAGAAGAATTAGAAACAATCTTAAATAAGTATGTAATTGATATAAAACAGATAGATATGAAGGACAGAGAAATAACAAACATGAAAGCATATAGTAATGGAAATATTAGGTTTACAGAAAATGAATGAGGCAGAAAAAATTGAAAAGTGGAAAGGGAAGAGATTTAGATGGATGGACAGTAGAGATGAGGATGAATTTAGGAAATAGGGCAAAATTAAACCTATTATCACATTTTAATAAAATGACATAGAAGAGAATTTCCAGGTAGCTGGAATAATACAAGAGTAAGGTTGCTATTTAAAGGAAAGAGTAAGGATCACAGGAAGTTAAACAATTGTTGTATAAAGTTTTCACATATACGGTGATTGGATGGTTTGCAAAATGGATGGAAGTAAATAATGTAGTGGGAAAAATTTAAGGAGGTTTTCGATCAGATAGGCATGTAGGAGATAGTTTATTTGTAGTTACACAACTAATAAATATTAGTAAGAATACAGGTGGGCAGTTATATATGCTTTTTATATCTATAGAAAAAGCATAAAATAGAATAAATAGAAATAGATTATAGGTAAGTTTAATAAATTTGAGGATAAATGGAGCTTTAGTGGATTGTATTAAGAGATTGTATAAAAATAATTACTACATGTATCAATTAGAAAATATAGAATCAGTTAAAGTTAAAAATGGGGTGGGACTAAGGCAAGGATGTCCTATGTTTCCTATTTTGTTTTTGTTATATTTGAGAGAAATGGAGAGAGCAATAGAAAGTCTAGGAAGAGGGTAGAGATACCATTAATGGGTGATAAGGGAGTATATAAATTATTGGATCATTTATTTGCAAATGTTATCTTTTTGTGCACAGAAAGTAGGGAAGATATGAAAGTTATGCTGAAGACATACACTAAGGTGGATAAAAAAATGGAGATTAAATTTAGTAAAGAAAAATCAAAAGTAATGATGATCAATACTGGGAAAAGAGAGAGAATTTTTATTGGGGGATATAAAATTAATTATGGTGAATAGGTATAACTATTTGGAAAACATCTTAATTAATCAGAGAAATTTTTTGGATGAACAAAAGAAAAAAATAATAAATAAAGCAAAGAAAAGAAAAAGACCACTAAAAATATTGACAACATTTCTGTATAATAAATATGATGTAGCTAGAACTGTATGGAAGGGAGTGGCAATAGCAGGGTTAACTGGTAAACAATGTGTTACGTATTTGTAAATGAGTATTAGATTACTTAGAAAAAGTAGAAAAAGAAGTAGGAAGTGATGCATTAGCTACAGATGTGTGGACAGCAAAGGAGGTTATTCAAGGAGAAATTGGATGGTCAAGGTTTTAAATGAGAGATGCAAAAAGCAAAATGAAAAGGTTCAGTAGATTGCAATTTATGGATAATAAGAGATTATCCAAAATAGTATTTAATTGGGTTATGAGTAAAGGACAGGCAACAAGATGAGTAAGAAATGTATTATGGTATGCAGAAGATATGGATAAAAAATTTATGTCTGCATATGTATAGAAATAGTGGAATGATTGTGTTAGAAGAATTATTGAGTGTTATAGTGGCAAGGAATGAGATAGTGGAATTTAATAAAAAAAATAGAAAGTTGGAGAGATGGAGAACTAGTATGGAGAGTAAAAAGAGTTTAAGTATATTGAACCAGGTCTAAATAAGAAGTTATTCTTGCTATAATTAAGTATCTTTTATAATAGTTTTTGGAATCTCACTTTAATAAGTTTTAAAAAAGTTTACTTCAACTAGTTTAATATCAACAATAAACTTAACTTGTAACACTTATTACATACCTTCTTGGAAATTATTATTCTATAACTTTAATACTATAGGAATGGACTGGCTCTTTCAAGGAGAGGGGAGAATACCATTAATAGCATAGCCATCAACAATATCCACAGTCATATTGAGTTATAGAAAGCATAACACAACCATATTTGCTGACTGTGCCCTGATACTGACCACTGGATTCAAACTCTTGCCATCTAAAATATTTTATTTATTTTGAGGATCAATCTAAGGTGCCATCCAACCATGTATTATATAGTCAGCATGCAACTTACAATCCAGCACTTGAATTATCCCATGGCTAGCTTTTTTTCTCAGTTGTAAAGGGGGATCTTTGGCATGTTCACCCAACACAAATACTTATTTAAAAATTAATTTACAGTTGACACATTTACAAGAGAGAGAAAATGGACCAAGTAACAATAAAGCAAACCAATATTTATTTTACACATACACATATTGTACCGGTCAACTGCAACCCATCAATTATACACATAAACTGACTTCGAACCCAGACCGACTCCAGAGCTAAATCCGAAACCAAACTGAATTCAAATGCAAACCCTGCATACAAATTACCGATGTATAACAGAATCCACGGTACATGGTATTGCCTAAACTAGCTCGGTGGAAAACACAAACAATATAACTCTAACTAATTTATATATGTGTGTGTGTGGTGTACTCTCAATGCTGTAAATGATCAATATATATATATATATATATATATATATATATATATATTCTTGGGTTGTCAATACAGAGTAATCAAATGGTGGTAAAATAACTATTTTAATGAATAGAGAGGCGAAAATAGATTATACAAATATTTAATAATTATTATTGCTATTAAATAATATTCACATGCAGTACAATTAACTTGTTATATACAATATCAATTAGTTTACTTCTAGTCTTTAATGAAAAATATTATAATTGATGAACAACATTTCATTGATATTTCTGGGTTGACTTTATAACCATTGTATCCCATGCCCGGTGTAGACAATATCACAAATGATTTCTTCTCTAAATACAACACTAGCGTAACTTAAAACAATTGATTGATTGACGTGTTTAATTATATAAGATATATATGAGAGTCAGAGTAAAATAAAACTTCAAATGTTTTATCCTAATTATACTAAATTATTTTATTAAACTAAAATAACTTTGTTGGTTTTAAAACAAATCAAACCATCACATATTACGAGGATGGGAAATAAGCTTATATTTTAAAATATAAAAGTGATGTGACTGGCTGCTATTAGAGATGAAATCAAAGGTAATAGTTTGCAGTGCATTAACGGAAGACTGGGCAGCTTGCACTTTAGCAATTTACATCCTCAGCTGAGTCTAAAGAAGAGTTTCTTTCTCCCTTGTTTGAAGTCACAGACGAGGCACCGAATCAAGCTATGGGAAGTGAAGGTAGCACTAAACCAGTAACATTGTGTAATGAATGGTCAAAGTAAGTTTATAAATATATATAAGACTTCATTTATTCCTCCATAACTTTTCCCACGTAATCGTTTGACAAAGTAATTTAAAACCACAACGGTAAGGCCAAAAGATCAATGCTTAACTATTAATCAATTACACTCTGAATTTCATACTCCTCCTGCTTGTTGGAAGGTAGTAAATACAATAAGGGCTACCCTTTAAATTATTTCCTCTTTCCCTCGTATAAGAAAATATGCAATCAAATAAATAAAATCGATTCTAAATATTAACTACCCGGTAGCATAGAATAAGACATCATTAATTAAAACCGTAATACAGACATCGATATTTCTCAACTTGAAACACAAGGAATCAATTATTTATTCCATACAAAATTTATATTCAATATACTAATCATTATCTAAGTGCAACCTGAAATATCTTTAATCGAGTTGAAAAATATCAATTGCCATTAATTTAAACCGAAATGTATATAATAATGCATAAAATATTTATTAAAATCATCATAAAATATAAAGGCTTAACAAATTGCTATTTAAAGACTAGAGTAAAAGAAATATAAAAAGGGGGGGGGGGATTTACTGACAGGTTTACTGTAGACATTTTAGCAAAAAAAAACAAAACAAATATTTAACATATTTAGTACAAGATTAAAACATAATCATAATTACATAAGGGATCGAAGTTAAAAGAAAGTGAAAAGTTCATGTAAAGTAAATTTACCATTCTTTGTTCATCTGGACTCTTTCCTCACGATGGTGATTGTTCAAAACATAGGCGCACATTTTGATTTTTATAATGACATAATGGATTTCAAAATTGAAGATTAGAAAACTGGAACCACAGGCACATGAAGGTTAAAAAACTGGAACCACATGCACATGATATTTCGGCAGGCTAGGAAGGTTTAATCAGCAGGACAGAGATCAGCTTTCTGGACTTAGCCTATCATTATTGAAGTTTACCCGATAACTTCTTAATATGGCTACCTTCTAATTTCGCTCTCCAGCACTCCCTTTTCTTTTAGAGTGGTCACCAGAAGAAAAAAAATGTAATCTAAAAGAAAAGGTCAAATTCCCACAATTCTCTCGGTTGTTTATTACTTCATTTCGGACTCCGCCAATTTTGATTTTGGCCTCCAGCAATATTAACTTTCAGCTACCCACTCTGTACATTGGAATGTTTTAAGATAATTTTGTTCTATTATGTCACTTACATTTCACTTATACAAACATTTTGTAGATAACAAGATTCAACAATTTATCTGCAACCCATTTCCAATTAGGAAATGGCTTTACAAATAATCTAACAATTGATTTAATTACTAAGATGGTCAACAAATTTACTTTGTTCGCAAAACAATTAATTAATACATCCCTTTTGTACAATATAGTCAAATCAATGCTTAATGGAATGCAACCTTTGATCAGGGTTTTTAAATAAATTTGTACAAGTATTTTTCTATGAGTTTGTACATATTTAACTGTTTAAAATAAAGAATTATTCGCGCAATGAAACTTTCTCTTCCTCTTTTTTCTTTAAATAATCTTGTATTGATATACAAACCTTGCACACACAAATGATATATATCTTACTATTTATAATATTTATACAAAAAATCTTATCCAATTATTTATACCAAACATGAAACAACCAATTTAACTTTATGTGGCTTGGATGGACAAAGTCTCATTGCACAGGAATAATGGTTAGTACTAAGTTTGCCGTACCAAAATTTGGAAAACCATGAAACTAAGATCAATTCTCCGATCGAACTGTTTCATTTCTTCCCACTTTAAAAAAAAAATTATAAAAAAATGTTTACACATATATTACAGAACCTGTATCAACTTACAAAGTCGTTTGACTTCAGAGAACAGTCTGGGTGAGAATTTGAATCTGAACATGGGCATAAAACAATATATTTTATCAAGTGTCAATTTATTAATATCCATTATTTGTTACTCATGAATTTATATTTAACTAATCATGGTCATTTCACCAGGTCCCTGAACTATATGTGCCCACTATGATCTCCCTGGGTCAGGAGGTATATATGGTTTTAATTGTCTAGCATTGTAACTTCCTTGCAGACCCTTCCCTTTTAGTAAAAATGCATTCTCATGGCATATGGCCCATTATACAAGGAGAAGTTTTTGAATTCCTTTCTGGGTGCATTACTGGCTCTTGGGGATCTTAGCCAGACTTGATCCCCCTTGTAAAATTGTGATGTTGCTTTCCTCCTCTTTTAATTCTATTTCATGTCATGCATTCTAGTTGTTTCTGGGCCCTGTCTTGGTGCATGCTGTGATTGATATGTACTCCCCCTTTTTGTGATAGCGTAGTGAAAATAGGTGGGCATGGTATACCATAGTGAAGATGCGTGGGGGGAAAACCCGTGGATTCATTCATAGTATAATTGATGCAATCCATGATGTATTGAATTTTATCAACCCATTTCCGATGGTTTGTCGATACACACACACGGAAAAGTCGACCAATTTCTCTCATGACTCTTTCACATGGGTTCGTCTGTGGGTTTCTTATTGATGTTAAATGATGATTTATGTTCTGCTTCTTTATCTAGTTTTTCCACTCTTTCGAAGTGAATGCAGAACTGTGGTTGGAAAGTATGGTTTTGGGTTTACCTACCTTTTGAAATTGTTTTCCTGAAAAGCCCGAGTTGCATTTCTGGTGTTTGCAGACTGAACTGGGTAAATTTTAATATATTTGGAAAAAATATCGTACAAGACCAACAAATACTGAAATGCTTTAAACTTGGGCAAGGGGCTATAGTGGTCTATTGCAAGGATCTCGTTTGGTCTAGTAGCTATCACAGGTTTTATTTGTCCCACATAGGACTTGTTGGGGGATTTAGCAATAGCACAGGTATCACACTGTCTTGTAATGGACATGATCTGGTGATACATTCTCGGCCAGTAGAATTGGTGCTGGACCACTTCTTCAATCTTCCTGGGTCCATAATGTCCTAGAGATTGGTGTACATGTTTAATTATAGGAACCCTAAGTTTGTAAGGTACCACAATTTTCCAAGGGATTCTGTAATCTTGGTCCAGGTTTGTAATATGCCTTCCTCAATCCAGAAGTGAGGATATCTGCTTTGTGACTTCTGATTTTTATCCGATAGTTTAGACAGATCCTGGATGATATGGTGGTACTGTATATTCTGCCAATAACCCAAATTCTGTAATTCAGCTTCTACAGGGCTCGGTATAGTCTTCGTTATAATTTCCAAGGTTTGGTTTCTTATTTCAGGGTTTTGTATTTTCATTGGTATCGGATGGCAGCTCAATATGACTGCCACAATATTTTCTGATCCAGAGCAGTAGTGGACTTGGTACCAGAATTGTTGGAGAGCCAGACTCCACCTGATTAGGTGGTCATTAGTAAGAAAATTCTTGTTAAGAAACTCCAGACAGTGGTCCATTATAATGATCACTTCAGACCCAACAGGAACTGCCAGAATTTCTGGCATGCCCACACAATGGTGAGAGTTTCTTGTTCCGTTGTAATGTAATGAACTTCTGCACCCTTCAAAGCATGGCTGCAAAAATATATAACTTGATGGGCTTCGGTGTCACTTATTTGGAACAGAATAGCTCCTAGTCCCTGTTTGCTGCTGTCCATTTGTACATAAAAGGGATGATGGAAATTTGGATGATGTAGCATTACAGCCTGTAATTTTTTTTTTACATGAAGGAGTTCTTTGTCATGACAGGGTGTCCATTCCCATTTGTGGTTTTTTTTATGAAGTCCACGAGGTTACTAGTTTCCTGGGCGAAATCCAGATAGAGTTTATGGTAGAAGTTGCAAAGGCCCATGAATAATCGAACCTTCTTCGGATTGGTTGGGGTAGGAAAATTTTTTATAGCAGCAATTTTATCTGGGTGGACCTTGATTCCATGTTGGTTGATGACATGACCCAGGAAAGTTATCTCGCCAATGGCAAAACAGCTCTTCTCCAAATTTACGGTGATATTATTTTTTTTACATTCTCTGAGGAACATTTCCAAGTGTTGTAAATGTTCCTTCGGATCTTCTGATGCGATTACCAGGTCATCCATATAATATACCATATGCCTCTGTATTTCTTCAGAAAGGACCTGCCACAAACAGCGCATTAAGCCTGCTCTGCTGTTTATGAGTCCAAAAGGAACTCTTTTAAATACATGAGTATACCCATTATATTGAAAAGCCATGTATTTCCGATCCCTTGGGTCCAGATTTAGCTTCCAGTAGCTCATGGTCAAATCCAAAGTTGAAAATATGGTTTTACCCAACAGCTGCACCAGTAACTAAGGAATAGGGGGGAGCATCTCTTTTTGGAATGGTAACACTGTTCAATTTGCGGGCATCCAAACACAACCACAAGCTCCCATTTTTCTTTTTAACCACCACCAATGGGTTGTTATACGGCAATGGGCCATGCTTAATAATACCCCACTCGATCATTTGATGAATCTGAGCTTCTACTTCCCCTCTGTATTGGAAAGGTATGGGGTAAGTTTTGGATGGGATGTACGTCTCCTCTTTTACTCAGATTCGATGTGTACACCCTCTAATTTCACCCAGAGTAGGAGAAAAAACTACCTGGTATTTCTTTAGGATTTTCCCGATCTGGTCCGTCTCCCTAGGTTCCATGAGAATAGACTCTTGCACCTTTTTCTTGATTACTGATGGGTCGACTGACTGGACCAAACAACTCTTGTAGTCGGACTTTTGGTTAGGCGACATTTTGAAATTGACCATTTCACTTCCGAAACATCTTCCCCTATCATAATCGATGACCCCGCTGTTTTGGGTTAAAAAATCAGAGCCCAATACCACGTCATATATAAGTCCTGTCATCACAAAAAATGTATGCCCCACCAGCCTTTGATTTATCTTAACTTCCAACCACACCTGACGGTTTTCCCTTAGCATTTTTTTTCCATTAGCTAATGTGAGTTGAATAGGTCAAGTTGGCAACTACATAATCTCATGGGTTCTTTTTAGGTTGTCAATCCAAGCTGCAGACCCGATTGAGGCTTGGCTACTTGAGTCGGTCAAAACCGTAACCTTGTTACCTTCTATCTTTACTTCTATAACTGGTCACAAGCAATTCACTCGATGATCCTGGTTTCCCTTCCCTGCAATTAGGTTCGTCATCTGGTGAATGGTTGTAATGGACTGAGTTTTACTGTTATTTGGGCCCAGAGATTTCGAAGTACTGTTCTACCATCTCCAAGAACTTTGCCATCTCCGAATTAGGGTGTAATTGGCTATTGGTCATATGCCCCCTGACTTCTTGTGGCATGTTATATGCTATCATCTGAATAACTTGGGACTCTGACCAGTTGAAAGTGTGTAATGTACAAAACTTGGTTGCCTGCTGCAAAAAAAAATTGGTTATGATAATTAGGTTTCCAGCTGGAAAGCATTCTTTGATAAGGCTGCATAATGCTATCTATTGTCTCTCCTCACCCCAGAATGTCTTTAGCAGCCTGTCGCAATACTCCTTAAAATTTCTAGGTTTTTCTCTCAGTATGGCCCACTAGTTTTGGCTACTGATTTCAAATGTTGCTGAATGATGGCCATTTGTTGTTCATTATCTAAGGTTATTATCCTGAAAGCATGCATCAAACTGTCAATATGTTCATGGGGGTTTTCCCAGCATTCCCCATAAAAGTCTATCACTCTGAACAAGGAGGGTTGGGGATCAAATGATTTGTCCATTCTGATCCATTCCAACCGGTAAACATTGTCTTCCCTTTGTATATCCTTTTAACCTATATGCGTAACTTTAATGTGTCAATTTGGTCTTTGTGAAAATATTTGTTTATAGATTCATAAGAGATACTGATCCCTGATCATATGTGCCAAACTTCCCCAGCTGCCAAGATACTGAGTTCCCTCCTTTCTTATCAGTTTGTATGCCTCACTTTCTTTCTTTCGCCTACGCTCCAATTAATTTTTGTTATATAAGCAACCCCCTTTCCTTTTTTCTCTCTATATATATGATAACGTATGTAAACTATTAATAAAATGGGACAAAATTTATTTCACCCAATTAAAACTGTTCTCCTCAGTCCTATATACAAAAAAAAACCATACTAATAATTAGTATATATATACATACTATTTTATAATACCGTCAGCAATTCTCTCTCTCTCTCTCTTTTAAACAAAACATTCGCTACTGTTACACAGACAACATTTTTGCTGACAAATTTATTTGAAAGGTGCCAGCCAGCAAAATGTGGACAATGGATCATTTAATCCACAGCTCACCCTGCTTCAAAACATGTTTCAATTAATCCACAGCTCACCCTGCTTCAAAACATGTTTCAATAAAATGTTGATTACTATTAACACTAACTTCTGTGGTGCTATCAATTAAACTTTCAATTTTCTAGAATGTAAGTATATACATCATTAAAAATCATGCAAAATCAAAAACATCAGGAGTCCAGCTTACAGAATGCTTTTTAATTATATTGGAGTAGAGTAGACAGGTTGCTCCTAAATTTATTATCTAAATCAATTACTTACATACAAACATAATAGAGTAAATTTCATTTACAAGGAAGGATGTGATCATTATTTCAGTAGATTTTTTCTAAGATCTAATATTTTGACAGTATTGAAAAAACTAAAGAACCAATAAATATAGTAAAAAATAAATATGTCAGAATTAAAATTCATCATTTAGTAAATAAAAAATCGATTTTAACAATAATAAATTCAAATTCAGTTTTAAAATAAAACTTCTATATCATTAAATTCATATATTTTTAATAATTTTCTAGGTCAATATTAATCTTTACTATCTATATCAAAATAAATCTATTATATATACATTTAATTGGATATTTTTGCTTAGAAGAGATGTAAACATCATTATTTCACCATATTTTGCTAGTAAACTCAAGTAAAGTTTAAATTTCTTTACTATGCACATTCCAGCAAGAATTAAAAATTTTCCAGTACAGGCTTAACTAAAACTTCAGTAAGTATAACAATAGGCGCTTTAGTGTTGAAATATTATCACATAATAAGTAAAAGTTTTATTTAACATTCACAAATTCAAATACATAATTTTTAAATTTATTTTACAGATATAAAGTATAAAAGAAATCTTCCTTTACTGGTGATGGAAAGCATCTGCAATTAAACTAGATGAGATTCAGTGGTAAAAAAAAGAGAGTTCAATATTTACGAATTGTAGTTTTTGTGAAATAACTTCTAAGAAAAATAATTCTGCACAAATGCTATAAACTTGCTTTGAAGATTTTATTGTAATTACTTGCAAATAATCATTATCTGTCATATCAAAATAACATGGAAAAAAATTAAGTATGTTTTTAATATATGATTGATTATAGTATTATTTTAGTATGTTCACTTTTCTATTCTTATATCCTTTTTTTTTTTTAAAAAAAAAACTTAATGTATCACTATATTCTCTTAACAATAGTAGTGGGTAGTATATTTAAATAAAACTACTTGACAAGGAGAAAATATTAGTCTATTTGACTTACTTCAAAACATCGCTATAAAACTGCTCATTTAATAATGCAAACTATATCTCAACAGTATGGACAAAAATATATCCCAATAAATCAATATTTACTCTTATCTATTCTACAGGGTGTGGGAGATTTCTTCATCAGAGCACCATGGAGGGCATCCAAAATTTAACTTACTGTAATGGTCAACTGCAACCCATCAATTATACACAGAAACTGACTTCGAACCCAGACCAACTCCAGAGCTAAATGCGAAACCAAACTGAATTCAAACCCAAACCCTGCGTACAAATGACCGATGTATAACAGAATACATGGTATATGGTATTACCTAAACTAGCTCAGTGGAAAACATAAAATATGAAACAATATAACTCTGACTAATTTATATATATGTGTGTGGTGTACTCTCAATGCTGTAAATGATCAATATATATATATTCTTGGGTTGTCAATACAGACAGTAATCATATGGTGGTAAAATAACTATTTTAATAAATAGAGAGGTGAAAATAGATTATACAAATATGTAATAATTATTATTGCTATTACATAATATTCACATACAGTACAATTAACTTGTTATATACAATATCAATTAGTTTACTTCTAGTCGACGAACAACATTTCATTGATATTTCTGGGTTGACTTTATAACCATTGTATCCCATGCCTAGTGTAGACAATATCACAAATGATTTCTTCTCTAAATACAACACTAGCGTAACTTAAAACAATTGATTAATTTACGTGTTTAATTATATACGATATATATGAGAGTCAGAGTAAAATAAAACTTCAAATATTTTATCCTTATTATACTAAATTATTTTATTAAACTAAAGTAACTTCATTGGTTTTAAAACAAATCAAACAATCATGTATTACAGGGATGGGAAATAAGCTTATATTTTAAAATATAGAAGTGATGTGACTGGCTGCTATTAGAGATGAATATAATAAATCAAAGGTAATAGTTTGTGGTGTGTTAATGGGAGACTGGGCAGCTTACACTTTAGAAAGTCTTTACACCATCAGCTGAGTCTAGGGAAGAGTTTCTTTCTCCCTTGTTTGAAGTCACAGACGAGACACCAAATCAAGCGATGGGAAGTGAAAGTAGCACTAAACCAGTAACATCATGTAATGAATGGTCGAAGTAAGTTTATAAATATATAAGACTTCATTTATTCCTCCATAACTTTTCCCACGTAATCGTTTGACAAAATAATTTAAAACCAAAAGGTAAGGCCAAAAGGTCAATGCTTAACTATTAGCCAATTACACTCTGAATCCCATACTCCTCCTGCCTGTTCGAAGATAGTAAATACAATAATGGCTAACCTTTAAATTATTTCCCCTTTCCCTCATATAAGAAAATATGCAATCAAATAAATAAAATCGATTCTAAATATTAACTACCCGGTAGCATAGAATAAGACATCATTAATTAAAACCGTAATACAGACATTGATATTTCCCAACTTGAAACACCAGGAATCAATTATTTATTCCATACGAAATTTATATTCAATATACTAATCATTATCTAAGTGCAACCTGAAATATCTTTAATCGAGTTGAAAAATATCAATTGCCATTTATTAAAATTGAAATGTATATAATAATGAATAAAATATTTATTAAAATCGTCATAAAATATAAAGGCTTAACAAATTGCTATGTAAAGACTAGAGTAAAAGAAATATAAAAAAAGGGGGGGGGGAATTTACTGACAGGTTTACTGTAGACATTTTAGCAAAAAAACAAATAAATATTTAACATATTTAGTACAAGATTAAAACATAACCGTAATTACATAAGGGATCGAAGTTAAAAGAATGTGAAAAGTTCATGTAAAGTAAATTCACCATTCTTTCTTCATCCGAACTCTTTCCTCACAATAGTGATTGTTCAGAATGTAAGTGTGCATTTTCATTATTAGATTAGAAAACTGGAACCACAGGCACATGAAGGTTAGAAAACTGGAACCACAGGCACATGATATTTCGGCAGGCTAGGAAGGTTTAATTGGCAGGACAGAGATCAGCTTTCTCGACTTAGCCCGTCATTATTGAAGCTTACCTGACAACTTCTTAATATGGCTACCTTCTAATTTCGCTCTCCAGCACTCCCTTTTCTTTTAGAGCGGCCACCAGAAGAAAAAAAATGTAACCTAAAAGAAAAGGTCAAATTCCCACAATTCTCTCGGTTGTTTATTACTTCATTTCGGACTCCGCCTCTTTTGATTTTGGCCTCAAGCAATATTAACTTTCAGCTACCCACTCTCTACATTGAAATGTTTTAAGATAATTTTCTTCTATTATGTCACTTACATTTCACTTATACAAACATTTTGTAGATAACAAGATTCAACAATTTATCTGCGACCCATTTCCAATTAGGAAATGGTTTTACGAATAATCTAACAATCGATTTAATTACTAAGATGGTCAACAAATTTACTCTGTTCACAAAACAATTAATTAATACATCCCTTTTGTACAATATAGTCAAATCAATGCTTAATGGAATGCAACCTTTGATCAGGGTTTTTAAATAAATTTGTACAAGTATTTTTCTATGAATTTGTGCATATTTAACTGTTTAAAATAAAGAATTATTCACGCAATGAAACTTTCTCTTCCTCTTTTTTTTTTAAATAATCTTGTATTGATATACAAACCATGCACACACAAATCATATATATCTTACTATTTATAATATTTATACAAAAATTTTTATCCAATTATTTAGACCATACATGAAACAACCAATTTAACTTTATGTGGCTTGGATGGACAAAGCCTCATTGCACAGGAATAATGGTTAGTACTAAGTTTGCCATACCAAAATTTGGAAAACCATGAAACTAAGATCGATTCTCCGATCGAACTGTTTCAATATAAGTATAACATAATATAATAAAGAGTACATAAGAAATATTAACGATTCCTTTAGGCTATAGTTATGATGGTTCAATAGAGTTCATCCATTAGTGCATATATGTCTAGACATTTATAAAGGAGAGAAAAAATATATGTTTACTCAGGTTTTATAATAGCATACAACACCTTCATTTGTTTAGTTTTTTATTTGTTTCCTTTTACTTGTCAATTACTAACCAGTTGGTCTTTGATTTCTGTTAATGGGTTCTTGTTTCCTTTCCATTATTCAAATTGGCAATGGAAGAGAGAGATTATTGGCAGCTTACATATCATTGGTTCCAGGTTGAAAACATCTGATGGTACTGAGGATTTGCACTTGAAAGCTATCTGAATACTTCTACTGCTTTTTAGCACTGCATGTTGACAAGTCAGCCTTTGGTGAAGAATGGGTTGAGGAATGAGAGTACTGAAAACATGGATAGCTTTTTTAATGACCCTTTTCTGATCATCTTCTCTTCTTTATTTTTGATAGCAATATTATTATGGCAGAGTATTAATAATAATAGCAATAGTACTTATACTTTAATGTTACATAATAGTCTGACTGCTTCAGCTTCTCTCAATTAATTTATCTTCTCTCTTTTATATTTCTCTTTACCATTGTTTTATTTTTATTATGACTGAGATCAAGTTTAATTAATTTTTGCATTTTTCTGCTATCTAATCTCATTTTGAGATTAATCTAACTATCTCATCATTTGATGAAATAATTTGTGTGATTTTAATTAATTTGCTTGTTAGTTCTGCTTTTTCTTTTATCAGCCAGTAATCTTTTACTAATTACATTTAAAAGTTTTTCTTTTTAACAATTAACTTTTATTTTGATTTTACATTTATTTCTTATTGTTTCTTTTTTCTTACATTTTTTTTTTGTAATTAATAAAAAGGGAAAGCTAGTTTCAATCTTTATTTAAAAATTACCCTCCCACCACTCCAATTCTAAACTTTTACTTTTATATTTTGCATATGCAATCATTCACTTTTGATACAATTACATTTCTTTAATTAAAAAAAGCTGTTTATATTATTTCATCTTTAATAAATTAATGACTGCCCTCTTCTATTTTCTCTTAAAATGAAATATGTAATACAACTATATGTGTAGTTTTAACATATATATTTCATTATCATTACAATATATAGAAGTAAACAATATTGCATTCAAGTTAATTTATAATAATAGCAAAGCAAATAGTTTACTGTTTAAAACTTGAACAGGATCTTTACAAAAAGAAATAGACACATAAATGGAAAAATATGGATGATTCAGTCTGCAAATTATGTAAGAAAGGCATAGAAAATATTAGGTATTTGTTAATTGAATGTATATGTCTGCAAGCAAAAAGGTGCGAATAATAATGTTATGGGAGAATAAATATAAAGAAAGTGAATATACAGAAACTGGGTTTTGGGTTTTTATGCTGGGTCATGGGAAAAGATAAGGGGTATTTAGATATAAAGACCTTAGATTTGATAAAGATTATGATGTGGAAATGGGATGGAGCAGGAATGTGAAAAATATGAGAAAAACTTAGGGTGGGGAATGCAAAGGGAAGGTAAGGTTACTAACAGATTTCTTGGTTATAGTGGCTGAAAAATTCCTGACTCTAAAAAAGGATAAGCCACAGCACATCACATCATATTATTACCAAGTAATAATGAATATTTGGCATATTATATCCACCATGCCCACAAATCTGTTCCATAAATATTTCATCCAGTATACATAAAATTTTTCACTTTTCATCAGAACTTTTAAATAAAGCACAACAGAAATTTTACAGAATTGATCTATAAACTGTTCCTGATATTTTGTCCCAAAAATCAATTAATAAACTAATATAAAAAAGTACAAATACTTATTGAAGGTACAGCAGCAAAATAAATTATTAAACTAAGATAAAATGATGGCAACAAAACAAATTACTACTAAAATAGTAATTAGCTAATAGTAAAATCAAACACATAAAGATAGTTTGTTAAAGATAAAAAAATAATAATTTCAAAAAATATTTAGAGTTTAGAAAATTTTCATACTTGACAAAGAAATTACTTATCTAACATATGAATTAATAAAAAATATTTGCATACTACATGAAAAAAGAACATTTAAGGTTTGGCAAATACTAAAGTTAATTGTACAACATAAAAATGATTAAAAATTAAAACATTAAATACATGACTAACTAACAGAAGAATACTCATAATTAGCAAATATTAAAATAAAAATATTATGGATATTTTGCTAAATAGAAAAAACAAAAATTATGAGAGAAAGGAAAAACCAATTTTCAAATAAGATAGCAGAATGCATGCCTAAACTAACATAAAGAGTGAAAGGGTGAGTATAAACATTGCTGCATATTACATAAAAAAAATTTAGAATATAGCAAATATAAAAATTAATTATACAATAACATGATTAAAAATTAAAGGAAATAAAACACTAAACACATGATTAAACTAATGTAAAAATGAAAAATTTAATACTTGTCTGAATTAACATAAGAATAAATAAAAAACATGTGCTTAAATAAAAACAAATATTAAAAGTTAAAAAAAATTACAGGAGATATATTTTATGTTGTTCACTTTCAAAAAAAATATGTGACAAATATTTATTTTTGTTTGTTGATTTCTGAACAACAAATAGGTTAAATATGATTTGAAATTGGGAAAGATAGTATCATGTTTTTCTAGAGGCTTAGGATAGGAGAGAGAGAAAAAATACATAATTTTGACCTTGTACTACAGTAGTGAGGGAAAAAGTAAAACATTGATGTCATGATAAAAAAACATGCTATAAAGGAAAAGATTAAAGATTAAAATTAAAATGTTTAAGGGATTTCTTTTATTTGTATTCATGTATTTAAAAGGATATATAAGTATATGTTTGTGTATTTTTATGAATGAATATATATATATATATATGTATAGATTTTTTATATAATTTTATGTAATTTGTATATTTTATGTAATTTGTATATTTATATATATGTGCATATATATTTTATAGTTCTGAAAAAGATTTCAGGGGCAATCGAAACTGCTGAGGTTGAAGAGTTTTATGTAAGCACTGTACAAAAAATAAATTTTTTATAAAAAAGAAAAAAAAAGGATTAATTAAGCCAATGCAAAAAAGAAAAAATAAGTTTAAATAATTATAATAATGTACCTATATATATTGTACCAAGATCATATTGGTACATATATCTAATTTTGTCTAAAAATTATTAAAATAAAATACAGTTTGTTAAAAAAAAAAAAGTATGTAAAAATTTGATGTAAAATTAAAAGTCAAAGAGTTTTTTTTTTCTATTATTAGTAGTTGAAATAAAAGTTACAATTAATTAAGTAGAAGGGGGGAAGGGGTTTGCTTTAGAAACATCAAGTTAAAAGTTTATAAAAAAAAGTTTAAAGAGTTTTTTGCTAAAAAACAATTGATTCATAGTTACAGGAAAAATTAAAAAAAGTTGATTTTCAAATAAATAAAAAATATCTCTTTTGAGTTAAAGAAAAAAAGTAATCCTAAAACTAATATTGAGTTTATTAGAAAATATATACATGTGTGTAAATGACGAATTAATGTGAGCTTGTTAGTAAAATATATATGTGCGATTGTAAACATAGCATAAATACGTGCATGTTAAAATGAAATAAATGAAAGTTAAACAATTAAAAACACTCAGCTATGGCTACTAATTAAAAATGTAAAAACAAAACATGCAATGGCTGCTAATTAAAAGGATCTCCAACAACATGTAATTAAAAGCTTATCTAGAGGAATGCTATTAAAAAAAAGGAAAGAATTTTGACAACAGACATTGCTGGTGGACATCAAAATGACATCTGGTTTTATGAATAAATAGTCCACTTTTTTATCGGATAAACAGTTGAAATAACAGTTGAGAAAGAGTGCAGTTCAGTTCAATGAAATCACATCAAATTAAATTAGTCAATCAATCAGTTGGTAATGCAGTGTTAAAAACCTTGGAAACATATGACTTTCTCTAGCCTGAATGTGATGAAAGAGCTAAACTGCCCATGAAAATGGTGTCTGCCTAACAATTTGAAAAATCACCAGGAATATTTAGCTGTCTCCAAGAATAGTGCCATGGAAGAATAAGAATCAAACCTCAGGAAAACATTGAATGCAGCTGGCTGGAAATATTCTCACTTGAAGCAGCTACCAGGAAAAAAACAAAATCCTATTAAAATCAAGTTCCCAGCAAACAGCAAGAAGGCCACATTCTAAAATCCTAGGTAATAACATTTTTCTTATTCTCATTTCTAAAGTAGCCATCACATTAGTTTGACACCTCCCAGAATCAAATAATAATGAACTCTATAAGCATGCATAAATGAACTATTGATGTGCGGGTTTTGAAATGTTGTGTGTGTTAATGTGTTAGGATATATTGATTTCATTGTATTTTAAATGTCAAATATTATTTAATTTTTTGTTATATTATGTTGCTATTATATATGTGTGAGCCTGAAGTTATGATAAGCCCATGTTCATTTAAATAAGTTCTCATAAGTAAATTAAAAGTAGAATAATAATGTTTAAGTAAATAAATTGTCTTTAGAATTATAGCTTAATTTTGTCGGCCAATTCTTTTTACCATTAATTGAAATAATTTGTTATTGAATTAAAAATAGACTGAGCTAGTTAAGGGATTTTTTGAGCATTGGATTATGGGCCTACTGTGCAAACACATTAGTTCTAGAAACTAGCTGGCATCTAGGGTTTACTCAAAACAAATAAAGTGCTTGGTAGTAGGGGTTTGAATCTAGCAGTCGATGTGGGCCATGATCTGGAAATATGATCATGTTATGCATTGCATGGCTCAGTCTGATTGTGGGTACTGTTGACAGCTTTGCTATCAATAATATACACCACTCTGCTCGGACGGGCTGGTTCGTTCATGTAATATTTACAATATAAGATTATAAATTTATTATAAATAAGGTTTAAACCCAGCTAAACCTAGCATGTAGAGTATGTGGATCTGTGATGGATCGAACCCAGTACAATATATATATATAAACAAATCTATCTATCTACCTACCTATTCCTGCCTGTCTGCCTATCCATCTATCCATCCATCCATCCATCTATCCCTCTATCCCTCTATCTGTCTGTCTGTCTGTCTACCTACCTACCTACCTAACTACCTACCTATCTATCTATCTATCTATCTATCTATCTATCTATCTATCTATCTATCTATCTATCTATCTATCTATCTATCTATCTATCTATCTATCTATCTATCTATCTATCTATCTATCTATCTATCTATCTATCTATCTATCTATCTATCTATCTATCTATCTATCTATCTATCTATCTATCTATCTATCTATCTATCTATCTATCTATCTATCTATCTATCTATCTATCTATCTATCTATCTATCTATCTATCTATCTATCTATCTATCTATCTATCTATCTATCTATCTATCTATCTATCTATCTATCTATCTATCTATCTATCTATCTATCTATCTATCTATCTATCTATCTATCTATCTATCTATCTATCTATCTATCTATCTATCTATCTATCTATCTATCTATCTATCTATCTATCTATCTATCTATCTATCTATCTATCTATCTATCTATCTATCTATCTATCTATCTATCTATCTATCTATCTATCTATCTATCTATTACAATAAATTTAGTAATTATGTATTTCAACAAATAAAAAACATGGTAAATTTTAAAATGCAAATAAATAAATAATTATAAATAAAACAATGTGAAAATAAATAAATATTTAATAAAAAAATATAAAAACTGTTTAATTTCTTCATCTTTAGATTTTTAGTCTAAAAGCATTTAAAAATAATTGAAGACTATTCAATGATTATTTAAGATGGCTCTAATATAAAGAGAATTGCTTTTGTGTTTATACATTAGAGTTAGGGTTAAAATACAAGTTCTGCCTTGGTGATGAAACTATATAATTGCATAAATGAATTAGTTGGCTTGGATTTAAATCTTTAGATTAACTCGAGTAATATAAAAAGAGATAAATGTGGTAGTTAGATTACAAATAAGGCATTCGTTTCAACTTTAAATTCTAAAGCTACACTGATGAAAGTAAAAATGAACAAGTATTTGAGGACATGGTTATAATAATATCACTTTCTAATGCTCTTTGATTACTCAAGGTTACAAATATATGAATTTGAAGCAGATCGAAGAGAACTGTTCTTGTAAATAACAAAAAAATATCAAATTGGCAATAGATCTTTTATAAGATAACATCCAGTACTATTAGAAAAGTTTTTTAATTATTAAAAGATTATCCCGTGTGTAATTCTAAATACATTAATACCGACATTTATTTAATAGAAATCAGAACAGAAAGAAATTATATGAAACATGGGTGAAATTCTGATATAATTGTGGCTTATTATAGAATAAAAGTCATGATAAATAAAATTATCCATCTTCTAATGTTTATTCATTTATTTTTTATAAAGTTTATGTGAAGATTTTCATGGATCACTTGCTCATCTTCCTCTTTTTTCACTTGTATACACACATATGTATAATCCACACACGCATATAAATAAACATAATCTAATATTTAATTACAGGATTAATCATTGGATTGAATCTTTATAATATGCTTTTTCAACAAAATTATCTTTTTAATTAAAGAAAGTAATATTATAACTTCCACTCATCGTGACAGCAAATTCCATTATATTCAGTGCATAGAGTAATAATTTTGAAAGCAGCAGTTAACTTGTCATAAAGTTGACTGAGATCCACAGCTTATGTTAAAAGCTTAGAAAAATGTGAACACTAAACCAATTAATAGGATATTAAAATGTTAAAGAAATAAAAATGTCAGATTTTTATGAATTAAGACATTTTAGGCAAGATTATGAATATTATTATTTTCTCTAAATTCGTCAAGTTAGATTTAAATAAAAACTTAAATTATTTGCAATATAACATAAATATTGAAAGTAAGATATTTTCAAAAATGCAAGAAATGTCTTTTAGTTGATTACATATTACATAGCTCTATGTGATTTAGCATAGTGATACAGTAATAAGACTGGAATTCAAGATCCATAAATCATAGCCCAATTTTGTCACTTCTGATCCTCTTGAGAAATGAAGGACTTATTAATTATTTATATTATTATAATATGACAAAGCATAATTTCTTATACATCCTTATATACCTATTGTTGCATCAACAATTACACACACACACATATATATATATACATATATCTGGATAATATAAAATTTATTAAGTTATTATACAATTCTAAAATAGAGGTTTTACAATGTATTTTGTTTAAATAAGCAATTATTTGATCTAGCGTTTACAATTATATTACATTCAAATATCAGCCTTTCAAGCTAATTGAGCAAGCACCTTTTGAGAGTGTTAAATAAATGAATACTTTCCTCTTCAATCCAAGATATAGTATTTATGCAGGAATAAAAAGGATCCTCTTATTCCCATGACTCAAATTCTTTTATATGAGCAAATCTGAAGAACTGTTGAGGAGAGCATGAGTAGAATTCTCACTTTAAATTACTATTTATAATGTTTTTTTATTGAATGACGTAGGTGAAATTGCTTAGAATTTACTAAATGTCATTCAATCAAAAAACATCGTAAATATTAATTTAAAGTGAGAATTTTACTCACGCTCTCCTCAACAGTTCTTCAGATTTGCTCATATAAAAGAATTTGAGTCATGGGAATAAGAAGATCCTTTTTATTCCTGCATAAATACTATATCTTGGATTGAAGAGGAAAGTATTCATTTATTTAACACTCTCAAAAGGTGCGTGCTCACTTAGCTTGAAAGGCTGATATTTGAATGTAATATAATTGTAAACATGGCACTAGATCAAATAATTGCTTATTTACTCATAATTAAGTTTCAGAAAGAATGATGTTTAGTAAATTCTAAGCAATGTCACCGACGTCATTCAATCAAAAAACATCGTAAATAGTAAAAAGTGAAAATTCTACTCACGCTCTCCTCATCAGTTCTTCAGATTTGCTCATATAAAAGAATTTGAGTCATGGGAATAAGAGGATCCTTTTTATTCCTCCATAAATACTATATCTTGGATTGAAGAGGAAAGTATTCATTTATTTAACACTCTCAAAAGGCGTGTGCTCAATTAGCTTGAAAGGCTGATATTTGAATGTAATATAATTGTAAACATGGTGCTAGATCAAATAATTGCTTATTTACTCATAATTAAGTTTCAGTAAGAATGATGTTTAGTAAATTCTAAGCAATTTCACCGACATCATTCAATCAAAAAACATCGTAAATAGTAATTTAAAGTGAGAATTCTACTCATGCTCTCCTCAACAGTTCTTCAGATTTGCTCATATAAAAGAATTTGAGTCATGGGAATAAGAGGATCCTTTTTATTCCTGCATAAATACTATATCTTGGATTGAAGAGGAAAGTATTCATTTATTTAACACTCTCAAAAGGCGCGTGCTCAATTAGCTTGAAAGGCTGATATTTGAATGTAATGTATTATGTTAAAAAAGAAACAAAAATTGGCAAACTATCACCAAAGATGATCAGAAAATACTATAATGCTAAATTAATCCAACTGGTCTTCCAGAAATGAATTAACATATATCTATATAGTGTTTTTTTTCCAATAATGGATTTATATTAATTAGAAAGTCAAATATTTTTTTTTGATATTGACTACTATAAGTCTTTTTGGCTTAGCAAATCAACAAGTAACTGCAGAATCATGAATTCCATCCTGACTTTATGATCATTTGATATAAAGGTATTTCTTTTAAATTATGTATGAATGTGCTTTTTTACTAATAAGCATTTGACATATTGGGAAAAAAAATGTATATAATGAACTTTTTCTTTGAAAAAATGTTAAATGGACATGAAAGTATCTAATATCCTGGAAATGATTATTAATTAGAGAAAAGTTAAGACATGTATTAATGTGAAACTAGAGAAATAAAATCTATTAAAAAGACAATATTAATACATGGTATTTCTAAATATCAAAAATAAACTGATGAATTTATATTAGAAGTTGATAATCATTTTGAAAATGGCTCAAGCTTATCTGATAACAGTAAGAAAATAGATTGTACAAAAAAAAAACAATTCATCAACTAAAAGAAGTCAATATGTATATAAATAAATAAAACAAGCAATGTAAATATATTTTTAAAGATTTATTAAGGAGAATTGAATATCAGGAGTTTTGTAAAGTAATATGAAAACAGTTAATAAAAAATATATAACTGCAAGTTAGCATGGAAAACAATAAGAGAGAAAAAGTTTCCAACAACATTTTTGATATTGGGAAAAAAAAATGTTTTAATAATAAAAAGAAAATATTGACATATTTGTAAAAAGAGAGTGGCATTATAATATATATATATATATATATATATATATATATATATATATATATATATATATATATATATATATATATATATATATATATATATATATATATATAATATATATATATATATAAATAAAGAGTTCTGCAGAGAAATATCTAAGAAAAAGAAAACAAGGCAACTATTACAATTACAACATCTTAAAAATTGACAAGCATTTTAAATGAAAAGATAAAATGTGTAATTAAAACTATGAAAAAGGAAACTATAAACAATGATGAAATTATTATATCTTAAAAGAAACAGATAAAGAAATAGAAAAATTGTTCACAAACCTATATCCTAAATATTTAAATAATAAAGATGTATCAAAATGATAGAAAAAATGCAGTACTAATACTGATAGTTAACAAAGATTATAAAAATATATGTATTAGAAATTACATAGTTATTAATTCAATACAAGTTCTTTTTACCAAGGTAATTACAACTTATTTATATTTAACTTTGATTTCATTCCAACCCAAGGAACAAGTTCCAGCACAAACTGGATTTCAAATTTGTTTTAGCATATAATATTTAACATTAAACTATTGAAAGAATGTATAGAAAAAACAGTTGCCATTATGCTTTGAATTTATACATTATTAAAACCATTTGATTCTGTAAGCATTTTCACAGTTATTAACACATTTAATAATCAATGCATATAATCACCAATACTGTCACATTCTGAAAAATATTTACTAAATGCAAATATGATATTAAAATAATTAACATTGGTATGAGTATATCAAAGAGTGTTCTATATCTTCAAAACTTTGTGCAACAGCTTTTGAAGAGACATTTTGTGGACTAAAATTGGATGCTAAGGGAATGACAAAACAAAAAGATTATTTAAGTTTTCTGGATTTTACAGCATTTGAAAGTTATCAAATAAGTAAAAAAAAACTAGGACTAAAAATAAGTATTAAAAAGATTAAAATATGGGCAATAGATATTTACTAATACTTTGTTGAGATTATTAATAATAATGGAAAGTTAATTTAATATTGAAAAGAAACATTCCTATATGGTTTTAAAAGTTTTTAATAAATGTCTTTTAAAATTTAAAATTTGGACATTTAACAGATGAGCAGTTCAGAATCATCTGACCATTCAATGAAATATGAAGGGATAAAACAAGAAGGTAATAAGAAGGAAATACTTGGATGAGCGAACAAACAAATATCAATATCTTTGAAAGAATTTGAAATGAAGCTGGTCTGAAAAAATTTCTAGAAGAAAGGATAATGGAGAGAATACCCGATATGGATTTTATGAGTGGTAGAATAGAAAGCTCTGGAGCTGGACATCCAAGAATCACTTCCTACATGTGGTTTTCTAAAGATTCAAATTTTTATATGAATTTTGAGCAATAAAACCATTGCATTTAATTATTTATCTATAATAATATGTCATTTTAAATCTTATACAAGATTCCCAGAGACTGTAAAGGATTTACAAAAAAAGATCATGTAAGATGGAAGGATGAAATGAGAAAGTTTTAATACATAAGATAGAGAAAAGAAGCTATGGATCCGAAAAATATGGATTTTATTTGAATTGATCTTACTCCTTTAGTGAATCAGTAATGATTGAAAATGACAATGATGCTTTAACATGTGACATTGAAATATAAACTTTCATCTGTTATAAACATTTATATATCTGTCTGATAATTTTTCAAAGCTTCTAAAATTATTAAATATTACGTTTAATATTTTTTAACAGTTTTGTGTTAAATAGATGACATCTACATTTAATGCTTGTAATAAAAATAAAAGTTGAAAACACTTTCATTTAACTTTTTTAAATTTAATTTACTTTTTTTTAAATTTCTTTTGAATGTCGTATAGAATAATAAAAACAAAACATTATTTTCAAGAATTAGCTTAATTTTAAGGAAACACTATCACACTATCAAACTAAGGCACTTAGATTTGCTTATATAACTAAATTTAGGTTCAAAAGATAAGACAGCCACTCTTATCTTTTCAAAAATCTCTATCTTGTGTTTTGGTTTGAGTGGTGAAAATCTCTTCTGTTTAAATTACATAACATCTGCACTAATAAATAACATTAAATATTACATAATTTAAATTTTGATTTTAAATAACTAAGCACATTGATACATTTCTACAAATGTTTGTATGTTCCCTTTCATGGTATTATATATACAGTTGTTTAATATATTTGATACTTTATATGAAATTTAGATGATTTTATGGGTTTGTTCATCTACTTATACAATAAAAATTCAGTTCATTTCTAGTCCACAATCTCACTTCAATCAGGACAATAGAAGATTGATAAGTGCTTCACCTTTTAAGATTATTTTCCAATTTTTTATTAAAAAATGTTAGTCCATGTATTTACTGTAAATCAATCCTAATCATGCACTCACAGTAATAATTGGTCCAGAAATGAAAGATTTAATAAGAAAGTAAAGAAAAAGTTCAATAAATATATAAAAGGCTAGATAAACACTCTAACAAAGAATTTTATGTTCTATGAGAGGAAGTTAGCTAGAAAAAACCTCTTTAATAATAAAACAGTGAAAAGTATAATCACAAATGCCATTTACAAGAAAAAGAAATACAAAGAGAGTATAAATATTCTATTTACAATTAAACTATATTTTGGATAATTATAACAATGAAATTGCTAATAACAGATAGATATCTCAACATTAATTACCATTATTTCATTACCGAATAAGTGATTCAGCTTATCATGTATCTGAAAAAGAGCAAGGCCTAGCTTTAGGAGATTTCATTCAAAAAGTATTAAAAACAAATCTCTATGTTTCTCTTATAGTGATTAAAAAAGATAATAAAAGTAATAATCAAATAGTGAATCTCTCAGAAAGTCATATGATGTTTAAGTCCCAGAAGTGACAGACTAAATGCCAATCTAGAATCATATATAATAAAGATATAATAATCAATTTTTTTTAATGAATTTGCAGATTATAACAATTGTGGGCAATCATATTTTGTCAGTACCCAGTAAATTCTGAGCTTATAATGGGGTCATTCTAATACTGGAATATAAAACAAAGAAAAACAAAAAATATTTAATTAGAAAAAAAGATTGCAGTTAGCATTTCTGAAAATGTAATTTAATAATTGAAATATATTTGCAAAAATCAACATTCTTATTGCTGCAGTGAGTGCAGAATATATGAACAACTTATAACTATAAATCCCCTATAATAATTAGTAAGATAACAAATAAAAAAAGAATAGAGAAAAACTAATAATGATTAATTTAGAAAACATTAAGGAACTTATTGGTATACAACTTTGCAAAAAAAAAAAATTCGTTTCCAATTAGGCTACTCAGCAATTGTATATTCATACTGCATATCCTTTCTGTTTATTTTGAAAACATTTGATATAAAAAGTATAAAATATAAAATATAATAGTTGCCCAAAAGTTAATTAATTTGGTTGGAGTATATAAAAAAAATATGTGTGCCATATAGAGAATAAAGTTGTACTATCATGATCTTTGACTTGCATCAGAAAAAAAAAAAGTAACCCACATTTATCTAAAATCATTAAATAATAATAATAATAATATATAATTTATGAGCAACAATGTTTATATAATTAATGTCTAAAAATTTGGATTATGAAGGTTAATATTTACTAAGACTATAACCTCAAGAATGTGCGTGTAAAAATGCAATAGTAGGGACCTCTACAGGTCTTAACCACAAACTTATATTTTGGAAGAAAAGAAGGAAACCTTTCTTTACTTCAACCTACTTTCTATCTAAATAAGTGAAGCTGAAGTGGTTAGATCTGAGAGCATGAAGCCATTCAATACTTCACTGATTAAGTCCACATTTCTTAATACACATTAATACTTGCAAAATCTTTTGATTTACAGTGAGTCAATGGAAAAATCTTATAGTTAGAAATCTATTACAATAATTTAAAGTTGTAATTATAAATTTTATTTAAATGCACACTGATTACATAAGTAATATTTACTAAGGTTGTAACCTCAAGAATGTGCAAAAATATAAAGGTTAGTGATGGTAGTTTTGAGAATGTGTCAATACAGATTTTTTGCCTGGTAAATAAAACATAAATTGATTAAAACAAATACTATAAGTTTATAAACAAAGAACATAATAATTTGCCAACTTATTGGTCACAATATAGGGAAACATTATACTCCAAATAAAGATCCAGACAAGATACTTAAAACAGAATAAAATTTTGATTGTGTTGATACACAGACTTTTAAACATATGCAAAATTTCAATTCCATTACACATTTTTCTAAATATTTGAATTAAGACATCTAAAAAAGATATATAATCCAAGATACATTTTATGTTAAATCAGCACTCTTCAGCTGGATAACATGACTTATAAATATTTTTGTTAAGACTTTGATATACAAAAGTCATCCTTTAAGAATGTATGAGAAAATTGAAGTTTTAAACATATCTAAAAATATAAAACACATAGAAAAATGAAGGCTAAAGCTGGAATAATACCATATGATTATATATATATATTGTAACAGTTATGGTTATATTTAGTGGATTATTTTATTTATTACAGCATTTTTTACATTTCTGTACCCTTGACTGAACCCCGAGGCAATACGTACATATTATCTTGGCATTATTTTTCCTGGTCAAGCACTCTCAGCTGCTGAACAAAGTAAACTATTTCAAAAAAATTTAATAAATGTCCAGCGCTTGCTATTTATTTTTTTTTATAATTGGGAGATTCTCACAAACAAGCAGCACACAAATGCTTTTAAAATCAGCTTTACCCTTTAATCAATAAATTACAGTCCCCCCCCCCTGTCGTAGCTTGGTGTTAGTAGAATAATGCAAGTTTACACACTTTAAAATAATGAATAATGTTTAATGGCATTCATACTGATATAAATACATAATGATAATAAACACACACATATATAAAAAATACATAATAACAATAAAAAATACACACTTATATAAAATACGTAGCGATAATAAAATAGAGTAAAACACTTTGAATATTAAATGTACATATTAAGTTCTCCAGAAGTTCTATTGGGAAGTGTTCTAAATCTATCAAGATTATTCCTTCCTAATTCACTTTTATTGTCTAGTTCTTTCCTTTTTTTATTTATTTACGAATATTAAAAAAACATAAAGTGCATGCATGCTTTGATTACCTAGGTTTTCTTTGTAGTTATTCCCATGAGCAGTCTTTCCGAGCACTTGCTACTGTCCAGTGGGAGATCATCCCTTTTTTGTAGAGACAGTATGTCCTTCACACTGTCGACAGGATTGATTTCTCTTTGAATTTGATTTTGTTACTTTCTCATTCTGGTTCTTAATTCTTCTTGATTCTTTAAGTAGATTTTCAGTCATTCATTTACAGAAGTGGTGATCTCTCTAGCAGGTTAGGCATAGCTCTTATTCATCATGAGGCAGTGGGCAGATGGGTCGAGTATGAACCCACGTCCCCTTAACGCCACTAGCCGTGCACTTCTTTCATTTCTTCTTTTTTTGCTGCTGCTTCTTCAAAATCTCTACTCATAATCAATAGATAAGTGTAATTTTTGTCTTACTGTCCTTTCTTTTGTCCATTGTTTTCTGTAAATTTTTAATTAATTCTTACTAATTTCCAATGAATTCTTATCAACATATATCTTTAATTAGTGGCTGGAATGTAGGTTTTAATTAATTGAACTATAATTATAAAAATTTCCCTTCAGATACATTCTTCTTTGTCTGTGGAATTCAATTAGTCCGACTTTTACACCTCTAATTTGTATGGTTATATTGTTTTCATATTATATATTTCATTTAATTTTTACTTAAAGTTTATAATTCATTTTTTCAAGTTTATGTTTACAATTTATTTTAACTTATCACAATATAGTTTATGTGAGAGAAAATGATGCATTTCTTTATGCATCCCCTTCCCCTCTCTCACAATAAACAGAAATAACTTTCAAGCATTCAACTAGCTCCTAGTTTTAAAAGAGAAAAAGAGATGCATTTCTTTACACACCCCCTCCCCTTCTCCTACTATTTAAAAAAAATCAAAAGTAATTTTGACATTTCTAAATCTCAACCTTTTTTATTCTTTTTCCTTTTAACTTTCTAGTAGCTGACTTATCTACCTTTATTAATAAATATATACGTATGGTGACAACTTTACATGGTCGTTACATTACACTCCACCCGCTTTTGAGAATTAAAATCAGGTCGAATCTTAGTCTGAGATGAGAGCTTATTTTAATTCTTCACTTTCAATCCTTACTTCTGCTTCTGTTACATAATTTTCCACTCTATCATGATGAGTGATGATGATGATGAGGATGACTGCAGAGAGACAACTAGGTAAAACTACTCAATTTATTCTGATCGATTTTGTCTGATCAACCCAATTTAATCTCTATGCATACGAGACCATGGCATAACTTAACTCTCTTCCAAATGGCATAAAAAGGGTTCAAAGCATGTGAACAGCAGGATATTTCTACTGCCTGTTCATGCGCAAACAACAAATTCTTATTCCTTTATTTCTTTCTTTTTTTATTTTATTTATTTTGAGACAATAATTCTTATTATATTTTACATGGCTGGGAATTTCATCCAGTAGGGATAATGAGCCCAGGATTCTTACTGGTGCTTCATTATAAAAGTTTTACTACCAAAAGCCATGTGAATCTACAAGTTAGCGAAGAGATGGCTTAATCAAGCTCAAAATATGACCCAAACATAATGCATACACACACACATATGCCTCAATCTGCAACCTCATGCACCTATCAGTGATATCTATCATTTAAGTATTATCACTATTATTCGTTTATTTTATTTTATTAATTATTAATTGGCTCATTAATGAGCCTGAACAGTTATTATTTCTACTTTTACTTTTATTTACTTGCAAATTATATCTGCATTTACAATTGACAGATCGTTGCACGAATAAATTACTTACAGATTTCTCTCCCCCTTTTTTTTGTTATTACTTTTATTTATGACCTTTGTCTCACTGTGCTTGACTGCACAAAATCGTCCATTAAATTAATCATTGATAGAACATTCCGTGAATACTTTTTTTTTATTTACTTATTATTGTAACTTTAATTATTTGTCATGAGACAATTTGCCCCACCTGTCATATGTTTACTGAATCATCCTTTCCTTCGCTATCCCCCCCCTTTTTGTTAACTTTATTTCTCATGATTCTATGATGTTATCCATTTCATCAAACTGACATATCCATCCATTTATTTTCTTTAAGCTTAGTTTTTATCTGGAGGCTTCTTATCATTCTTTCTACTGTACATATAGCCACTTGTGCTTGGAATTGGAGCACTGTTCTGATGTCCACTAAAGTCTGCTCACTCATCTGGATAATTTAGATCTGAACCTCTTCCGGTCTGCCCAGACATTTTAGCTCTTTCTGATCTACCAGGAAATGCCTGGTTTCCTTTCCAATAATCACAATGAGGATTGAATTGCATCCTACCTATGTGCAGATCTTTGGGCTGGGGTTTAAATCCCTGATCCTCCACCTTATAATTAGGGCTAGTGCTGTCAAATGCACTCAGCAACTCAGTAATCTGTTTGACAGTCTTTCCTTCTGGGCCTATAAGCATTTGCTCTGCATTATTTATTTCACTACTTATTTGCAAATGCTTGCTTGCGCTTTCTTGTTCTTTACTGTTAGCTTTGGTCATCTCTATTATATTTTCTATTTTATTTTCACCCCTTTCTACTCTTACTTCTATCTTCTCAACTGTTTCCGCTAACTGATTTACATCTAGTCATAGATTTTCTAGAACTTTGCCATTTTCTTCTTTTATCACTTCAATTTTCTCCCTTTGCTCTAACTTAAATTTCTCTATTTCATGGCACATTGTTTCCAGTTTATATTCTACATATTCCATCTCCTCATTTACCTTCAACTTAACTCCATGTTTTACTTTATCCCACTCTCCCAGAAGACACTGCTTTATTTTCCCCAGTAATTACTCCTGGTGATCCAACCTTTCATTTGCAACCTTCACCTGATATGAGGTATGTTCACATTTTTCATTTACTTCTTTAACCTTTTGGCTAAAATTCTTACTTAGTCATTCGTCCAACTCTTCTATCCTCCTACTATTTTTTTATCTCTTTCCCTCATTTCCATAGCCAACTGTTGCTGGCTTTCCATTATTTTCATGAACATATCCATTATAATGTAGCTTTCTATTTTATTTTTATCATCAACCATCATCTCCATTCCCTTGCTAATTTCTATATATTTTTCACAAGCTATTTTTCCTGATGGTTCCATTTGTCCTTCAGAGGTTTTTTCTATTTCACCCATTGGAGCATCCATTTTTGTTTTTGATCTTGTGTGCATCAAATCTGTCTAATTCACACACTAATAACTTATAGTTTATTCTACGGCTTTACATTATAACCCTCTCCTTACAGGATTATCTTACTCTATTTACTTTATATTTTACTGACACTAGGTATGTTTGTTCAACTCATCTCTGTCTCACTCACTAATCCTTACTTACCCATGCCTGCCTTCAAGACCCTCTGCAACTCTCTCCAATTTATGACCTAACTTTCCAAATTATATCACGTTCTCTTTCTCTCCTTTCCCCCTTTATTATTTTATTTCTTTCTTTTGTCTACCACCAAGCTTTCTTTCCCTTTTTCCATTTAACTTTATTTTCTGCATAATCTATTTCATTTTTCCGTACTCAACTTCAAGTGGGCTGAACTTGTAAATGTGACAATCATCCCGGACTAGCCCCCAATTGTAACAGTTATGGTTATATTTAGTGGATTATTTTATTTATTTTATTTATTACAGCATTTTTTACATTTACATACATTTATTTATTTATTATCAATTTAGCTATCACCAAAATATCCCGGCTTGGCCTCCAACTGTAAAGGATATTGTTTTATAGTTTAGTTTTAATACAAATTCATCAATCATTAATTAATTAATTAACCAACGCTGTTAATATATATATAAATTTTAACTGAGTTCATTGTTTATAGTGCAGAAAGATTAATCCTTGTAAATCAAATCGCAAAATATATGTACAAGTTCCAAATAATTTTAATGGTAAAAGTAGGAATATATATATATATATATATTAATAGCAATATATATATATATATATATATATTAATAGCACTTTTGATTATGTTACAATCCTTATCAACTATAAATTAATGCACAGTTGATAAGGATTATGAAAGCACTACTAATTAATGAAGATATATATTTTATTATTTTCACTGTTAGAATTATTTGGAACTTTCATGTAGTATATTTATAAGGGGTATTTATAGTTTTTTACACACACACACACACACACACATATATATATATATATATATCACATATGGAGTTCCTACCCTTTACTGATGAAAGCCAATTAGCTTGAAACCAGGGTTTATAGGTTGGAGACAATTTGAAAGAGATATTGAATTTTCGATTCTCTCTCAGCATTTTTGTAAACAAGTTTGAGTGAGCTATTGGTAAAGCTTCGTCTGTGATCATAAAATGCAAGCTATAGGCAAGTTAAAAAATTTTTAACTTGTTTTTGTTTATATATACAATTTTAGTAAATAATGATATCATTAAATTTCTTCAAAATTAATTTTATTCTTTAATTAAGTATCTTGTTCATATCATCATTCAATTTTCAAGTAAATGAAAATGAACCAAAATTATATATTAATTTATACTATTTAATTACACTATTGTGCACACTTTATATATATATAATCTACAGTTTGTTTGGTTATGTGCATTTGAACACTAACCAAATAAAAAGCTGAGCACAGATTTTTCAAATTAACAGTGATTTTGTGTTGATTATGTGTTTGCTTATTTTTACTTTTCTCATTATAAATATTTTTGAAATAGCATTGGTGGTCAAGAGGTCAGTGACCAGTGCTTTGCAAGCAGTTGTCCCGGGTTAGCGGGTTTGCTTCCCAGCTGATGCTATGACACATGAGTATAATAATAAAAATAAAAAGACATTTTTCCATTTTTAAAATAAATAAAAGATATCTTATTATATTTAGATAAATTGAAAACATTTATTAACATATGGTAAACAGGGTTAAAATCAAATAATTAATAAAAAGAAAATTATATTAAAACAACACATGACACCATATAGATGTGAAAGTAGATGTAGATTTTAGTATAATTTGGAAAAGAACTGTAGATAAAAAAAATACCAAAAAAGTGGAAAGCTATGAGTTAAAATAAAGATGAAGATGAGTTTTAGGAGAAAATTTGTGCAATCTTATGAAAGATAAAAATCATAAAAAAATAATCGCAAGATTTCGTGAAGCTACAACATTGGCATTCATTACACATGCTATTTATTATTTGTCAATCTCCAATATATGTATATTCCTTTTAATATTGCATTAACAATTATTGCAAATAAAGTAACGAGAAAAAAACATTACACCCAAATAAAACGTGAGAAATTGCACAGAAATTACTTACCAGACAATAGTATTTTGCATGTAATTGTAAATGGCCTAGACTCACTAAATTTAATAAAATACCACACCATTAAATAATTACTGCATCAATAAATATGTCAGCTCTGCAAAGTTAAAAAAAATTAAAATTAATATATAATAAATTAAATAATTTTTTGTTTAGCATAAAAGTTATAGTAAAGTAGCACATAAAACATAATTAAAGCAATCATACATAACTTTGAACTAGTTTTGACATTTTATAATAAATTACATACAAAAAAAATATAAAACAGTTATAAAAATAAAAGTCTGATAAAAACGGATTTTTGATTTACACAGCAAATACATTCTTAAATCTAGTGATATTTTCACCATTAGCAACAAATCGTAATCTGCCATGGCCATTCTAATTTCAGAAAAAAACGTTAAAGGTATAAAAAGAAAAGGGTAATAATGTGTTGTAATTAATAAATAAAAATTCATTGTATGGATACAGAATTCGATGGCACAGTGCTGCAGGCTGACTGATGGAGGAAAAGCTCATAACAACTAAGTCCAATACAATATGAATAAAAACAAAAAGTGAAAAAATGGACCAAAAAAAAGTACTTATAAATAATTTAGTTATAAATGCTAATAATTATCAGCAATGAATCAATTCAAAAAATTGCAACTTTTACTCAACTTATTCAATTATATTTTTCCCATCACTCATGTAATTTCAAAATTAAACACTTTTTAAAAAACGAAGATGAGAACAATGATAAGAATGGCAGTCATTTGAAAAAGCAGATATAAATATTACTACTACAAAAATAATTAATGAATTATCGCTCTAATATTATCTTATAAGCTTTTATTTTGCAGTGTATAAGCTAAAACTGTATATACATGCACTCACATATATGATAAAATACTAATAAATAAATAATCAGATCAACTGATACCAATGCTACAAATAAGTATCATTCAAAGATACAACCAAATTAAGAAAGAACATAAATCTCCATGAGAACAAATACTTGACTGGCTTCATCAATCAGATATTACAATCACCAAATTAGATGCATCATATGGAAAGATCAAACCACAAACTTTAATAATTCTTAGTATTCATGATGTAGCTCATTAAATTATTCATTTCATTATCATTTCTCTTTTTTTAAAATAAAAATACTATATAACAAAAATATGCTGTCTTAAGTCATCTTTGAAAATCATTTACATGTTTTCTGCTACAAAGGAATCTCTAGAGTTTAAAATTGGAATCAATTAGATTATTTCAAAACTCATAGCAATTATATATATATATATATATATATTCAAAACCATAAAACAATACAATATTAGATTCAATTCAAAAATTTTACCAAAATCCTTACACAACCATGGTTTCATCTACTACAAATAGACCTTCTCAAGTGAAAATCAACCTAAAGAAAAACATATATATATATATATATATATATATATATATATATATATATATATATATATATATATATATATATACAAACAAACCTTCCCCTAATTCATTTCAAACTCCACCTTCCCTTAATATCAAAAGAAGTCTTCATAAGATTGATAGCCTCAGAGTCAAGGAGTTTTATCACCAAAGTCTCCTTTATTCTTCTTTTTAACTCATTCTTTTCATAAAAAATAACCGAAGCATTGTTAAACAATATTCTATGACCTGTATTCAATTCATGAATATATAAAGCTGAGTTAAGATACCTATGTTTAACTCTACTTATATTAACCATAACCCTTTCATTAAGGCTAAATTTACTCTGGCCTACATAAAATTTACCACAACTACATGGAATTTTATAAACAATACCAGGAATAGACCTACTATCAATAGACTGCTTTGAACCATTAAGTAATGAATTGAAATCAGAACCTTTCCTCCATGCAACATTCTTTCCACCTAACAAATGACTATTCCTATAAACCAAATTATAAATTGATGCTTTAAATGGTAAAGACATATAATCATCATCCTTACCAACAAAATTCTTATCATCCAAATCACGACTATAAACATTATTATTAAATACCACTTTTTAAATAAAATCATGACTATAACCCAATTCTACATATTCAGCAGCAAATTGACTTCTTTAAATATCAGCATCATTATTAAAATTATTAAGCCTTCTATTCCAACAACAAAAATTCAACAAAGACATTTTTTATGTATAAAAAGGCTGATAACTATCAGGCCTATTCATATTTCTCAAATTTTTAGGTTTTATAAAATGACTACAAAACAAAACATCATTAACCTTCTCAACATTTAAATCTAAAAACTTTAATTTTACAAAATCAAAAACACCCCCCTCAATTGTAAACTTAATACTAGAATCAAAACCATTCAATCCACATAAAAACTCTTCTAATTTCTCTTTCTGAATAACAAACAAACAATCATCAACATACCTAAAAATAATTTAATAGAACATGAAAACATATTAATAATACTACACTCCAAATAATCAATATAGACAGCACACATCAATGCAGAAATGACATAACCAATAACCCAACCTTCTCTAATCTTATAAAACACATCATTAGACATAAAATACATTGAATTCTCTAACAGCAAAAGCAAATCATGAAAAACTTTAATCTTATCTGCAGAAAAACATTCTAATTTTTTTAAAATTGAAAGAAAAACATCAATACTTTTTAATCTATTAACCGATTGGTACATATTTTCAATGTCTAAACAACCAAAAACACAATCATCATCTAAAACAAAAACATTTATTTTCTTAAAAGCTTCAAAGGAAGAAGAAACACAAAATTGACCCAGTTTTATATAATCCTTAAAATATCTTATAATAAATTTTGATATTTTATCAACAATTCCTCCTGTAAAATCAAAAATACATCTCAAAGGAAAATTATCTTTATGAGACTTCAAATTAAAAAAAACCTTTGCAGCCACAAAATCACTAGGGTAACAATTTAAATAAGTAGCTCTATCAAAAATCTTTTTATTTTCCATAACTTTCATAATCTTAATTAATTTAGATTTTATTTTTTTACCAGGATCAGAATCTAAAATAGCATATTTTCCATTATTTAATTCTAAAGAAACTTTACTTTTAAATCAATATTATTTAACAATACAAACTGGCCACCTTTATTTTCTTTTAATAATACCACATCATTGGCTTTCAATCTTTTTTTAACAAAACTAATTTCCATAGGGGCAAAAACAAATTTTTCTCTTTTAAGTAATTGACTATTCAAAATAACCTGTAAAGACATTTTATTTTCATCAGAAATATTACTATTACTAGCAATTGCAGAAACAAAATCAAAAATTAAACTTTTATTAGCAAACAGAACAAAGCCAGGACCCTTAGCTAAAATATCCAAATCAGATACATTCAAAATATAATTTGACAAATTTAAAACAGATGAAGCGTCAGGCCTATTTTTATAAGACCCAAATCTAAACTCTTTTCCTTTCACAAAACTTTTATTTTCAGCCTTTCCAATCAACTATTTAAATTTCTTGAAATACTTATTATTATAAGTAATTTCACACTTACTCCTAAACCACTTTAAAAAAGAATTTAAAACAGAATAATTAAAATTCCTTCTAAAATCCAACTTTCTTCTAAACATTTTATAACTATCAATTAAATTAGATAAACTACTCATAATCTGCATAATAAATTGTTTAAGAATAAATCTTTTAAAATTTAGAATAAAATCACAATTAGAAAATAAAACCAATTTCCTATCCAATTTAATATTACATGAATTAGGAAACACATTGCAAAACCTACAAGACTTGAGAAAATTAACCTGAGCCTTTAAAGATTCAATTCTATTAGACATATTAATTAACTTTTTTATTTCTAAAATTTCTACACAAGAAAAATTATCATACAAAATCTGCCGCATACTGAAAGAAAATTAATAACTATACAAAAACAAAATAATACAAATAATAACAAACAAATAATACAAAATAATACAAATTAATATTACAAATACACAAAACAAAGAAAATAAAATATAAAATTCACTAAACTATAAAACACTATTCAAAATATTAAACAGTATACCTAATTAGAAAACCAAAACTGCCTAACACTATAATTATCTTATAAAAACTGCAACATACTAAAAGAAAATTAATAACTATACAAATACAAACAAATAATTAATAATAAACAAAATACAAAATAATAAAAAATTAGTATTACAAATACACAAAACAAAACAAATAAAATATGAAATTCACAAAACCATATATCACTATTCAAAATATTAAATAGTATACCTAAATAGAAAACCAAAGCTGTCTAACACTATACTAGCAAAAATAAAAATGCAAAACCATAAAACAATACAATACTAGATTAAATTCAAAAATTTTACCAAAATCCTTACACAACCATGGTTTCATCTACTACAAATAGACCTTCTCAAGTGAAAATCAACCTAAAGGAAAACGTATATATATATATATATACAAACAAACCTTCTCATAATTCATTTCAAACTCCACCTTCCCTTAATATCAAATGAAGTCTTCATAAGATTGATAGCCTCAGAATCAAGGAGTTTTATCATCAAAGTCTCCTTTATTCTTCTTTTTAACTCATTCTTTTCATGAATTGAATACAGGTCATAGAATATTGTTTAACAATGCTTCGGTTATTTTTTATGAAAAGAATGAGTTAAAAAGAAGAATAAAGGAGACTTTGATGATAAAACTCCTTGATTCTGAGGCTATCAATCTTATGAAGACTTCTTTTGATATTAAGGGAAGGTGGAGTTTGAAATGAATTATGGGAAGGTTTGTTTGTTTATTTGTTTGTATATATATATATATTCCTTTAGGTTGATTTTCACTTGAGAAGGTCTATTTGTAGTAGATGAAACCATAGGTGTGTAAGGATTTTGGTAAAAATTTTGAATTTAATCTATTATTGTATTGTTTTATGGTTTTGCATTTTTATTTTTGCTAGTATAGTGTTAGACAGTTTGGTTTTATATATATATATATATATATATATATATAAACATCACATGATCGCCAACTCTTATGCTTGTGTATAACTGTTGTTAAAACAGGCAAAACTCATTATATATAATGCCACACACAGCAAGCTAGAGTAGAGTAGGCACTAGATGAGGATTTTATGCACAAACCTTCTGGCATCCATTGATTACTCTAGCTTGCTGTGTGTGGCAATATATATAGTGAGTTTTGCCTGTTTTAATATATATATATAATATATATATATATATATATATATATATATATATATATATATATATATATATGGTAATATGATAAAAAATGATAATGCTGAGGAGGTGATAAATCTAATCTAAATAAAACATAGCCTGATCATTGGTCACATTTTGTAATGGACTATTGATTTTGATATGGGAAGATAATATAAAAAACTTTACTGTGTCTCAGAATTGAGATATCATTCACAATAATATGAATCTAGTCTAAATGTGGAATGTCATTTTATATAAGCCCTGAAGTTGATTTGACATTTTATAATAATTGCCACTTGTACACAATATTAATGGATTTTCTATCTCATTACATTTCTATATTTATTGAGTCAACACTTGTTACAAAGAAATGGCCTTAAGATTTACATTTTTCATTGCAGAGCAAAAACATGCATAAACAAATAATAACTATGTTAGAACCTGTGTAAAATTATCTGGCTCAGTTATTGATCATACTAAACAATAACAATATTTCCTATATATAATTATTTAAACTGTCCACTACACTATCATAAAATACTAACAATCTCTATTAAAATATAATTTATTCAGATTATATTTAAAACTAAATAAAGCAAATGAGATCACCATCTCAGACATCAATAAATCTATCCATGATTTCAAAGTAAAGTGCAATAAGGAGTAAAACCATGCATCATCACTCTAAACAATGATGTATGATTAAGACAACTATTTGATTGATAATTGAATAAAGCTAAATTTCAATCAATAAATAACTGAATTCCACCATATTCCACTAATCTAATATTAGTTATAGTAATGCAAATTTACTTTAATATTTAATAACATTCTATTTAAATCAACTAGTTTCTAACGAATTATACTTATAATTTGAGAACGTATAATAAACTACACAATATTTATAATGTTTAAATGATATAAACCTTTGTTCGGTTTTATATCTATTTTAATTAAACATTAAATATAATATAAATATTTCACTCATAAGCTACATTAGATCAACATGCAATTATTGCTTAAGTTATATTCTAAAATGAAACACTCCATAATAATTTATTATCAATAGATTCTATTAGATAATTTCACATTTTGCAGTACCCAATCATGTTGTATAAAATATACTCTAGGTTTCTATTGAATATTTACTGACTTACAATCACTGATATTATTCACCTACTTACATATCCAATCAATCAATTACAAAAATGGATTTTATAACAATTAAACTGTATATAATGGTAATTGGCAGTTATCCAAGCCAAGAATAATATTCAGTTAAACTAGTCACTAAATTTATGATCTCTACTTCAAACAAATTTAAGAAAGTAATTAAGACAGATCATTTTGACTAATGATAAAATAAAAATATATTAAGACTTTTTGTAACTGGACAAGATAAGCAAATAAATAATCAACTTTGAACTAATGAAATTATTTCTACTAGTAACATTGACTTAGATAAGTAAACAAATATTTAAATGCAGTAACAAATATAAAATATATATGTAATTGGATTTTAAAATATAAAATCTATACATATATATCAATATAATTCTATTTCACTTACCAAGATGAGTTTGATCTTGGATCAAATTTTAAGTAGCAAAATTATCTTGCACATTGAAAATAAATAATTAAACAGATTTACCGGATTTTAAATCAATTCTAAATTTATTGGTTTATAATAAAAAACTTATAACAACAATAATAAAAATATAATAGAAGAAACGAGCGATATTTGCAATAGACTAAAATCAATAAAAAAATCTATATATATAGAACTCAAAAAAAATATGTTGCCTGATAATAATACTATATAACAGAAGGGGAGATTTTAAATATTTTTCTGAGATTTTAAATAGAATATACAATAATAATAATAATAAAAAATGTGATCAAATAAAAATTGATCTTTATGTATTCAATAATGTAATTTATAAATAATTAAACAAACATAAAAAAAGTCTGTAAAATATTTAAATCCTTTTTTATCCAAATCTCCAAGTTAAATCTTGAACATACAAAAAAAATTAAATATTTTAAAATATCAGGTCTTATATCATCAGATAAGGGCTTAAATAATAAGAACAAAAATGAATCTCTCTGACCTTTTCATTGTGTGAATTCTATCATACTCAGATATATTATTTCCATATGTTTTTAAAATACATTTATGAAAAAAATATAAACCCTTTTTTTTCTTTTAATAAAATATATATATCCACACAGAAACCATACCATTCAAGTTAAAGAATTATCCACTGATCTATCATAGCTTCTGGTTTTTTGTTTATGATCCTTAGGCATAGAGATGATTTTCCTTTAAGTAGAAAATGTGAGCAGTGGTAAATATTGTGAATTCGAATCCAAGTACTTTCGCAGTTTAAATTCTGATATTTACTTTTAAGCATATAAATGTATCACAGCTTTTAAAAACAGCAGATACTTAGTCGATGTAAAATTACATGCCACTGACTTTATTTTCCTTTTTCATTTATGATAAGTTATAAAAAAATTTTTTTCAATGACACAATTCAGTTCTATTCATGTGAAGAATGATTACGAGCTTTTTCTTTACAAATTATAAAAGTCTAGTTTAAATTACTTAATATCATGCATAAGTTGAGATAATCAATTTTGTAAAATTCCTTGATCTGAAATATAACATCAATAGACACACAAGGGGTTTATATCTATCACAAATAAATAACTGAAATTCTAGATTTTAACCATGGCAAAGTTTTATATAGCTGACCTGCAATACAATACATTTTGATGGTTTTTTTTCACATTCTTGCCATTTCCCCTGGACTTTCATTAGCAAGCTGCCACAATTGAATGAGCAGATAGTTGCAGTTTTTATTCTTCCATAGTTTTATAAATTAGTCATCTAAATAATAAAATTTAACACATTTTCAAAGACAAATCTAAATGTGTCTGCAATGATAAAACTACAAGAACTCAAATTACAGCATCTCCCTTCTATTTAAATACTATTAATGACATTACCATTGTCACAATGACTGTTGGAATTCGCTCAAATTTCACTCAATGAAAAAAAATTTGTTCAAGAAAATTTGGCCTCCAATTAGTAAGTGAAATGGAGGCTATAAAAAAATTGGATACAGTGAAAATAAAATCCTTTTTTATAAGTTCAACATTATTTTTCCATTTTAAACCAAAATAAAAAATATATATTATAATTTTAATACATTTTAATGGATATAAATATTTTTACATATGTTTTTTAATAAGAATTTTTTATAATTAATTTATGGACAAACATGTATGAAATATAAAACATTTATTTTTATAATAAATGTTACTAGGATGATTGTAATAACAGAAATTAAAATGTGTAATACTTAAGAACAATATTGATTCTCTTCAAGTAATTTTTTTATGATTCACTTAACTATTTGAAAAATCTATTTATTTATTCACCTATTTATATTTTCTCTGAAATTGATCACAACATATTTATAAATTAATGCTAAATATTAATAATAAATAAGAATGTTCTTTGAATACTATAGTTGCCATAGTAACCTGGTTAATATTAATACTTCAATACCTCCATTATCCATAAATCAAGTGAAATAAAAATTAAACTATGCCAACAAACTTCCTTATTTTTTAATACTGTGATATCTACCAATCTGATTACTTACATACAATATATATATATATATATATATATATATATATATATATAAGTATATATATATATATATATATATATATATATATATATATATATATATATATATATATATAAGTTCCAACCAGTAACCACCTAAACATTCATATTAAAATATAGTAATCAATATTTCTCACTGCTGTCAAGGCAACCTTCACACCTTTTAATAGCAAGAATGGAATATTCTTACTAATGGTCCATTGAATATATATGGACACTTAAAGCTTGCAACTTGACTACAGAGTATGAAATATTGATACATTGAAGTTTAAATAAATCTCTTTAAACATGAAATAAATATGTCACTGTAATGCAGACTAATAAATAGTCAATTAACATTACAAACTGCAATACTTTTAAATTTTCCGTGTATTATATATATATAACCTGTGATAGTAAATGCAATACTTTTAAATTTTCCGTGTATTATATATATATAACCTGTGATAGTAGATCACTCTTCATCAAGTTCAACTATTATTCATTTATTGCAGTATGAAGGTCTTTTCCATGTTAATCCAATTTCTTGAATCCATAACCATTTTTCTTTATATTACATTAATAAACTTCTTTATTTCATTCATTTACATCACATGTGATTTGATTAAAGACTTTTATCATCTCTTGGAAACCAATTTGATTACGTTTTCTATCAATATTCACAGCCCAATTACATTTCAGTCATTAAATAATATTGGTGATATTTGTTTCTTTTCTAATTTATGAATTTTTTTATATTATGTCTATCATACATATTTTGATATTTCATTATCTGGTCTGAATTCTCTGAATTGCTCTTCTATTAAATTTATAAAATTTCAAAAGCATAAGTAAATCTTGTAAGTCATATCTATTAAAAACCTTACTTTTCAAACATATAAGGATATTTTTTAATACTAAGTTATTTTTACCAAAAGCATTCATTTAACTTCTATGACCAATTTTATTCATAATGTTTCCATATATATTATTAACTTGATTAATATATTAGTAGACATTAACTTCTTTTACTTTATTAATTTCAATCTTTATTTTCTTCTGAGAAAATACATTGAATATTTTTTACACTTTTTACTAATTTAATCCTACTTTCTGACTTTCTTTTGACATTTATTATAGCATTTTCTGAAGGTCTGAATAATATTTGAAAAACAATCATCATCTGAAAAATCTGAATTTGAATAATCTCCATTTACTTTTATTCTCTTAGCTTTCTATTTTAATTGACAAAATCATTGTTGTAATAAATCTTTTGAAATAAGGAATCATACACCCTTTTCAATGTTAGTCTTTTTAGTACCAGCATGTAATATAATCACTTCCAATGGAGTTGGATAAATATTTTTCAGAATATGAAAGTATCTTGGATCTGAGACTAGATGATTCAAAGCTTTAATCACCATGGAAATGTTTACAGAAGCAAATAGCTTTTAATAATCTACAAATCCAAAGTATAATGGCAACTCCTATTCATTGATTATTTATATGACTTATTGCTACTCATACTTATGACAATCCATCCCACTCAATGGCAGTGTTACTATGCAAAGGCACAGAAATATGCTGTTTATGCAGCCAAACTTATAGCCTATAGAACAGTTGTGTTCATATTAGCCACTGCAGGCCTAGATTACATTGCACACAACCTGCTAACGTACTTTGTGACACTAGACAAATAATGCACACTTCACATATCACTACCATATGTTGTGAGGGTGTATAGAATTCAACTGGCATAACTCTTTTAATGTGCATTCGAAGTAATGATATTACACCCTACCTAACATACAGTTATATAGTAATAATTGTAAGCCCACTGCCAAACTTCTCTACACATCTTTGAAGGTGAATTTAATTTTAAAAAAGCAAGTTCCAGCACCATTTCAGAGAATTCACAGGAAAAGTCATGTTTGCATGAGAACAGCTACGAGACTACTAAAATGGCTGTGATTGAGCACTACGTGCTGAAATGTATAATGTAATTTTATAATATTCCATTCTATTAAATAATGTTGTTTTATAAAGAACACCTATAAAACAAATTAAATGTCTGAGGTTGCACATCACTTTAGAAATACTAAGGTTGGTTTGATCAGAGTAGTGGATTTATTGGACAATCCTTTGGATCGGCAAAAACAGCAGTTGCTCCCCCTGCATATTCCAGCACTATGCACTGAAATATATAATGTAATTAAAAACTGTAATTTAGGAAATAAGGTTTTTTTTTAAAAAAAATGTATTTTGAAAGAAATTCAATCTTATATATATATATATAAATGTAAATCCCCCAAAAGAAAAGAAACCAGTGAAAATGTTATGTAAAAAAAAAATTAAAATGTAAATCAACCTGGTAACATTATATCTATATGTTTTGACGAGCAACAGCACCATCAAGTGGGATGGATTGTCATAAGTATGAGTACCAACTTATTTTATAATTCAATTGTTATTAATTTTCTTCTTTTCTAAGCCAATGTAATATCTAGTAAAATAAAACAGAAAAGGTAGTTTTTTAAAATAATATTTTGGCTTTATTACTGCCTAGCATGCTTTCAGTATATTTTTACTATATCATATTCATGGCATATAGTGATGTGATTAAATAATTTTTTAATTTCAATATTTAATTAACTTTTAACATATTTAATTGTATATAAAGGACCATTTATTTATACCACTATAGGCTGTAAACATTTACCAGATGATTGGAAAAATGTAGTATTAATATTAATATTTTAAAAAGGTAATAAAGAAGATATTAGAAATTACAGACCTATCAGCCTTTTATCAGTTTTATACAATTTTTTTTTACCAAGATAATTGCAACTCGTCTACAGAGAACATTGGATTTCCTTCAACCAAGAGAACAAGCTGGATTTAAAAATGGTTTTAGTACAGTAGATCATATCCAGATTTTGAGAGAATTTATAGAAAGGACAAATGAATATGAGTTGCCATTATGCTTTGGATTTGTAGATTATGGAAAGGCATTTGATTCTATAATCATTTCTTCAGTGATTAAAGCATTAGATCATCAAAATATAGATCCAGGATATTGTCATATTTTAAAGAATATTTATAAAAATGCAACAACAACAATTGGATTACATAATGAAACTAGGAAAGTCAACATTGAGAAGGGTATAAGACAGGGTGACTCCATATCTCCAAAAAAATTTACAGTAGTGTTGTAAGAAGTATTTGTTGATTAAAATGGGAAGCTAAAGAAGTGAAAGTAAATGGAAAGATGATGTAGTTGTTTTTGAAAATAATGCTTTAGAGCTGCAAAAAATGTTGCAGGAGTTATCAGATAAAAGTAGGAAAATATAACTAAAGATATATGTTAAAAAGACTAAATTAATGTTTAATGGATTTTCTCAAAATGTGAAAACCAAGATTGATTTTGATGATTTAGAAGAAGTTAACAGTTACAAATAACTTGGTCAGATTCTTAATACAGATGGAAACATAATGGATAAAATTAATCATAGAATTAAACTTGTTTGGAGTGCTTTTCATAGAAATAACTTGATACTCGAGGAAATATGCCTATTTGTTTGAAAAGGAAGGTTTGTAATAAATATGTTTTACCAGTTCTTACTTATGGATCTGAAACTTGGACAGTTAATAGAAGAGTAATACAGAGACTTCAGATCACTCAAAGAAGTATGGAGAGATTCATGTTGGGAGTAACAAGAAGAAATCAAAAATGCAATATATGGGTAAAAGAACAAACAGGTGTTACTGACCTCAATGAAAAAAATAAACAACTGAAGTGGATGTTGGACATATTTCTAGAAGAGATGATGACAGATGGACAACTGAAATCTTAATCTGGATTCCAAGAGAATGTAAAACACTCAGAAAAAGACAACATGTGAGATGGATGGATGAAATAAGAAAGTTTGCAAGGGTGGTGTGGAAAAGAGAAGCTAAAGATCGGAGAAGATGGATTGAACTTGGAGAGACCTTCATTCTGCAGTAAATTTAATTGATAATGGTTGTTGATGATGATGATGCCATGAATATGATATAATAAAAATATATTGAAACTATGTTAGGCTATATTAAAACTAAATATTATTAAAAAACTACTCTTTCTGTGTGTATTTTTATTTTACTAGATATAACCAAATAATACTTATATGTGATCACTGTGGTAAAACTATATTTAAATCTAGTTTGTTCTTTTGGGTGGCTAGATCCAAAATGTATTTTTAGGCGAGTTGTAATTATTTTGGAGTGATAAGCATTAAACATATTATATAGCAATCCTACATTCAATTGACTGTTTACCATTATTAATAATATTTAGAAGCATGACCACTCAGTGTGTTTATTACAAATGCAGAAAAAACCTTATCAAAGATTGTTCCCATAGATTTTGTAACAATTATAGCCTAAGAAAATTAAAGTGCATCAATAAACAAGCAGAAAATAATATGAACAATCAAACAAATAGTAATTTACCATAATTCACTAATATAATATCTATTCAAAATAAATTAATTTATTCTCACTGTTATATGAGAACAAGAGAAACAAATGAAAAACGGGGGGTAATAGTAGTAATTCTTCATATGAATCAGAAATGGACTACATTTCAAATGAGCAAAATAAAAATATCTTCTCAGAAGAAGATGCCAGCCTTCAAACAGAAATAAAAAAAAATCAAATAAAAAAAAGGAATATTATCCACAAATCTAATAGATAAAGAAACAAAAATCAATACCAAAACAAAAAAAATATATAATTTCACTTTAAAAACAAACATATCTCAGATGCATTTTTGTCCACAATTTAAGAAAAAAAATCTAAAAATCCCTCACTTGAGGATTACCCATTAGTCAATTCAATCTCAAAATGTTAGTCTAGAAAAAGTATTGACTCTAGTACCCCATTTCCATAAGAAATTAAATTTTTATAGTGAATTGATATTCACAGAAGAAACAAAAAAAGAAAGATAACACTGCTGAAAATTGCATTGCAAAAAACTTAATTCAAACATAAAAATAATTAAACAACAAGTAAGAACTTTTTATAAAACCAAAAAAATAATATGGAATAGACTATATTCAAAGAAATAGATGATAGTGATTCAGAATAATTGATGATATTTTGGACTTGATAGAAATTAATCTATTATTTAAATCATGGAGATTACTAAATTCAAAGATTTCACATAAGTCTAGTCAAAATACAGTGCTTCTTAATTATATTTATGATAATTAAGTAATTAGCATTTATATGTATATTGTTGCAGCAATTTATCATTCACAATCATCACATATTAGTGTCTTACTTTTTTTTTCCATTGATTTTATTAGAACATATCTTGATATACATCATGGAAATTTATGTTAGAAGTTGTTTTGACATATCAAGCTACTTACTGAGACTAAATATTCAGGAAAATCCAATTTTGATCTTCAAAAGTTTTTGGAAAGTGTTTTTTTATGATGCTGAGTCAATCTTATATCTTTACAGCAAGAGTAGGAATTTATTACTATATAATGATTCTCTTTATAATAATTTAAAAAATCTATATTTAAATGAAAACAAGAATACTATGACATTCTACCATAATGCATGTACTATTAATATTTTCAATCTATGTTTTACAATAAACTATATTGACTTATCTCTTAATCAAGAAAATAAATCAGTTATTGAGAATTAACTCATATCCAAACTTCTTTTTGAGAGATTTCAATATGGAATATATAGAGCTTGTCTGTAAATACTTGCACCTCATCAAAAGTAGACTTATGTGTGTTGAAGACCTATTTTCTTTTTTTATACAAAAAATGGTACTCTAATAAACTTATTATTCTCTTGACTTGAGCTCCATTTTATCATTAATCCCTGTCACTTTTTATTGCACTCAGTGTTGAACTTAAAGTTGACTTTAAACAATAAGACACTATCTGAAAATCTTCAGTTTGGAGACCATTTTCTGTAAAATATATATTATTTTTTTAAAAAATAAACACAATTTAAACCTACTTGAATTACTTATGTGAATTACATCACATCTATAATAAAATGTTATATCTACAAAGATAAGACTCCTACATCACTAATTGAAGATTTAGATACATTAAATCTGAATATTTCATATGATCCATCCTCCATCCCATTAATAATGCTTTTTTCTTAAAAAAAAAAAAAACACAAAAAATCACAATAGGCCTTGCAGATTTTTTTTCCAATAGAAAATTCAAAAATTTCCTAGCATAACTGATTCAAAGGTTATATCATTTGGGTACTTGCTTATAAAACTAAAGAGATCACACCACTCTCAATTATAAAAATAATAACTTTCTCACAGGTAAAAACATATTGCCTCAAATATACTTTCACCTTTAATGCCAAGCTACAAATCTTAGTAAAGCCAAACCATCTTCACTATATTTTGGTTATAGCTAATGAAATTATAATTTTATAAAACATGACATCCCACTAAAATTAAAGTTTATTTTCTGAGAATATATACTCTGAACAACACTTTATACCTAGCTTTATATAAATTCATGAGTATAGAAAATGAATATGCCATTAAAGCATGGCATTTCAATTCCTGTATCATTATTCACAATTGATTATACATCTCACATCTGTTTTAATATCATTGTCAACATATAAGAGAGTTTTATCCCTTGTTTTCATAGGAATGTGATGCTGTGTCTTACATTGATATGTGGCTTTTAATGCATCAAAAAAGATTTAGAATAACCACAACCAGTGATCACCTATATTTTCTATCAATAAATGTTTATATCATATTTGTAATTTCATTTTCATCAAACATTTTTAAGCCTTCTTGTTAGTCATTGAACATATGCCTTTAGATCTCTAAATTTATTATAAAGTTTCAAAAATTTAATTTGTTATTTTTCCATACAAAAAATGTGATGTTTCATTTTAGTTAAATGACTAATATTAAAATTATTATCAAAAAATCAATTAGATAGTTTTTATATTTATTTTTATCCATAACAAAATCCTTAAAAAAATTCTGTGATTCAATTGAATGACAATCCTGAAAATCTAACTTATGAATTATAAATATTTAATACCTTTTAAAATTTAGTATGTATAATAGATTTTTCTAAAGAACAAACATTAATTTTCTTGTAAAATATGGTTGTGATAACATCTATTTTCTAATGTAAATATCATTCTAATTATGGAGCATATTAATCTTTAATATGATAACAATATGCATTTGTAAGTGCTTGCATAGTGTGAACTTCTCTTGTATTTTGCTTCTGAATTATAATTTAACCTATTAAATGTCATTGTTTTGAATATGGATGCATCCATATTCCTTTATAGTACTTTTCAGCCTAATTGAAGAGTATATGATAATTAATTTATGCCTTGGCTTAAACTTCAATAATAAAAAAACCCATTTGAATTTATAGCACCAATACCAATATTTACAATAACTTTTGACCAAAATCTTCTATTTGTATCAATATGTCATTAAGTTCTTTATGAAGAAAAAAATGTTATTTTAAAAATATTTCTGTATTTATATTACCAGCATGGAATAAACTTTTGCTTCCCTTTTTTGAATTCTCTAAAGTTAAATTAAGAACATGAACACTAATAAAATGAATATCAATATTAGGGTTCAAGGTGAGTCTTACAACATTAGATTTTCTTTGAGGCAACAAGAAATTCCAAGAATAGAAAATTCTAAATTAGACTTTACAACATATCCAACACTATGCTTTTTTCTTTCACTCACGGGCCTGCCTTTCCAAAAAAACTTGTATTTCATTCTTTTGAAGGCAAGTTTTCAATAAGAGCAGATATATTGATATTAAATCTTTTCAAATCCTTCACCACACATGCAATCATTCATTTTGATCTTGGAATAATCTGTATTAAGTAAACTATGCACATCTCATGTACATAGCTTTAGAAAAAAATTAGATTTACAATACTTAACTTTGATATTAAAACTGCTTCCTATTTTACCATTACAACTGACATTGTTATTACTATTGTTATTATTTGTGGTGCTAAAATTAACAATCTGCCAGGTGCATCAATCTAACTGACTGTGGAAGAAATCATTTTCAAATTACATTTTCTCTACCATTCATGGTAAGCATAAAGATTTCTAAAGAGGGCAGTCTAAATATACAGTCTTTGATAGCCAATACCCATTACCCATTAAACTTCATTCCAAAATGGCACAATGAATGCACTAGCTCAATAAAAGATTATAGCTAAAGACTGTCAGCTTACTAATCCTGCCATAATTACTGCTTTTTTATTTTTCAAGGATTTGAGCTAAAAAAAATAAAAAAACAAGAAATGTTGTGCTTGCACTTAAAAAATGGAATTGTTTCATGAATGCAAAAATCACATTACCATAATTGTATAAGATGTTCAATAGCATGACATCTTACAATGATGGGCTCTACATTAACTTAAGTGACAAAATAAGGGAAAGAGATAGTAGAAAAAAAAGTTTGCATCTGGAACAGTTCCTAGCATTTGATGAACCAACATCCTATCCTACAAGGCAGAATGAGTTTTTGATCAGGCACCTCTTTTATTCAGAATTGGCCTTCATATATAAAGGATATTTCACTTTTTGCCACTTGTGGAGTAAATCAGTATCTAAGACAATCATATAAATTTTAATAGTAAACTAAGATATTACATAGGCAAATATGAAAAATTCGAATTTCAATTTCTAAAAAATCTGATATGGAAAAGGAAAAAAAACCATGGGTGATTCATTTATTTGTAATTTATATAAATTCAATGGTAAAAATAGAATAATATGAAGACAAGTAATGACAGACATAATAATTTGCAATGAAAGTTTAAATATTTTGCCTCTAAAAATTTTTAATAATTAATTATCAAAAGTAACATGGAAAATGACACGAAACATAACATATTTAATAATTTGTAATATTCACAAATTAATGAAATAGAGTAATATGAAAACAAATATGCCAGACACGCATTTAATCCTCCTCCCCCTCCCCCAAATTACTGCTGATTAACTATTAAACATAATTTAAAGAATGGAACAAATGCTACAAATTTTATAATTTATAGAAGAATGTTTCTTAAAATAATCTATGTTAAGGGTAAATTCCATTGAAAGTAATTTTTGTAAAAACACAATATAAGAAACAAAAATCAAATAAGATATACTGTATTTAATTATTCATAACGCATATGAATATCTTCAATGAACAAACATTTTCATTTCAATACATACCCAAAATCTGAATTATTCTTCTGTTAACCAAGGATTTGTCTTATCATCAATAATTTTTCTAATCATAAATAAAAGCGTCATATTTAGAACCATCCTAACACATTGGTATTTAATTGTGACTTGACTTCATAAGCAATTAAAGATTAAAGTTAATGTTGTATATAGCTACAGTATCAGAAATAATTATATTATATACGTTATTACACCTACTATTATTTAATCGTAAATGTTGATGAATAGATAATATTATTATAATTCTAATAATGATGATGATGAAGATGATGCTAATAGTTAACTTTTTCAAATTTTTTTTAAAGATTAATTAGTTCGGGATTATTTCTAAACAACAGATCACAGTTTGAAAGTAAAATAAATTTTTAAATTGTTATATTATTTCTCACTTGGGGAACAGGATATTTGTGAAAGCCTTATCATCAAGTCTAGTCAATCCATAAGAAATCAGCATGAGACATCAAGGCTCTTCAACAGAGCCAAGAATGTTTACCAAACTTACTTTATAATCGCACAAAATTTGTTCTTATGTTTGTACAAGTTAAACAATATACACTGAATAAAACTTGTTTTGTTTTTTTAATTAGACATTACTAAAATTAAAAATAGCAAAATGAACACGTCATAAACACACATATAATATATATGTAATACTGTTAACACTTATTATTTATATATAATTATATTAGGAAGAAATACATCTTGTTAGTAATATCTCATTAGCTAATAGTTATAATAATGGAATTGTAAACAACACCTTAATTCATGCCCAAAATAATCATAATAAGAAATCAAGACACTTAAAAAAACTATAAATATTAAATTCTACGTTCCTTATGTTAACAAAAATATAGACTGTGTTGGACATGTTCTAAAATGTTATAATATAAAACATCATATACCACTAAAAAAGTTGGTAACACATTGTCCAGGCCTAATGATTCAATTTTTCTTGAGGCCCTTAGAATTTATAAAAACTTGTGTCAAGTTTAGGAGACTCTTATGTGAATACAAGCAACTATTGTCATATTGGTGTTAGGATAGATGAACATGCTAATGCCTCATTATCATTGGAATTCTTCTTCTCTATGTCATGGACATGGTCCATAATATTTTTCAAGTACCAGAATTCTATCCAGATGAAACACTTTCCACCAAAAAAGATCAGATTGTAATAACAAATGTAAAAACTATCCTAGGAAGAATTTTTTAAATCTTATTAACTTGAATAGCTTCTGATTTTTTTATAACTATTATCATTCCACTTAACTTTTATATTTTAAATTATTTTTATTGGATAAACAATCAATCTTATTATGCGTCAACACTCTTAGTATTTCTACAATAATTTTTATAATAACATTCTCTCCCAGTTGATGACCAGTGCAAAACAGCAAAAATATCACTATATTACTATTATAACTTGTACAATGATGAACCCATACAATATGCTATTTACATTTGTAGCCATAAGAAACTTCACTACATTTATAATATTATATCTATATTGGTATTATTCATCATTTTCAACAAATTAGTTTAATATGGTGCTTTAGCATAATATTCAGTTCAGTTTTACTGGATATTTTGCTATTACTATTTAGAGAAACTCTGCATTACAGAAATTTAGAATAAATTTAGTGACTTCTATATTGAATGGCTTTAGTGGGTATTTTTGCTGATATCATGTAGAGAAACTATGGATTAGAGAATGTTGGAATAAATTTAGAGACTTCCATATTGAACTGATAATTATTGAAAATACCAAATAATAACTGATATAAATATAATACTATACATGGTAAAATGAAGCTTGTGTTGCTATAAATACAAATGACATATTATATGTGTATATCATTGTAAAATTCATGTAACAAAATGCATATATATATATATATATAATTCATGTATATATATATATATATATATATATAATTAGAAAGCACTTAACCTAGAACAACAGCCCCAGCCAAGAGTCAAAGTAAACTGATAGACAGGCATCTAAAAGAAGGATCCCTTTTGTAAATGCCACTCTAGATCTAATATAAAAATCAAAGCACTGCAGTTTATATTTATAGGTGTAAAAAAACCAAAGTATAAAAAACTTCGCAATTTTCTTACTATAAAAAAACTTTCCACTGGTAGGTTATATATATATTGTAATATAATATTTTAATGGATGGTTAGATGGATATCTTGAATGTGTGGAGTTATCAATTCAAATCAATTTAATGTGAAAGCACTTAATCTAGAATAATTACCCCAGGCCAAGAATCAAAATAAATTGTCAGATTGATGTATCCAAAAAAAAAAGGATCCTCTTTTAAATGTCACTCTAATATAAACATCAAAGTACTGCAGTTTACATTTTTAGATGTAAGAAATCAAAGAATAACAAACTTTTTTAATTTTCTTACTATATAAAAACCCCTCCACTGACAGGTTATATATTGTAATACAATATTTTTAATGAATGTTCAGATAAAAATCTTGAATGTGTGGACTTATCCATTTGAATAAACTTAATTAGAAAGCACTTAACATAGAACAACTTCTCCAGGCCAAGAATCAAAGTAAACTGGCAGACTGATGCATCTAAAGGGCTGATTTTCTTTTATATGCCACTCTAGACTTATATCGAAATCAAAGTACCGCAGTTTACATTTATAGTATAAGAAATTAAAATACAACAAACTTTTGAATTTTCTTACTATATAATATTCTCTTTCACTGGTAGGTTATATATTGTAATACAACACTTAACCTAAAACAACTTCCACAGACCAAGATTAAATAAACTGACAGATTGATGCATTGTAATACAATATTTTTAATGATGTTTAGATGGAAATCTTGAATGCATGAAGATATCCATTTAAATCATCTTAATTAAAAAGCATCTAACCTAGATCAACTGTCACAGCCAGAGAGTCAAAATAAACTGACAAATTGATGTATCCAAAAAAAGGTTCCTCTTTTAAATGGCACTCTAGATTAATATAGGGATCAAATACTACAGTTTACATTTATAAGTGTAACAAACCAAAGCATAATAAACTTTTCAATTTCTATTGTATACTAAACCCCTCCATTGCTAGATTATATATTGTAATAAAATATTTTTAATAAATGTTCAGAGGGAAATCTTGAATGTGCAGAGTTATCCATGTTAATCAACTTAATTGGAAAGCACTTAACTTAGAACAAGTTCCCCAGGCCAGGAGACAAAGTAAACTGACAGACTGGTGCATCCAAAAGGAGGATCCTCTTTTAAATGCCACTCTAGATCAAAGTACTGCAGTTTACATTTATAGGTGTAAGAATTAAAAATATAATAAATTTTTTTCAAATTTTCTTACTATATAATAAAAATCTCCACTCATTTAAATGAATAATTCCACACGTTCAAGCTTTCCATCTAAAAATTCGGGAAAAATATTGCATTAAATGAATAATTCCACACATTCAAGCTTTCAATCTAAAAATTCAGGAAAAATATTGCATTACAATATGTAACCTACCAATGATGGGTTTTTTTATAAAGTAATAAAATTGAAAATATTTGTTATACTTTGATTTCTTACATCTATAAATATAAACCAGAGTATTTTGATTTCTAAATTAGATGTAGAGTGGATTTAAAAAAGGATCTTTCTTTTGTATACATCAGTCTGTCAGTTTAATTTGACCCTTGGCTTGAGGCCATTATTCTTGGGTAACTACTTTCAAATTAAGTTCATTTAAATAGATAACTTCACAATTCAAAATTTACCTCTAAACATTCATTAAAGATATTATAAATATTGTAACCAGTTGTCTACATAACTGCTTTAAAATTATTAGATAGTTTTTTTAAAAGTGTCATAGCATTGGCTGGGACACGATTAGTTTATGGTTATTTATTTAATGGGAAAAATAATATATTATTTCCCATGCATATTTCTTTATAATAAAAATGGGTCTTCAATTTATTAAATATTTTAAGTCCCAATATGATAGTATGATAATTCTCAAACATTAAACTTGTTAAATAATATAATTTTAATATGCGAATATTTTAATGAGTTATAAATACTTGTAGAGTAAACAGAAATTTATAAAATAATATAAACAAGATTATTTTTCTTTCTCTCTCTTCAGTAATTATAATAAATTAGTAGTTTTAGCTTAAATTATAAAAATGTACTAAAAGAAAATAATTTTCTTATTTTTTGTACATTATTTAATAGCTATTAATGTTAACCTTAAAAGAAAGATAAACTTTTATTGCAACAGTGTTTTTAAAAAGAAAAAATAATAAGAATTTAATAGTTTTATAAATTTTATTTTTAATTAGAGTTGTTGTTTTTCTTTTCTCTTTATCTCTCTTCATTACAGAAAATAAAATCAATATAATTAACTGATTATTGTTTTTGCAAGACATTTTTTTATGTAGAAAGAAATATCCAAAATTTTATGGTGTTAATTTAAGTTCTTAACTTGTTTTTTTATTGTCAAAGTTTAATAAAGAAAATAGCTGAACAATTGAATTTGTAAAAAAATTATCAAATTAATTGTTATACAAATTATTAGGTTAGAAACAGATTGTAATTGGCTTGTAGCCAAGATTGTTCTAAAAATAATAGAAGTGACAAATTTCTTGTAAAAAAAGATGTTTCTAGCTTATCTGCTGAAGAGACAGCAGTCCAGCTGATAAAAAAGAATCAGAATCAGGAACCTTAACCAAGTTACTGCATAAAATGGCTGACGTTTTAATCAAGATTTTAGCATACTATGAGTTTATACATAAAAATGATTACTACAATAAAAAACCATGTGCTAAATTCATATAAGAGCTAAATATCACCCCCTTCCATGTAATCTGTCTTTACTGGAATAAAAATATAGACAAGTTACCTCTTAAAGTAATTTGCATCCTTATTTTCAACCAAGAACATGAGTCTCAGTTTGTGTTAGCTTCACCTGGGAGATTTATTTTTAAAAAAATGGATAAAATTTTGCTATTGTTATCTTGGAAACAAAATACTGACCACCAAAAAAAAAATAACTTTATTATGTTCATGTGTAGAAGCCTTCAAAAAAAAATCCAACTGGAATTTATAATTGGAAAGGAATCCATATAAGAATCAAACCATGGAAAGAGATATTTTTGTGTCCACACTAAATTTTTATTTATAGTAGAAAAAAATTTCTTGTTGTAAGAATTAATAATTTTAAATGATTTTATTAGATTAATATTTTTAAATTGTGAAACATTGTTTTTAAATCTAGTCAATTTTCTCTTTAAAATTATGAGTTTTTTTTAGAAAATTTATTGTTTTGTAAATTTTAAAAATTTTTTTGAAATGTTTTTCTCTTGACATTCACTTTTCCTTTCAAAAAATTAACAAAAAGTGAATTTTCCAACTCTTAGTTATATTAAAGAAATAACATAATTAATTAAAAATTAATTTGTGAATAGAAATCAACTGATTGATTATAATTTTTATGAAAATATATTTTTGATAAAATGAATGTTTAAAATTTCATACCATCTTATCATTTTTTTGCCTATTGTTAATTACTTAGTTATTAAATAATTGTTTTAAAAATATTTTAGTTTTAATTGCTTTATTCTATCCAATTTCTGTTTCATATTGCAGTATGTGTGATTTTATTTCATGACAAATTCATGTTTTAGAACTTGTTTCAATGATCTCAATAGAACAATTTCTTGATTATAGCTAAAAATTATTTGCCAAAAAAATTAAATGAAGTTCAATATTATTAATAATAATATCAATACATTTATATATAAATCTAAATGGGACTCATGAAAACAAATCTTAATAAAACTCTTATGAAGCATTTATTTTATACTATGTATATTCCACATAAATATTAAATATATGTATTAAAACAGACCAAAAAATAAAAGAATATCTGATGGACCATTGATTTATCATGAAAACTAAAAAGACAAAGCAAATGTGTATACTTTAACTTTTTCAAAACTTAATTATTTTATTGAACTTTATTATTATTATTATTTTTTCAAAATTGATAGTTATTGTAAGAGTTTAGGTTTAATATTGCTTGACTCGGATTTGGCATTGCAGCTTATCATTAATTAATTTATGCTTGAATTTTTGAGATATCCTTTCTACATGTCAAACCAAAATAAGCCAATAGAAGCAGTGGAATTTTTTCAGATATTTTCACCATCACTATTCTTATCTTCATCTTCATGACAGATATAACTAGTTGTTTTTTAAATAATTTCTTTTGTCTCTTCAGGTGCATGCTTATTGAAACATTTTTCCATTTCAGATAATTAGTTGGAAATAGATAGACAAGAGAAATCAAATTTCTTAGCTAGTAAGCCTTCCCTAACCAATCACTCTTTAGTATTACTAAACTCAGATACAATTCCAGGAATTAAAATTTAAGCAAAAAAAAATTAAAAAATCAGCTATATTAAAATTTATTTCTTTTCAGCCAAAACAACTCTCAATAATAATAATAATTACAAGTATTATCTCTCTTCCTTTGTTGTGTCATTAGTTACTATGGCATCTGAGCTTATACTTTTATGAGACATTAATAGTCTAAAAACTCTTTTAATATAACTATTGATTTTTTTAAAACTTGCTTTTTTTAGTATTTTCCATTTATTTCAAAAATATATATAAATAAATGATGAAATATGCATACCTAAATTATAAATTTCTTTTTTCTAAATAAATAAATTATATTTTTATACATATTTATATATTATAATCATTACTATTTCCCAAAGTGATTTTCATAGAGTTTGTTTATTTACTATGTATATCATTATCATTGCCAAATCTACAATCATAACAAGTGTATATTACAAAAGTGGGAGGAAACAAAAAAATAATAACAGCAATGAAAGAAAATATATAACAAAATCAAACAAAGATAATAGTCAAAGCAAAGATAAATTCCAACATTTTCTACTACAATCTAAAAAAATATCACAATATATATATAATTAATCTTATAAAGGAAAATAAATACATCAAATTAATAAAATATCCATCTCCTTTTATTAATTAAAAATTCAAACTTTATATATAATCAAAGAACAAAATATTTATACTTTCTTACATTCCCTTATCTATCTATCTATCTATCTATCTATCTATCTATCTATCTATCTATCTATCTATCTATCTATCTATCTATCTATCTATCTATCTATCTATCTATCTATCTATCTATCTATCTATCTATCTATCTATCTATCTATCTATCTATCTATCTATCTATCTATCTATCTATCTATCTATCTATCTATCTATCTATCTATCTATCTATCCTATCTATCTATCTATCTATCTATCTATCTATCTATCTATCTATCTATCTATCTATCTATCTATCTATCTATCTATCTATCTATCTATCTATCTATCTATCTATCTATCTATCTATCTATCTATCTATCTATCTATCTATCTATCTATCTATCTATCTATCTATCTATCTATCTATCCATCTATCTATCTATCTACCTACATTTTATAACATATGATTTACTGATATCATAATCGACTGCAAAATTGAATCTTTCTAATATTTACAATATATAAATAAAAAAATAATATATCACTAGAATATCAATAAGTTTATATAATTATCTAAGAAAATGGTCTTTATTGTTCCAGAAATATTATATAAAAAAGAATGCTGTTGAATGTAAACCCATTTCTTTTTCACATGTTACCCATACAATAATATTAATCATAATACACAATTTTGATAAAGCTCTTTTCAAATGTAATAAATTAGAAAACAGATTTATGTAGAAAAGATTAGTTAAATAAAATATATGACTCTTTAAATTTAAGTAATATTTGAAATGCCTTACTCATCTTAAAAATTATGGTGGAATTTATTGTAATTACATTGTAATTTTTGCAGATAGTGTGATTCTCTTTCTTTGTTGATTACTTTGCAATTTAATATTTTTTTAACATTATGAATACACACCCATATATTCTAAAGTTCATATTTAAAGACAAATCTGCTTCATTTAAACTTATTTTGTAATGATTATAGTATTTTCTTTTTCTTTTCTTTTATCATTGCTGAAGTTATTGAATAAATATGTTTTAATTAATAAAAAATGCTAAAGTTCAAAATGGTTAAATTAAATAAAATTCTATAATATTATTATTTTCATCATCATCAATACTTTAAATATACAATAAAATTATCAATGAATTAAAAAAAAATTCCATACAATATTTTCAACATATTTCCTACCCTTTACTGATGTGAGCCAACTAGCTCAAAACCATGGTTTAAAGGTTGGAGATAATTTGAAAGACATATTGAATTCTATCTCTCTCAGCATTTGTGTAAACAAAGCTTGATTGTGGGCTATTGGTAAAGCTCCATCTAGTGATCATTAAATGCAAGCTATAGCAAGTTACAAAATTTATAACTTGTTTTGTTTATCATAAATGTACCCTTAAAGGTTTTTGCAATGATATAGATTGCAGAGGCTTTTACTTTATGGTGAAACTGAACTGAATTCAGACCCATATAGCTATCTAGTTTGTTTGACTGGATTTAAAGATATTTACATATTGAAAAAATTCATGCTTTCAAGCTGATAGAAAAGTGTTTCATAAATGCTGATTAGTAGAGTTGGTGTTAGATCTAGTTTCTGGTCTTCCTACCCTTTACTAAAATGAGCCAAATAGCTTAAAAACATGGTTTAAAGGTTGGAGACAATTTGAAAGAGATATTGAATTCTATCTCTCAGAATTTGTGTAAACAAAGCTTGATTGTGGGCTAGTAGTAAAGCTCCATCCAATGATCATTAAATGCAAGCTATAGCAAGTTAAAAAATTTATACTTTGTTTATATATATATATATTGTTTATCATATATATATATATATATATATATATATATATATATATATATATATATCCCATGCCTACAAAAAGTAGCAAAGATGCTTGTCACATTAGCAATATCACAATTTCCAGTTTTTTGAATTGAATTTTTCCTTGAAGGCTTTTAGACATGTACATGATTAATTTGCCTGTTCTTCATTTGCATTAATTCCAGGTTAAAAGATAGCAAATTTCATCTATTTCTTTCCACTAAAATTTTCAGGTGAGACTAACACAAATAAACTCATGCTCTTGATTAAAGACAAGGTTGCAGATTACTTTAGATGGTAACTTCTCTACATTTTTATTCCAGTGAAGATAGGATACATGGAAGAAAATGATGTCTAACTTTTAGCTGAAGTTAGCACATGGTTTATTGTAGAAATAATTTTGTGACAAAACTCATAGTATGCTAAAAGTTTGATTAAAACTTCTGCTATTCTAAGCAATGGCTTAGTTGAGACTTCTGCTTCTTTTTTCTTTATCAGCTGGATTAAGACTTTACTTCTCCTTCATCAATAGCAAAATTAGGAAGCATTCTTCACCGGATATTTGGTTCCCCTGATTTATTCCTCTCTATTATTTTTTTAGAACAACTTTTTCTACAAGCCAATAACAATCTCTCTCCAATATGATAGTTTTTATAACAACTAACTAGATAAATTTATATAAATACAATTCTTTAGATATTTCCCTTTTTAACCATAGGCATTGAAAAACAAGTCAAAAACTTAAACTAACATCATAAAATTATTAGCATTTTTTCAAATTAGAAAATTTTTCTTGCAAAAAAAACAACAACATAATAATCAATTAATTATAGTGATTTTTTTTTTTGTAATTAAGAGAGATAAAGAGAAAAAAAAAAACAACTCTGGCAAATTAAAATAAAATTTACCAAAAATATTCAAATCTTATTTTTCTCCCTTTCTTTCTAAAATACTATTAAACATAAAACTTTACCTCTCTTTTAAGGTGAAAATTAATATCTATTAACTAATTTGCAAAAAAAAATATTTTCTCTTAGTACATTTTTATATTCTAAATTAAAACTACTAATTAATTATAATTATTGAAGAGTAAGAAAAAAACAATTTGTTTATATTATTTTATAAATTTCCCCCCCTCTACAATCATTTATAACTCATTAAAAAATTTCCATATTAAAGACATATTATTATTTAACAAATTGAATGTTTGATTATTTGAACACTATTATATTGGGACTTAAAATATTTAGTTGATTGAAAATTCAATCTTATAAAAAATATGCATGGGAAAATGAAATGTTACTTTCACCATTAATTGAATAGCCCTAACCTAAGCCTGATGAACATGCTGTTAGATATCTAATTATTTTTAATGCAGCTATGTAGATAACTGGTTACTATATATATTTCTAAATAATTTAGTTATTTACTGGTTTTTATCAATTTGTGTAATATTTATTATCTATGTGTAAGTCAGAATCGGAAGTAATGTATGTGTGTCATTAGTAAATATTTAACAAATATCTAATTTTATCTTCATTTTTTTAATAATTGCTAATAAAATAATAAAATTATTAATAATTATTTTAAATTATTATAAAAATTTTATTTAATATTAGATTAAATATTAATGTCTATTTTTTTTATTTAATAGAATTTGATATATATATATATATATATCAAATTATATATATAATATATATATATATATATATAAAATTAAAAACCAGTCAACATTTAGACAATACAAATATAATTAACAATCAACAATTTCAAACTTTTGTCAAGGCAACCTCCTTTAACAATAAATGTGGAATCCCACCTTTATTAATGGTCTAATATAAATATATTTAGACACTAAATATTGCAATTTGACCTCAGAGATTGAAATTATTGATACAAAGAAATTTACATAAATCTCTTTAAACAGATAAATATAACCTATTCTGAATGCAGACTAATAAATAGTCAATTATAACATTACAAACTGCAGTTATAAATTTTAAATTGCACTTAAAGTATTACTTAAATAATAAGTGTAATAATGTTCAAGGCTAAATGTGTTTGCAAGTAATCATTAAAAACCAGTCAACACTTATGTACATATATATATATAATTATTTTTAGAAATTTTGGATGACGCTAAAAGGCTTAAATGGCAACTTTAAAGTCCATTCAATTTATTTATAAGTTTTATGGTAATGATGATTAATTTATTTATGTCCTTGACACTTGTGATACCAAATGGCCCTGAATTTAAATGGTGATAAGCATTGGTTTAAGGATTTCAACACTTTTTAATATATGCTCATTATATTTAGCACTTTTGTATGAGCATGATTTGCATAATTATTTATCTTCAGATTATTTTACATTGTTACAAAGTGGCTGGTGCTTATATTTTCCATTATTATGTGGCTTCTATTTTTTATTTAATTAATACAAATGACTTATTATTTATGTCTGATGATAATCCTCATTTTTTAATATTTTATTTAATGAACTTTCTATTTTATTGCAAATAATTTCCCATATAAGCCATATTATTTAGAAATGTAAACAAAAGTACTGAAAATTAAATTTATTACATTGTTTGGTAATCACAACTTTACTTACTTTTACATATTATCATTTTCAACCTTGCCTCTTGCACCAACATTACTTAAAAAGTGTAAAACTTTCTGCAAAAAATTACTTTTGTCAGGAAAGATCATTGATGATAGAATAAAAAATTTGTCAAAAATATTTGTTTATCTGATGTAATTATGTTTTTTTCATCATCTGCATTCATCATATCTTTATAAAACTCCATGCCAATTCAATTTCTGATATTCATAAACCTACCCTTATTTGGATATCATTTATACCTCTCTTCATTACATCATTTCTCTAACAGACAAATGACTATCATGTTTCTTGCTTTACTAAGGAAATGGATACTGGTTTATGAAATACTTTATAGTGCTAAGTGCTGATATGCATATATTGCTTTGGAAATATGCAGTGGTTTATGACTACAACATTAGACTAAAGTTTTGGTCATTAATGTAGTCTTCATTTGTTTCAAAGTATTATGACCAAATGATAATACTTGCTCATCATTGCTGATAGTTCGACATTGCTTGCTATATTCTTAACATGATATGACATCTTACTTTAAAGCTACATCACAGTCTGATGAGTCCCACACCATTAAGATAAATATAAATATTACTTTAAGGCTATCGACTAATTCTCTTATAAAGTCATAATTAATACTGTTCAAATTATTTAATAAGTTGTCCAAAAAACTAATAAATGATTAAGTTTTTCTACCAACTCAAGACAATTTATTCTGTGATAAATAAAATTTAAGTTATTAACAAATCTTCAAAAAGGGAGAGAAAAAAGACAATCAGTCTTTTTTAAATTCTTGTTTAAAATATTAATCTGTAAAAGTCAGAAAAAAAAATTATGAAAAATAAATTTTATGAATAATTAAAATACTGAATAAATTATGATATATAATTATTGGATATATATTTTTTTAAAAAATCAAACATTATAACGGACATCTGTGAAGTTTCTAATTAAAATCAATACACACTAATTTAAGATTTTATGATTGATTAGGCAATATGTAAAAATTTTATAAAAATAATGAAATTTTTATTCAAAAAATTTCATATTATTTTTTTAAAATTTTAACAATATTAATGTGAACATTTATTTTCATTTCATTATAATGTGGATGTTATATTCAATTAACAAAGTTTAACACTGTTTAAAATAATTGTTTACATTGTAGAAAAAAATAGAATTGACTCATCGATTTAAATTAAATAAAGTCCAATATAAAGTATAACATTCATGGAAAAAAACAATGATATATAGTAATTATCAGGTACAGATGTAGTAAGAGCTGTGATCTATTCTGTCATTATATAAAACAGTTATCTGTGCAGTCATAGGTTATCACCATTAATTATCATATGGAAACCCAAAACAAATTCTCAATTGGTTTCATCAGTGAAATGTTTTGAAATAGGATATATCAATCAATAATTATTTGATGTATGCTAAAACTTAAAAATTGCAATAAAATATGGCTTCAAATGCAAATCAACTGTCTTATTCCAGTCAGAAACAATACATTTTAGTGACTTCAGTTATTGTTAATTATTATCACTTTTGACTCTGTGACCAAAGGATAGCATTTATCAAATACAGCATTATATAAATCTACTAATACATGGTAACATCTGCAATAGCTGATGTAACTCTAATATTTTATTTAAAAAAAACATTCACTAAACATGACAATAATATTTTATATGCACCATCATTTTGATAATGGATCATATGTATATTATAACAGGATGGGGTAGAAAGAGGGAGATCTGTAAATCATCTTCCTCAAAATAAAATAAATATATCAATTAAAATTATTTAAATAATGAAATAAAATATAAAAGTAATATAATAAAAAATGTATAAGAAAATTTATATATTACTGAGAGCATAAGACCAAAAATCTCTTAGAGATCAGCCAGCTAATTCCTTAGAGCAATTATATTAATATAACTAACCATACAACAACCAGCATTATAATAAGTAAAAGTAAGCATAAGTAACACTCATCATTATGAATGATTAGTAATAAAATAAATCAACAGTCAATGTTCTGACTGGATTAGAAATGGGTCTACTGTAAACCAGACTAATTATTGAGCATTTTCCAGCTTGGGCCATTTATTTAAACATAATTTGGATGCAGAAATTAAGTGCTCATCCATTAAAATACACAATCATCAAAACAATAATGCTGGGATATTAAAACATGCTGATAATCATCAATACTCTGGCCCCTAAATACCATTAGTGTACTGGCCAACTATAAACTTAATTTCTAAAAGAAACTAAACTAAATAAATTATAGTGCAATTCTCATGTCAAAACCAGGACAATGTCAAACTGAAATGCCCCTGTACCAATATATATATCCCCTTTTATATAATCAGACCATTTTGCTTGAATCTAAATCAGAAAACATAAGCTCTATTACTGTTATGTGACCAAGAGTATTAAGTTACTGAAATAATTTAACAATAAAATACATGTTTATTAACAACAATGAAAAAAATAATATTAAGGTCTTTAGAATAAAACTATACACATATAATTAAGCCATCTGATTTTGATTTAATATACAACATTTATGTTATTACATAAAACACAATCAGCACAAAGACATGTGGCTGAACATATTTTAATTGACATTTCATAATAAAAATATGATTAAAATTTACACACACACACACACATATATATATATATATATATGACACTCATTGATATATGCACACAGATCACAGATGTGCAGTACATTTGATGAATATATTTCAATCATCATACAAATAAAATAAATGATAAAAATTTACATATATATGTTGATCAATATAAAAACAAAATTAAATTTATTACATTGTGGTTTACATATTGTGATTTATATGGTTAATCCAAAATTCAAGTTATTACATTGATTGACAGTACGTGTTAATAGATTTACTTAAAACATATATATATATATATATAGCTGCATATAAATGGGATACATTAATTCATTTACATAATGTATTTGAATTTATCAAAATAATAAAATTATTAATTTTTATACCATGTAATTATGATATATGTTTGTACATATAGGAATGTGTGTGCATATTTCATTTTGTCAAAATAATAAAATTATTAAAATACATTTTTCCTAATTAATTCCATTTGAAAAATATACATAAATTTCATTCATTATTATATAATAAGTTCTACTCTTTATCCATTAGTTTTCTTTTTCTTCTTTTAAAAAATATTATAAACTTATTTTTTTCTTTTACAATTATAAAGTCATGCAATTAAATCTTTATTCCTTGATTTTTAACCAAGCAAATTTATTACTTGCACTTTTAAGTTTTATTTTTAAATTACATTTTTAGGGAATTATTAAAAAGAAAGTCATTTTACATAAATATGCTTATCTGTGTTTCTCTCCATATGTAGATAAAAAGCGAGACATATAATGTCTTCTTCATCAACTGATGGTATTTTCTTTGTGAGTTGGTTTATAGTCATCATTGGGATAGATATAGTTCAAGTAAGTTGACCTGCAGTGATCTCCCTCTATCTAGAATTGTCCCAGGCAAGTAGCTCTCATCTAGAATACATTTGTGCAGGCTAGTTGATCCATTTAAAAGTGAGTTGGGCTTCATGTGAATCAAAACTCCAGTATATAGAACTAATAGACCACTGCTACCTTCTGTTTTGGCTTCAGATACATCTTCATGAGATCTATTTTTTATAACTCTCCAATAGTAATTCTGCTTGCCAACTGGACTGCTGCCACACTCTGAGACAGTTACAAACCAACTGCAACTAACTCTACAAAAATATTAGCCAAAAAACTAGAGTATTCTAATCTCTTTATCAACTCTTTTTATAAGAATCATCTGTGATAAAAACACATTTTAAAACTGTTTTATTCTTATCTCTCTTGATTAAAAACAATTTTAATCCCTCCAAAAACACTTTTAATTAAAAAGCTATATTGAAATGCAATTTTTAAATTTTACCAAAGATGTGATCTACATGTTTTTACTTAAATAGAGAATTGTATACAAACATTAATTAAAAGATTTCCAAAATAAAGCATGCTTATTTTTAAATTCAAAATCAGAATACAAGATTAATATTTATGTAGACCTTTTTAACTATTTACTTTATAATAAAATTCTATTTTACATTCAGAATTATTTAATCCTTTATAGTTGTTATTATTCTCAGTGACATGTAAAACATATCTACAAAATTTTTTTGTCTGTGTTTATTTCTTCTTTTCTTTTACTTTATATATTTATATATATATATATATATATATATATATATTTCCTTTACTTTATATATATATATATATATATATATATAGGCACACACACAACTGTGTTGTTGTACGCCATATATCAGAAGTGTTATAATATATATTGTGATGTACACATGTTCCCATCTATAGATACCTTTATAGTATGTAAATAATTAAATAAAGAAAACAATTAAAGATATTTATTATATTTAATAAATGATTATTAATTTGGGATAAATGGAGAGTAGATGGATACTTTATATATTAAATTTGAAAATAGAAATATTTTACTTGTTGAATGATAACAATGCCTTATTGAGATTTAAAAAAAAAGAAAATCACATGTTCAGAGCCAATGTTTAAAAAAATAGGGGAGGGGGGAGGACTGAATTTTGTCTTACTATAGCTACAAAAATTAATTCAGCAAGCAAAAACACATATACTTTCTTTGCTTAAAATTTTGTGTTTTATTTTACCTTACTTGTACAAATAGGTGCTTGCCTCATGACAAGAAAAATGTACTATGAGCAGAAAATTTATTTAAGAGGGAACTTCACCTCATTCAATATCTTTGTGATTCAAACAGAATGATTAATAACAAATGATATGCTTAACTAAAATATAAAACTATCAAAATTTACTATTGATTATAATATCAACAGAGGAATAGTTGAATAACATTTAAGGATAGAAATGGTCATGGACATTTACACTTGTATTTTGTTATCATCGATGTGCCAAAGGACAATGTTGTGGGTTAGTGGAATCTAAGCTAAAAACTGGTAACAGACATGGAGGGAAAAAATTTCTTTACATTATCTACATAAAATAAATTTTATTTATTAATAATGCTTAAGAATATAATAGTAGCTTAATGATCAAATATTTATCAAATTCTCGTTTTATTAATAATCTTAATTGTGAGGTAATTTTACCTCATCATTCAATATATGCTTAAATAATACTCATATAATTAAGACTTAAATCAATTATTGATGTATTGAATTTTTTTATGAGAAAGAACCCATTTATTTATATATGCATTAATAATTTTAAATATAGATGGTTTCTATTAATAGCAATGCTGTAGGGGTAAATGATAGATATATTATTATATAATATCAAGTTGTTGTTGGTAAAATTAGAACCATGTCCTTTGTCTTAGTAACCTCAATGAGTTAATGTTTACTTCAATAAATATTATTATTATTATTATTATTATTATTATTATTATTATTATTATTATTATTATTATTATTATTATTATTATTATTATTATTATTATTATTATTATTATTATTATTATTATTATTATTATTATTATTATTGTTGTTGTTGTTGTTGTACTTAACCTAAGTACTTTGATATGCCTACTGCATAATCATTATAAAACTATTTTATTACACAATTTATTTACAAATAAAATATTAAGTGAATATCCCATCCTATAGCTATTTAGCAAGTAAAATATTATTTAATGAACTTTTTTTTTTTTGTTAAACATATATACTTATTAGAGACTCATTGGCATCTTACAAATTCATGAGTCCATTGTAGATATAAATCCAAACTATCATAGAACCAATTTAAAAATTAATTCATTTATTTTTTAATTTATTAATTATATTTTTACTTGCCCAAGTATGTCATTTATCAATTATATCATGGAAATTTGTAAATCAGGTAGCTTTTCATCCATTATTTGATTAATTGTCCATTACATTTTAAACTCATCCAACAAGGTAATATTGCTATTTATGAGACAATGTTGCTATATTTTAGAATAGTTTCTATTACAATTTTTGGTACCCAATATGGCTCATAATTATTATTCATAACCCATGAAAAATTTGGAGTCAGAAATTGATAAATACATATGGTCAAAATATTGCTTTATGATCACAGTTAATATCATCTATTTTTCAGAATACTACTATTAGATTAAACTGATTAATGACTCAATAAATAAGAATTTTTAAATTTGTAGTTGTACTTTGTTAAAGGTTTGAATTTAGAGTAGGGTGTCAAATTGTTTTCTGAAGAAAATGTGTAACAATACATGAGTTGAGAAATATAAGAGTTATAGAGTGCTTTATAAATAAAATGTTTTGTGAATATGCCAACAATGGCATTTGAAGGCAAACTACCAGATGATGATGCCTGGACATGCCATATAATAATAAAAAGAAGAATTTATGTTTATGGTTTTAAAAGCACCAGATATGTACTATATATTAGTAAAATGCCAAAAAAAATGTGACATCATTTCTAATAAATATTATTAAGTTCTTCTCATGAAACAACTGTTTGATAAATAATGAAATGTACATGGTGCCCGTTTATTTTATTAGTGGTATTATCTTCTAGTTATTTTGGAAAATAAATGAAAAATATTAGTACTTACTGTTCAGATTTGTTAACAAGCATGTGATACACATTCCTTTGAGCATATTCCTCAAATATGATATAAATTAAATGTTGAAATATATAATGTGGTAGTCTGGGGTAATATTGATGTGAATAAGTAAATCAATCACTATTGTGAAATGATGCTATTGTGATATTCTGTATTGAAAGGAACTTTTATGTAAATCAAAATGTATATTATAACAGTCAGATTTGAAACTTCATGTAATAAAATCTAGAGTCCAGATAAAATATCTTAAAGTCAATCAAATGAAATGGTGAGATCCCAGGTTCAACCAAGCCTCAATCTATTCACCAGTACTCTATGGCTTAAAACCCTATGAAAGACATTTCTGAGATTGCACATGGGTCTTAATTTAATCCGTGAACTGTCTCCAAACAGGGAGATTATGAGACTCAAAAATTTAACTAAACAATGAGTGACTAGAGTGTTAAACAGACCACTGACACACTAAATTAAGGGTGAAATCAGTACTTAAAACTATATTGCATATAAATATTAATTTAATAAATAAATTGGGATTGGAATTGGATCATGAATAATGAAATGGAAATAAAATAAATTTAAATATATTTATTAATAAATCAAAATCAACAATAAAATGAATATGTGAGATCAAACACATGCAGGTGTTACACAGAGAGATGAGACTAAATTAAATTATAGCATAGCTCATCTTGATATAATAAATAGATGTGTGTCTGTAGTTAGGAAATATGCCAAAACCCTATCCTTATATCATGATTTGCTGATTTTATAAATGAATATGCTAGCCAAAGACATCTTAACAATTACAGTGCTAATATGGCTACTGTTACATATATATACATATATATATATATATATATATATATATATGTAACAGTAGCCATCTATATATATATATATATATGCACACATCTATATATATATATATATATAAGATGTGTGCATATAATTAAGCTTGGGACAACGGAGGTACAATCTAATAATCAAAGATTTATCAATTTCAGACTAATAATGAATAATTAATTATCAAGGGAATGAACTGGTTACTTTAGATCAACATATATCATTATAGCACAGACCTAAATATTAATATTTTTGTGGTGTGGGTGGGTAGTTATTCACAGGATTTCATATCAAAATATGAGGTATCCTAAGACTGAATGGCTTGCTACAATTAAATACAAACATTCTGTGTTCAGAAACTTGGATAGTCTTAATGAATGGGATTTAGATCCCCAGCCTTCAGTTCTATATAAATAGTTTTATCCAAACTAAGTATATGGGGATAACCTCAACTGTTGGGCCATTGAGGATATAGAAAGATGTTATGTTATACATCCATACTTTGGAAGAACACACCTGCAATGCATAAAGTAAAATACATAAATGTCTAAATTGAATTAGGGTGCTTAAAAACAGATAGCTTCTATCCGTATAACTAATAGAACCCAGTTCTTAAAATAAATATCATAATCATGCTCTAATTAAAGGCCTAAAAACTAAATTATTAATCCTTTGTTTAGAAGATACTCAGTCTGCATTTCAAGTCATAAGTCACTAGGCAGAAGAAAGTATATTTAACAGGCAATTAATAATACATTAATAAATATACCTTAATACTATCTCTATGGCTAGTTTACCACTTTGTTAAATGGATCTCTAAAGTTATAATATATAACTATAATTATGCAAACCATACTAGATATTAAATAATATAAAATTTCAAAGTGATCATTTATTATTTCAGTATAATAGGATTTCAAACAGTGTGCTAACAAGCTAAATAAGAATTATTAAAATCTATTAAAATGAAGATATCAATCATTATATCTTTTCTGAAAGTTTATCAAAATTAAAGGTGCTCACTGTTTCGAGACATTTGATATATCTTAAAATATAGTACATAATTTTTAAGGAAATAAAATAGAATAATATATAGGCATCACCACAGTAATAAATAAATTTAAATAAAAAATGAGTTACAGTTGTTATATTTTCGGATAAGTAAAATTGGTATTCTTTTGATAGTTGGGCACAGCAGCTTGATGGCATTGTTTTTGTGAAAAAACAATCAAATGTAATGTTACCGGACCAAGACATTCATTTTATTAATAAAACCAAATAAAAATAAAAAGAGCACCAAGTTTTTTTTTTTAAAAAAAAAAAACATAAAAAAAGAATCTTGAAAAAAAAAAGGTGTAGTTGTTTTTAATTTTTGTTTTGAGAAACCCAAAACCAAAAAAAAAAATTACAACAAGATTTTATTTAAAAAAAACTTAATACAAATACTTAAAATTAAAGTTTTTTTTTAAAAAATAACATAAAAAATTTAAAGATGTAGTAAAACAATAAAAGTCTTGAAAAACAAATAGGTGTGATTGTTTTTATTTTAAAAAGCAAAAAAAAAAAAAAACGAGAACAAGATTTTATTACTAAACAAAAAAAAAAAAAAAAGTGGCCATGCCCGGCTATCAAAAGAGTACCAAAAATTCTTACTTTTTAGTATTTGGATTAAATTATTTTTTTAAATCAAATCATGTTCTCCTTTTTCTTGGTTTTTGTTTATTCTTCTTCTAAACAAAGAAATATCTTATGTTGACTTTTTATTTATTAATTTCTGGAAAACAATTTTTTTTCTTTTAACATAATAAAAATAATACACAACAATAATATATGAGATGGAGCACTTTCAAAAACGTTATTCTGGAGCCTTGGTTTATTTTTCTCATACATTTACTCCTAAAAACATGACTTTCCACATTATTTCTGGGAAATCATGTTTTGCCCTACCATTTGCCAATGTTTTCCATATTTCAAGTTGTGTAGGGAAGAGTGGGAATAGTGTGACAATTGTTAGTAATTCAGACTGCATGGTTTAAGTAGAAATTAAATTACTATGTTTTTAAGATTTAAAAAATTATTCCCACTTGAAATATAAACATCATAACATGATATGGTAGCCAACTGTAAATTGTGCAAGATTCACAAGAAGTGTTGTGAAGTACAAAACAGGCCATAATGTTATTGTGGAATGCAATCAAGCAGCCTAAAATGTCTAATACAACAAAACTGTTGTATTAGCCATAAGTACAGCTGGGTAAATGACATTTTTATGCATTTTTACACAGTCAAGCAGCCATATTCAGCTATCAAAAAAGTACCCTAAAATTAAAATTTACAGATGTAGTCTTAGGCAAGATTTATACAATTTTTATATATTACTTTTAAGAGGGAGTTAAAGATTAGATTTTGAACATTCATTTTTACATTATAAGCAATCTTTAAATAGATTTAAAGATTTAAAGTTCATTTTAACTTTCTGCAGCTTGTTCTAGGGATACATAGATGGCAGATTTAGTAGCATTTTTGATCTCTGGTAGGCAGCATAAATTAAATTGTTATCATGTGGCAGGCTATCAGCAGAAATATCTCCCATCTCCATGAAGAGGATGCTGCACCAATCAGCATTTAGAGTGGGACTAAAGATAACATTCTTCTTGGTAGGGAAACAGAAAATCTCAGTTTCCTACTCCAGCATATCAAAATTTAAACTGGCATGAAATCTACAATGCTTCCTTAAACTTTTACAGAGTAAGAAGATGAAAAAGATATGTAATAATTAAATATAACCTATTTATATGATCACGAGATCAGACTATAATTGAACAGCAAAATTGTTTTCTGTGGGTCAATCTATTAGCACCTTTTTAAGATTTTATATTTTAATTTACTAAAATCACTCAAATCTTTGTTTCAGTTTTCCAACAGTATGTTTTAACTACCTTTGATCACCTCTAATCCCTCAAGACCTATCAATAGTTCTAGTCGAGTAGATATTGTTTACAAGAAAAGATATTTTGGGAAAATATTATTGCCAAGATTAAAATTTTAGACTTCTATCTCATGCTATGCTAACACAGTTAATTTTAAGTTAAAATAGAATTATGAGAATTGATCAAATAATATTGCACTATATATTTATCATGGTAGTATGTGGACTACACATATATACATGCGGTTTTAATGCATAAAATGATAAATTGACTCTTTTAATAAAATAAAATTTACAATTCAAAATATATTATTTTAAAATAAAATACCTGCTGTAATATAGCTATATCCAAGATGTTGCAAATGTTTATTCGCACACACACATATATATGTGTGGTGACACACATATACCTATGTTAGCATCTTTATATATATACTCATGAAGGGTTCAAAGCTGGCACAGATAGAGCTATAAAGGAAAAATAGGTGAAACATATATGAGGATAGAAATATATCATTTCAGTATAAATAAAAATTTAATTAAACTATAGGGGTCAACATGTGAAGCATAGTAGAAAAAGCAAGTTACTCAACCCATTTGATATAGGATATTGATTTAAGGAGAAAGGTCATGTTCTTTCCTTTCTAAAATAAAATAATAAATATAAACCTTAGATAAATTATGGAAAATGAGAAAGAATTAAATATGTTGCCAGGGAAGAGAAGTTAGTGAAATCTCTGTCACATCAAAAGTGATCAAAGGAAATATATATTGGCATTATTGAAAGGTTTAATCAGTTTAATAAAACAAAAACATGAAGAGCTTATGCAAATAATAAATCAAAGCCAAAAATAGTTTATATAAGAATCAAAACCAGATTATAAAGATCTCAGGAGTGAGCTCAATGAAAATCAAGAACAATATGGTAAAAGTCATGAACAATTTAAAAAAGAAATGAATAAAGTCAAGAAAAACTTAAAACTAGACTTGAAACAAAACCAGAAAATCTTAATAATCAAAATAGAAGGGGATCAATATGAATCAGAATAGTATAAATTGGAATGCCAGAATAAAGATATAATTCTAAAAACTAAGTTTAAAAAGTATCAACAAATTAATAATAAAATGTTAGATGAATTACCCAGTAGACAGAAAGAAGAGATCCAAAGTTTAAGAACTTGGTTGAAACAGGGTTATTCATATTATCATATTAGCTTAGATGCAGTGCCATTCCAAAAAAAATGATCAAGTTTATTTAAAGGCTCATTTCATCACAAGCTTAAACAGTGATAATAGATGTAAAATTTTATCATTACAAGTTAAACCTTTAAAATCTAAATGATTTTATCATCATGAAGTACACAGTCATCAATGTAGATATTTTGACTGATGATGAGGATTTGTCTTGATCACAGTAAGGCCAGTGACATGTGCTCGATTTGTGAGATTGACAATTTGAGAAATGTAGTTTATGGTATGGCTACAATAAAATGTATGAATCATTACAGATATAGTAGTAAATATTTAGTTTATAGTAATGACTATATTTATGAGTTTATTTGGTACAAAGTGTTCATATTCATTTTATTAATTGAATGTCACACAAAGTATATAATATCATAGATTTGTTTTACAAATATCTGATTATGATAAAATGTAAGGATGCTAATGAATAAATTACTGTGGGATATTTGTTTTGTTACTTTTAGTGTTAAAAAGTATAAGACACATAATTGCATATAATCATTAACTCCATTATTATGGTGGTGTAGTTTTAATTGACCATGAGTTATTCATAAAATGTTCGTTGTTTTCATTATTTTTTATTAAGAGTGAGGATGATGTACACATATTGCTATCGTATAGTTCCCTTTGTTGTGTATAAATAACTAAATAAAGAAAACAATTAATGATCTTATATTTAATAAATGTTTATTAATCTGTGATAAATGGAGAGTAGATGGATTCTTTATTTATTAAATTTGAAAATTGAAATATTTTACTAAGTTTTATCAAATGATAACAATGCCTTATTGAGATTAAAAAAAATAAAATCACATGTTCAGAACCAGTGTTTTAAAAAAGGGAAAAGATAATGATTATGTTTTGTGTTACTATAGCTACAGAAACTAATTCAGCAAGAAAAACAGTCATACTTTATGTTGCTTAAAATTTTTTGTTTTCTCTTACTTTATTTGTACATATAGATTCTGAACATATGACAAGAAAATATGTATTGTGAGTAGAAAATTTATTTAATGGCAAGAGGCACAAAACTTCTCATGTAATATCTTTATGATTCAAATAGAATGATTAATAACAAATGTTATGCTTAACTGATATGATGCTATGAAACATAAAATTTACCATGGATTGTAATATCAACAAAGGAATAGTTGGGTATCATTTAAGGATAAAAATGTTTGTGGAAAGCTACATTTGTATTTTGCTATCATTGATGTGCCAAGAAAAACATCATAGGATAGTAAAATCTAAACTGAAATTATATATAAGCCAAAATTCGTGACACTAAGAGAAAAATTTCTTTTATATTATCTTCATGAAATAAATTTTATTTATAATAATGGTTAAGAATATAATAGCTTAATGACAAAATATTGATCAAAGTTTATTTTATTAATAATTTTAATTGTGAAATAATTTAATCTTAGTCTCACATAATTAAGACTTAAATCAATTGTTAACATATTAATTTTTTTGTATGAGAAAGAATTTGTAATTAATCTTTTTATGACTATATGCATTAATAATTTTAATCATAGATAATTTCTATTAATTGTAATCTAGCAGAGATAAATTATAAAAATATATTATATATTAGATTGCAGTTGGTAAAATAAAAACTATGTTCTTTATCTTAGCCATCTCAATGAATTAATGTTTACTTCAATAAATATTATTTTTATTATTCTTAACTTAAGTACTTTGATTTGCTTTTTGCACAATCATTATAAAACTATTTTATTACACAATTTATTTACAATTAAAATAAAGTATGAAGATTGTATATCTTAATATATATCTGAACACTTATAGTATATATGTGTGGGAGATGATAATCTGGACCAACTGATGATTGCTGGTTTAGCATGAAATACATATATTGGTGATTATTTATTTTTTCAGCATATATGTGCTTGAGTGTATCAGTGTTATTAGATAGACTGGAGGATGGTGGATTGTGTGAAAGTCTGTGCTCATATACCCTATATATTACATATATAGACACAAGTGTATATATAATAAGCCTGTGTTTCAGTTATTACATTGTAGAGATGTCTGCCCATCCTTTCATAAGTATTTAATGGATTATGTGCTGTACATGTGGGGTTCAGATTGACCTTAGATCAACATGGGTGTGACAAGAGTCTCAGCCTCAGGGTGGCCTTTGAGCATTCCATCATCATATTTTCAATTGGATGGACAGTTGATGAGTTGGAGTGTGTAGTAGATTGGAGCCTATCCATTAAAGTATGAAGATGTCTATCTTATATATATATATATATATATATATATATATATATATATATATATATATATCTGATCACTTATAGTATATATATATATATATGTAATATACAAATCAATATATATATCAAAATACAGTATAATTTATATAAATTATATTCTTTTAGAAGTACTTTCGACTATACACTTTGTAGTCTTTATCAACTATATAACATTGAATAATCAAAATGAGACAACCCTTAACAATATTAAGGGTTGTCTCATTTTGATTATTCAACGTTATATAGTTGATAAAGACTACAAAGTGTATAGTCGAAAGTACTTCTAAAAGAATATAATTTATATAAATTATACTGTATTTTGATATATATATTGATTTGTATATTACATATATTGTGAAACGAATACAGATATCAAACTTTATTTATTATATATATATATGGGAGATGATAATCTGGACCAACTGATAATTGCTGTTTTAGCATGAAATACATATATTGGTGATTATTTATCTTTTCAGCATATATGTGCTTGAGTGTATCAGTGTTATTAGATAGACTGGAGAGTGGTGGGTTGTGTGAAAGTCTGTGCTCATATACCCTATATATTAAAATATTTGTGTATATCCTATACCATAGCTCATTAACAAATAAAATATTAATTATTCAGCAAATAAAATATTATTTATTTAAATTTATCATCTTTGCTAAACAGATGTACTTATTATGGGTCCATTAGTGTCTTATAAATTCATGAGTCCATTGTAGATGTAAATCAAAACTATCATAGGGTCAATTTATGGATTAATTCATTTATTTGCTTATTTTGTAATTACATTTTTAGTTGCCTAAGTACAAAATTTATCCATTATATTTTCTAGATTACTGAAATATGTAGGCATTTGTAGATAAAGCAGCTTTTCATCTATTGTTTGAGTGATTGTCCATTACATTTTTGGCTCTCCATCAAGAAACAAGGTTGCTTTATGAGCATTGTTTTTATAATTTAGAATAGCCTCCTTTATATATATATATATATATATATATATATATATATATATATATATATATATATATATATATATATATATATATATATTACTGTGCATTTTTTTTCTTTCTGATGAAAACCAGTCCTCTGGTTGAAATATTATATTATTTATTGGATTTATAAGTCTTTATTTTTTTGTTTTTTTGTTTTTATATATATATATAACCATTAAATGTCTGTATTTTTAAATCATATAATAATAATTCAAACAAATTTATTTAACACAGTATTCAAAATTAAATAATATATTCTTTACCAGAAGTACTTTCAATTGTTTCACTGACAATCTTTATCAACTGTTAATACAAATGTTGTCAGTGAAAGAATATATTATTTAATTTTGAATACTATGTTAAATAAATTTGTTTGAATTTTATATATATATATAGTCAGAATTGAATATGTAGATAGGTAGGAAGCTTTGTAGATATTAAGTTATATAAACAGTTAGGTAGATGGATAGAAATAGATGAAAAGATAAAAATATTAAGATAGGAAGATAGAGGGATGAACAGATATAGAGGTAGAGACAGAAATAGATAGATAGGAAACAAATAAACAAATAGAAGAATAGAAAGACATGGTAACAGATAGACAGATATACAGACATATAGAAAGATAGACAGACAGATATAAGACACAGCAACAGACATACAGATGGACAGACTGGTAGAGGTAGATAAATTCATAGAGGTAGATAGATAAATAGTTAGGAAACAGGTAGATAAATTGATAAATAGATAGATATAAGGATAAATAGTTCTAGATAGATAGATTGATAAAAGACTATGATAGATAAATAGATAGATCACCAAACAAAAAGTCAAACAGGCAATTAAGAATATATAAAATAGACAGATAGATATATAGAAGAGTTAAATAGATAGTGTTAAATATTTAGAAATTGATGAATAGAAAAATAAATAAATAAATAAATATAGATAGATAGATAGATAGATAGATAGATAGATAGATAGATAGATAGATAGATAGATAGATAGATAGATAGATAGATAGATAGATAGATAGATAGATAGATAGATAGATAGATAGATAGATAGATAGATAGATAGATAGATAGATAGATAGATAGATAGATAGATAGATAGATAGATAGATAGATAGATAGATAGATAGATAGATAGATAGATAGATAGATAGATAGATAGATAGATAGATAGATAGATAGATAGATAGATAGATAGATAGATAGATAGATAGATAGATAGATAGATAGATAGATAGATAGATAGATACATAAATGAGATACCTGTAGACAGACAAACAGACATTCAGACAGATAGACAAATAGATGTGGATACATAGTTAGATATACAGTTAAATAGATAGTGTGATGAATGGTAGTCAGACAGATAGAAGTAGATAGATTAGTAAATAGATAGCCAAAAGTGGATGGAGTAATAAATAGTTCATGAGAAAGAGACAGAAAAATAGGTAAATGAAAATAAATTAACAGTTAAATGGATAAATAGAGAGAAAAATATAAAGTGATGGATATTTATATAGAGAGACAGATGTACTGATAGATATTGAAAAGATATAGAGAGAGGTATATAGGTAGATAGGTAGTTAGATGAATGGAATAATAAACAGGTAGGCATATGATAATAGATAGATAAAAGTATAATTAGATATACATTAAATAAACAATTATAAATCATAATTTTAAAAGTAAACTAAACTCTGAAAACCAATTAGGCATAATTTTTTATTAATTTTTTTAAATATTAATTATTTTTTTTTACTTTTAAAAAAAATTGTGCTAACATACTCATTTCATTTTATCTATTCATTATTGGCTGAAAATTGAAAAATTTCCTATATTTTTAAAAATTCTATATTTAAATATAACTTTTAATAAATCTTTTCTACTGTAAATCTGATTCTCCCAATTTTATGCTTTTTCGTTTGGTTCACAATTCAAAAAAATCACTAATTATTGTCTCTTTTTTTATATACCTAATATGTTGAACACTATTATGTCTAATTTTGTTTTTGGATTAAAGAAAATATCCATTGTCAGAAAATAGGCACAATTACATATAAATATATTAAAAAATTAAGGTTAGTAAAATTTAAAAATTACAATAAAATAAAATAAAATTAATAAAATGGGTCAAATGTATTACCAAAAATACATATATATCCAAAGATTTTGTGTTGCAATGTCAAGCAAACTGTACTGCAAATGTAAAAACAACATCAATTCTATAATAAGCTAAATCATTAACAATTGAAATATTAGAAAACATTCATTTATAAAAATGTTTTGATCAATGCAGCAGTGATCAGACCTAAGTATGAAGATAGTGTATTAAATAAGTTGAACTATATTTAGGGTGCTATCATTCTAAAAGCCCATTGGTTTTTAAGATTATTATTAAGGGCTTTATATATTTTCTGACTGAATCTGCATAAATTCATTAACATTGTAATGCTTTTCAAATCTAACAGCTATCTTCACTTTAACAATTAGAATCATTATAGATTTTAAGAAATCTTTAGAGCAAACTGAAATGCATAGCCCAACAATTTTTTACATAATTGTGTCCCTTCATCTTTTAAACATTCTGTTACTTGTGAGTTTTTGAGTAAACCAAGATGGCAGGATGTATTTTTGCTGAATATTGTTAAATATATTGTTTTGAGAGTTTACAATCTAGTGAAGATGTGTTAATTGTTAAAATTAAAAAATAATAAATCGATTGCTAAATTTAAAAAAAAGTACTAAATTATGATAAATTTTATTTAGCTTTATTTTAATTTTTTTACTATATTAGAACATGGAAGTGTTGAGACTTTCTTAACATTGAGGTATTTTGTTTCAGTTCATTCATGTTTCTTTTTGTCAGCATTTTTTTTAGTAAATTGTTATTGTGATCAAAATTTGGGACCTTCCTATTACAAAATGTGATAAAGTGAAGTAATTACAAAAATACAACATCCTGTTCTCTCAAAAGGTGTGTATTAATGATTATGATATAAGAATTTACATTACCCCCAATCTATTGAAGATGTTAGTTACTAAATTAAAACAAAATTAATAAATTGATTGTTAAATTTAAAAAAAGGAGTAAATTTCAATAAATTCATTAAGAAGTTATATTTTAATTTTTTACTTATATTATGTGCTAAATGATGAGAACTTTTAACATTGTCATATTTTGTCACAATTTAGTATGTTTCCTTTTGTCAGCAGTTTTTTTTTTTTTTGGTAAATTGTCATAAGAATAAAAATTTAGGACCTTCCTGTCACAAAACATAATGCAGTGGTCTATTTTCAAATGTATGAGATCCTGTTCTCCTGAAAAGTGTATGTTAATGGTCACAATATTATTGCACATTGCAAACATGAATAAAGTGAAAATATTGTATTTATATATTCTTTTTTCATTTTTCTGATAATAAGATACCCCCCCCAAAAAAAAAAAACCTGTAAATATTGTAATATATTTTTCCATGATTTCTTCTTTAAAAATAACAATATTAAAAAATAAAATGTAAATATTAAATATCCTTCCTAGCCGACATGTTTTTGTAAACATTGTGGAGGGCATCTTAAATTTGTAGATTTATCAAAAATATGGTTGCCATCTTAGTTTACTTGAAAGCGAACATGTACCAAATGATCAAATCTGAAAGCTTTACAATTTTTCATTTCTTTAATCAATTTAATTACTTTTTCTGCTAATATGTCCACTTCTTGTTAAGCTATTCTTTTTTAAACAGACATTGAAAATATTCTTTTCAATATACCATTTTTTCATTTAATCTCTTTTCATTTTTATCAGCTACTTCACTCACCAACCATTCCCCCTCAAAATCACATTTCTAATGTTATCAAATTCTATATCATATTTCTATATCTTTATATTCTTGTGACAATTATTTTTCTTTGTCTAAATCTGTTTATTTCTTTTCTATATACTCTGATCTTTCTTACAATTGATATTCTTCCATATTCTCTGTACCTCCATCTTTTTTCAAAATACTTTTCATTATTCAAGGTCATTTAGCATTTGTTAATTAAAATACAGCATATTTCAGCCTTATAAAAGCCTAATATTTTATTTCTGTCTTCTAATTCTAAAATCTTTTAATTTTAATCAGCTGACAGTAAAATTATAAGGAAATACAGAAATTTTTGGTAATTCACTTTCTATTCTGATTGGACCACCACATAATATACATATGAATGAATTGTCTTTACTTCATACCCAATCTTATTATTACTTGATACAAAGATGAATGTGATTTCATCAAAATGTTGACAACCTAATTTTGTGAAGGAATTTTCATTTCAATGGATAAAGATCTTTTTGAAGACATTAGAAACTTTAAACAATATTCTTTGTGTGCTGGGTGGAATAAATTCTCTACATGAAAAACTAATAAATGATATGATCCCAGAAAGATTTATTACTATCTTATAACCAAGAAAATCTTCAATACTATATATATATATATATATATATATATATATATATATATATATATATATACACACACACAAAATGAAGGTTTAGATGAAAATCTTGAATGTGTGGAGTTATCCATTTATATCAATTTAACAACAAGAACTTAATCTAGAACATTCCCCAGGCCAAGAATCAAAGTAAATTGACAGATTGATGAAAACAAAAACAGATAAGTTTACTTTAACTCATGGTCTGGGGTAGTTGTTCTAGATTAAGTGTTTTCTAATTAAACTGATTTAAATGGATAACTCCACACATTACATGCATATACCTATACATATTAATCAAACATAATGTATTATATGTATCATGAAAGCTGTGGATTGAACAACTTTACAATTACTGATGATATCAATGCATTAGTCTTTATGCTAAACAATGCAGCAAATGAAAAATATCATTTATGTGTGCTACTTTGGGTTTTATTGAAAAGCCAGGGAAATGACAAAGAATATTATTTAGATTGAAGCAAACACAATGCAGCACAAATTAAACTTCATAAACTAGAAACATAATCCAATATAAAATAATTTAAACAATATAGCCTTTTGAAACTATATATATATATAAACACTGAAATGACCACATTCCAAACACTGTTATTTCAGTATTTACATATAATTTAATTTTCTGTATCATTTAGTTATTATATATACAGAAAAACAATCTTTCAATACTCCAACATAAAACAAAGGAATCTCTGACAGCATTCCCAAAAACAAATAGTGAAAGAGAGGATATTACTCTTCATGCTACAATTATTGAGTTGTGAAAGTTTGAGTAGAATTCTTTTTGATTTATGATCTAGTTAAGGTTAACTAGTTAATCATAACAATATTAGAGGCCAATTCCATGAAAGAAAAATATTGAACCTCATCAAAGTGGGGAAAATATTTTCATGTTTTATATAGACCATATTCTCTAACATGCTGGAATTAACAAAAAGTGACTATTTTTTACATATTTGCTGAATTAATAATTAATAAAAAAATAGAATTACCCTTATAAAATTTATTATACTAGTACTAATTTTATAAATTAATATTAAGCTATAAAAACATCTAACACTAAATACATCACATTTTACAAATCCAAATTCCAAACTAATTTTCAATTTATATCCTTTATGCGATTTTGTAAAAAAAATATTTTGCTAATGTATTTTACAAAGGGAAGGGAATTTAAGAAAAAGAAAAATTAAAAGGTAATATTTTATCAATACATTGACTTGATTGATAAATAAGGGAATTATATAAATATATACAAATTATGAAAAATTGGGTGAGATCTGGCGTGAATGATATATCACATGTATATTAGCCAAGTTATTAAATTTTAATTTTAAAAAAATATTGATAATAACGGCATCACTACAGACTGTTGTTTTAATATTTCTTTAAACAATTAATCTTGTTATATATATATAACTTTTATAGTTGAACCCAGATTTTCAAGATTTCATCAGCTATCCAATATATCTCATACAACCGATATACATGACCAAACACATGTAAAAAAAAAAAAGATCTCCATTAACGTATTTTATACGGAAACAGCAATCATAAGTTAGTCCAGATTGTCATTCCCCATACATATATATAATCAGTGCTCGGTTTATACAAATTAAGATAGCAAATAAATCAAGCATTGCTTATGTATGTGTACGGGCGATGATGATCTGGACCAACTGATGAGTGCTGGTTCAGCATGAAATATGTTTATTGGAGATCATTTATATATTTCATATGCGTGTAGTCATGTGTATTGCTTAAAATAAATAAATTGGATAGCTAAAAAGAGCTTGTAAGTCTGGGTTCCAATCCCCTATAATTACATCTAAACTCCAGGGATATAAAGTATACCTGTATTTAAATAATACTTAACATTTGTTTTTTTTTACAGATATACTGTATATATTATTCTTTAAAACACTTATTAATAGAACCTTTAAAGTAAAGTGGCAAAGCAGAATATTATAATTATTTCTAATTATCAAAAACAAATATGTATCAGTTTCAAATTACAGTATTATTAAAGGAAATAAAAAATAAATTCTGAATATACAGTAAATCTAAAAATGCTGTCATTTCAAGATTATTTTCAAACATAATTATGAGTCACACCTTGTCAGAATCATCTTTATAGAGAGATAGCACCCATTTAAATCTGCGACAGAAAAGCTTAATTTAGTTTACCTTCAGATCCGGAGTTTATGTATTTATTTTTCAAATAATAATTCTGTAGCATCATTTCAAACAATTGTATTTTTAATTAAATAATTAAACTGTTTTTAAGTTCAAATAATTATCAATTCCTTAAACTATAAAGATTGCACCTGTGTTATAGTGACTCTATAATATAAAATAAAAAGAGAAAAAAAAAGTTGCTCAAACTTCAGCCAGTAAGAGGAAAAATAAAATAAATGCATAGAATGGTGATAAGCTGATGAACTAATCAATACTTCAAGCTCTCCAACCATCATTCCAAGGCTTTTATATCCCCTCTCATATCTTGAATTCTGTTAACAGTTGACATGCATTTCTCCTGGTACAACGACAGAATGCAAGCTAAGGTTGTGCTGGAAAAAAAGTGGACTTCAGAAACAGCTCTAATAAATGATTAGCATCAATTTCCCACCCTGAGGAGATCTTGCATCAGATTGATTTGTACCTCTGAACGGGTGTGATACAATCTAATGAAACAGTTCACTGCCTGAGAAAATGATATAATCATTGTGAAAAAAAATTCCTCACTTAAAATCATATCTGGTGGAATAAGCAATGAGGCAAACGCGCGTGCATTGCTTTCACATTTATCCGCATATAGACACACATACTCATACGTGTAATGAAATATTTATTATATAATGCTTACATATAAATTACAATGTTGTAAACACTTTTTATTATATATGTGTGATATTTCTTAGAAATTGATTTAGTGAATAAAATTGTTTTCTGATGATCAAAAGATCTTTTGATCAACTCCTGGCTTAATGAAATAGACACAAAAGAGAGAAAATCTTGAGCTGGATAACTAAGATAAAATTGTTGATCGCAACATTTCTATGTTATTGATGTTTGATGTTTAAAAGCTAATTATTGAAATAATTTTTATAATATGATTCTGAAATCACACATATTTAAAAAAAATGCTTTCATATTTAGAAGGTTGATTGATATTCATTAGAATCTCAGATTGAGTTTCGATCCAGGAATCTTTAATTTTCACATCCCTCATTCTAACTGATCTAAACAGCATAGGAAGACATAAATATATATACACACACCCATATATATATATTCTGATTTCAGAATCAAAAATTATTATAGTTTGGGAGAAAGTAATGTTAAGATATCTCAGGTAATAATCTTAGTTTTATTTGGATCCGTTTGATATCATATTTTTATATTTTCTTTTATTTTTATGACCATATTTATTTATGCGTAATACGTTAAAAATAAATTTTGTGATGATCATTGAAATCAATCAGTAAAACACAAATACATTTATATATATCATATAGTAGTTTTTAAATCTGTTTATTTGATATTGTATGATGCTGTCCTGATGCTATCTTTATCATTTTTAATACCATTTTTTATTTCTGAAATTGTAGTTTTTCATTGTATTTTATTTTCAGCCATATCTTCAGAATAAAGCAGTCAATGTTAAAATGTTTTAAATTAAGATAGCAAATCTTCAATTTTTAATGGGCAGGATTTAATTCTCTCTACTCTCCAATTCTTTAGTCATCGATATCATTAAAAATCTGATGATGGCATGTTCAAATCCTATATATGTGTGTGGGAGATGATGATCCAGACAAAGTAATGAGTGCTGTTTTAGCATGAAATATGTATATTGGAGATCATTTAGTGTATGGTTATGTGTATTGGTTGTATGGGATGAAATGGATGACTGAAGGGAGCTTGAAAGTCTGAGTTCAAATACTCTCTAGTTATCTCTAGCTTAAAGTATATTTATTATATTTGTATTTAGAGATTATTTATTATATATATAAATTATTTATTGTCAAGCATTGGTGGTCGAGAGGTCAGCGACAGCTGCTTTACAAGCAGTTGTCCTGGGTTAGGGGTTCGCTTCCCGGCTGATGCTATGACACATGAGAAAAAAAAATTTACTGTTATCATTATTATTATAATTAAATTTTATTTAACAATAACTTTTAAGTACTTTTATAATTAATATTTATAAGGCATTCTAATAATTTAGATTTTTTTTTTCCATGTGTGTATTATTTGGTGCGAAGATCCATAAACCCGTAGTTAAGCTCTGTCGCTTTTGGTACTTCAACTTCTTATGAACTCCTGAATAATAAACCATTCTAGTTTATTATTATTATTTATTGCATTGCATACACCATATACATGTATAGTAATTTATAATCATTTACTATCGTTTATTTATAATAAAAAAGTACATTTTCAATAACTATTTATTTATTATTCTGATTAAAATTTATATAAACATTAAGACTGTGCAGAAAGGAATTTTCAGTTAACTGAAAGATCTTTTAATTATTCTTTGAGAATTTCCCATTGTCAAATTCGATACATTTTTGCCATTGTGTCTGTTATTACTATATGATTCCTCATATAGTATTCAGACTTGGGATGTGGGGCACATCAAAAGTGCATCAACCAGTAAGGTGAGTTTATTAATTTTTTACCTTTGAGTTTAAAATCAAGAAACATCATGGTTTTTTTTCTCAGTTTGCTGATAGTTTTTGACTAAACTATTTCTTGAGAACAGAAAGCATTTGCAGCTAGATAAATCTGTTTAAGTATGTTGCACAAAATTAAATCCTAGTTTCTTTACCCAGAAGGCTATAATGTCACCAGCCAAGGTAGCAGTTGTTTGCTGAAGATGGAAGGTACTTAAAAACTCATGATTGTTGATCCAGGCTGCCATTAGATGATGATATTTTATTTACATACATACAAATGTGGATTAATTTTGAGTGAAAGAAGGTTGCATGAATTGAAATAAGTATCTAAAATTAAAAGGGACATCAAGCTGAAAGAAAGCGAGAAAAGACGATTAATTTAAAAAGTGGGCATGCACTTTATTGCAAAGGCACAAATATTAAAAAGTGTGTAATGGAATTAATTATAAATGAAAAAGTGAAACAATATTGTAAAGATTGGTTATGTATCAGATACAGGGTAAGATTAGTTATTCAACTTAATCGAAGATATCAAATGAAGATAATTTAAGTTTATACCCCAACAAAATCAATAAAGAATTTTTACATAAATGCAAAAAAAGCTCTTGATTAGACCAAATGCTTTAAAACTGACATAAAAATTTTTAATACTAAAATTGTTAAGTGATCGAATAAATTGATTATGGAAAATAAATAAAAGAGGACACAGATTTGTGGAATTTGAAAAAAAAAATCTACTACATTATACATTCTTTCTTTGAGCAAAATTCTAAATGAAAATGGTTACAAAAGCATTCAAATGAAGACACAGAAGAATTAGGTTATATATTTACTAACAGAAAATATGTATTTCACAACTCTAATTTTTTTAATAAATTCAACAAAAAGTACTTATTTACTAGTAAGATATAAGATATGAGTTAAACAGAAACTAAGCAGACAAAAAATTAAGTAAAAAAAGTATTCACATTTGATATTAATAACCTTCAGAACTATCCCAATGAATTCAAATTAGAACTTGCAAAATAATTTTAAATATTAACAAATTTTGAAGATGGTTCAGATTTAAATGAAATTAATAGAAAGATGACTGAAACATTATTAAAACTTCAATAAAGAGAGCTGTTATAAAGAAGCAACAGTTTACCAGCAAATTTACTATTGCAAAAAAACCAATGTATGAAAAAAATGGAATATGAAAATTTATACAATTGAATTCTAAGAATTGAATATTTAGAGTTTTGTAAAATGGTACAAATGTATTAATAATAATGTAAGAAACCTATATAAGAGAATAAAAGTATCAAAAGTATAAATCAACATCTTAGTATTGACAGAAACTTATTTCTGCAATAAGAAGAGATGAAACTATTACTAAAAAAAGATGGCATCATTAATTGTGTGGAAGAATTCTATAAAGAATGGTATAGCTATGAAAACAAAAAACAACAAAGTATTCCCTATAATTAGATCTTTTGAATTGAGCATTTTAAATGAAGAAACAAGATGCGTAATTAAATGTATGAAGAAAAAAAAAGCTCCAGATAATAATGGAATTATAATCAATATTTTAAAAAGAAGAAGATGAAGAAATAGAAAAATTGGTGGCAAAATTGTATACTAAATGTCTAAATGATACAAATGTACCAAATGATAAGAAGAATGCGGCAGTAACAACAATAAAAACAACAACAACAACAACAACAACAACAATAATAATAATAATAATAATAATAATAATAATAATAATAATAATAATAATAATAATAATAATAATAATAATAATAATAATAATAATAATAATAATAATAATAATAATAATAATAATAATAATAATTCAATTTAATTCTTTATTTATTTAATGTACATATCAACAGCATTTAGCCAATTATAGATTGCACAGTAATTTACTTATTATATACAAATCTAAATAAATATTTTAAAAATAATAATAATAACAATAAAATAGAAAAACAGTAAAATGAACAAATAAGTAAAAAGATAATATACCAAATAAAATTAAGGATAGTATTTTTTTAAAGATGATTTTAGTAAATTGTTTAACATTTAAATTAAAAATATCTTTATTAGCAAGATCTTTATTATAAGTTCCGGATAAACCAAGTAAAGGAGAAAATTTTAATATATCAGACTTACAAATTTTAAGTTCAAAAATATTGTGATTACAATTATTATAATTTTGTTTTTCGATGCTTAATCTAGAAAGCAAATTAGATACAGAAATATTCTGGGAAATAAATTTATAAAGAAATTTAAAATCTCTTGTTGTTCATGTCAGCATTAAGTCAATATAGTGGTCATTATTTAGACTATTTAATTTTAAAAATTTGTTAAAAAGAGACTGAATTTTTATGATATCTGTCTTGTTATGAGGAGTCCATATAATTGAGTCATATTCCAAGATGGGAAGTACTAAGGATATAAAAAGTTTAATTTTTGTAGATTTATTAAATGCTTTTCTACATCTGTAAATAGCTCCTATAATTTTAAGAGATTTATTCACCATAAAATTAATGTGGTTTTTCAAAGACCCATTATTGCAATTTTTAGTGTCTGCATGTGTATATTAGACCATTAATAAAGGTGGGATTCCACATTTATTGTTAAAAGGGCGTTGCCTTGACAGAAGTTTGAAATTGTTGATTGTTATTGATATTTGTATTTTCTAAATGTTGACTGGTTTTTAATTTTATATATATATATTTAGACTATTTAAATATATATATATATATTTATAGGTTTTTACATATATAAAACTTGTTTTGTTTTTCATATATATATATATTAAATTCTATTAAATAAGAAAATAGACGTTAATATTTAATCTATTATTAAATAAATTTTTTATAATAATTTAAAATAATTATTAATAATTTTATTATTTTATTAATAATTATTATAAAAATGAAGATAAAATTAAATATTTGTTAAATATTTACTAATGACACACATACAATACTTCCAACTTTGACTTACACATATTTTTATAAGTATTACTTAGAAAACATCATAGATATATTATTGATTTAAAAAGTAGAAAATTAAAATAATATTTTTACAAAACTCCAATTTCTAGACTCTTCCTAAGATCCACAAGAGTCACATTTATTTAAGACTTATTGTTAGTTATAAAAATTCAACTTCACGAAATTTGTCAAGATTTCTTCTCAAGGTTTTTAGACTTTTGGTATAGAAGATGTCAAACTTATGTTAATGATTTAAACCTCTTTGTGGAATTAATCAAGAACATAATGGACTTACATCAATAACTTATCCATTTACATTAAATTAACAGAAGAATTATATTAAATGCAAATGTTATTCTTAAGTGCTCTTGAAATAAGATTTCTTAATGATAAAATCAAAATTACACTCTTCAGAAAATTTACATGCAATCATGACAGAAATACAAAAATTGAAGTTATACTATCATTATGAAAAAGGCCAAAAATATTATTTAAAAACCAGTGGTTTAATAAAGAAAAGACTTACATAGAATAAAATCTTATGAAAATTAGTAATCCATCAGCAGTCATTAAGAAAATCTTAATAAAAAACAAAAAACAACATCAAAAAAGCAATTACAAAGACAATAGTGTATTTATATCTCTCAGGGATAGCAGACAAACTAAACAAATCTGCAATCAATTTGACATCAGAAAGTACTCTATATCTTTATAAAACCTAAATTTGAAATGCTGAAAAACAAAAATTACATCTGTAATATATCTTGTGAATATAGAAAAAGGTATATTAGTAGAACCAGTCAGTCCATTGTAAAGAGATTAAAAGAATATAAACTGATGCAGATAAATTTAGAGTACCAGACTGTATATATTAATGAACATATATTTAATTGAAGAAAGGCACAATATTGGATAACCCTATTTGTCAAATTACTGTGATAATTCATAATATCTGGAAATCAATAATCTTGACCAGGACAATCATAGATATTACATTTTTATTATTATTATTGACTGAATAGCCTAATTCGGCTATAGCAAACCTATGACATGAGTGCTACTAGTGGCACATAAATGAATTTTGGTGATACACATAAATAACTTAATTTCTTTCAGATAAAATAAAATTTTATAATAATTATTATAAATAAATTTGATTTTTTCTAAAAACATTTAATAATTAATATTAGATGATAAAAATACTTCACTATTATGATTACAATTTTAAATACTCTCATCACAATCTTTTAGCCAAGCATAATAAATACAATTTCTTTCATATTATAATATAATTGAAAACGATCAATCCTTTGGTTGATTTTGAATTAAACAGGTATGAAGAAAATATATTATTGCTATTTGCTGATGATTATTATTAGTATAATGATTGATATATTTATTCTTTCTAAGTTTATTAAATGGGGTATGAATCCATTTCTACTTTGTTTATTATACTTTTAATAAAATAAGTCATATCATATTTGATTGAATATTATCCTGTGTTTGTTTTTTATGATCCCCTTTTGATCATGGAATATAAACTCAGTCCTACTTTATTGATTATACTTTTGGTAACATAATTCATACCACAATTAATTGAATGCTTTTCTGTATTTGATTTTTTATGATCATTTTGATAAAATCAATGCATTGGTTTTATAATGATTATTATCATATTTTATTTTTATTTTAGGAATAAGTAATTCCAAATTATATACATTTTATTTTGTAAATAATTGTTTTGGAAAATGTATTAGATATTTTTGAAGATACTTGTTTCATTATTATTTGTTATCATTGCCTCACAGTCTATATTGCTTAATTTTTTGTAGTGTTATTTTACATATATGGTAGTATGATGTGAATGGTGCTCAAACTTGATACCCATTTTACCTTTGATTCTTTGATATTGTACCGGTCAACACATCAACAAACCCAAACTCAAAGTCGGATTCAAACTCAGGTGGTTCAAACTGAATTCAAACCCAACTCACGAGCTGAGATCAAATCAATGGATGACATATATCGACGGTACATGACTATGCACCAAGGAACTAGCTCAACGGATGATGATGATTAATGAGACTCCTGATCTAACTCTAATATCAATTAACTTTGACTACTTTTAAATCGAATCATATGTATGTTCGGGTTGCCAACACAGACAGCGAGTATTAACATTTAAATAATTATAAAAGAATGATGAACTGAGAAACCAAGTATGTTAGAAAATATTTAATAATAATAATAATTTGTTTTGTTCAATAAAATATAGATTGCATTAGTTACCTCTAGTCTTTAAAAGTATTGATAAATATAATAAGAGTGGTCCTTATCATATGCCAACAAGTATTACACAACATGATTCTATTCTATGCCCCCAACGAGGAATATAAAGGCAGATAAAGGTATTCATTAAGAACGAAATGATTGTTTAATTTTATTACTGGAATGTGAGATTTATTTTCACATTGAAATCTATTCAAAGACAAAAGTATTTTAAGGCATAACTTTAATCTTGATTTAAAACTGATTTAAACTAAATATATTTGAGAATTGGTTCGACTTTAATTTAAATCACTTCATCACAATTACGACAAACTTTTACCGGACAAAACACGGTACTGACGAATTACAAAGCAGAGAGTAAAATTGAAGATGATTGCTAGTGATGATCAGTCCTATGGCGTTGATTTGGAAGTCTTACACCCTTTGACTAATGAATAGGAAAGGAGTACTTCTTTCTCAGAAATTTAAATAAGAGAATAGATCACCGACCAGCTAACGAGAAAGGCTACCAAGTATGATGAGACTGATAGCGAAAAATAAAACAGTAGAAGCCAGAGATGAAATTATAAAGTCAAACGCTTTTATCAACTATTTTAAAACATTTATAAACTATATAATTAGCCCTAATATCGGCCCTTCCTGAATATTAATATAAATACAAAGGAATTAAAACATTAACCTTTATCACCTTTTGCAATAAAAACATTTAAGGTTATATTCAATAAATATATATATTAGGGAACAAGAAACAATATTTTAACATTTGGAGTATATAAACACTTGTAACTTAGGAGCTGGGACATAGGTGAAAGGAGCTATAGTTTATTATTAGCCAATTATAAAATATAAACATGTATATTTCTTGATGATTAATAGAACTTTCAATTTATTCTAATGGGAGATTACTATTTGAATTATTTATAATATTTGAGGGGCAAATAGAACAGAGGAGCCGAGTTGAAAGATTAGGCATATAATTTTAAATAGCATTAATAAATCACACGAAAATATATATATATAATAATAGTTAAACGAAAGGTAAGAAAGAAAATTTAAATACTAGAGATTGAAAGAATTACAATATAAATTTATAGTAGATTTTATAAAGATTTTTACATTAAATAATAAGAGCTTAAATAGGAGGAGTGTAAAATAAGTCAACTGGCCAGAAAGTTTAACGTTCATTATATATTACCCTTCGCTGTCCTTAAGTTACATCTCAAGTTGTTGAAAACGTAGGCATCATTGGTTGACTACTGGACCAGTATTTTAGTAACTTTCATAATTTTAGCAGAATGATCGGTCCGGAAAAGCTCCATTGAAGATTTCTCGGGACTTTAGGAACCATAGCCAGATTCCTGATGTTCTAGCCCTCTATCATGATGAAATACAATTTTTATACGCACAGAGTTCACTGCACTACTCTACAACAAAGCTAGCTTTTTCCTCCTTTTCCTGACTTTTCAGGGCTATATCTACTGTTCACTGATGCCTCCGGCTAGCGCTCATTTTGTTATCAATGTCTTTTATAATTCGTTGTTTTCAAATACATTCCTTCGATAAGGCTTTCAAACTAATTAGCTTGAATTCCTTCTCTAATTGAAAATGAATTCTTAAGATTTGAAAATAATTTAATTAGAAAAATGAATCCTTATCTTTTTTATTAATAAAACTTTACTATTGTTTTTAAGAATTTTAAAGCCTATCGAAGGAATGTGGCTTTTAATCAACGAAACTTTACAAATTATTTAAAAGTAAAAAAAACAAGTATTCCCGACGCAATGAAACTTTCTAACAATTTATATATATTTAAATATTTACAAGTATATACGCACAATCCACGCAATTTAATATATATAAATTCATGAATATTTTATCACGAATTTATTTAGAGAATTGATCAAATTCAAACTAAACTAATTAATTTTACTACGTATTTGAAACAAGTTATTCATTATGGAAATTAGCGTGGATTGAACATATAAAGCCCCACTGCATCGGAAATTTAAGGTTAGCATTAGGGTAAATAACATGAAGCTAGGATCGAACTCAGATCCGACTGCTTCATTTCTTTTCACTTCAAAAAAAAAAACAATGAAAAAAAAAGACTTTACTTATACAGTTGCATGAGTGTATAGACTCTGGGAGAACGGCATGAGCGTGAATAATCTAACCTGCCCAAGCTACAAAAATTATACATGTCTCACTACGATCAATTTTTTTTTTTGAATATTCCGCTTATAATAAGTTTATAATAAATCGGTCCGATAATCAAGTCTCATTTCCCTATGGATGTGTCAGTCGGTCGTCTGTATATATATCTGTCATTTAATGGATGTCCTATTGTTTCCCTGGATCAGGTGGCACATATGGTTTTAACTGTCTGGCATTGTAAACCCCCTGGAGTCCCTTTCCCTTTAGCAAAAACGCATTGTCATGGCAATCCTTGATTATTTCATACGGCCCACTGTATAATGGGAAGAATTTTTTGAATTCTTTCTTAGGGGCATTACTAGTTCTTGGTGATCTTAACCAAACTTGATCCCCAACTTTAAAATAGTAATGTTGCATCCTACCTCTTTTTATTCGACTCTGGGCCATCTGCGCTAGCCGCTTTCTGGCCATATCTTGGTCAGTTATTGGATTAATAAATATTTCATCTTTTGGTTCTTTTCAGTTTGATTCTAACTTTTGACGTGGTTGAGAGTAGATAGTCTCAAGACAGCACAGCAGTTGCTAGAGAAATCGCTACAACTCTTGTTAAGAAGTCCACCAGTAAACCGTAATGTCGATGGGCTAAGTGCCAGGAGCTGATCTCTGTCCTGCCAATTTGAATCTTCATGCCGCTGTCTGATCATGCTTTACGTGCTTCAAAATTTCCAGCTTCCAATCTCCAAATTGACTATGCCTTTCAAGTAAATTTCAAATGCGCGCCTACGTTTGTCAGAAATACCATCGTGAGAAGCCAAGCCGGATGAAGAAAGAAGGGTAACTGTGTTACATGAACTTTTAACTTTCTCCCGAGCTTAATGTTATAAGTTAATCTGTCAATCAAATGAATCACATGTAATTTTTGTTTTTATAATGCTACTGTTTAACCTGTCAGTAATTTTTTTCTTTATTCCTCCGCTCTAGTCTTTAGAAAATCCGATTTATAAATATTGTACTTAATAGTAATAATGATTCAAATGAATACATTTATATTTTCCTTTATTACTTATGCTATAAACAAACGATGCCAATAGTAATATTTCCCAACTCTGTTTAAAGCTAGTTTATAATATTGATTATAGTTATTTTAAAAGTAAGTTCGTTGTTTTGAATTCAAGATTATTTCATATGTTGAGTTGGCAGATATTAAAACACTTTATTATAATGAATTCGTATTTTGTCATATTATTGTAATCTAAAGTTCAATCGTAAATATGTAAATGGTTTTAAGTTTATTATATTAATGTCATACATGAAATGAGAAATAACTCACTGTAAAATTTGATACTATCGCTACCGCCTGAACAACCTGAGGGTTTCGGGGTTTCAGAGTAAACTTAATTAATTATTGCTTTCGCGGTCCGTTTGATTCTGCCATGTTTTATTGTAATAGTATATCAGCCTGTTGCGTAGAAATAGACGAATAGAGTATCCAGGTTTTGTATAATTCCGTTTCAAATCCACTTCAAGCACTCGTCCTCGATGACTGTGGCAATGCCTTTCCTTCGCCGAAGTTAACGTCTCGCCATACTACCATATGAGAAAGAAAGCATTCTTTCCCAGGTAACTCTTGGATCACCGGGTTTTGAAATGATCCCGGCTGGTTGTAGTGTCCCGGATCTACTTGGGGGCATTAAGCCTTGTCAAAGTACAAGCCCCGGTATTCCGTTGATGCACCCAAGTGATTACTGTAGGGCTCTTTAATCTAGGCAACCACTAGTAGATCAATCTTAGATATCATATTTATACGAAACCACCCTCCAACTATTCGTATACGCAACGGCTCGAATTTATTCGAATAAAATAACTTAATAAAAACGTAGATAAATATTTTCAATGCCCCAAATACTCTGATTCCTTAGCCACCTGTCAATCATTTAACTACACGATATTGCATGAGTTTGTTTACCAGGTAAAATGATTACTAAAGACTAGTAGCCAGTTATAATAGAATATTTATGGAGCTACGACTTTTGAATACTATATTTTTATGCTTTCATTTATTATTAAACAATTTATTTAATCTAATTTTGTGTCTTCCACCTCATTACTCTCAAGTCTATTTAGTCACCTACTGTCTGTATTGGCAACTTAAATATATACATTACATTAATGACCGTACCAATATCCAGAGTATAATAGATCTATATATAATTAACTGTAAGTAATTTAGTCTGTGTTCTGAGTTGAGCTAGTAAAGGGATAACCCCATGCTGTTATAAAGTCATCATCGGTTGGTCATACCGGGGTTTGGGTTTGAATTTAGTTGGCGTTTTGGAATTTATTCTTAAACATGGACTGGGTTTGAACTCGGGTACTGTGTATGAGTAGGCATGGTGGATTTATACCGGTACAGTTATTAAATTTTTGGCGCCTTTTAATCTCAGGGTCGTGGGTTCGGGCCCCACGTTGGGCGCCAAAAACATAACCATGTACCGGTCAAAAGACCAACACTCAACAAACCCAAACTCAAAGTCGGATTCAAACTCAGGTGGTTCAAACTGAATTCAAACCCAACTCAACACTCCGATAGCAGAAATTGACGCACGTGCCTGCACCAAGAACTAGCTCAACGGTTGGTGAGGACTGAGACCCTTACTGACACGAATATCAATTAACTTTGACTACTTTTAAATCGAATCATATGTATGTTCGGGTTGCCAACACAGATAGCGGGTATGAACATTTAAATAATTATAAAAAGAATGATGAACTAAGAAACCAAGTATGTTAGAAAATATTTAATAATAATAATTTGTTTTGTTCAATAAAATATAGATTGCATTAGTTACCTCTAGTCTTTAAAAGAATTTATAAATATAATAAGAGTGGTGGTCCTTATCATATGCCAACAAGTATTACACAACATGGGATTCTATGTCTATGCCCCCAACGAGAAATATAAAGGCAGATAAAGGTATCATTAAGAACGGAAATGATTGTTCTAATTTTATTACGGTGGAATGTGAGATTTATTTTCACATTCGGAAATCTATTCATGAAGAGCAAAACGTATTTTAAGGCATAACTTTAATCTTGATTTGAAAACTGATTTAAACTAAATATATTTGAGAATTGGTTCGACTTTAATTTAAATCACTTCATCACAATTACGAGCACGGAGCGGTTTTACCGAACAAAGATGCAATGGTACTGACGAATTACAAGGCAGAGAGTAAATTGAAAGATGATCGCTAGTCGATGATCAAAGTCCTATGGCGGCTTGCATTTGGCAAGCTTACGCCTTTGACTAATGAATCGGAAAGGAGACTTCTTCCTCGAGAAATTTAAATAAGAGAATATGATCACCGACCAGCCTAACGGAGCGGAAGATGGCCCTACGTCAGCAACATTTGATGATGATGACTTGATAGTCATCGTTGAAAAATAAAACCCATGTAGAATGCTCTACGTGATGACTTGACCATTAATTAAAGTCAAACGAGCTTTTATCGAACTATTTTAAAACATTTATAAACTATATTAATTATGCCCTAATATCGTGCCCTTCCTGAATATTAATATAAAATAACAAAAGTGGAATTAAAATACATTTAACCCTTTATCGACCCTTTTTGCAATAAAAACATTTAAGGTTATATTCGAATAAATATATATTAGTGGAACAAGAAATCAATATTTTAACATTTTGTGAGTATATAAACACTTGTAACTTAGGAGCTGGGGACATAGGTGAAAACGGGCTAATAATTTATTATTAGCTAATTATAAAAATAGTAAACGTAAAATTTTTCGACTCGATGATTAATAGAACTTATAAATTAGTTCTAATGGGCGAGAATAACTATTTAAAATTTATATTATATTATTTGCGTGAGGCAAATGGAACCAAGGAGCTCATCGAGCGAAAAATTATTGGCATATAATTTTAAATACGACATTAATAAAGAACACAAAATATATATATATATTAAATGAACCGCCAAGTAAGAAAGAAAAGTTTAAAGACTAGAGATTTAAAGAATTACGAGATAGATTTACAGTAGCATGAATAAAAGGTTTTATAAAAATTGTTACATTAAAGAATAAAGAGCTCTTAAATAGGAGGAGAGTAAAATAAAGTTTGAACTGCCAGAAGTTTAACGTTCATTATAGAAAATATACCCTGTGCTTGTCCTAGTTACTCCTCCAAGTTGTTGAAAACGTAGGCACCATTGATTGATTATTGGAACAGCATTTTAGTAGCCTCCATAATTTTAGCAGAATGATCGGTCTGGAAAAGATTCAGCAGCTCCATCGAAGATTTCTAGGGACTTTAGGAACTGCAGCCAGATCCCTGCCGTACTAGCCCTCTATCATGATGAAATACAATTTTTATATGCACAGAGTTCACTGCACTACAACAAAGCTAGCTTTTTCCTCCTTTTCCTGACTTTTCTGAGTTCGATCCTAGCTTCAATATGCAGTTTTCACACTGTACAATACATTTAGACAGATAGGATTAATAAAGTTGTTAGATAAATGGTAAATTTATATTTTGCACAAATGATTGTTCACCCATTTCTGAAAGAATTTCCTCTTTAATTGACTATTAGTTAAGTATTTTAAGATTTATATTGTTAATTCAAAGAATTATTTATTACTTTGTCAACCAAGTTTAATGTCTTATAAGTGATTTATGAATAGAAAAAGTAGCAGTTAAGAAACAATAAATTATCTTAATATTTCAGTCAGAAGTGAATCATCATCACTTCTTTTATTATGTCAACAAATTTATGATTCTTCAGCCCATTATATTCTTTGGTGTTTTATATTTCAAACAATATATATTGTCATTTTTGAATAATACAAACTTAAGTTATTATAAAATTTGTGACTTAACATATTTTTTTAAATATTCAATATGGTTGCTTCGTCAGTGAAATAGTTAATATATAAAGAGAACTAAATTTGAAAGAATTACTATTTTCTTATTATCATATTGCTAAATGACTATCAGAAGGGGAGGGTGTGTCTTATTTACTATAACATTTGTTATTTAAACGATCTATTTAATGTTATGTATATAGAGAGAAATATTGAAAAATATTATTCTAAAGCCCTCAAGTTAAAAACAACTTATTTATAAAAAAATTGAATTGTTAAAAACCATCAAATCACATTTATTTGTATGCTATATAAATCTCTGTAATCAATGACTCTCAATTGCATGTGGTTTCTAAAAGTAAAAAATTTGCAAAGCAATATTATATTATAGTTTCTAATATCCAAGAAGTTTTATGTAAGACATAACAATGTAGAAAACGTGTACACAAAAACGTATTCCTTTACAAGTAATTAAATTGGTTAAAAAAAAACAGGTCACTTTATTTGCTCTTTGGCAGAATATATTGTAATAAGTCACTACAGAGTTTTATTTATTTTTAAAACATGCATTAACTGATGAATAGTTCTGCAACTCCATGGGATAAATAAATATTTGATTTGAGGAATAAATTATGCATTGAAATTAAATAAAATTAAGAATTAACATTGTTACCAATTAGTTTTATGCACATTAAAATGTAAATATCAATAAATATGTTTTAAAAAATTAAAAGATTATAAATCTTCTAAAATGTTCAGAATGGCAATTTTAATTTATACACATTAATGCTTCTATTTCTAGATCAATCAGTCATTCATTTTTGTTATTAGATTGATCAGCTGTTTATGTGCAAAATATTTAGTAGACGGAAATGTACAAAAACAGAAGATCCAGTAAATGAGATTTGTAATAGCAAATCTAAAAAATCATTGTCAATAAAAAATTAAATAGGTTGATATAAGAAAATGTTACTTATATGTATTACTCTAACGCACATGATTATACGATTGTAAAGTTTTATATCTATCAGAAAAAAAAAACATTTTAAGTAATTAGTTGGAGAAAGAAAATGTAAGGTCTAGTGAAAAGTACTTGTCGGAGAGCCCAATTTTAGAAATATTAAAATAATAACACTAATTCATGATTAATTTCTACAAAAGTGATTCCGAATCCCATTATAACACAGAACATAATTGCAATAAGTATATCACAATTTTAAAGTTCATTTTTATCATCTGCACTTTGGGACTCATCTAACCAATAAGATTTATCTGTTGTTAATTTTTATGTGATAACTACCATTGAGTGGATAGACATTTACTAACAAATACTAAATAAATTTGTAATAATAATACGTAACTTGAATAATAACATTCAGTAAGGTAGCATATATTCAAAAATAAAAAGAATACATTTTCAAACCGAGATATTAATTATTTCTATTTTACATATATGAGGAATAGGTTTCAAGACGTATATCAAATACAAAGGATAAGATAATTTGATTTTTTTTCATCAAACAGTTTTCTTAGTAAACTGCAATTACTGTATTTTTAAAAACAACTTTAAATCTGATGCTTGGAGGTGATGTGTCTGCGCCAGTCATTCCATTAAAAAGAAAGTGGGGGTCAGATTTCACATGATAGATGCTTCTTTAATAAATGACATTTGCTCATGAAAGGTTGTGCCATTACTGTGTTAGCTTTTATTTATTTATTTATTTATTTTTTTACATGAGTCTGAATCAATTTAGTAACTAGTTAAACAAAATTCAGACTTTTTTTAGAAAAAAATTGCATTCTTTTAGGGTTGCGTTAGGTAATTTTTCACAATTTTGTGACAATGTCAAACAAAGTCAATATAACCTCACCTGCGATTACTAAGCCTGGCTTATGACAGATTTAAAAGGATGAGGCATTTTGATTGACAGTATAATCCTTAATTGTCTTTGTTTTCTAAAATTTTACTCTTCGTTAAAAGCAAGAGATATCAACACTTATTTTTTTCAATAATCTCATATAATTCATTAAAATAAGATTATTTATCTTTAGTTAGATGCAAAAGATATGCGATTTAGAAGTTTGTTTTTTTAACTAGTAGTACGTTTTAATACTTTCAAATAATACTAAACAAAAAAGGCACCTGATGGGAGGAAGGGGGGATGGAGATAAAGGGAATATCCTTGGCTTATTTAAATATACGGAAATTGTGCAAATATTTGCATTTGACTATTGATCGACTCTGATCAGTCTTAAAGTTTAGATTATTCGACTGTTTTTTAAATAAAGTTTTAAATCTACAGTTTAGTAAATGAAATTTATCACTTATTAAATATAAAAATAATTTTATTATTTATTATAGAGAAATTAAAACTAATTTATAATTTTATTATTATTTCAATAGTTTGGGTTTTCAAAATACGTCAAATAAATGAATATACTGTTGCGTTTAAAAAGTTAATAATTAGGATACTTATTTCATCTAATCAATTCTAAATGCTTTGTGTAGTTGATATAGATCGGCTAATAAGCAGATTTGAACTAGGCTCTGGACATAGCTAATGGATAGATTAACCATGTCATTTTCTTAAAGTTTTTGTCGAGGTTTTAAAGGAAATTGTTTTTTTTTTTTAATCAACTCGTTCTAATACTAGTTATCATTTTAATAATAATTTTATAAGGAGTTGCCTAAAATTAATAAAAAGAATTATAGCTCCATTCATAAAATTAAAACTAAATATTGGAGTAAGCATCGGGACTAGATACTGGTCACAAATGATTTATGCAAAAAAAAAAAAATAATAAAAGTCAAAGAATAAATATGAGAAATATATTTTTTCCAAATCAGAATTTGAACTAAAACAAACATTATTGTTAAGTTATTTTTAGGTTCATAAAGATAAAATTATAAAAAGAAATATTTCAACAATTTTATTTTGCCAATAATTACTAACCATCTCATCTATAATTTATATTTCACTCAAGTGGAATTATTTTGTATAAAAAAGAAAAAAAATCTTATCAAAGAATATTACTAATTAAAAAACTGTGATTAAATTTTAATTTGTAACATAAGTATTAGGAAGATAATTATAATTTATTTTAGGCTATCAATGGTATAAATTTTTAATAATTTTTCTAAAAAAAAATTATATATACATGTATATATACATACGGTTGGAAGTGTTTGAATTTGTAGCCAGACCTTTCTTAAGCCTGGAAAAGCAAATACCATATTTGCAATCAAACCGCCATGTATCATTAGAATCATAAGTTATACTAAATAAAAATAGATTCCACCATAAAAATGATTTGCAGAAATTTCTTGATTAAATTTTTATTATCATTTATTAAAAACGATATGTAATGGATTGAAGAAATTTTCAAACACTGTAGTAATTAAATGTGTATATTGAAAGATAAAATGTTTGGTGTATAGATTTAGTTATCTTGAAGTTTAAATATTAATAATTAATGATGTAATAATAATAATAATAATAATAATAATAATAATAATAATAATAATAATAATAATAATTTTGAATAAAAGTAATTAAAAATAATCCTATAATCAGTATTTTGAAAGTCATATAATATCTAAGCATTACAAATGACTGAATGAACTCTAATCCATGGACTTTTTTCTCTTGAGATCATAATCCTGTTCTACCACTGTACTAAACTGTGCAGGGCATATGATACTTTGACATATACAAGGAAATCACACTTCCTTTGAATGTTTTAAGAATTCCAATTTACAAAATTCATAAAAAAATTTACAATATAAATGTATTAAATAGCATCCATAACACAATATACTCTTTTAAAATCATATAAGTAAAGATATAAAAACCAAATGATTCCCAAGATGCATTTCAAGCTGAACCAGAACTCATCAGTTGGCCCTGATCCATATCTCTCATATATGTATCATATGTACAGTATTTATCAATAATAAATTGTTGCATTTTGAAACTACAAATATCAAACTTACTCCAGCCACAACATTGACACCATCCATTCTAGATAAATATAATAATGATTACCCCTAATCATTTATTAAAATAGAGATTGCCTCTAGCTCAGATATAAACTTTAAAACTCAGTTCATCATCATCATCAAACATTATTAATCCACTTCAGAATAAAGGTATCTCCAAGTTTAATCCATCTTCTCTGACCTCTAGACCCTTTTTTAATACTCCTGCACACTTTTTTAGTTCATCCAACCATCTCACATGTGGTCTCTTTTTAGGTCTTTATTAATCTTTTGGAATCTAGATTATTATTTCAACCGTCCATCTATTATCATCTCTGCTAGCAATATGTCCAGCCCAACTTCAGTCTTTTAATTAATTCAATGATGTCTCACCTGTTTATTCTCTTAACTATGTATTGCATTTTGATCTCTTCTTGTTACTCATAACATGTATCTCTCAATATTTCTTTGAGTGGTTTAAAGTATCTGCATTACTCTTCTATTAAGTGTCCAAGTCTAATATCCATAAGAAAGAAGCTGTTGAATACATTTATTAAAAATCTTCCTTTTCAAATGCATAGGCATATTTCCTTTCAATATTAAGTTATTTCTATCGAAAGCACTCCAACCAAGTTCAATCCTATGATTAATTTCAACTGTTATGGTTCCATCTGTAATGATAATCTGACAAAGGTATGTACAGTTGTTAACTTCTTCCAATTTATCATAATTAAACTTTATTTACATCTTTTGAGAAAATCCATTGAACATTACTTTAGTCTTTTTAACATTTATCTTTAATCCTACTTTCTTACTTTCATCTGATAACTCTTGCAGCATTTCCTGAAGCTATGAAACATTATTTGCAAAAACAACTACATCATATGGAAAATCTGAATGACTTAAATAATCTCCATTTACATTTACTCCTTTATTCCCATTTAATCCACAAAATACTTCTTGCAGCACTGATGTAAAAAGTTTTGAAGATATGGAGTCACCCTGTCTTACACCTTTCTCAATGTTAAACTTTCTAGTATTATTATGTAGTCTAATTGTTGCTGTTGCAATTTTATAAATATTGTTAAGAATATGACAATATCTTGATAATCCAATACTTTAATCACTGAAGAAATGCTTATAGAAACAAATGCTTTTTCATAGTCTATAAATCCAAAGCATGATGGCAACTCATATTCATTTGTTTTTTCTATAGCTTCTCTCAATACTAGGATATAATCTACTGTAGTAAAACCACTTTTAAATCCAGCTTGTTCTTTTGGTTTGTTGAAATCCAATGTTCTCTGTAGAGGAATTGTAATTATCTTGGTAAAAATTTTGTATAAAACTGATAAAAAACTAAAGGATTTATAATTTCTAATATCTTCTTTATCACCATTTTAAAATTTTAATACTGCATTTTTCCAATTATCTGGTATATCTTTATCATTTAGACATTTGGTATATAACTTTGCCATTTTTTTTCTATTTTTTCACCTGCTTTTAATATATGGATAATAATTTCATCATTACCTGTAGCTTAATATTTATTTACAAAGTAAACATGCACATGGAATGTTTCAGAGTTTTTTTTCATTATGTGTAATATCATCCACATATTAAATAACATCCACACTTCCACACATTCTTTTAAAATTATATGAGTAAAGATAGAAACAATCGCTAGTTTAATAAATAATTATTTCAATTCATTACTGTATTTATTAAAGTGGAATAGTGTAACTATTGTGAGTGAAGCAAGGTTGACACTTATAGATCAAAATATAAAAAAAAATATTATTGATATATGAAAGATGGTGATCTGTGCTAACTGATGAATGCTGGTTTAACATAAAATGCATCTTGGGTAATTTGCCGTTTATGTATTTTTAGTAATATGATTTCAAAATCAAGTGAGGTTATGTGAAGATTGTTTAGTATATTTATAAGTGATATTGCACATGGATAAATGTGAATAATTCCAAGAGAGTGTTTAATTTAAAAAAAAATCAGATATATTAATTTTTAAATGATTAATCTGAGCTAAAAACAATATCTAATTTAATAAATTTTTAATAATAATCATTACAGTATTTGTCTAGTTTGGATCATGCGAATGTTGTGGGTGAAGTAAGTTTGACATTTGTAAATCAAAATATAATAATTTATTTTGCATTATGTATGATTAAATTTCATTGAATTATAATTATATTATCATATAAATGAATTCATGAGATGATTTTTTAACAGTTCACTACTTGCTGCTAATCATATAAAAATATCAAGATTCTTTTTTTTTTTTTTATATGTCAAATGCATTGACTGGGAAGCAAACCCGGGCCAGCTGCTTGGAAGGCAGCCATGTTAACCACTAGGCCACCAATGCATTGACGAGATCTGGAATTTATCTTAATCAACTTTAAATATTAAATTCTATATAGATTTTGGTAAAATAAAACAACTAAGTATGCCTGAAGATGAGTATCTATTTTACTCAACTAATCTTTATTAAAATTATTTATGGAATAAGTTACACAGATTAATTCGCCCTAAGATGCACAACCTTTAACTTGATGCGAGCCAGTTGAGAATTTAAAAAAATTTGGTGAGCCACAATTATATACTGCATTTTTCATATTACATTTATAAACATAATTCACAAACTAAAAAAAAATGGTGTGATATGTTAAAAAGAAAAAAAATGTAAATACATTTTATTTATATTTATTTATTAAAAATTTGGTAACATACATATAAATTACAATTACAGGAAAAGTATATTTTAATTATTTTATTTAATGTGAAACCCACTGCATATTTCTTGCAAGTTTATTGTATTCTGGTACATATGATGTTATGGCTAAATTCATGCAGTCATTCAGATGTTCGTTTGTTATCCTGGATCGGAACTTTAATTTTAACAAATTCATTGTTGAGAAACCACTTTCACAAAGATAAGTTGATACAAAACAGGAGTTTAGCCATTGAAAAGTTTTTTTAAAAGTGGATATTTTTTCTCATCTATGAGTACCCAAAGTCTGTTTGTAATATTATTGTTTTTAATTGTAGATCAGATTGAAAATCAATTATTTCCATTTCCAGATCAGTAGAATTTTTATTTAACATGTTTGCAATTTGTTGTGACATTTCAGAAATATTAGTATTAACAAATGGATTTGAAATGAATGAAGCAATGGGCTGTATTTTATAAAAATCAGAAAATCTAATTTCGAAATTATTTTTAAGCTCGACGAGATTTTCAGAATATGTCATTGTGTCAATGTCCTTATATTTCTTTGTGCAATTTTCCAAATTTGTAAAGTGGCAAAAGTTACATTCCTCTATTTGGGATATCCACAAATTTAGTTTTGATTTAAAAGCATTGATACATTCAATTAATTCAATAATAGTTTTTTTTTCTTTACTCTGAAGTTCAAGATTCAATTTGTTCATTTTTGTTATATCTGTAAGAAGTGCTAAATCAGATAACCAGCTATGATTATTAAGTTCTTCATAAGTTTTTTTTCTGAAATCTAAAACCTGCTTTATTTCTGGAAGAAGCTCTAAAAAGCATTGTAGGACTTTTCCCTTACTAAGCCATCTAACTTCCAAATGTAAAAACAAAGTTCCATACTCAGCATCAAGTTCATCAATCAGTATTTTGAACAATCTACTCTGAAGTGATCTGGCAAGAATGGAATTTACAATTTTCAAAGCAATTTTCATCACATGTTCATAACATAAAACTTTTGTACATAATGCCTGTTGATGTATGATGCAATGGCAGGTAAAAAAGTTTGGAAATTTAGCATCCTTCTTACAAAATGTGATGAAACCAACACCAGAACCAATCATGGCAGGTGTTCCAATCTGTTGTTATGGACACACGTTTTTGATGTGGAATGTTAATTTCAGTTAAATGACTTTTTATAACTTGGTATATGTCCACTCTGCATGTATTACTTTTTAATGGCAAAACTGATAGATCTTCTTTCACTGAGCAATTATTAAAGACCATCCTTATAAAAATATTTACTTGAGCTACATTGCAAATATCTGTTGATTCATTGCATTGTAAACTTAAGAAAATGCATTTTTGTAAATCAGTTTTTACTTTTTCTTTGACATTTTGAGACATAGCTTCTATTCTACGAGTGATAGAATTTCTGGAGAATTGGACATCCTGAAAAGCTGACAAAATTTCATTTTTATTTTTGGCTTCTTGAAATAAAATCTCTGATGCAGCAAGCATTGCTTATTTTATTATGTTGCCATCCTCAAAGGACTTTTTTATGAATTGCAAGTATATGTGCAATCTTAAATGATGCTACTGTTGTTGGACAACTAATGCATTTTTCAGTTCTTTCACTTTACATTTTCTTAGATTGCTGTCTGAAGGATAATCAGTATCATATTTATTATGAAGGTTTTAAAATGTCATTCAATGTTGCTTTTCTTCCCAACAGAAGCCATTGATCTGCATATTAAACAAATACATTTATTCTTAAAGTTTATGAAAAAATATTTTTCTTCCCACTCGTCATTGAAAATGTAATTGTAGGTACGTTTTTTTCTTTTTTTCCGGCTCATATGTTGTCATGAATAGGGAGCTAAAAAAAATAGAATTACAAAATTTAGAAGAAGTGACTATTTTTTATGCCTGTGTGAAACACAAAATACTTACTTCACTCACAACTTCAAAATTTGTTCTGTGTTCACTGTCATGTCTCATGTGTTTCATGCAAACTACAGCCCACAATTGATGGTAGTGCTGTAAAGTAGCATGTCAACTGTGCAACATTCTGAGAACGAGAAATGAAACCAATGAAATTTGTGTATTTCAAATACACTTCTTTCATTAGACACTGTTATGAATCAGCAGTTTTGTTTCATTCCCATTATCATTTGTATTGTAAAAATATTTATTTTTTAGTGTGTGTATGTGGCGTCAAGGTATATAAAATATTTTATCAATTTTTCTTGAAGAGTGCAATGTGAGCCATATTAAACAGTTGCATGAGCCACATGTGATTCATGAGCTACAGGTTGGGCATCCCTGATTTATCCCATAGGTTTTATATCAGTGACAAATCTTTTTTAGGAATATACTAGAAATAAATTTTATAAGCACAAATCAAAAATAAAATGGATGGCCAAAGAGTTGGAGGGTGAAGAAGATTGAAGCCTGTCCATTAAAGTTTGAAGATTTGTTATCTTAATATAAATTTAGCACTGATTATATATATATATATATATATGTGTGTGTGTGTGTGCAAAATGATCAATACCAACTGATGAGGGCTGGTTCATCACAAAATACATATAATTAATATCATTTATTTTTTCAGATGCATGTTGCCATGTGTATCAGTTGTATAGGATGGAGTGAATATCTGTAGGGAGCTTGAAAGTTTGGGTTCAAATCCCTTTAAATTATATATATATATATATTAACAATTGAATGTTTTAAAGACTAACATGGATAAATTGATAAAAAACATCAGGCTGAAAGATAAATGCTGTATGAGTACGTGTAATATATATATACATCCAATTGGACTAAAAGATTTAAAAACTGAAAAATTTACATTTTATGTTATTGTGCTAAAAATTATTTCCATTAATGCAATTTTAAAAATGAAACAAAAAAAATACAATACTTTCTAATAACCAATCAGTATTTTTTCAATAAACATTATAAAAAATTCCCACAGGATAAACAATTTTTTCATCTGTTTATATAATACAGAAACAATGAAATTATTCATCTATGCCAAAATCATTAACAATAACAAATGAAAGCAAAAATGCAGTGCCAACATTGAATGTCATTTTAAATCTGATTTTTATGAAGAAATTAAGCAAATTTTTAAGTATAATTCAGAAACTTAATCCTAAAACCAAAGCTTATTTTTAATAAAAATGAAATTATTAAATTATATAAGACCACGGCTTCTAATATCAGATTGCTAAATTATTAAACATGGTTAATTTAATATCCCATAATACATTTTATAAAGAATTTAATTTTTTCTTTAAAATGTGTAAAATTCAGAAATATTTAATACATATTTTCCAAAATCAAGCAAAAACAAAAAGATTCTCCATTCAAAGTTTATTTTCAGTGAAATAAAATAGATCAATTTTATATAGTAGCAAGTTTGTATGTCACTTTATATAACAATAAATCAGTCAAGATTCAATAGAAAACATGATTAGATCCAGATTCATAAGCTTTTTATAAATTACTCATAAAGTATGTTACAAATTTCTATATAGTAAATTTAAAAAGCAAAAAAAAATATTATTTTCTACATTAAAATTAATTTAGAAAAAAAATATAAAATATGTTAATAGTTTTAATGTGTGCACAAAATTACATCAGCCACTTAAGGTGAAAGATGAAGTCAGTAGTATCTACTATATATAATTACATAGAATTTTAATTTATCCTTAAGTGTATAAATGTGTATTTATTCTAACAGCCAAAATCAAAACATTTGCAATTGTAAATCAAAAATTTCTTCTAGAAAAAATTAGTGGCAGTTTTCACTCTTATCCAAGATTACATAACTAATACTGCGTAGAAATATGTTCTCAAAATACATTTCCTCTTTATAAAAAAAAGTTGACGTATTAAAAATCATAAAAGTTTACTCATTAATAATTCTTGGCATTCTACAAAGTATAAAACTAAAATGTTCAATTTTTTCTCCTAATTATTATTATTATTTTTTATATGTCAGAGCTTTGACCGGGAAGCAAACCTGGGCTGGCTGCTAACACTAGACCACCAATGCTTGACCTAATTATTTATCTCCAAAATGCAAACATATAAACGAATTTTGTGCAACAATCATTTTTATATATCACTATTATTTTCTTTTTCTTTTTTTAAAAAAAAAACAAGGAAAATTTTATTATAACTTTATATTATTTAGTAGAGCAAAACTTGTACTGAATATAAATAAAAGTAAGACTTTAAAAGTATTGTTTTAATAAATTATTTTTTTTTAATACAAGTCTTTGTAAATCAAACATTTAAATAGTGCAACATCATTTGAACTTCTTCCTCTTAGAAATGCAAAACTTCTTTATAATCAAGTAAATTGAATTTAAATTTATTTAATTTACAAGGTATAATCACTAGTAAGTTGCATTTAAGTTATGCTAATATATCATCTTTAATTTTTGAATATTTTTCATTTTGTTGTTATAATTACAGGATTGTATTAGAGTTGTTTTGTGTTTCTCAAAAAATTTTAAATCTAAATTAAAGTTTAAATCCATATTTTTTATCAATAGTCTATTAATAATGAAGGCAAATTATCGAATGTGATGAGGGGGGGGGGAGGGGGTGAGTGGGATATATTTTTTTTTATTGATTGAAAATCTGTTGCAATAAATTGGACTATTTTATCAACATTCTAAATAAAAAGAGCATAGACTTAAGAAGCAAAGTGATTGGAAACAATATAAAATATTTTAGGGGAATTGATAAAAAGTGTTGATCTGATAAGGATTGAGTAAGATGCTGGAAAAGAGTGCTCAATAGATCATTAAAAATGCAAAAAATAATATTAATAATAAGAAATAGAAAAATTAATAACTATAAATGTTCTATATTATTAATGTGGATGAAAATAATAGTTAAATTAATTATAAAATTAAATGTCAACATGGTAATTTTGATAGATATAATATTGACGAAAATATGACTGTTTTTGAAAATATGTTTTACACATATTTCCTTATAAATGTGAAACTTGGCATTTAATAGATGAATAATAAAAAAGCTATAGAAAAGTATCTATTTTAAGATTATGAATGAGAAATTAATTTTCTGAGAAAATAAACAAGTATTTCTGACATATTACAAATATTAAAAAAATGAAGCCGAACAGAACTAGACATGTTGCTAGGAAACAGAATAATGGTTAAATATATTTATGTTTTGAATGAGTATGTTTATAATTATAAGTGTTATACATTTATTGTTGAATATGTTTATGATTATGAATGATATATATTTATTTTCATTACTTACAACAATAAAATAATTTTTTGCTAATAAGCAATAATAATAAGAGTCATGATAGAATATAAAGATTGAATTGCATTTATTTATTTCTTAATATGTTCATACTTTCTGAATTTCCTGTGCATTGTTTCTATACTTAAATATCATATAATGAATAATATTCTCATCTTTTTAAATATATTCTTATAAAATAATATATAAAAATCAATAAACCTCCCCTCTTTCTATTTCATTGCTTTAATAGTAAAGAGTTGGGAAAGTTCAAATGTTTATTATTATAGAAGTTTTAATTTTTGATATTACCATTGTAAATAATGAAGTAAAACCCTCAGAGGTATAATATACTTTTACTAATGGAGATGGCTGCATCATATTTCAGTTCTATTTTTTATGTTAACATACCAGTTGAACAAATCATATTATATGAAGCTTTCTTACTAAGAATTTCAAGATACCCATTTGCTGATTAACAATAGTTAGATAGTTGAATTTGATAAGAGCTGTTTATTTAAATAAACCTCATAGAAAATTCTTCCAGATCTAGTGTAAACATCATATTATGTATATGCCAAGATAAAACAGAATATAACAAAACTTTTTGTATGATTTGATCTATAATTCTTTAATGTTAACACTGATGATTATTAACAGTGATGTTAAGACAACCAATGCTAGGGTAGTTGTACAATAGATGGACATTTTAAAATAAAGAATCCATTTCTATTTTCTATATAAGGTGTAGTTGAGATGGAAAATTTCAAAAATCTTTCATCAATTAGTTTCTGAAAATTTAAAACTCTATCATTTGTAAATTTTGCTCTCTTTGAGACAAATGATTTAAGATGTTATAAAAGTCTAACAATACCCAAAATACATTTCTGAGAAATTAGCTTTATCAGTTGATTTTGATCATTAATTTCTTCTACAAATGATATCATCATTATCATTATTATTTTTGTATCATATTTTATTATGATTTGGGTCAACTAATGAAGTTTGTAAACAGAAATGTATCTTGGGATCATTAATATTTTCTTATTCCTTAAGTTCTTTATTTGAAAAAAGAGAAATATTGAAAGTAAATTTACAAATATAATATATTTAATGATAGGCTATGGAAAAAAAGAAAAATTAAAATAAGTCTTCTTCTGAAGATTTGTGATGTTTGTATTTTAGTTCTATTTATATCTTAGATTATTTCCATCATCTCATATTAATGTCTTTAGAAAAATTAAACTTTATGTAAATTTTAAATTATATTCAACTGTTAGTAATAGCATACAGGCTAGTACATGCACAATGTTTCAATAAGAGAGAAGAAGAATACATTATGAAATGTTGTGCATATACTAACCTATGTACTACTACTAACAGTTGAATGTAATTGAAAATTTAAATAAGTTTAATTTTTTTAAAGACATTCAATACTAAATATTACAGGATAGAAATAGTTCAATATATAAATAAACTTAAAATAATCTAGATGTGATTTAAGTTTATAATAATATACAATTCTTTAACTTAGCTTAATGTCTGCATCTGAGCTAATGTTATTATTACAATCTCTAGCCTAAAAAAAATTAGTAATCACATTGTTAGTTTTATCCAAAAGATAATAATCATCATATTTTTTTATTATTAGGCACCATTAGGTCACAATCACCTGATAAATCATAGACTTCGTATTCAATTTATTCACAAAAGTTTTAGGAATAGACATTAGAGGAAAAAACATGTAAACAAAAGTATAAAAAAATCTAACTTCTAAAATAAAATAAAAAAACACTATACAAATTTCCTTTGTGAAGCTTTCCTTAGTGATGGGAAAGTAAAACTCCGAATATACTTCAATATAAGTTGAGAAGTATAATCAAAACAGAAAAGATTATACTTAACTATTGCATCTCAGACTGCCATGACCATACTAACTATTTCGGAGCCTACAAAATGCATTTCTTGAATACATTCGTTCAACTGCTAATTGGCATTTTGCGAATGTAATTACTTTTACGTAAAAAATATTTAAAAAATTGTCTCTCAAGTAACTGTAAGTTGTAAATAAGCCTATTTATGCGATTCTCATTAGTTTATTCTTTTTTTTTTTTTTTTGGAAAAACAACTCATTATATACATATAAGGTCACACAGAGACTTTTTTTTTTTTTAAAAAGTCACTTCTAATCAATAGTTTAGGAGCGACTAGATTTTGATTAATTGTTGAACCTTGATTGATTTATAGCTTGGACATGCCATTAACTTTCATTTAATTAAAGAGTTTGAAAAGCTTTGTATTGGCTGTTAATGTCATATGTCTGTGCAGGGTGGTCTTCGATTTGTCATTACTTATAAACTGATTTGTAATCATGGTTTCAAATCATCATTGATTTAGTGCCTTAGTTGGATTTTTTTTTTTTTTTAAATGTATATTTAGAATGTACATACTTTAGTTATGTAGATATATATTACACATAAATGCAATTTATATTTATCACAATATTTTAAATAAGTTTGTATTTTTTGAATGTCGTTTTCAATGTAAAAATGAAACAATACTTAATGTAGTACGTTTTAGCATCAACATATTAATTAGCGATCACATAATAAAAAAAATGGTTTTCAATTTACTATTACTAATAATTATATACAAATTGTAAAAGTTTTGAATTTTTAACTGTCTTCCTTAATAGATGCGTAAGAAAAAGATTTCGATTGATGACTGTACTAAAACAAAGAACGTAAACACGCAGATCAGCATATAAGCAGTAATAACAAAAGAAAATAATTATATACTTATAATTTAATATATAAAAGAATTAGAACTTATTTTAAATTGACATGAAATATTTGTTTAATAAATTAACTAATTTGTAATTCATTTGAAAATAAAAATTACTATTTGTATCAATCAATATTTTCGGTCTACTAATGACAAAATTTAACAACAAAAAGATGGTGTGAACGCAAAACTATCTATATATAGTGATTTAACAAGTCCTTACTATAATTTCAATATTAGATAAAGTTGGCACAAAATCTTTTATTTGCTGAATTTGCTTAATATCATTATCATTCCCAAAATAAGAATTTATTCTGCTAACAAAAATAAGCCAGAAATAATATTATAATTATTAAACTTATTAATTTTTTCTATATATATGAACTTTTAATAAGTCCTAAATTTAAACCTAGTGAATTAAAATATGCATCTTGATAACCTTTTTACTATATATTAAGATTTTGCTTAATATTTAGACAATTGTTGGTGCAGGAATTTTCAAATTCAGATATAAAGAGAAGAAACATTTAAAATTCTGTATGTCAAACCAAACAAAGATATTTTTTTCCATATATAAGTAGATATTTTCATTGATTATGCTTATTGAAAAAGCAAAATTTATAAGGTAGTCTTTTATATGGCACATTATACCATGAGTTGATTTACTTCACCATATTTTTTTACAAAAATAATAATTTCACCATTAATTCAATAAAATTGACATTCTGAATTTAATATTATGAAAGTCATTCAGTTATCTCACTCTTAAATTCACTATTCACAATATCTAAATGGTGACTTTATATGGCAACTGTTTGTGGCAGTTTACAGATATAGTCTCATATGGATTATCATATGAAGACACAAATCCATATTTTATATAAAAAAAAATTATATTTACAAATTTTTTCCCATGCCTGTTTCTGTCTCTTGCCACCTGGCATTGAAAACAATGTGAAAGATTCTGTCAAATCTGATAAAATACAAGACTATCATTTGTGATTCAGATTCTTTGGCATATTCACTGTCTTTGACTGACTTCTACAAATATAATGTGCTTTTATTAGCCCTATCCATCTCAAGAGTTAAATTTTTAATAAGAAATTATCAAATGCACTAGTACTACTGATACTCATTACAAAGATGAAATTAAGTAATAATGGGCATTTAATAAAAGATGAAATTAGTAAATTGTGCAAGTAAGGATATTCTCCAGGGTTTATAGTGCTGATGTATATGAATTAAAAGATAAACAGGCTGATTGTTAGGTCATGTTACATAGCATAATGTGTAAATTTTTGCATTAAAATTTTAAAATATATATCGGTATATAAAATATTAATTTCCCCCTTTGTTTGTGATTGTAATTCAAATTTGCATACGTTTGTTCATTTGCATAATGAAGTGGGTTTTTTTCTTCTTTACAACCTAGAGCTATTATTATGATGAACTTCAGCAAAAGCACACTCATCTTTTGATTATAAAAAAGAGAGAAACTACTTCATTACATAAAACAAACATATGTAAATTTGATTTTGTGAATAAAAATAAATCTAATTATTTACTTCTATTTTAAAATTTTGAAATTTAGCACTTCCCTTAAAAAAATTCACAGCTTCCAGTTAGTGAAGTTCTGATCTATATCATGATCTGCAGAAAAATAAGTAAATATATTAACTTTTACATGCATGCTACATTTAAAGACCCTATGATACATGTATATATATATGAATGCAATTTTAATTTCACTTTATTGTTTATTTGTAACAAATTTAGTATGCCTGGCAAAGTGTGTTAATTTTCTTTTCTTTTGTTTACTGCACTTTCATTACTGAATACCATAACCGAAATCATATATTTATGCATTTGTGTTTATGTGTGTATATTTAATAGTTTTATCGACATCAGTACAACAAATAATAATTACTAGATCATCATTATTATATAAATTTTGTTCATATTTTGGAAACTTATTTAGGTAATCCTGGAGCTAAACACCAGTCTCCTCCCCTTCTTAATAAATAGATATGGTAAAGTATAACATATATAAAATATATGATTTTATTTAAGAATGAAAAAAGTAAAAACAAACAAACATTTTTTTGAAATATGCCATATATTGAGATAATAATACTGAATGTGTGAATTCTAGGCGATCAACTTGATATATAAATTTGTAATAATAATGATGATAATAATAATAATAATAATCATTTTTATTGAATTTAGAAAAGCAAGTAAAATAAGAATTGCTAAAAAAAGAGAAATAAGTGAATTATATTGAAATAGTTATAAACAATTTATATAGTAGTAATTAATTTAATAAAGATTAGTCATTTTAGCTGTTAAATAATTAGCATTAGTTTATGACTTTATGTACGCAAAAAATATCATTTATTTACAATAGATAAACATATTATTTATATAATGATTATTTATTTATCAGATCCCCCCCCCATGTGTCATAGCATCAGCCGGGAAGCGAACCCGCTAACCCGGGACAACTGCTTGTAAAGCAGCTGTAGCTGACCTCGCGATTTGTTATTTAGTATTCCACTTAATGCATAGAACATATGTAACTGAAATATACATATATTGCATTTTTTTCGCATATAAAAACTATTTAATTATTTTTAAAATGTTATTTAATAAAATTAAAATACAAAAAATTAGATATCGCTCTAAACAGAAGCTAATTTTAGACAGTGAATCCTGATCAATCAAGAAGTAAGTACAAGATGCAGACTATTAATTATTTACAAAAGAAGCGAAATTTATAACAAAATTAAATTGTTGGCTAAATTAATAAATTGCTCTCCTATTACAAAGTTTATATTTTGTTAGTAGCTTCCGAAATTAAAAATTTTTGAGTAATAGAAGGGAAGATTTAGAATTTTGCATATATGTTTCAAATGATTTTATTAATTCTTATATATATATAAAACATACATAGGATAGCAATGAAATCTGTAATAACTTACCATTAATGGTACATGGAATTACATATAATAATATATATTATTTATATTTCAATTTCTTACACAACTCTCCCTGTTATCATTATGTTTTAACATAGTGATGTTAATAGGTTAAAAGTATATGAACTATCTTGAAATTTGAATTATATAAATGGTTAAAAACTACATACAATCCTTATCAAAATTAACCAAATGAAAAAATAACTGCCGTAAAAGTAATGTACATCAAAAATAGTGAAGCATTTGAAAAAGAATGTAGCTGTCCAATTATATAAACATAGAAAAAACACATTCATTTTATAAAACAATTTCAAACATAGTACAATAGTAATTGTCTTCAATAGACAAAGAAAAATAAACTTTATATCTTTTGAATATAAAATTTAAATTAAATTATTTTACTTCTATAATTTCTACATTTATTCTTCCACTAAAACTTAAAAAAAAAAAATCAAAAAAAGAGAAATGTTAAGATGATAATTTCTAAAAAAAAGATTTTAAAATTCATTTCGAAAGGAAACCTGTTCCAACTAATTTTATATTCTATTCATCTGAAAATGGAAAGCATTTTATCAGTACACCAGTTAGTAAAATTTGCAGTAAGTTTTATAGTAACAAATGCTGTCACCAATATTACTTATGACCCAAATCTATGAAAAGTAAAGTTGTAATTTCAAAAGATTTTTTTCACTAAAATCTATTAATGTTTTTACTTTTGCCAAGAAAAAAAAATACTTTAAACAAATATATATATATAAAATTAGAAGCAAATCAAATTTCAAAAATTCCAGTTGTCAAAATATTTTCATTAGTATTATTAATATAAAGAGAAGTGTCATTTTATACAAATGAAAAGAAAATTTATAAAGTAAATGTACAATTCCATGGATTTCTGCATTCTAATCATCAAAAATTGTTATTCCCGATAAGTAAACTGTCCCCTTTACTATGAAAAAAAAAGATATATATAATGTTTGATTTCAAATAAATAAAGTTCTAAACAATTGTAATTTCTAAATAAATTATATTTTCTGACCTACTTAAAAAAAGAAAAAAGACCAAAGTAAGGTATTTCACAAAAGTTTCTAAATAAATATAAAGACTTTAAATTGATTTTATTATTATTTCACTAATATGATTTATCCATCATGATTATATGATTTGATTTAGTGTATGTTATACATGTAAACAATGACAAAAATATTTTACTAATTGTTTAAAAATAATATGTATAAACTAGTAGAAAATATTAATGAACATTTATTTTTATGTTCATACAGATATTTAAAATATCAAATGAAGTGTTTTATTTAATATATAAGTGAGTTCGAACTGATGTAATTATTATTTCTTTTAATAAAGAGATTCAAAGTTTAAAATGAATATACCTTAGAATAATATTAACTTACATTAAACTTTAACTAATATACAATATTTTGCACAAAATAATAAAACATGTATATCATTATGTTAAACAATGTAATTAATCTTTAAAATATTAAAGCCAAATGTACTTTCAATGCAGTCACCAGAGTCACACCAAATATCTATTTTTTTTTTTAAAATTGTTATCTACCCCAATTCCAAAGTGTGTTCACTTACATACTATTAACTCTTTAATTTATAATGTTATTAGAATTAGAAATTTATTAAGCTTTTCTTAACTTCATTTTTCCTATCACTTGATTCATTACATACAATGCTAATTTTCTTAGGATAACAATTAAATTCAGAACTTTTCTCATGATTAAAAAAAGCAGAATTAAGTTGATAATTAATTTTAGCTGATAGCCATCCAATTGTGTATTCTATTGTATATGGGGGATTTGGTTGTTCAGCCATTTATTATGGTATATTTTACATTAGTTTATTTATGCATTTGAGGCAAAGTATTTTCCAAATATAGAAAACCTAAATCTAATTTTCAATTCTGCTTTCTTTAATAAGAGAAAAAGTTCTGGACATGATTTACTTTACTAATTTTATAGTTATTTATGTCTACAAAAAATGTAACTAGAGAACACTGTAGTTAGGTACCTTTTAATTTTTATTCTCAAAACCCAGAAATTTATCTCCAGAGCTATTTTTGTTTTGGCCTGAATAGTCAGATCATTTCTTTTCATGAATCTAGAATACCTTGATGTTGATATTGTAAAATCAGCAATGTCTCTATTAGTAGTTATCAGTCTTGCTTGTTGAATAATCATTTTTGTGAAAATTAAAAATCCGGAGTTTCTGTGGTTTTAATATCCAAGTTTTTAATTCTTCTTCTAAGTTTTGGCCATTTTGCAATTCCATGCCACAGATTATGTTTACTAGACATAAATTTTTGTAGATCTTCCTCTTCTTGTCATCTTTTTAATTGTTGATGACCCAAAATTCCTATCTGCTGCCCAATTTTCACATTCTTTAGCATAAGCAATCACTCATACCTTGAATGCAATATCATATTAAAATCTGCATTATTTTTTTCTATATTTTGCCAAGAAATCTCAAGATAAAATATCACAGAACATTGATAATGTTCTGGACAAATCTATCAAGCTTAAAGTTTAGACATTACAGCGCACTGTTGAAGTGTGATCAAGAATGTAGATATTAATGAATTGTAACCTTGAGATATCAGTGGATCTTAACCCTATTTTACTGGAATGCTCCCTCTTTCAAGTAATGATACATAAAATATATAATGCAATTTATAATCTTTACAAAACAGAAAAAATTATGGAAATGATTTATTCAAAACTACTGTTTTTCAAAAAGACAAAATGCAATATATGAGAAGGGAGCCAAAAATAACAAGAATTTTGCAATACAAAATATATTTATTTTTAGATACTGCAAATTAAATTTCTTTCAAAGTCTAGGCCATTTAATGCAATGTACTGGTCTAAATGTGTTTTTCACTTTTTGAAATAGTCTGAAAACACTTGCAAAGGAATGCATTTTAACACCTCCATCATTTTTTTCATCATGATTTTTAAGTTTGCAAAAAAAAAAGAGACTTTTTTTTATGTGCAAGATTAAAAAGTTGTCATACAGAGTGAAATCAGGAAAATGTGGCTGATGGATAAACTGGGTCATGCTAAATTTCATTAAAATATATTTACACTCAAGCTTTATATGCTAGCTATACTGTCATAATAAAACATGTTCTCTTCATTATGCCACAAAACAGGATGTTACATTTTACCACATCACACAAAAGTTTTAAAACTTGTAGATTTTAAATGCCTGATCATTATCAACAAAATCTGAGTAAACAATCATCATTTACATTTAAAAAAATAAGCATTGTCTTGACATTTGACTTCACTTATTATGCTTTTTTGAAATGTGGTTATTTTAGCACTTTTATTAAACAACATGTAACTTGTGCTTTTCTGGAGCAATTTCCATGTAAGCTCTTTCAAGCATTAATTGCAACTGTTTTCTCTGCTATTTTCTCTGAAAGAAAAGAGAATTTTATATTATTCCAACTTTTCATCCATTACAAAAATTGATAAATGTGCAAATGCACTTTATATAAAAATGTGCTACATGTGACCACGGTTTCACATCATGATGTCATTTGACAGATTGATGCAAAAGTTTCCTACAAGAGATATGTAGAAGCAGAAACATATATTATAATAGATGTGGCTATCAGAAAATGATTCCAGTTATTTTAATATAAACCAGAATTTTTAGACTGGCTGAAATTTCAACTCATAATTTTGGTTACTAACACATAAGACACATCCCATATTTTAGGCATATTTTGAGGGGGAAAAAGAAAACTCCATATTCCAGAAAATATAATAAGTTTTTGCAAATAGAAAAATCAAGTTATGAATAAAAAATTATATTTGAACTTTATTTTATCAATAAATAAGTAGTAAACAAATACACAAAATCCAGACATACAATCAAAAATATACACTATACAGCTTAAAAATTAATTAGGAAATTTTATTAAATACAAATATATTTTAATATTTATTTTAGGTAAGTTTACAACCTTCCAAAATTGCTGTAATTATATTGAGATAAAAGAAGTCAAATTATCAAAAATCATCATAATAATCAAGAGAGAAAGAATAAGAAAGAATAGATTGGATAATAGAAGTCAAATCATCAAGAAAAATAATAATCAAGAGAAAAAATAAACAAAAAAAAAAGAAATTTTAAATATTCTGCTATAATTTGATATTCATTTGTTAATTTAATATTCTAATAAAATTATATGTCTTCAAAATTTGAAACTGCTTAAATCTTATATTAAAAATAAATAATAAAAGTATTAAACATGCATTAAGGTTTAACCAATAAAAATCTATTCAAACAATGATTCCTGACATAAATATATTAGAATCAATTAAATTCTTCACCTAGAGAGGTATAATTAAAACTATAGGGTATAGTAGCATATGAGAACAACCACACATAAAAAATAAATATTTATTTAATTATAATCATTATATTTATTTAGTAGTATAGGGATTTTGTATATCTAGAAGAGAGATTGGTAAGAATAGATTTTTTTAAAAAACTCTTTTATCCAGTTTTATTATAAATCTGGTGAAACTCAAGTTTATAAACATCTAATTATGATTGAATGTAAATTCCCCATTTACATATAACATTTTAATATGGCATTCTTCAATGGTTTTTGATCGATTCTTTACTCTTGAGTAAATTTATATTATAATTTGATTATTATAATGTGCTAAATCTATGTAATAAGTGGAAAAGAGGTCTGAGTGAGATTTTACTTATGAAACATAATATGTATAGTATCTCTTTTGTTTTTGGAAAAATATGGTAAATATCTATTTGCAACTTAGTTTGTAATTTGATTAACCAAACTTATTATGCATATACAGTTGTTTGTTTCATTATATACATATATATATATATATATATTGTAACGATATATAAATATATCGTTACATTTATTTAAAATAAAAACTTAAAAGTTCGCAAATAAAAGGAAAAAACTAAACGCTAAAATTAAAATGTTTGTTAAACATATATAGATTCGCACAGATGCTAAACTTTAAAAATATTTTTTTCATAAACAAAAAAAAAAAAGTATCTGAACGTATTTTTTTTTTAATAAAAGAATACCAGATTGAAATATAAAAATATGTTAATAAAAAAATAACGTAAGTTAAAATAAAAACAGGTATTAATTAATTCCTATAATCTGTAAATGGAAATGATTGTTTATTAATTATCTAAAAGCTGTTTAATTAAAAAGTCAGATGAAAAGTTAGATAAGAGAAGAAAGAGATTTTAGCTTGACCAATGAAGCACTAAGCCTTGGCTCGGACCCTAACGAAAGTGATAGACTAGTGACATTTTGTTCATTGAATCCTTGTGGATAATATAAAAAGGGAAATACAGTTTTTTTCTGACAGTTCCAGCGTTGTGTGTTTGAGAGATGTGGTATGACGCACATACCACACTCTCTATAAAAAAAAAAATGAAAAGACTGTGATACCTTGAACCAGCTATTGCCTTCTCCAGAACATTACCTTCCAATGGAGGCATCACGGGAATTGAAAGCAGAGGCCGGGACTCCTACCATAAGCTATATGAAATGAAAAATTATTAAAATCAATTAAGAACTTTCGTCAAGTTTTATAAATCGATAAACAAGCCAACTTAAATGTTAAAAACGGAATCTTATCTGACTTTTGTAAGTTTTTAAATCAAATTAATAATGTTTAATTTTATATGTTTTCCGATTGATAAACATCATTTCCATTTTTTTTTTCCTTATTGTAAAGATTATTTAAATGTATGAAATTTAAGTTGTTTATAGACGCTTGCATGGATTCGTTTGTGGTTAATTATATTTTGGTTCTCATATTTGATCAAAATAAATAGACATTCGATAAATAATGATACCTTACAGTGAGTATCTAAAATGTATTTATTCGGATGTCTTTTAAGTTATTGGTGACAACGCAAGTATCTTATGGTGAATACTATTGGGTTACTTATAAGTTTCCCTCTGCGATTGTCGGTATCAATAATTTTGTATTTTGATCGTTTATGTTTATTTTGAAGTGTTTTTGACCGTGGAATTTATGTGATCGATCTATACCCAACATTTTTAAACAAATCTGTGCGAACGTATTTAAATGTTAAAATTAAGTCAGGCGTGAATGGCTATATAGTTTTGTAAAGTTGTATTAAGGGAGGGTAATCTTAGGTTATTCATTTCGTAGTTGAATTGGTTCAATGGATTGGATATATTTGTGTAATTAGTAGATGTAGTATGAGGTCCGCTACGGGCAGGATTATAGATATATGCCACACACCCTCTGTTTGCCTATGGATGGGTTTGTAAGTCGGCAGAAGATCGCAGTCCATTCCTATGGAGTTTTTTGTTTATTGTTCTACTTGCCAACAGATGTCACATTCCTGTTGGTGGAGAGTCAATGTCTTCTCTATTTCTACTTATTGTTCAGATGTACATTCCTGACAATATAGTATTTTGTGTTGTCGTATCATGCTACATTGAATACATGAATGTATCAGATGGATTGGCGCCAATTTGGTTGCGAAATTTGTTGCCTAAGGTTAAATCAGGGAAGAATATTTTCTTTTCAAATGCAGATCTATGTAGTCTATTCATACTTGACTATCTAAATAATAATTAAACTCATTGAAATTAGTTAAATGTAAAATTAAAAGTTAATATAAAAATCTAAAATGTTAAACTTATTCCTCAAAATTTAAATATTATTTTATATGTGCGTAAATAAATATTTTTATATGTTAATTTCTGGCAGTGGCTTTTACTCTTTGATATTTAAGATATAAAATTTATAGATTTTTATCTCTGCGTCTCCGCTGAGCTAGTGACTTGGGCTAACGATCGGAATATTTAAATAAAGTGGAATCTTAACAGCGCGTATCTGCCTACTCTATAAATTTTTCTAGGCTCAAATGCCTAGATGGCGCCCTTGTAGAGCAGATATTGTTTTTGCGGTTAGATTCGATCTTCACATTTATTTCGATCGTTATAATATATATATTGCACAAGATAGACCAATTATATGATTATGAGCACAGCATATTGATACTAAAGTTTATCATCTAATGATCATGTCACATGTGAGTCAATTATTATGTAATGAATGACCAATTGTAAAACTAAAGAATCTGTGCTAAAAATGCTCATGACCAACATTTTAGCCCTCTACCACAACATTAGTCAATAACTAGAACAGTATCGGAATTATCCATCATCACTGATTTACATATACTCATTAACTAAAATATGATTTCATTGAAGTAATATTGAACTGATTATAATTTCTAATTATAATCATTTTTACTTATACTTCTGGACTGATCATAAAGATAATGTTAGCTAACATAAAACAGTTTTATTTGTTTGAAGTTAGAAAATAGCAGCTTCTGCAGAATTCAAAATACTGATTCATCTATTCTATTATCTCTTAAACAATTATCTATCATAATAAGTTATTTGCAGTCTAACACAACATAAGAACACTAAAATACAATTAATTTTTTTGTGTCACAACAAATATAAATTTTAATATGTATTCTTTTGTGGCATTTAATTATCTTTATTTAATTTTAACTATAATAGAAAATTTTGATGAAGTCCTAAAAAATATTCAAATTGTTCCCATTTTTTTTTTTTGGGGGGGGGGGGATAGGGAATTGCAATAGAAAGATGTTTCTTAGTGTAAAAGGTTTTTTTTCTTTTTTAATATTTTAATACAAATATAGTATATATTCTTGAGATAGATGTAATTAAAGGGGATTTGAATACAGACTTTCAAGTTCTCTTCAAATGATGAGTAATGATGAATGCTGCTTCAGCACCAAATGCATATATTGGACACCATTTATCTATTTCACATGTATGTGGTAAAGTGTATCAGTTGTATAAGATACAATGGATTTTTTTCTTTTGTGTATATATATATATATAGAAGTATATGGTACAATATATATATATATATATATATATATATATGCACATTTTTTTGAAACTATTATATAACTGTTAATACTGCAGGTTTACTTTTACTTAACTATGTGTCATAACTTGAAATATATAAAATTAATAATTATTTCTAATATACCCACATGCATCTAATATTTTACTTTTGAATACTTTAACCTAATACTCATTGCTAAGTTGAATAACCTTACTTTTTTTAATCTTTATCTGATTGGTAGCTACATATAATACCACCATTATAATATATATATATATAATATAAATAAAATATCATTAATTAAAAAAAACTATTGTAATAACAATAACAGTAATAAATGTAATAGTAATTTACTATTATATTAAGTCTTTCAATCCACGGAAGTACTTTTGGTTAATTCCTTAACCCTTGTCAATTGCACTTGAGGAAGGTTAAGGAATTAACTAATAGTAGTTCTGCAGATTGAAAGACTGTACATATAATAATTAATTACCATTATATATATATATATATATATATATATATAATAAAGTTTAAACTTTATAATGTGATTTATTAATTGGATCTGTTATCGGCATTAGTCTAGTATGTGAAAATTGTGTAATTACTATTTTTATTTTTTAATATTTAAATTACTTAAACTAGATGTAATTAAAGGGGATTTGAACACAGATTTTCAAGTTTTCTTCATTCATCCACTCTATTTTATTTAACTGATACACATTATCACATACGTGTAAAAAAGATAAATTTAAAATCTGTGTTCAAATCCCCTTTATTTTTATATTAGTATAAGTTTGTAAAAAAAATAAATTTTTGATAAATTTGCCAGTAATTTTTAATATCACATTAATTTAAATAATAAAACAGAACTATCTGAACATATCTATGGTTATATTAAACAACAAATCAAAATCTTATTAGTGTAAAAACCTAAAAACTTAATTAATTTTAAAGAATATCAGACAGCAAAATGATTGAATTCTATGCTCACAGAATAAAAAAATAAAAAAGAAGTATGCTTTTATTTGCTTTTGGAAAAGCAAAAAAACAAAACAAAAACACAATCATTGTTAAATGTAAATCTTAGATGCAGCTTTTTATCAAAGCATTATTCAATATCACTATCGGAAATTACTACTTTTGGCCCAATTGTGAAAGTTTAAAATGAATTATTTGATTTATACACTTCCAATCTATCTCCTAAAAAAAGTAACTAAAGAAAAAAATCGACATAAATTATAAGACAGATTTGAAAATATTGGAATAAATTTTTAAAATTTGATTCAAAAAAATCAATTTTGTTTGAAAATGCAATTAATTTGAAAGTTTATGGGTAGTGTTCAATGTATTAGTTTACTATATCAATGTTCTGATATTCTTACCTTAACTGGAGTTTAAAAATCTTTACAAACAGCTAAAAATTTTCATATAAGATCAGAAGATGCACCACAATTTTGAATAATGAATACGTTATCTACAGGATAAAATAACGAGACACTATCATAAAACTCTCAATAAACAGCATCGAGTGTGGTCTACTTTGTCCTTTTTCAATATTTGTGAGGAAATATTTTAAAACCTCTCTGCAAAGCAGAGGATTTATATAAATTCATAAACACTAAATATTTTTCAAAAAATAAAACACAATGTCTACTAGCTATATTATTTATATATTTTTTGAAATGCTTTTTTTAACAGTAATTTTAAATCTGGAATTTATTTCGCAGTAAATTTTTAAATATTTGTTTTTGAAAATAGTAGGATACAGATTTTAAAAATCTTCTATTAGAGGGAACTAAAATTATTGTAAAAAAAAAAAAAGTTAAAAATTAGAAGGAAATTATTTTTTCTTTTTTCAGTGAAAAGAGAAATCTTTCTCGTATTCTAGATTTGCAATTTTATAAGCAAATTTGTATTATTTCCTTTTCTTTATCTAATACGTTTATGAACACTTAAATAAAAATTATCACAATTGCAAAATTTCCTCAATTAGCAATACAGATAGGATATTTATCACTATATATATTTAACACATACGTACAAAAAATAATTAACCATGACCTCACAATAAATAATATTAATAATATTTTAATATGTTGGAAACTAGAAAAATTCACTTCCGAAAAAGACAAGGCAAATGCATTTCTAAACTTACAAAGTATATGATAATAAATCGATAAATCTTTGAAGTTAATATATTTGGTAGTAAAAGGACATTTGATTAAGACAAGCAGGGTAAACAAATAAAATAAATATGAATATGCTTAAGTACTCTGGACATCATAATCAATCACTCTAAGGTGAGCATGATATTTACATTCAATTATGTGAACTACGTGTTTGTCTGCGTTACTCAGCTGAAAAATTGATTCCGAAATCTTTAGTACTAATGTACCATTCTACTATTATGCTGGGATGCACAAGCCATTTTGTTTTCCCTTCTTAAAGTACTATAAAAATATTGGGGGGAAAGATATTTTAAAATAACTTTGCAAAGCAATGTTTTAATAAAATAAAAGAATATCAAATAATAATATTAATAAACTGTTAAAAGTAATTTTATTTTTGTAAGCCATATGTCAAAAATATGAAACGGATTTATTTATAATAGAGTATTGTACAATTTTTGATAAAGTTACACAATTATTATTAACATGTAATGATACAATTCATTAATAAATCATTATTTAATAAATACTTTCAGAATTGAACGATAGCAACAAAAAATATCTTATTGCAGAAGCAGAAAAATGAAGTTTAAACCTACACATTACCATGACTTAGATACAATAATTTTGACAATAAATGAATCAGATTAATTACAATATAAAAGTTATAATATGAGAATGTATTAATTTTTTTTTGTCATTTCTTTCAAATTTTAGCACAAAGCATGAACCTTATTACTCTGCTCTTAGCATGACTCCGATGAGAAATTTTTAAAATAAGATTTATAATTAAAATAAAGATTTTTTTTCTTTCACTATTGTTAAATTGTATTTGTAAAAAGGATTATAGAATTTTAAAAAAGAAAAAATATATACTAAAGCTCTTCTAATATAATACTACAACAAATTATTGTCTGTAATTTTATTTACAAAAAAAATTGCTCAAAATATTTAATCATATTTGTATGTTTATGTACTATGCAATATATTTAATTATTAAACCATCAAACATTACGTGGTCATAATTCTTTATGCTTACACAAGCTGTTTTTCACAGAGGCAAAACTCTCCATACAGTAGCACTATTCAGTGCAAGTCAGAGTAATCATTGGATGCAGGAAGGTTTGTGCATAAAATCCTTATCTAGTGCCTACTTATCCAATATCCCTAGACTAGTTTTTAGCTTGTGACTTTCACCAGTGAGAAGTCTTGATTTGAGAGCATTTCACCTAGATCTTAAGATCTGCATCTATTGATTACACTGGTTTGCACTCAGTGGCACTGTATGGAGAGTTTGCCTTTATGAAAAACAGCTTGTGTAAGCATAAAGAATGGTGATCATGTAATGTTTTATGGTTTAATAACCAATCCTATCCAATAGGATTATGGTGACATTAAAGAACCAAAGACACCAAAATGTATGGATGCTGAACTGAGCTCGATCTGTACAACCAAGCAAGCTAATGAGCTTAGCTTGAAAATGGTATTGTTTTCATTTTGAACTCAAAGCTTTATATTTAGCTAAAAAAGTAAAAGATGGTTTCTGAATGGTTGTATTAGATTTAAAATCTAGGTGCAGTGCTCTCAGATCCAAGGCTTCTCACTGATGAAAGCCACAAGCTAGAAACTAGTCTGGGGATATTGAATAAGTAGGCATTAGAATTTATTGATTACCCTGGATTGCACTGAGTGGTGTTATAGTATAGAGAGTTTTGCTTCTATTACATTTAATTATTACAGGATTATTTAAAATTAACATCTTAAATAAGTCAGAATATATTTTATACTGTTCTAAATATTCAAATATTTTAAGGAATTCTAATATTGTAGAAATAATGTTATGCCATAAAAATATTAGTTATTTGGTATTAAAAAAAATTGTATCAAAGTATTTTTCAAACTAATATTAGATGGAAGAGTGTGAATTGAATGAGCGATGTCAAAAATTTCTCATGTATCTCTCTCTGTGTGCATATATATATATATATATATTGTTCACTAGATGAATGCATATATATATATATATATATTGTTCACTAGATGAAGCTTACCACTAGCTCCAAACAAGCTTTAATTATAAGTGCCAACAGAGAAAGAATTCAAAATCTCTATTGTACTATCCTCATCTCCAGACCAATTGGTTTTGAGCTTAATGGCTCACCTCAGCAAAGAGTTAGGATTTCAGAAACTATATCTAAAACTCCAACTCGGAGTTCTTATTAGTTTTAGATCTAGTTCTGAAATCCTAACTCTTCACTGAGGTAAGCCATTAAGCTCAAAACTAATTGATCTGGAGATAAGGATAGTATGATAGAGATTTTGAATTCTTTCTCTGTTGGCACTTATAATTAAAACTTGTTTGGAGCTAGTGGTAAGCTCCATCTAGTGAACATTTTAGCACAAGCTTAAAGGCAAGTTGCACAATTTGTAACTTCTTTTATTATATATATATATAATTAGATACCAAGCAATAAACACCTAAACATTCACAGTAAATATAGTAATCAATATTTCTCACTGCTGTCAAGGCAACCTTCACACCTTTTAATAGCAAGAATGGAAATCCATTCCTACTAATGATCCATTGAATATATATGGACACTTTAAAGATTGCAACTTGACTGCAGAGTGTATATATATATATATATATATATATATATATATATATATATATATATATATATATATTTACCATTTGTTTATATATATATGGTACAAATTACTATTTAATATTGTGTATCATTTAAATAAAAAAAGAGAGAACCCGATCTTTATTTTTTTTTTTTGTAATATAATGTTGTTTTAAGAAAAACATACAGTGAAAGTTTAATTTTTCTTTTTTTTATATATATAAGTTAACTAAAATAAATTCAATGTTGCAAAGTGCATACTGAATAATTGACTCAAATAGTGAAAGAAAATTTCAAAAGTAAAAGATTGCTATTTGAAACAAGTATCTGATAGTAATTAAAAATGGCAGAAATTCATAATGAGAAAAGAGACTTTGTAATAAAAAAATGAGAAATAATGTAGAAGTTTATAAAATAGAACAAAAGGTGAAAAGGAATATGTGCAGAACTTCGAAAAAGAATCTGGGGATATAAAAGGAGCTGACAGGTTTGAAAAGGGTCTTTTGTCTTGTTGTTCCAGAGAGTGTTGAGCAATTTGGAGTACTTTGTATTTTTTATACAAAAAAAATATTAATAAAATGTGTCCACTTAGATACAAACTAAAATTGCTTGTCATGAGTGAGTAGAACTCTATCATTTGCTGACACTTTCTCTCGAGAAAAGTCACCTAGATCATCGTCTGGCTCTACCTAAATTTGATCGAAGATTTGGAAGAAGTAAAACTAAAAAAACAACTACTGCAGACTCCCCACAGACTGAATTGTATATTGGAGGATCAATGACCTACTTAAATATCGACTTACTGGTAAATTAATGGCCATAACTTTTACATAAAGCTTTATAAATAGAGATTGGAATGAAATGTTATCCCATAATTTTTTCGATTGAAAGATTTGCGAACTGAGAAGTGAATGAAACTGTTACCACAAAAAAATAAGACACCAACTAGTTATTACTTCAATATTTGAATCAAATTATTAAATTCATATGAACACTACTTTCCAATATTATAATTTTGTCTTACTCATAAATATTAAATGTTTTATGGGCTAGAATAAATCTTTATTATTAGCTTAACTTTCATTGTACATGTATAAAATTAATGTTATTATATTTAAGTTTTATATTTAGTTATTTAAATTCAAATTAGTATACAAATTACCTTTGCTAAATAGATTTATTTTTCTTAATTAAGTCAAAGGGGGATATCTTCTATTTAACGGGAACATATAATTATTACTTTACGAGTTACAATATGTTTGACACAGACTCAGTGGGTCTAACGACTCTGGCGCCCTCATGTAGAAATTAAAAACTGATTCAGCTCACAATTGTACTCAGTAATAATTCTAGGCCGAGCTGATCAGGAAAGATAGTTATGTTTTTAGAATAATAATGAAATGTTCTTCTTTTTTTGAAATAAAATAAATGAATATTTATTTTTCTTTTACATAACTTGATCAACTCGTGCATTTATAATGCGTATAGAGGCCTAGAAATACGGAAAACGTTATAATATATATATATATCCTTAGCTTTTATTACTTATTCACAATGATGCAATTTCAATTCTTTAGTTGTGTTTGCAACTTGCTAAATATTTTAAATTTTAAAATTCTTCATTTATTTATTTAGCTCTACTATTTTACTTTGATTAAACTAATATCTTGTCTTATGTTGCATTTAAAATTATTTTGTTTTGATTAAATGTATTTAATATTTTTCAGCTGTATTACTGAGAAAGTGAGTTGACTCTGTCTTAAAACAATAATAGTAGTGTTTGAAGTTTAGAATATTGATATAAATACTATAATGGAATAGAAAACAATACTTGAGTAACTTAATTCAGATTTGAATTCCAAATTTTGATTGATGAAGGCTAAAGACAGAAATCAGTCTAAAAATGTGCACATTAAAAACTATATGATTAATGTTCCTTAATTATTCAGATTTACAGTAAACATCTCTCATGAAAAGATAACTGCTCTTGGAAGCATATATAAAAAGATCATGTAATATTAGTGGTTTTAATCCAATTAATTTGTTATAGTTAATATAATTTATCATTAAACTTTATTGCTTCTTTTTTGAAATCAGATAAATCAGTTTAATTGTATATATCAGATGCAGATTTATATACATTTAATCAATAATCACCTTTATAATATTTAGCAACTATTTGATAAAATGAGTATAAATAGTCAATTGATATTAGATGCTACTGTCAAAAATATTTTCTGACAAGATTATTTTTAAAAACAATGGTTTTTACTGAGGAAAACAAATATATAGACCTTAATTTAAAGTTCAAATTAATGATAATGTGGATTGATAAAAACATGTGTTTTAGCTTTAAAATTTCCAATATCTTTGTCAATAGTTCATTACATCAAAAAAATGTTAAGCTTAAAGAAAATCACTGTATAAAATACTTAGATAGAGAGACTTCTAATTATTATTTATTCATAGAATAAAAAAGTGTTAAATAATAATAATCACAGATATCAACTATCATAATGTTATTTTAAAATAATAATTTAAAAAGAAAAAAAATTACATGCATACAAATCAGGATTGTTTAGAGTTTAAATAAATGCAAAAAATATTTACAAGAAATGTGTCCTTTAAAAAAGTTATGAAAGTTCATTTAAATTTTAAAATAATAAGAATATGATTGGCTTTAATTATGTTTAAAATTTGCTGATGCAAATCGTAAATTCAATTTAGATATTAAATTTTAATATTAATATTTGATTATATAACACACTAATAATCTTTCATATGCCCTGATAATTATAGTCTAAAGTTTTAACAACTTAACTATATTAAAGTGAAGAGTATTTGGATATGATTGGTCCATAGCATTTGAATAAGCAACAAATACGAATCTATCATTTATTTTATATGTTGATGTGATTGCATATTATAAATTTTAATGTTATCTAATAGAATGATTTTATTTTATAGTATTATAAGTTGGTGAAAATGGAGAGATAAGTTAGGTTTATTGATTTCGTAATATTATTCAGCATTTAATCTTATTATAATTAACTTAATTAGTAAGAGTATATTGATATTATTGTGATTGGAAATCAATTATTGAGTTATATATATATATATATATATATATATATATATATATATATTCAATATCATTGATATTTTAGACTTTTTCAGGCAGATTAAATTATTATCTCATCCATCCATGAATCACTTCATTTAAATATAAATAAGATTTAACTAATATAAGTTTGTATTATTATAAATAGTGTTTGGATTCATAAGAAATATAAACGTTTATTTGTCTAATTCTTTGTCAATATTTTCATTCTATTATAAGTGGTATATATAATAGGCATAATTTGTTATTTATAAGATAGTGATATTTGGTTTTATTGCTTTATTTTTATTCTGTTGCAAAGAACAATTATATTTTAGGATAGCTTGAAATAATGATTTTCTTGTTTTCTATCCATTCTGAATGGTGGGATTTATGAGTTTACAATATAGATTATTATCAATGTTTTATTAAATTAAGTGTTAGACTGTTTTTCATTGATTGATATTCACTTTAGTTTAGTTTATCAATTTCATTCTGTTACAAATGATCCTAAAATTTACTGCAATTATGGGCATTATTAAATTAGGATTATTCTTGCTTGGTGCATATTTTTATTTTATTACAAATGGTGTCACAATTCACAAAGCATTATTAAACCAAGACCATTTTTTCATGGCCCACATTTTAATTATGTTACATGTAGAATGCCCAAAGAATAGTGACTATTAAATACAAAATTTAATCCAGATTTAAGATCAAGTCAAAATGATTCTAATAAAAGATCCTACTAATCTCATTCCTTAAGTCCCTAATTTATACCACTACAAGTTTCAGTTGAATATTATAACTCTGATATGTTGTAACAAGATTTTATAAGATAATATTTTAACCTTTATTTGAGTTGAAACATATGCATAAAGGCAATGCTGTCTGAATTATATTCATACATATAATTGTTCATTTATATACCTTGACTAGCTAAAATAAATAAGGTTTATAAACTTTAATATATTAATGGTAATAATTTATTTACATTAAATAAATAATAGTTCAAAATTGCACTTGATAAAACATAAATGAATAAACCTAACCTATGACGCTTATCTAATTGGTAAAACTAATTATGATGCTCAACAAAAGACATGGACAAAAAATCAGAGGAAAATCTGTTTATTTTCATTTATTAAGTTTGTCAAATTTTTAAAATTTTTGAATTTATTCATATTTGAAATGTTAGATAGTATGAGATCAAAATAAATTACCTTAAAGTTAAAATTATTGTTTAATATTAATTTTGACTAATAATCATGATTTTTATTGGATTATATGTACATCTAAAACATTCACTTATAACTAACTGCGTTTATCCTAAACATTATATAAATAAATAATAAAACTTGAAATAAAGTCACAATTGATTAAATAATAAAACATACCATGACCATATGTCCATGAGCATTTTGAAGTTCAAAGTATAATGAGTTATTCTAGATTTGTTAAGAGCTAAAATCAGGAAATGGTTCAGAATTCCTTTCTAGTATATCACTATGTAGTTTTATTATCAGAATTTACTGTTTCATCCATTTAAGATATGTGCATAAGATGTCAGGATTTACTAAATGTTTTCTTTTGAGAAAATAATTTCATTTTATCATATATGATATTCCTAGAATAGTACTGATAATATATTGCAATATAGAAAAACATAATCCTTACGTATTGAGGGTTGCATAAACCTCATACAAATTTATTGAAAGTCTTTGGTAACATGACTAAAATAATTATATCATATGTGTATCCTCTGGATCTGTCGAAAAACATTTGAAAAATTAAAATTTGATCTTTCTATGAAACGAAATATATTCAATTTTCTTTATCGCTACTGTGGTTTAGTCTTCCATGACAATTTTGTCATTATTATATATATGGGGTTGTGTATTCTATTTCAAAAATGGGTGTGCATAAATATATAAGCATTTTGAATTTAATTGCATGTATTCACAATTTTCTTTAGATGTAAATGAATATTTTATAGTGCAGTGTTAATCACATTCCAGTTGTTATTAAACCTTGCTGCTGGAAGTAGACATTTTCTTTCCTAACTAGATATTTCTAGTGATTTTTTTAACATATAAGTTTTGAATAAATACATTTTTTATTATTCCTTATAATACAAAATCTTTACCATTATGAAACTTTTTTTGAAGTAGGTAATGTCTATATATTATAAAAGAATGTGCTTATGTTGTCTCTTTTGTTTCTAAGTGAATTGTGAAGGTTCACTGCCATTATTTCTGATTAGTTTAAGGCTTTGTTTTACGAAAATTTATTAAATAATTATTGTTGAAATATAACTCATTTTAATATTATTTATATATATACACATATACTTAAAAACATTCTTACACATACACGTGTAACATCTATTTATTAAGTCCTATGAAATGTGTATGTATGAAACATATATTTATGAAATAAATTAAAGTTATGGCTTTACTTTTGAAATTAAAATGTTATTTTAATTTCTATTGCAGAGAAACTTATTTCTCCTAAAATTGAACTACGCTTTAAAATGAAAATATTAAATAACTAGTACATGTTCCTTTAAGGTGATATGAATTACATTAAATCATTACTACTTTTTACTTTTACATTTATTACTATTAAAATTATATTATCATTATATGGTGAAGTGGGATTAGAGAGGCATCAACTAGGTGGTTCAATAATTAAAATCCTATGTAAATGTTTTTTATAGCATGCATACCTAGTGTGTAAGGAAGTAGCACTTGCATAATGGCACTATATATATATATATATATATATATATTATGCCTATATATATATATATATATATATATATATATATATATATATATATATATATATAATCTTATAATTCAATATTTATAAATATAGTAATTAGATGAATGTAAAGTATAACTTTAAAATTTTTATTGTATATATAAATATTCAATTATAAGATTTCGTATATTGATTTGAAGAATATATATATATATATAATATCAGAATGAAATGTGCTAAATTTTTATTTAAACTCCCACTTATTTGGGTGTAATGAAAATGGGCCAAAAATGGTCCTAATTTAATAATGTCCCACGAACTGCAGTCACATTTACAATAGAATAAAATTGTAATATAATTGTTAATTATTATTTGTAACCAATTGGAAATGAAAACAACATTAACTGAACAACACTATCATAAATAATATGTCTATATTAAACAAACTATTTGTAACAGGATAAAATGATGACAAAGGATGATGAAGGTAAATTTTAGTATTCCTCATGAATTGAGACATGGTTTATAACAATATAAATCTATGCTAACTGTTAAAGCTATTTATAACTGAATAAAATAATTCATGACTGAATAAAAATAATGACTATAATATATTCTACCACTTCAGAAACTATTTGTAACAAAATAAAAATGATAAGAATAAGAAATGAAAACTCTAATATAACTTGCAAATTTAAAACATTAATTATAATTAAGTGAAGTATAATCCAATAGTTTATCGCTACTGATACTTGAACAAAAGAAAAATAATGCTAATAAAAATGAAAATAAAAACAATACTAACAAAATAATAATAATATTTTTAAATATTAATATACTTTTTTTTAAATCAATCAATTATAATGCCATGACATACTTAAGAATGATAAAAAGATATTGCTAATCTACAAATTTATATATAATAATCTATTCTCTTTTAAAACTTTGTAAATTCATAACCTCAAATTGTAATAAAAATGAAATATCTCAATACTAATCTATAATAAAATACAATACACAAAATTGATTAATTTAGTATATATCACCACTGTTACCAACCTCTTATAATAATATAAAATCAATCTTTTAAATAACCTTATAATTTAAGATATTCAATCACAACAAGTTGAAATAAATGAAAATCTTATTTGACAATTGTGAAAATACTATTAATAAATCATTGTTAATTATCTTTCAAACCAATAAAGCTAAATTGCTAAACTTTAAATCACAGTTGCCTTAATATGTCTAATATTAATAATGATTTATTCTATGCTGATGAGCTTTTAAATGTAATTAAAGCAAATCACTTTAATTAATGAATTTCAAATATCAACTCTGAAATATACTATTACTAGACTTATATTATAACAAGGTTATCATCTTTATAACTAATTACTAACTTGATATAATATTCACCCAGTAAATAATGGACTAAAGGATTATGCAAGCATCCAAGTGTAATTGCCTTTATTTATCTTAAATAATCATTATAATTGTACTTTGTAAGTTATCAAATCTGTTCATATACAAATTTCTATCCTAATATAATTGTTACATATAATTAATAAAATATTTATAAAAAATTTATAATTACTTATTAAATATTTAATAATTTTAAATCAATTAATTTATTACCACATAAAATATACATCTGTTTCAGATGATAAAATATTAAATTTAATACAAAAAGAACAATATGCGATTGTATACATACTTACCAATCATATGGTTTAATTTCCAGACTATTATATTATTACTTATAATAAATTATATGGTATAAGTGAATACATGAATATTATCTTGTTAAAATATTAGCCAGTAGATTTGCATTAAAAGAATTGAATGACAACTAAGCAGGTCTGTTTGTTTTAAACCAAGTTAAAGTTTATTAACAAGAAATATATATATATATATATATAAATAAATAAATTTTAATGGTAAATACATTATTATAGTTTAAATTCTTTTGTAGCACTTTCAATTACATGGTAATTCTCATCAGCTTTAACTGAATTTCAAATTTTCAAACTTAATGTTACATATATTTCCATAAGCTCTGTATGGCCATATTTGCAACTTGCCTATTAATAACATTATTCTTATATTTATCAATTAATATTGCCTCTTTAATTTTCCTCTTTTTTTTCCTCTGTTCTTTTTAAGAAATCATAAAAAGAGGAAAATTAAAGAGGCAATATTAATTGATAAATATAAGAATGATGTTATTAATAGGCAAGTTGCAAATATGGCCATACACAGCTTATGGAAATATATTTAACATTAAGTTTGAAAATGTGAAATTCAGTTAAAGCTGATGAGATTAACCATGTAATCGAAAGTGCTACAAAAAAATTTAAACTATAATATTGTATTTACCATTAAAATTTATTCATTTATTTTTTATATATATATATAATATTTTATAATGGGTACTGTATTTTACATTTAATATATATATATATATATATATGACAAAAAACTATACTGTATTTTACATTTAATATATATATATATATATATATGACAAAAAACTATAAACATTTAAGATATACATAATCCAATTAGATATTATGAGATATATTCTCTATTGAAATGAATTTAAGAAAATAAATGATTGTACATCAAAATTCTTCTATAAAATGTTTAAACTAAATATAAATACTCAACATAAAACAGTTGGTAACATGAATAAACAATGTGAGTCATTATTATCATATTATTTGGAAAATTTGAAAGGGCTTCACTGGTAAGTTCCATGCAGCAGGGTCTCATGACAAATGGAAGACAAAGATACTATTAGAGAAAAAGGTAGATTGAATGACAAAGTTTGTATAAAAAATGTCATGAGATTGAATAATGATAATAAATATAAAAAAATGCTTTTAGAGATAATATTTCATGTAGAATTAGAAATATTGGAGTTTATAGGTGAGGGTAATTGTACTAAAATTAAATAGTTTTGCTATCACAAAATATGAAGTTATAAGTATAGTACTTTTATCTGTGCATATATTAATCTTATTGGATTCCAAAATAGAAAAAAATTTCATAGTGGTGAATTCTTAGAAATACTATATAAAATGAAATGATTATAAGACAATTAGTTTATAAGGTGTCAAGTTACTATATTTCTTTGAATAAAAGAAATAAATATAAGAATAAATAATGTAATTATTGATTCATATGAAAAATAGTTTCAGTTTGAACCTGGAAATAATAATATGTGTTATTTGTTTATGACTTTAATTTTATTGGTAGTTAATAAATTACTTGAATATAATAATATAAATTTACATTCTTTATATAACTTTACAATGCTTTTTCAACCGACTATTGATGGTTTCCATTCCACGATCAATCTTCTTCAGAACTATAACAAACACAATACAAATATATGAATACAAATATATATGAACATATAATTTTACATTATATATATATATATATATAATTTATACATTATATATATATATATACCTGTATTCTATCTTATAATCATTATTTATATACCCACATAAACTTTATATACTTCTCTACATAAATATGACTTTTTAAAATAATAATATAGATTAAAGAAAATTGTACATACTAAATGTTAATATAATGAATAATAATAATAATAGTGTAAAATATAAAAATATGAATATATAATGTTAGAGTTAAATATTTAAAAAAATAATAAGAATAAATAAATAAAATAAAAATAATATATGTATATGGCTATAGGAACTATTGATTAATAAATATAAAAAAGGTTAAAATGTATAGTATATATAAAAAGGTAATAATTATATAGAGATATATAAAAATATATGTGGATATATAAATAATGATTAGAAGATAGAATATATATAATGTAAAATTATAAGTTCATGTATATTTGTATTCATGTATTTGTATTGTCTTTGTTATAGTTTTAAGGAAGATAGTTGGGGCAATTGAAACTGTCAATAGTTAGTTGTAAAAAGCATTGTAAAAGTAATAAAAAATGTAAATGATATTAATATTATATGGATTTGGCAATGCAATAATATAAAGTTATAATTCTTCATAAATATTAGGGATAAATATTTTATTTAATTGTTACATATACGAGTTACCAATTAATAAGTTATTAAATGTTAACTCAGTTCTGACTAGAGTTTATACTATAAAAAAGTCAGAATATTTTGTTTTTAAAAATAAGAATTATAATTGTTAAATGTAATAAAATTTATTTTTGTAAAATGGGGTTTAATAAAAGTATATTTCTTTGGAATATATTTCATTGCTATATAAATTAAGTAAATGTTTAGAATTTTTTTTATTAATTTAAAAATGTGATGTCATTGATATTTTAACATATTGAATAGTTATTGTTATTGCTTTAAAAACATTATATATTATTTTTATAAATAAGTTTGATTTTATTAAACAATAATTTAAAAAGAAATTCAAATGTTTAATTTAAAAATATTAATTTTAAATAATTGACAATTATTTGTTTTAAATAATTGACAATTATTTGTTTTAAATAATTTTAAAATTGACCATATATTTACTTTTCTATTAGCAATTAGCCAAGAATGATTTCCTGTCAAGAAAAATGTCTTGATTATATAAACAAATCATTGGCTATTGAATTTAAAATAAAAACATTGGAATATAAAACTCTCAAAATGAACTTTTAAATAAACAGTTTTTGTCCCAAGAATTTGAGAACCAAGACTCAAATGGTTAATCTGCTTCTTGATTTTCTCATTTATCATAAATAGAATTACGTCATAATCACTCAACTTCTGCAAAAATCATGTTTTTTTTCTTCATCTGTATTTAGATCTATTTTTGATATTTCAAATGAAGCACCATTATGAAATAAGGATAATCTATTTTATCTTAAATTTGAATCATGTTATCATTTTCTACTGGTAAACAAATTAAAATTACAAAACAACTTATAAATCTTTAATAAATAATATTTCATGTAAATATTATATTGTTATTAATTATTTATAAATTAACATTTTTTTAAAAATTAGATCAATCACTAAGTGCATAATTATCAAAGCTATAACCAAGTAATATTTTCCAAACATTTTAAATATAATATTAAAAAATAATAGATATAATAAATGATAGCTTATTTTATTGTATAGGCATCATATTTTAATACAGACTATAAAATATATAGTCTATGTTATTTAATGGTATTTATAATTTTAAATAATGATTGTTTAAATTGCAATAAATATTTATTTTACATATATGGGATTTGACTTAGACTGTATGTATTGGCAACTGAAATTTTATTGATTTGTTTAGCTAGATATTATTGGTTAGTTGTAGTTATAAATTTTTATGGCTTCATTTTATAATGATTTCATTTTTGTAGTGAATATTTTCTTAAGCATGGGTAATGTTCATATTTTTATAAATAATGTGGCTGTAATAACGAATTAATATTTAAATATCTCTGATATACAATTTTAAAAGTTGTTGTCTCTATGCCATTACTGAGAATATTATAGTAGACAGTTAAGATTATATCTAACAGACATTTCACCCATTGCTTAAATTTATAGCCCTCAATGTATAAGTTACTGTGTTATTAGATATTGAAATTAAGAATAGCTTGGTTTGTTTTGGAAATATCTCTGATTGTTGATCATACATGTCTTTGTTGATTTTGATGTGCTAATTTAGATATTGGTAACAATTACAATGACATTAATGTAATTTTAATTTTTAAATAAATTATTTTGTCTAATAATAATTTTTTTTGTTTCTTTTATTATTCACTATTACTTGAATTATAATATATCGAATTTTGATATATCAAATTAATGGATGTCTAAATATAACTCATGCTACATAAACATGTCTTTTACTTCAAGATTTGTTATTAATTAGAAAAGTATCACTTTATAATTTATAGCTTCCCAACATTTTTGTGTAATTGTAACTTTGCTAGTAAACTTAACTTCTTTCTTTTGGTATTTTCTTATACTAATTCTCAATATTAAATTACAATTGGAAAGAAACCTAGATTTATTATCTAGTGTCACCTTCTAGTAAAGTTATTATGAAACTATTTATCCATTACAATAAATATATATGAAATTAAGAGTATGCTAATAAGCTCTAAACAAGCTTTTTTTTTTAAAATAATAAATGCTACATATATAAGTTGTGTGACAACTGACTTTCTATTATTATATCCCTAAAGTATTTCGATGCATAGGTATGTATTTACATAAATGTATGATCAAAACCTTGTATGCAATTAATTTAATTGGTCATTTATATAATTGAGAAATAGTAAGGAGATTTAAGCTCATATCGGCCAGCTGGTAATATAGTGCTATGTTTTTAGTTTACTATCACTCATTCATTTATTCATTTCTATTGTAACGTTTTAAATATAATTTAGGAAAAAATACTTATATAATTTTTGATAATAATTTTTATTTATTTTTATTGAAGAACATACAAAGTGAATTAATATTTTGAAAGACTCTTAATTACAATTACTTAACTTTGTCAAACATTTTACTAATTCAATCTGATAATATATTATTTTTATGTCAGAAATTTCTAAAGCAGTTTTAGCTATTTGATAATTAACTTTTAGTACTGAAAATTTCGGGTTCATTTATATTTTAAGCAGATAATTTTTCTTTTCTCTGTCACTTATTTTCAACTTACTATAATCTATTTAAATATTTATAAGACATTAAAATATAAAAACAATTGTTTTTATTTTATATCATGGAAAAAAATGGAAAAGATAAACTGTTTTTGAATGATTTGATACAAGAAATAAATCATTGATTAGAGAAAAGAATATGTGTGCACTATTATGTAGTATATGTATAGTTAAAATTTATTGTTTCATCTGAAGAGTTATAAAAATGTAGAATATTAAGTATATATATGAAAAATATTTAAAAATTGGCTCAGCAGCATAAACAAATGAACTGGCCAAGAGGGATACCAAAAATATTCTGATAAAGAATATTGTCAGGATAAAAATAATTACTCACATATTTAAATGTATAATATTTTAATGCATCTAAATAAATATAAAAATAAGTTATTCAAAAATTTGTATTATACACTTTTATTACAAAATAGATTTTCTCAGTAATAAAGTTATTCTTTTCACTACGAGTGTATATAATGCAAAGATATATATATATGCATTGTTTGTAGTTTATATATATATATATATATATATATATATATATATATACTCGAATTATATATATATATATATATATATATATATATATAATTCGAGTACAAGTATAATATATAAACTGAACATTTGATGTAGTTAAAAACGATTTAAATATAAACTTTCAAGCTCACTTCAGTTATTTACTTCATCTTATATAATATGACCACATACATGTAAAAAAGTTAAATAATCTCCAATAAATATATTTTGTGCTGAATCAACACTCATAGATAAGTCTAGATCATCTCCCACACATATATATAATCAGTACTCAGTTTATATTAAGATAGCAAACCTTCAAACTTTAATTGACATGCTTCAATCTTCTCCAATCTTCAACTCTATAATATTGAAAATCTGACAATGTAATGCTCAAATTCCTTGTTGATGCCAATATTGTTGTCATATTTATGCTGGCTTTAAGTCACTCTGATTCCTCATATATATGACTTTAATATGTTCATTTAAATATACAAAACAGGGATGGGCAGAATTCAGGCTGAATCTGTAGTATTTGAAAACAAGTATAATGTATATACTGAACTTTAGATGTAATTAGAGGACATCAGAATGATAAAGTCAACATAAATATGACAACAATATTGACATCAACAAGGGCTTTAGATATTCAGTAATATGGATGGGTGAAGAGTTGAAAGATGGAGAAGATTGAAGCCTATTCATTAAAATTTGAAGAATTACTATCTTAATGTAACTGAGCACTAATTACATATGTGTGGGTGGGAGAAGATGATCTGGACCAAGTGATAAGTGCTGGTTCAGCACAAAATACCTATATTGGAGATTATTTGTGTTTTTCACATGTATGCTGTCATGTACATCATTTATATAATATGTACTAAATATTTGAAGGAAGCTTGAAATACTGTGTTCAAATCTCCTATAATTACACACACACACGCGCATATATATATATTGTAACAGACCAAATATCGAATAAAGATGACTCAAACCAATTATCTATTAAATAAGATCAAGCTCGACTTTTTAAAACATATGGATTGTCAGATTACAACACCCTATAATAAATAAATATTTATTTGAAGGAAACACTATATAAATGTGTATTTATAATTAATCATAATAATATCTCAGGGATCTATTATTTATTCACTCACAAGAATAAATAAATACTATAACAATCATATATTTGGACAAAAAAGTTTGTTCTAAACTTTCATATTAACATAAATTCAATCCTAAGTTATCTCAAGATTTATTATAAGGTTAAAGTATAGTAAATATTATTCTTAAAAATTTAAATTTTTAAAAGTGCAAATTATTGTTAATAATGTGATTAAATAGCAAAAGACATTTTATTCTATCTAATTAATATCTTAAGCAATTAAATATTAAGATGAATATGATGTAAGTGTATAAAAATAATGAACAATGTTTTTTATAAAGCAATATACTTTTTAAATAATATAATAATTATAAAATCATGTGACCATATTAATTTATAAAATTAGTAAATGATGAGCATTAACTAATTAATGACAAATACCAGATAATTAACAAAATATAATTAATTTATTATCAATAAAGAATAAAAAATATTTTAAATACACAAATTAACAATAGTAACAAGTTGATTACAGTGATTATACATATTCTTCTGATGTCTTTAATTAGGAAAATAATTGTTATTTAACTAATAACTAAATATAATTATCTAGATGTGATGTAAAAACAAAGCACTTTATTGAAGATAATTGTCAAGATCTAATCAAAATATTTAATTATAAACAATGAACAAAACAAAAGAATGTTTTATTGTATTCCGGGTATCTGACATATAAACACACAGGAGCAAAACATTAACCCAACTTATAACATTCTTTATAAAATATGGCTTTAATTATCCTAATACTGATAGATACTGGTGGAAGTCCATAAGATACTTATTAAGCTCAAATTATAAATAAAGAGTGTCTAGTAGTTTGAGTCAACAATAATATTCATATAAGTATATAATCTTCATAAAGTCTTGAGAGTATCTATATGAATAAAATGGTGATATTTCTAAATAGTTAATGCATATACTTTAGATACCTTTAATTATTAAACAGAATTAAATTTATAAATCAATGAAGCATGTAAATATTAAATATATTTTAAGTATAAATATTTTATAATCAACTTTGAATATTAAGAACTCATCTCCATGCTATAACAAATCAATATCACAAACTTATACTGAATTGTAATCCTAAATTTATATTCTACCTGTATATTCTTTTATTATACCTTGCTTTTTTATAAAAACTTTTACTGAACAAAATAACTCTAGATATTATAACAAACAAATATATGAAATGTAATATATTCTTATAGTTTAAAATTAATTTAAAGTTTTTGAAAATGGGTTCAAAATATTTATTCTGTTGCAAGTTTTTCAAAATATTTGAAAATGATTAAATCCTTCAGTGTTTTGAGTTGCAAAATTCTAATGGATGAATGAAACAAATTTTAATCATTGTAATAAAAAAATTAGTAACAAAATTTGAGCTTTAAAATACAATCCAATAATAATAAGTTTTAAGTATTCCAAAATCACCCTACATTGTTTTATTTTCTAGGTATGAGTATAAAAAAAATCATTTGCATTTTCTAATAATGAATTAAAGTTATTGTAGAGAATCACAATAAGTTATTTTATTTTCTTAGTGTGGAACATAGTTATTAATCTTCTAAAGGGTGACATTCATAAATTATAACTTTTCTCTAAATATTTATTAAGATAAATTCATTAATTAAATTGTTATTTTAACAATAATTATTCAATATAAAAGTATTTTTCCAGATGAAAAAAAAATTTACTAGTTAATATATAGATGTCTATCCAAAAAACTCTAGGCTGCTCTAGTGATTATTACATCAAACAAATATTTGAAAAATAAATAAATGAGTCACATGACTTAAACAAAATTAGTATTCCTAAACTAATTTTAAATTTCATATTTAAATCCAAGATTTACAATTTCATTGTATTTCAAAGTACATATGGTTATATATTTTATTGTCCATTAAGGGCAGCTTTAAAGCACATTTGCCATTAAATAAAATGTTTATCTGGTTTTTTACTTCATAATCATTGATTTCTAGATGCAGCATGCCTAACTTTAAATTTAAATCCAACACACTTTCTTGCAATTAGTTAATAAAGAAGAGTAAACAATTCTGAACATAATAATATATTTATAGAATTGAATCACATGATTAATGAAATCATGTTTTATAAAATTCTTCACTCGTTTGACTTTTTACAAGAACATTTTATCATTGTTTCCAGGATATGATATGAAGCAGGTGATAATTGAAAGTTTTAAAAATTTATAAACTCAAATTTGTTATGAAATTTTTTAAATATGACAAAATAATATTTTGAAAATATTTAAATATTCTATTACATTAATTACTAAAAATAAAATACATATTATTTTACTAACAAATATTTATAATGTAAATAATAAAATAAATGATTTTACTTTATTTTTAAATTCTCATTATAATTAATCTTTTATTACCAATACTAGAATTTACTTGAATATTTTGTTATTATCTCCTATTAAATTTAAATACATTTAAGAAATAGAATCATGCATGCATGCACACATATTACTTAAATATGAAGTTAAAACTTTTTATTATTATTAAATGTAATTTTAATCTTGTACATACTAATAAAGTTATTCTTATACCAATATTATTTTTAAATATTCTAATTTTATTATGGTTAGTATTATTGATGTGTACATATAATATATATATACTTAACCCAGATTAATTAAAGAGGATTTGAACCCTGACTTTCAAACTCCTTACAGTCATACACTTTATCCAATATAATCAATACCCTTGATCACATACATGTAAAAAAGATAAATGATCTCCATTATACATATTTCCAAGCTAAAGCTGGACTCATCGATTGGTGTGCATCATCATCTACCACATATAATAAGCACTTGATTTATATTAGGATAGAAAATCTATGCATTTTATAGGACAGGCTTCAATCCTCTCCACTTTTCAGACATTCATTTCATTAAAAACCTGATGATGGAATGTGCAAAGTTCTTGATGATGCCAATATTATAGTCATTAAAGTGGATTAGAATCCAAACCTTCAAGCTCTTTACAGTCATCCAGTCTATCCAATATAACTTTAATGTATGAATTGCTTTTTTGCAGCAATGATAATAATGATAAAATAATAAATTATAGTTGCAAAATTGATTAGACAATAAAATATTTTAAAATTATGATTATTATTGCCAATTCAAGTATTAAATTTTATTACACTTCAGCATGCCCCACAATTTATGATTTTTTTTTTTTGGAATAATAAAATATAAAGAAACTAATACTTCAAATTAACACAGCACAAAATAGCATGAGAAAAAGTAAGTTAGTTCTCTAAATCCCAAATCTCTAGACCACAAAATTAGAGAAAATGGCCCTTTACTTACCTATTAAATAAATAGAGAACATTGAGTTTTCTCAATGATTTATCCAAATTTACTAACAGTATAATAATAGGAAAGTTTTTGAAATAACACTTTCTAATTTCATAAAGTAAACTCATAACATAAACAAAAAAAATATTCAACTTTACAACCTGTCTTAACACTTAATTAACCTATTCTCAGGATTTAGCATAACTAGTGAGACTAGATTACTTGCCAAAAACTAAACTAGAAAGAAAGAAAGTATTTTACTGAATCTAATTTATAATTGCAAATGACTCATTATAAATATATTAATATTTCTAAAATTCTTAATATTAAACGATGTAGCAACTTGTTAGTGTTTATGCAAGTAATGATTAGCATTTAAATGTTCTCAGAGTTAAAAAAAATAAATTAATAACAGCAATACTGTACAATGACAACATGTACTGATAAGTGATAAAAAAAATTAAATAAATCACAAAGCCAATTTAAGTCAAACAAGTGGTATATCCTTTATTATGATTTATATTTACACATCTTTTACAATGACAATAACAACAACCAAACAACAATTTATAATATTTATTTATTTCATATGTTTTTATTTGACTTCAATATCATTCGCATTCACAACATTTATTAATAATATCTATTAAGAGACATTTGTATCTGAGTGGGGACATCACATTCTTTAACATAAAACAACAGAATAATAGATAAATAATAATAATATTTTTATAAAAATATTATAGTTCAAAGTCATAAATACTTTCTTTAAGGTAGGATCCCATTAATTTTCAAACAAAAAATATCAATGTTCTCTTCATACTGTGCTAAATTTGGATAAATCTTTTTTAAATTTATACTTCTCTTTCAAAATGCAAATGCAAACTCCTTAGATTAATCCTTTACAAGAGGTCTTCAATTATGGCCAAAAGAATTTAATATAATTCTGAGAATTTAATAAGAGTTTATAACTAAACTATACTATTACTAATATACTAAACTTTTTTGAAAAAAAAAGAGACTCCTAAACTCAAATGTAAATAAATATATATATATATATATATATATATATATATATATATATATATATATATATATATATATATATATATATATATATATATATATATATATATATATAATATAATGGCCTACCTGTCAAATGTATCTTATAATGAAGCTATAAATTATTTACTGAAAGAAAAATAAATAAACATCAATAATGCTAACAATACATTATGTATATAGATATAAATGATCAATATGAAACAAAGGATAATAAAATTAATATAAAACATTCATTGTGTACTATTTATATAGCATATATATATATATTGAATATAAATTAAAATAAAGAACAAAATGTCTTTTGATAAATCAAAAATTCAAATCAATTGCACACACTTTAATTCTAAAAATAGATGATCAAATCAATTACCATTTAATATTTTATTTTTTGTTTTTTTAAAATTTGACAATGCACAGTTATTTATTCTTGAATGTATTGAATCAATATGAGAGATGATAGCTAATGAAGAATACATGAATTCTGAAACCATTTGAAGTGGGATTTTATCAGTCTCTTCTGATCCTGGTTAAGCCAATACAGACCAATGCAATATGACACAATTATATCAGATGTTTTTAGATAATTCTTAATGTAATTTTCAGGATTCATTTCCCTGGCATTTCTTTGATGATTTCTCTTTCTAACTGCAGATGATAATTAAGGGGAGAATAAAGCAGGAGAATCACATAGAGAGCAACCTTTCCTCTATCCTGTCTTGTTTTATTAAAACTGACTTGGATAAAATTTTGCAATTATGTTAGGCAAAAAAAAGAAAGAATTTACAGTGCCAAAATTATTATTTTTCTTCAAATGGTGATTGTCAATAATAGCCCTCCTGGTTGTCATGGCATCTAGCCTATACTTTTACAGGAGACTGATTTCAATTCTATTGTTAGCATAACTATTGACCCCATCAAAATCTAATAATTTACAATAGTAATATATATGTCATGTGTAAATATAACTACTTAAGATATTTAAAATATATAAATAACATTTTTAAAAATATAAATTAAGATTTTTACAATGATTCATATAGTTTCTTTATCCATTCAATATATTATCACCACCATTACCAAATTCCAGAATCTTGAATAAACATATATACCGCAAAAGAAAACAAACAAAAAAATAAATAAATAAATAACAGCAAAAAAAAAATTGTATCAACCTCAAATAAAGATTGTAAACAATGGAATTTTTTGCAATAGATACTTGCAGCAAGCTTAAAAAAACTTATTACAATGTTTTATAAATGGTCAAATCTATAAGTAAAATACATATATATGTAATAAAACATGTTATTCTTCACTAATAAATCAGTATAAATCTTATACAATAGAAAGAAGGAATTTCTGTTTTTCTGCATATTTATAAATATATATATATATATGTCCATTTTTTTTTTTTAAAGTTACTATCATCAATATTAAAAATGGATTCTTCCAAGCTTTAAAAATTCTTCCCTGTAACTAAAAAAATGTATATATATCCTTCTTACTAACTTTGGAGGCCATAACACAACTTCCCAATAAATCAATAACAGTAATCTTTCAAGTTAAATAGACATTATCATATTTAACCTGTTATGATAATTTAATTAAATTTCTTTCAACAATCATGGTAATAAAACAATTTTTTTAAAAAAAAACCTAGTGTAATGCAACTGGCACACACAGTGCACACATTTGTAATCCTCTTGGGAGAAAAATAATAATTATCATAAGGCAATTTTTTATGATCATTAAAGTTATATTAGTATTCTTCAAGTTTTTTAATGATAGCAAAGTAGAATTCATGAGGATATGAAGAGTGAATGATAAGGACAAGTTTGTGTCAAAGCAATGCTGGTCTTTCATGATATATTAGTCTGAGGTTCTAGGCATTATAACATCATTTTAGCCCAGCTTTTGGACCAATCATATAGACATACACTCCAGTTAGCCCAGCTGCTGGACCAATAATATAGACATACACTCCAGTCTTCTTAATCTTTTAGGGTCCCTTATAGATATTGAAAAACTTTTGATATTAATGTTCCAATGGATGACTAATATGGGTTACAAACCAATATTATAGCTCAGACTCAAAACTGATCAGGACATTGTGATCCTTGTAAGCTCCATTTTCCCCCATTTTTAAAATATTCTCCTTAGGATTTTCCAAATCATCATATCTTAACTCCTCTTCAATGTTTTTGCAATAATTCCAATTTTACTTCACACTAATTGATGATCATTTACTGCATTGAATCTAGTAAAACTACAACTTTGAAATACATATTTTTTGTTAGTCAAAGTTACTCCCTTTTTATTATACTTTCACTTGGTTATTTACCTGCCTATTTCCAGTTATAATTTTTCTTAGAAAAAGAATTCATAATATTTAATTTTATTTTTCCACAAACTCCACAAAACTGTTTTTCAAACATCATAATCTAATTTACTCATGGAGTTTTCATATTTCAATTATTTTCCAATTCTACCATTAAATGTTTCCATAACAAGGTTAAATTATTATTTAGTTACCAGAATGATCTGGTGCAGTGGTGGAGTGACAAACTACACAATTCCTGTCACTGCTAATGGTCAAGATTCTTATGAATTTTCAAATCATAAAATATTGATTATTTTTTCAATCTTGTTGGTGTGATCAGAATCATTTTATAAATTTATACAGAAATCCTTTAGTTTTTTTTATCACAGAGGAAATATGCTAAGCATAAACCTAAATTGTCTATATTTGGTATTGCCCATTAAATTAGATAACTAATTTTGCCATTCTATTTGATGTTCTATCAGTACTCATATTGCTGTTCTTTCATCCTTTTATTTATAATAAAAGCTCCTTCATTGATGCTTTCAATACTTATGACTTTATAGTAAAATACACATTTACTTTTCAAGTCAATTATTTCTTCACTTTTTCTTCTAAATTCATAGTATCTAACAACATCCCATTTAATATTATAGAAAGATTTTCAATTCAAGCAATCTTTATTTTCAATTATAACTAAATAAAAGATTGTCATTAAATTGCAGACTGATTTCACAATCAGCAGAGTTTTAGCATCCCCTACCTTTAACTATCAATTCCTGCCTTTGTAGACAACAGAAATGGGGTCATAATTCATTTTTGTCTTATATGATAATAAATATATCATTCACAAACATATTCGTCTTAATTTCAAAAACAACTTACATAATATTTGAGAAGAAAAATAATAATCAATTATGAAAAGCGACATCGTGTTTATTAGTTTTAATTTACACTTAAAATACTATTAAATTTGCCATTCTTGAGAATAAGAATTGGTAAGCAGATCATCCACGTTCATTTACTACAACAATAATTATTACAAATAGTAGTTTAAGGCCTCAATGTTAATAATGAACTTATTGCAGCCTTTACATACATGGAAGATTATATAATGTAAATAAATTCTATGAAATATTTTAGACCATATTTGTTTCAGACAATTTAGATTTACGTTGTTTAGTCATATTAATATCTTTAAAATTACAATATTAAACAAAATAAACGAGACGAAAGTGTTAAATTTAAATCATTATAACCACTGAGATGTAATAAAAATGTGAATTCTATCATTGTTTTACAAATTGTCTAATTGTTTATTTCATATTATTTTTAAAAATAATTACATATTAAAATTTTCCTCATCGTTTGATTGTCATGCTTTACAATAAAATCATCAACAAAGTGTTTCATGGTTTAGTCATATAAATTATCTATTTCTCTATTGTAGTTTTTAATTTTATTTTTTTTTGTTTATACAAATTTATATTTTTCTACCAATTGTTTAGTATTGTATTTTTTTATCATTCTCAATACAGGGTATCATTGTAACAAGTTATAATGTAGATTTTTTTAGTTAATTCTGTTTTTATGCTTTGCAATTAATGTTATGTTTAGATGATTCATATATATATACACACACGCACTTTCACATATATTAAATTTACGCAAAAAATATCAACTTCCAAACTAAGTAGAATCTTTTTTATCGGGATTAAAATTTCTACTTAGTTTATACTTAGAATCCATTATTCTAAACTACTTTCATTTGCCACATTAATTAATTGGAGTGAACATTTGCCACGACGACAATCGGAACTTGATTTGGAAAGTTCATAATTTACTGGTAATGTTTTTATTTATTCTTTTCATCAACAACCTAATTTGCATAGTCATAATACTAATCATATGAAAATTGAATTCAGTTATGAAAGTAGTGAGTATATTATTCTCATTTATATTTTCTTTTAGAAATAAGGTTTATTCGACATTTAACTTTCAAAAGACAATATAGACTTTTACACTAATCAACAATTCCCACATGGCAAAGGCATTAACCTAATCCTTTCAGATTTCTTCTATGATAGTTTTGAAGTTTTTGCAACTGCTTTGTTTGTTTGTTTGTTTGTTGATGGCATATAAATCATTTGGAATTATAATAAAAAACATTACCTTTATTCACCGTCTTTTATATTATAATGCATTATCATTTTAATTAGAAAATCTATAAAGTCACTTTCTTTAAACTAATATGTTAAATTTATACAATATACGTGCACACTCATAATTAAGATAATAGTAATAAAAATAATAAATAAAAACGAATCTTACTTAAAATAGAAATTAGCTTACAGAAAGTATTTTAATTTTATGTGATCACTTAATTTTTTTTTTTTTCAATAGTAAATCTTTCTAAAATAAAATGTTTGCAATAAAACTCTATCTAAATATATTTATGTTCATTTTAAAGATTTTTTTCCTGATATTTCTATTTTATATACAATCCTTATTTTTATTTCATATTAAGTATCTTGCATATATATTTTGAGGTAGTCTCATAGCAATTTAGATCTCTAAGCAAAAAAAATTTTTTCAATCCGTTTTTATCTGCAAGAAGAAATGATACTCTTGTTGTTCTTTTTTTTACGACTTCTTTTTTAGAAGTTGTAATAATATAAAAAAATATTAGCGGCGTATTCCGACAAGTAATACGTACGTATATATATATATTATGAACCTAATGTTTGAATCTGGTTCAAGTAATTTTTTAAATATTTTTCAAACTCTAATCAGGATTAGGATTTTTCTTTTAGAAATTAGTTGATCATCCAATATTGGTCAACAAATGGCTGGTTAATTATTTTTACCTAGAAAGTAAATATATAGGGTATATGAGCGCAGACTTTCACACAACCCACCACTCCCCACCCTATCTCATAACACTGATACACTTGAACACATATATGTCGAAAAGATAAATAATCACCAATATACGTAATTCATGCTAAACCAGCAATCATCAGTTGGTCCAGATTATCATCTCTACACATATATGCAATAAGTGCTCAGATATATATTAAGATAGCCAATCTTCATACTTTAATGGACAGGCTTCAATCCACTCTACACTCCAACTCTTCAACTATCCATTCAATTGAAAGTCTGATGAGGGAATGCCCAAAATCCTGTAACCTTTTCTGTCACTTTTTATGTTCTTCAATGACGAGGCCTTTGCCTTTCAGTGGACTATTTAAGAGATTAATTTATATATATATATATATATATATATATATATATATATATATATATATATATATATATATATATATATATATATATATATATATATATATATATATATATATTGTAACAATTATTTATAAATTAATATATAAATATGTATTTGTAATTATTAAATTAATATAAAAGATATGTATTTGTAACTATAATTTGTAACTATTTCAATATGTCACATTTGTAACCATAATAAATATTTAGATAGGGAAAATTATTAATTATTAGATATATGCCTATCCAATCTGTACCATGTAACTATATCAATTCATAATAGCACAGATAAAGAAATTATAGACTCACTGTGCCACTTGAAATATCAGCATTAAAGATTCTTGGTATTTATTTATATATTGGGGCGGTCATCTGAACAATAAAACATACTGGACATTGTCATCTAATAAAAATAATATTAAACATAGCAACTGAATAAAAGTACCCACTGTGAGATTCCTGGAGTGCCTTATGCTTATCTCCAATACTAGGTTCTTCTAACAAAGAATCCTTCCTATCCTTCTTTCCAAATATATAAGACCATTCATGGTCATATGCACACACGGGCACTATTCATGACAACTTATAAAAAATATATTTTATAAAACTAATATTATGAAGTTGGAAAGGGATGATATCACTCTTTATTCAGTTAACTAAGTACATGTGTTTTCCCATGAGCGCCACTAGATTGTTTTCAATCTAGATAAGTATCGATTTATAGTGTACTTGAGTTCAAACTCATTCAGTACATATTTATTACACATGACTTGGATGACTATTGAACAAAAATGACATTCTTACATTTTATCTATATTGATAAAATTACAGGATCCCAATATTACCAAAGTTTATACCATAGATAAAAGATTCTTATAGACATTGCTAGCTCATTAGCGTATATTGATGAACAGACATGTATAATCCTATTAATGGCTTCCAAACAAGCATGTGAAGACCATTATTGATATTGATGGCCATTTAACTAAATTATTTATCACAATAAAGGTAATAATGATGATGATGATGATAATATCATAATAATGATAATAATAGTGATATCACAATAATGATTATAATAGTGATGTCATAATAATGATTATAATAGTGATGATGATACCAGCCATGGCTTATCAATAAACTCACAACAATAAATTCATCTTTATAAACTTTATAGGCATCTATTAAAATTATCATATTTCATACTGGGATTTAATAATACTAATGGTGATGATTGATCACCATGAATCTCTTTGCATAATATTCAATTTTCTATAAACCCCTATTTACTAAAATATATTCATTACGGTAAACATTAAATTTAATGATTATAATTTATTAATGATGATTGATGGCGATTATAACTTTTATATAGTATTATTTGAAACGTTTTTTAATTAATAACATGATATCCTTCTTTGATGAGGATGATCTAAATTCATGGACACAACACAATTTTAGCTTTCTATGTTGAACTATAATTATCAAAATTTGGTTATTCTCAAGCATAATCCTTAAATACTTAAATATCAATATTCTAGTTTACATATTATTTTGCGGACGCTTAATATTTGCAAGTGATTGCTCAATATATACGAATGGTAATACTTAATAACTGCGAGCAATGATGCTGAATTAAAATGATAGAATTAAGACAAAAAAAACACAATATTCTTAATAATTACTCGGAAACCAATTAAGATATATAATTATATTTTATTAACACTACTACTCTTTCTTTCCTTCTTTACAGTTAAATCGACAATTAAATAAATGGCTTATTAATATAAAAATTTATGTAAGTATAAGCAAATAAACTTAATATATAGGTTTGTCATCTTTCTTGATATCTCAAAATAAGCTGACTTAAATCAATATTAAAAAAAAAATACATATTCTATAAATGCTTATTTAAGAATTTTCTTACTTATCATATCATAAAATAAATTTCAGGTGTAACTTGTATATGTCATTTCATTTCCATTCAAATGTAATGCCCTATTTTTCAATTTACCATTTTAAACTAATCATATATAACCTATTCTTTAATGTGTTTGGATAAACAGTTACACATTCACGCATTCGGTAATGTTAACATATATGTTTAAAATGTATACCCATAAATTACATATATAAAAATATCTTTTCTTTTTTTGCAACCTTATAGCGAAAGAAAATAAAATACATATATTAATTTTTTAATATGCAACAAGATAAAATAAAAATAAAAAACATTATAAATGCTTATATCTATAGGTTGCTCATTATCATTAACATCTGAAGAACAATTAAAAAAAAACATTTCAACATTACAATATATAATAAAAAAAAATAATGAAAAATTTAAGTTTAAAGATTTAAACTATGTTTGTGCTATGTTGTGAGATATTGCAAATAACTATAGATAAACAAGTCTTTAATGTTTCTGTATCAAAAAAGAAAATTGCTTTGACCAGTAAATTAAGGTTTACTTTTAATAAGTAAAAGAATAAAATCGGTTAAAGAAAGTTCATATTTACCCGTCTACTTTTTACTTCTTATTAATGTCCTGAATTTGAATTTTAGACTGCTTTTCTTTGCTCACCAACAACAACAAAAAAAAAAAAAGTTATTGCAGATACTTTTAAGATAATGCTGATTCAATTGACTTTGCTTGTTTCTTCAATTCCATTATTATTCACTGTTGATTGGCTTCCTTCTACCATTTAAAAAAAAATTATTATAAGTACTTTGAATAAGTAGGTACCGGTGGATTTGCTTGTTTCTCTTCTTTAAAAAAAAATAATTGCTGTCGACACTTTAGATGATTGAGGTAAATCAACAAAAATTTGATTTATGGCTTCAAACTTGGTTCTACATGGATGTTATAAATTTACTTTTTCTTCTATTTCCTCTTCTCCATTCATTGGAAGGTAATGAGCTTTTAATAAGCCAGGAACTAGAAATAAAGCATTCCATATAGCTTGTGTGGTTAGCTTCTAAATCTATCATTTTGTTGGTTATTACTGGATACATGACTTCATAGATAGATCAGCGATTTTGACTCTTTCTGTATTAACCAGGAAGCAGAAAAAAATGGTTTAGCAATGCAGAGGCATTGTCTTATGCATAACCAAATATGTTAATATCATTTTTATAATTATTACTAGCTTATAATAAATTCAATCTTGTTCCATTTCTATCCTCTTCTTTCCCACTGCTGGAAATTGCTTTATATCAACGCACATTTCATTTGCTCTTTTTTTTCAACTTTCAAAGAGTGAGAAAAAAAAAATTAAAGCGTTCACTCTCTTTTAAAAAAAATCATCAGAGCTTACATTTCTGCTGAAGAATAATAACAAGGAAGGACCGACTGAGTTGAGTCTCAAAATAATAATCATAATTTGAGTGACTCTCACTCTAAAAAATTTATGACTGACTGATCATCTCTTTAAAAAAATTTATAACTGACTGATTAAAAAAATTGTTTTAATCATTTATATCTCAAATTTCAACCAAAAAAAAAAAAACATCTGGAAATCTCTATCTTAAAAAAAAAATCAAAGCTTCACAAGTTTGACTTAAAATTGATCGCTATAATCTACATCAAAGCACCTCTTTTGTAAAAATAATCTTAAGATACAGATAACAACAAAGCTGGCCATCTATAGCCATCAGGAATAAGTGTAAAAGCATCTTTGTGTTTGTACAGATCTATTCATTGTTTCACACGTGTACAATTTTTATCTCCTAATCTAACAATTTTACACCTTTCTGATTTACTCTATTTTAACAAAATGAAAGTTAAATAAATTTAACACATATTATTTAATAAAAAAAAATATTATATAATAAATCACAAAAAGAACTGCTTATTCATAATAATAAATCTATACATATAAATCTCTGTATGTATAAAAGAATAAAATTTTTTTTTTTTTTTTACATAATTGAATACTGTATGTATATGTACATTATATATATATATATATATATATATATATATATATATATATATAATGTATGGTGAAGAAAATCTGAATTAATGTTTTAAGTATTTTATTATAATTTAATATCTACAGAAAAAGGTGAATGACTTCACACAATAATTATAGAGATCATTCACAACAAAACATTCAACCAGTTCTTGATTCTTGAGCTTCTAGATAGTTGTGAGATAGCTCATTCTGAAAATCAACTGGGATGAACTACTGAGGAGAACATGCTAATTCACCTATTACTTCTATTAGTTTGTTTGTATATATACATTATTCGATGACAGACATTTCTTGTTTGCTGAATTCAAATTATGATTTTATGTTTCTTAAGGGTGAATAGAAATAGTTTGAATATTCCCACCCCCATTCTAGATGAAATATGTCACTTACTTTGTTAAATCAAACTCTAATAAATATTTTAGCAGTTTTCTATTTCTTTTACTGCTTCTTTTAGTGAAGGGTTAGGGTAATCTATTTTCTGGTATTATAACTAGGTTTATCATTGTCTGGTGATTGCCAAACTTTGTTATGAGATTATCTTTGGTGTTACCATCCAGTTTACTGTTTTATGCATTCTGGCTGTGGCACTTCATTGCTGAATATTTCTGGATGGCTAAATTTGACATGAACTTGATACTTATGTTGTTTCCAAAGTTAATATTAAGAGGTATTTACTATTAGTAGATGACCTCTGTGCAGTTGCAATTGTAGTTGAAATCAAGCTTAGTCTTGGCTATATGCAATATAAAATCTCTGTACTAATTTTTAAAATGACTGTAATTTGTTGCTTCATTTCCTTTAATGATAATTTTAAGTTTGAGACTGAATAACTTGATTCTTAACTATGATTTGTTAACATTTTATCTGAAGATCTGCAATAAATAATAGATGAACTTATGTAACAGATTAGCAGCATTCACTTCCTGATTCTTTCTGGAGGATATTTTAGCTTTTTGATTCAAGACATTCTTCATAATTATTGCTCTCTGTGTGGCATGATAGAGAAAGTATGTGATTAATTTGATTATTTGTGCATAAATCCTTGAACTGGCTGGGTATAAAAGTTGTTCCATTATCAGTAACATCGGTTAAAAGAAAAGTTAATCATGATTAATTTAAATTGGTTATAATAACTATTTCTAACTATCTTTGCCCTTAAAAATCTAATATGGTCTATGCAGATACTATCTTAGGGTCCATCTGCCTGAGGTCAAGGATTGTACCTCATCTTAGCTGACATAGTGGGATTCATTTTGCATTGTTGACATTGGTGTATCTGATATTCTATAATCAGAGTCTCTATAGGCTATCAGACATAAGATCTAGCCAACTTTTTATTCTCATATTTCATGGTAGTTGTATTTTTACCTTAAGATCTGCCTTTGAATGGTATGATAATTTAATTCCCCAAGAAGTACACTCATTAATGATACATCATGCATTTTTATACAAAAGACTTTGTATATATATCATGGTATGTTAATTGGACAATTTGTGAATATCCTGTCCAATGAGGCATTACTTTATTTTTTTCTTCACTATTTTATAAGTTGATTATATGTATCAATGGTTTCTTTTTGCTTTGAACTTGTTTAGTAATATACTAAATGCATCAACATATGGATTTTTTTCCTTCAATATAATAAAATTTAACCATCTTTGCATTGTCCTGTTTTGGCATGATCAGTTTATAATATGAATGATCTTCCTTACAAAAATTAATATAATTTTAACACCTGCTACCAAGGCTAGAATCTGTCTATCAGAGAGTAATTTATTCCGGTCCAAGAGGTAAATGCAATAGAAGTGTGCCTACCATTTTAGGATTTATTTTATATTTGGAACCTAATCAGTTCAGCTCTTTATATAAATTATTAACCCCTTTAGCTTACTAAAATATCAAACTTGTTGAATCAACTCCTTTGTATAGCTATTTGGCAGTTTCTGTTCTATGCTAAATGAAGTTCTCATAATTCACAAATCAAAGAATGATTGAAATTTTTATTTTTGTTAGTGGAATTGAAACATTTAGAAGGGTCTTTTCTTCTTGAATTGTAATCTTTGAATCCAAAAAGTTTCCGTTTCCTTGATTTCAAACACATTTATTAGGGGTTTAATTTGATTCCTATTTCCATGACATTACTTAAAAGCTTTATAATAGATTTCCAGAGTTGTTCATCACTTTGGGCTACTGGATGGAAATCAGTAAAATGTGGCATGATCCCAGAAATGTCAGCCAATAATTGATCAATTACTCAATGGAATATGGCTGGATCCTCTGAAATACCTAATGGCAATTGCTAAAATTTATAAAGACCCTTATGAGTGGTGATTGTTAGTTTCTGAAGGTTCATCATCTACAGATAGTTGAAAATAAGCATGTTGAAAATCTATTCTGGAAAATATTTTATCTTCAGTTTAAATATAAAATATATGCTTAATTAAAAAAGAGGAATAGCTATCTAAAAATAAGGTCTCATCTATGTAATCTCCACAGAATTGTATCTTTACACTGTTTTTAATACTAAGTACTATTGGAGTAGTTCACTTGACAGCTTATCAGTTTAATGTGTTTATTTATAAATAATGAATTGGGTATTGGATTAAAAAAGTTCAACATATTGTTTTTAAAAATCTAATTTCTCACAGCTTACTTTGAACAGTAAGTAACTCAGTGGATGGATTAAACCAGTTTTAGTTTATTAAATTATTATGCTCTCTTTTGGACATCGGTCTGAGCTTTTACCAAAGACAATAATGTACTTTCACTGACAGTCATAAATTAATTTTGGGGTAGTCTTTATTTTTCTCAACATTTATTTAATATAATGAAAATGGCTGAGCTAGAATCAATCTACATGGCCATGAAAGTATCATTAATGACAATTAATTATTTAAAATGTCTGATTTTTCTTTGCTTACTAAACATATCTCTATATTTAAATTTATGACTTGATTGAATAATTTTGTTTATTAGATGAGCTGTTATCACTGTTCTGGGCAAGTGGATTTGATATGTCCAATAGGTTGGCAAAAATGATAACTAGTCTTATATACAAACAGTGACTGACTAAATGATTTTTTACTCTCAGTTGCTATCTGCTTTGTTTATCTGAAGTAATTATTGCACAATATATTGGCCTTTAATCCTGTTTTGTGTAGACATTTTTATTACAGCATTTATATTTGACAACCTGGGATACCACCTATCAAATGTAGCATTGAAATCCATCAATAATCTTACAATGTAATGATCAGTAACCCCAAAATGCCTCCTTGAGGAATGTTGATAATTGCAGTCAATACCATCCACCACAATTAAGGTATATAGTTAAGAACCTTTTCATCAGCTTCTTAATTGTGTAGGTTGAATTTATATGTGACATTGGGATCCATAAATAATCTGACACTTAATGTAATGATCACTAACACCACAGTGCCTCATTGAAGAATATTGGAAATTACATTAAAACTAGATCTTTGGTATAAAATAGGCATTTAAAAGTACTATCACCTTACCAAACATTAGTTTATATGGGTGTAGCAGCTCTACCTGGCACATGAAGATAGTGGAGAAAGCTGATCCACATGTACTTATCAGGATGGAAAATGTAGATCAATTTCATTCATATCCATATAAAAATTCAGTCTGTTCAAGTATATTAGCCGGAGCATCTGAGAAATTTAAATTAAATTCTCTAAGAGATGCTATTCAAGTCATTATTAAAAAAAATAACTGAAGTCTGCACACTTAAAATATTTACTATTTTACTTCACCAGCATTTGGTCACTTTTCAAACAAGTAATGCATTTGAAACAATCTCATCATTGTCAAAGAATCCTTGAGCTTCAAAATAATTATATTTACATTTTTAGAAAGTACTAAGGGACAATCCATTTCTTTTTAAAGGACAAGGGAAATAAATCAATGAAAAGAATATCGTCAAATTGAAGGATATTTCTATTGGTTTATATACATTATCCAATAATAGTAATTTCCTGTTCACTGAACCCAAATGACAAATTAACCAATCAGAATTTATTTATTTTTTTTCCTTTTATTTTTCATGTTTTTTTTTTCTAAAGTTAGAAAAGTCATTGTCATTTAATTATCACCACAGCTAGAATATATAATCCATTTTTATTATAATGTAAAATATCTTAATGGTTGTGCAATGGTATTTATCTTTTTCAACAAATTTCTTTTCATATTAACATGTAAATAAATTATTCAAACAATGATTTTGTTATGCATGGACATTCTATCTTCAAACTATTTTTCAGGCTTTGGATTCAATAGATTATTTTATGAATCATTAGGTGTTATCATTCAATACAATAGAACAAAGTATTTTTGAATCCTTAGTAAATAGTTGTAATATATATATATATTTCAAGCAGTTAATTTTTTAGAAGAATATCAAAATAATGTTGATATGTAAGTTCATTTTTATACAAACAATATCAAAAATTTAATGTTAAAGTGACTGATAATATCATTATTTCATTTTAATTGTATCTTTTTTTATAATATTATTAGTAAAGTTTGAAAAAAAACAATGGTTTTTTTTTTTCAAGGTAAAAGATTTTGACTTCAAATATGCCAATGATCTTCTTGTCAATTTTTTTAATGATATTACGATATATAATGCAATGGATTAAAGCATTTCTATGTGAAATTTTAACATATGTATGGTAATAATAAATATTTGTTGTCAAGTTCAAAATTTAAAATGGTTAGAACATTTATCTATTGTATCTAAGATATTAGATTTGAGTCCATGTTACATGAATATTTGAAAATATTTTAGGTCATAAAAGAACTCAAAATTTGTTTCTATTAGGTAGGTAGCTTATCACAATGCAAATGGCTAGACATTATTGAAAAGGAATGAATATCTAATTATTATTAACTAGAAAATAAAAGTTCATTTAACTTGGGTTGGTAATGTGAGTCTTAATATGCTTATTACAAAAAATATGATTGTAATATGATGCAATTTTTATATTCTCATGAGTGCAGAGTCCTTTTTAACAAACAAAAAAAGTATTCATAACTTTTACTAGAAATAGTTAAAAATGAAATTAAAAATACAATAATAAAAATTTCTTAAAATTTATATTATAGTTCTAAAATTAAGATGATTAAATCAATTGAGATAAGATTATGAAAACTATCTGATATATTGTACTAATTTTTGTTGTAGTACTCTTTTGTCTAATAATTAATTTTTTTTCCAGAAAATGGTTTAAGACATGTAAATACAATATATCACAATAGTTTTCCCAGATTACTTTTTTAAAAAAGTACTCACTTCTATAATGAATTCAATCTTTTTAAATATTTGAATCATACTCCAGATTTTTACTTCTTTAACCATATGCAAGTATTTAACATTCTTTTCTTTAGACTTGATATCAATTTTGCTTTTAGTACAATGTATTTATGTGCAAATAACTTTCAATCATTGTTTTTTTTTTTTACTAATTGTTTTTAAATCATATTTTCAATAGTTGAATCAAATATATTTAATTATCTCTTTGATATATGCTTATGAATGTCAGCAATTAGGATCACTGGAATATGTTCCACTAACTATTTCCAATTTAATTTTTACATATTTTTTTAAAAGTTCACAATTGTTTTTATGCTTTACCAGACCAAGTAAAATATTTGAAGAAAGAAGGATAGTATGAAAACATTGTGTTATATGCTATTATTGTTCAAGCAGAAAATATGTGAAGGGAGAAAAATAATATCATTTAAAACACTATGTCATATACTAACTGTAACCACCAACTAGCCTTTTAATAAAATAGCTTTCATGGTTATAGTGTCGCCAAAAATTGTATTACAAATCTAAATGTTACCAGTTCAATTCTTATGCTTATATTATTACTGGTTAAATCAGAAACAAGAAGAAATGAGAATATTATTAAATACTAATTTGTATTTTATAATTAAAAACTCAGTATATTTGGTAAAGTATAAATAAATGTTGAATTTTTCTAAAAATATTTAACAATTAGATGTTGAAAATAATCCACACTCACAAACTATCAGATAAATTATTATTATTATTATTATTATTATTATTATTATTATTATTATTATTATTATTATTATTATTATTATTATTATTATTATTATTATTATTATTATTATTATTATTATTCTCATCATCATCATCATTATTACTACTACTACTACTACATTTCAATAAAGGTTTTATTGATCTCAATGGTTTACACAAGTTTACATCCAGAAAATTTCAAATCTTAGAGTAAACATATATTAAGGAATTTAATAATTACAGTTCATGGTTAATAGACTATAACAATATAAAGAATAAAAAACAAAAATAACCAAAGAGTTCTAAAGTTTGATGAGCTTATTTAGTTTTGTCCACATGTCTTTTTGAATGTTAGTTGTATGATAGTTTTCTTTGCAGCATTCACAACATTGATTGTTGCCTTAACAATGACCACATTGCAGCATATAAGTGGGGGTTGGTTATTATTTTATCTCTATTACAAATGTGTAACAGTTTGCTGCTAAATGTAGCTGGGTGTCATCTGGTATTATTGCCAATTAAGAAAGTACATCTGGTGCACTAGTATGCATATAGTACAAACATGGCTGCTCTAATGCTAGGTATTGACCTTTCCTGAAAAGCAACCATTATGTGATTAATGATTGTATCATTTTTCCGTGAGTGCTACACATCATCTATAATGTTTGGTTAAGTGCTACACATTGATAAATAATGTGGTCCACCGACTCTTCTGCTCGATGACAGACTCCACAGAAAGAGTCAATAGATATGTACATTATTATTATTATTATTATTATTATTATTATTATTATTATTATTATTATTATTATTATTATTATTATTATTATTATTATTATTATTATTATTATTATTATTATTATTATAATCTAGTTTAATAATTACCCTACTTTATATTAATGGTGGTTTTTTAATAAAAATTTTATCAGAATGATATATTTGTTAGTAAAAACTGACATTTCCTTTTTGTATGACAGTCAGTTATATAAAATATTACGTTAGATTATAAATATGATTAATGAATTAAAGAAATAAAACTTTACTTTGTGTATGTATGTATATATATAAATTAAGTAATAGAATTTATATATTCAAATATAAACCTTTAAGGAAGTAGAAATTCATTACTTACTAAAGAAAGTACACCATAAAATAAACTAAGATTATATGTTTATATCTATTGATTTTGGAAGTAAAAGATTTTTAAACAGAAAAATAATCAATCAATGAATAATAAAAAGTATTCTTTCTGATAATCAGTATTATTTATATGATTGATTTAAAAATCTCCTAAGTTTCAAATTGTAATGTATTCAACTATTAATCAATTATTTTTATTCATTTTAAATTTGCATAAAAAACAAAGTTACATTGTATCTAATAAAGGCATTATGTGTATACATGTAAGTATATATATATATATATGCATATCCAACTATAATTGATTTAAAGCAAAAAGAACATATCTGAATTTTATTGTAATATTTCTGGCCTGTGGCTTCATCTCTCTGCAATACTTCAAAAAATTCAATCTCTTATAAGATTTTGAAGTCACATAAAAATTTCTTATATTTAGTTTAAAACTCTAATTATTCATCTGCTATTGCCATTTCTAGCAATATCCATCTTTAAATAATTCTTTTATTTTTTTTCAATATCAGTGATATCTGTTTGTTATCTCATACATATATATCACTTTTGATCTTCTCTTGTTAACTCCAATTAATATTTCTCTACACTTTCTGTTTAAATTAAAGTTTTTATGAAGTGTACATATTGTGTCCAATTTTCACATCTATATATAAATTCTGAGCAGAACATATTAAACTTTTTTTATTTCAAGCACATAAGCATATTTTATTTTATTACTAAAGTTATTGATATTGAAAGATAGTTAACAACATCTAATTCACCAATATTAAGTTCACTTTTAGTATTTTAAGTTAGTTTGTTTCTAATAAGTTTTGTATTATTTCCTACAGTACTAAGAATATGTGTTGCAAAATTAATAATATTTAGATACATGCATAGATGTAATCAAAAATTAAAAACAGAATTAAATGGACCATTTCAAAGCAAATAACTTAGTGTTTTTCCATAAAAGATATTACTTAACAGTTTTTTTCTTGTTTTGCTCTCCAAACTAAGAATATTTAGACAATGATATAATTGTATGGATAGCTAGGTTAAAGATGAATCAATCACATGGAAAAAATATTTGTGTTATTGGGTGTCTATAGCTATCTAAAATTCATAATTTATTCTGAATTCAAACTCCAGATTTTGAATACATCAAGAAGATACACTATAAATCCATATACTTTTTATATTTATATCAAATATAAAATTTTAGTTAAAACTATCACTGCACTAAAGAACTTTTTTAAGCATAGAAGTAACATTTTTAATAATTTAGACATGTTATTATTTTTTTGGATTAAAAATAAATAAATGTAATGAATTTTATCACAAATTATAAAATCTTTAGTGAAATTTTAAGTTTAAAAAAGTAATTTAGTCGTATCATTTTCTATGAGTTTAATTTTATAAATTAATTGCCCCCCCCCCCCTAAAAGTAATTTCAAAAGTCATGACTAACTTACATATATATTAAAATATATGAATACATACTTCATTTTATTGTTTTTGTTTATCATTTTACTTTAAAACTTGTAAAGACAATAATAATAAAAGATTGTTTCTTTTATATCTGATAAAATATTTCGTCTAATTAAAATAATATTTAATAAACCAGTCAAAAATAAAAAGAAAGAAAATTATTATTATTGTGTAAGTTTTTAATCAATTAAACATCTATCTTAATAGATAATAGAATTCTTTTATTTTATATTGTTTCTTTAAACAAAATTTAAAATATACTAAAATACTTTTTTAACAAAAATATCTATCTCCAGATAGTGGAACACAAAAACGTACAGCCTCCCATCTAGCTGTTTCAGTGAATTTATTGAAACTTATTTGGACAATTTTCTAATTTTAATATTATATATGTTTTCAAAAAAAATGGACAAAACTACAGTACAACAAAATAAAAATATAAAATTTAAAGTAATTTTTGATACCAAATAATAAATGGATTTACATAAAATTTTGAGATTAATATTATTTATATCTTAAAATAATAAAAACTGGATACAATTAAAATATTTTTTGTAGAAAAATATATAAATCATTTAATGAACAAGTTAAAAAAACAACTTACATAAAAAAATGTTTGTTGATGGTACTGCTTTATTAAGATAATTATCTTTCTGCCTTCATATTGTTATTAATTTATTCTGCCATATTATTATTATTAACTGCCAATTCATTAAATTAACTTTTATTTAAAGAAATTCTATTATATATAGTCGCAAGATTGTTCAATAACTACATAATAGAAAATGTTATTATTTGAAAAAGAGAATATTTGCTTATATTATTTACATGTTTAATCATATTTTGTGTGTGTGTGTGTGTTTAGATTTGTTTAAAGAATATTATAAGGGAATTCATGTCTACTAAAAGAAATGCTAATTTGTATTTTCTTTTTTCTGTGTTCAAGAAAATTAACATTGTTATGAGAGTTAATACTTTGGAGCTTCAGGAAATGTTGCAACAGTTATCAGATGAAAGTCAGAAGGTATGAATAAAAATAAATAGTAATGTTCTATGGATTTTCTCAAAAGATGAAAACAAAAATTAATTATGATGAGTTAGAAAAAGTTAACAACTAGGAAATACCTTGGTCAGGTTATTACTATAGATGGAAGCATAATGGATGAAATTAATCATAGAATTAAACTTTGTTGGAATGCTTTTGGTCAAAATAACTTAATATTAAAAGAAAATATAGTTATGTTTGAAAAGGAAGATTTTTAATAAATGTCATTTACCAATTCTTTTTATGAACCTGAGACATGAATACTTAATAGAAAAGCAATACAGAGACTTTAGGTGACCCAAAAAAGTATGGACTGATGCATGTTAGGAGCAACAAGAAAAGTTAAAAATGCAATATATGGGTAGAGAACAAACAGGTTTTACTGACATCATTGAAAGAATTAAAAGACTGGATTTGTGCTGGACATATTGCAAGAAGAGATGTAATAGATGGACAATTGAAAATCTTTAACTGAGCTCCAAGAGATTGTAAAAGATCAAAAAATGACCACATGTAAGCTGGATGGATGAAATAAGAAAGTGTGCTTGGGATGATGTGGTGAAGAGAGGCTAAAGATCAGAGAAAATGGATTTAACTTGAAAAGATCTTCATCCTGCAGTGGATTGATAATGGGTGGTGATATTATGACTATATATGACTGCTTAACAGCAGTCAAACTTTTCAAAAACAATAAAAATAAGTTAGTGTAAAAAGTTTTAATTTGTTATTATTTGGAACTTTTTCCAATTGATATTGACATCTTCAGAATGACTTATCATATATTAGATTTTGCAAAGTGTCCAATGGAGATTCATTTTTGTGATGATAAAATTCATCTATCTTATTTTTGCTCATCTCTACCTTTTTTCTCTATCCAATTCTTCAAATATTATATCTAAGTAAGACAATTTCAACTTGTTCATTTGTTGTTTAAAAGAAATTTTTGTCTAATTTGATCAAATATTTTCTTGATAATTTTTTTTTGCTCTTTATCAAATCCCCCCTCTTCCAATTAAAAATACATTAATACATATATTATTATTATTTTATAGTATCCAACAAATTCATAAAAAATACACCATAGTTTGAATAATTCTTATTTTTATTGTTTTTATAAAAAAAATATTAAATTTAGAAAACATTTCTGCTCTGTTTGTATTAAATTTTTTGATTAATGAAATGTTAGTTATTAATAATTTTTTTTATTAAAAAATGAAATAGTATTTTATTTTGTTGTTTTTTGCTCTCGTCTTATTCAATTTAGTTAAACACCTATCTTTTTATTCTATTTTTAACTTTCTTAATGAAAAATATAAGTTCTCTATTTTCAGCTGTAACTTATCTACAATTTTTTGATAATTTTGTCAGCATTTCTAAATATAATTTTAGTTTCATCTGATCTAATATTATTATTACATATTAAGTCAAGTTGAATAAGTAAAATAACAATATGCAATCCTATCCAATTCCTTTACAAATTTGAAACCATTCTCACTCTTTTTACCTCAAGTTTCTAACATGTACAGTTTAGCAAAATGATGAAATTAAAGATTATTGAATCTGAGGTCATTTTATCTTTTCTAATATTTGAATGTCACATAATTTTATGATTAATTAATCATTTAATTATTTTATTACACTTTCTAGGCTCATGTAAATATTCTCTGTAAGAACAATGACAGGTTTTGGTATAGCTACTTTTGTAAAAGCATTCAACAACTTAGCAAAATCAACTGAATTAAAGACCTTATTATAATCAATAAAGTACTTGAGAATTTATATTAAATATTCACTATCATTTTAATTATTTATTACATATCACTAATATCATCTTTCATTATTGATTTTTATTAAAATCAATGAGAATATCTGGAATTTTTTTTAATGTAAGATAGTAATCAGTGAACATCACATGACCACCACCTCTTATGCTTGTGTATGTGGCATACGTATAGTGAGTTTTGCCTGTATTAACAATAGTAATCAGTGCTGAATGATTTTCACCCTCACTTTAATTTGCATGTAATATAAATAATGGAATATGATAATTTGGCCCCTTTGTCAAAAGTTCTTACATTGTTGAAGAAATAATATAAATTATGTTCTTTCAATCTGTTAAAATTGCCTATTTTTTAATTAATTGTACCATTTGGCTAGCATTTTTATTAATTCTTCTTCTAGCTTGTGAAAAAGTATTAAAGTAATACCATCAATTACAGTAACATACATTTTGAAAAGGATCTCAAGACCAATCTCATTCAAAATGCCTGGATTGATAATTTTATGATATAGTTTTTGGTGTTCTCTTTATATGTTTGAATAATATTTACTATTTTAATTTTAAATTCTCTGTCAGTGCTCTTTCAAATAAACCTAGTCACTGTTAAAACTTTTATATGATTTTCAAGATTTTTTTGAAAAATAGTTATTATTTTCTAACTTTCTTTTTATAAAAACTATATGTAATTAGCCTATTCATTCAGTGTACTGAATGTTTTTTATATAAGTAAATAGAGGAATTTGAACTTAGAATTTTTCAGTCTATATTCAAGATTGAAGCCTCTCCATTAAAGTTTAAGAAATTGCTATCTTAATATAAGCCAAGCATTAAATGTATGGGAAATTATGATCTGGCCCAAGTGATGCATGCTGGTTCTTCCCAAATTACATATATTTGGGGAAAATATCTTTCTTTTTTGCATGTATGAGGACAAGTGTGTCACTTGTTTGAGATAAGGTGGAGGGCGAATATAGACTAAAAAATCCCAAATTCAAATCACTCTATTTACTTATATAAAAAAAAACTATTATATTATTACTTAGTTTCCTAAAATAATATTTTTTGTTAAAAAATAAAATGTTCATTAATTACTTATAACAATCAGTTGTTCTTATTATTAGTTGACCATATTGCTAAAAGACTGTTTATCATAATAAACAAAATTAAAATAACAAAATTACCCAAATAAAATAAAAATAGATATTAATACAAAACACTTATCTGCCTGATAGTTTGAGCAGTCGATTTTTTTCATGGTAATACATTGGTGTTTTATTTTAACGCTTATTTTAATTTCATTTTGAATTTTTTTTTTATTATTTCATTTTAGAATTTTGTTTTATTAATTTTTAGTTATTTTAAATCTAAGATTTATATACAGAAATAATTTAATATCTATATATTTTAAAAATGAAAAATTTAACTAAGAGTTAGATAGATAAAATAAAATAATAATAATAATAATTACAATATGTTTAGTTGCTCAAGAGTTCATGTGACATTTGAACAGTTAATTAGCATGGTTAAGTATACCCATAGCATTTAACTAACTCAACTAAAACTTTTTTTTAAATTTTATTTAGATCAGGATAGATTCAGAAAATCTGATACCTTATCATTGTATTCAAAGTACAATAAGATCAAAAAATAGTAATGAAATAATAATGGAGAAAATCAAATATCCGAAAACGTATTTTTAGTATTGCTTAGTCTCTTATCAGATAACGTAATATTAACAAGTGATTGGGACACTAATTGAGAATGCTATTTTGTCTGGAAATAATTAATATAGTTGAGTATATAACATACAAATACATTTCCAAACTCTTTCCCATCCTAAAAATAAAATATCCATTTATTACTCAAATTTGATTAATAAAATTGTGACTACTTTTATTTATTTTAGTTTTAAAAAAAATCAATAAAATATCTTATCATTTGTCAGAGTGAATAAAAAGTAAGATATTTCGTTTAACCGTATCTTTTCTCCTCTGTAATTTTCTAATTTTTTTAAAAATAATCAAAAGACATTTATTTATCTAGAATTTGTCGAATGGGATAAATATAAATGACAGAAATGCCAAGAATTTAGACTGAAAACATAGTTTAGCAATTAAAATGTTGATAATAAAATAATAAAAATAATAAAGATGATTTAGTGCATTAACATATACTCTAAGATATAATTATATCCATGATATATAACATATATATTTTATATCTAAGTATGTATTTATTAATTATATATTATAATTATTTATGTAGCTTAATAAAATTCAGTTCCTAGTTTATTATTAATAAGTTATACATATTTAAATATGCATTTTTAAAATACTTTTATTATTACTATTACTATTATTAGTAGTAGTATTTTCAAAAAGATTTTCTAAATGTTGACTAGAGATATAAAATTTTAATAAAAGTCATTATCAAAAGTAGCATTTCTATACGATGCTTTCTAAATTTCATTTTAATTCTTGTCAGTATTTTAACTCATGCCCATGATTATTTCTTTATTAAAATTTGTAAATATATCTTGAATGTTTCCCCTATTTTCATATTTCCAGTATTTACAATTAAAATTTCATTAGTAAAATTTCTTTTATCTTAATATTAATAAATTTTCAAATAACTTAAAAATTATATAATATTTGATCCATATTATTAGTAATTGTATTTTAATGAGCATAAGCGAATCTCTAGATCTTACTCAAAAAAAAAAAAACCCTGCCAGTAACATTTTCATGCCACCCAGAAGTGATTTTTCAACAATGGTATATTAATTTTCTTGCCTAATAAAAAAACTATACCAGTATATAAATAACAAAATTTATTTTGCTGAAATGAAAGTGTTAAATTAGAATCAAATATTAAATATTTTGGAATTATAATTGACAGCAACATGTCATGGAACAAAACATTTAGATATTTATATGGATTTTTATAGTGCTAGGAAATTTTGATTATAATTTACAGATCATTGTGTGAATCATCACTCATATATAAAGTTACATTTAACATCTTGTTATAATTTGCAACAATTAATCAAACTTTTAAAAAAGATTAATAGGTTTAATTTTTAATAATGAAAATGACAATGATTTCTCAAAAGTGCATTATAAATACGAAATTTATACTCTGAAAGAGTATCAAAATATGTAGCTTTTTTTTAATAGTTATTTTGATAAAAAAATATATAGAGAAAACTAATAATACTTCCAATCTAAGGAAATAATAGTTTTCAAATTATAATGGCTTGTAATAAATATAGTGATAAAGTTAAAGATCATTACATTCTTAAAATGTTAAATGATTTACCAGAAGATTTGAAAAATTTAGAGATCTTTAGAGAATAAAACAATACAGAAAAAGTATATTATTACGGAATGATTTTTTCTTTTTTTTTTTTTTGATGATTAAATATATGATAATTTATCATTTATCTTTTCTTTTTTGCTTACGTTTTTATTTTGAATCTTTTATTTTACTAATATATGTGTTATACTTTTTATCTCATTTAAAAAGAAAAGATTATTAGAAATTTATAAAGATAAAATATTAAATTTAAATTGATTCAATTTATGTATATATATATTGTAATCTAAGGCAATCATTCTGAAATGCAATAATAAATATAACTTAATTTTTAATGACTTATTATAAAGATAATATTATTATTTAAGTGTTATACCTTATAAAATGATTTTTAGGATTCCAATATATAGTCTTGTGTGTTACAATTTTGAAATTTTGTATCAAATTTTGTAAATCATGGTAAAGCAATGTAGCATTGACTTTTAATGTAAACATACATATGTAAATGAGGCATTTATTTATATAGCGCTATGTTTATAAATTGTAATCAACTAAAGATTAACCTTTCAAGCTAACATACATGCGCTTTTTACAAATGTTAATAATAATAAATGAATACTTTCATTTCCAATACAAGATAAAGTCTTTGCAAACGAATAAATGAATCACATTCATTCAACCCAAATGCTTATATATGGGCAAATCTTAAGTACTGGATATGAAAGCGTTTCATTTAAAAGTGATGTTTCATAAATTCTAGATAATTTTGTTGACGTCATTCATTCAGACATAGTAAACAGTAATTTAAAGTGATTGATTTATCCTCATGCTTTCATATCCAGTACTTAAGATTTGCCCATATATAAGCATTTGGGTTGATTGAATAAGTGATTCATTTATTCGTTCGCAAAGACTTTATCTTGTGTTGGAAATGAAAGTATTCATTTATTATTATTAACATTCGTAAAAAGTGCATGTATGTTAGCTTGAAAGGCTAATCTTTAGTTGTAAAAATAATACTAAATGTAGTTCAATAAAAATACAATATGATATAAAAACACTTGATATTTTAAATATGGAGTAAATGGTTTAAAGCAATGACCATATTAGTTTATACATAATATTAAAATGATCTGTAGTAGTCAATATAATAAAAATGTAATGTTTGAATGTGTGTGTACATGCACATATATTTTATATTTACTTTATCTATTTTAACTTTTAAAGAGTTATTATTATTTAAATTTTTAATATGAAGTTATTTTAATTTTAAAATAAAATGTTAGTTACTTTGAAAATAAATAAATAAAGAAAGAAAATAAGGATAACTTATTTTAATATTTATAATCTGGATGTTTAAATTTTGAAATAGGTAATATTTTTATTTTTAATATTTGTTACAATATCTGTAATTTAAAAATAATTTTATTGTAAGGAATATTGCACTTTCTTCACAAGGACTTTGTTCTTATATATTTCTATGTGAGTACCCATCCAACAATAGAAATCCTGGTGACAAAGATAAAAAAGTTTAATAGATTTGAATGGAATTATGACTCTTTACTCACATTATATAAGTGATGTTTTAATTGATGATATCAGTAGAAACCTATAAATAAAAGTGCATTGACTAAATTAATCCCTTTTATCTCCTCCTATCTCTTTCCAAAATTCATTTGGGCCTGACTGTCTTACAATAGTAAACAATCCCTCATACTGTTGATAAAATTTCTGATATTTGCTCTCTAATGGTTTACTAGTATGATGTGTCTTTCTCAATACTTTGTCTCCTATCTTGAAGTTATGAGCACTCTCTTTCTTGTTTTTGTTCTGCCTGTCTACTTTATTGGTCAGCTGTTCATATGATATACTCTAATGGAAAAGCTAAATGAGTCTAGTATTCATTTTCAGATTTCTGGCTTTATTTTCTTTTTTTTTTTTAGCTCTGCTTTTGTTGGCAATATGCCCTATACTTGATTGGTAGGTATAAGTTCTGGTCACATAGCAATATGCAGATACATCTATCTGTGAGATACATCTATCTGTGCCCTATTTGCTTGCAGATGTCTGTTATATGTGGCTACAATGTCATCAATTTTTACACATATATACTTTTTATTTTTACAAAACCTTACAGTTGAATCTATCTCTTTTTGTTCCTTTAAGCTTGATCTGGTTTTGTGTCTTAGGTCAGCATCATGGAGGTCCATTCCTACATTGGCTTCTTAAGCACTAGAATGTTTATGCCTAATGAAAGTGAAAGGACCTTTATAAGTGCTGCACAACTTATGGAACTGAGGACCTTTTGTTTCTTGGTTGGCAGAGTGTTATTTACTACCATGTTACAACAACTTTTATTTGGATTATCCCCTCAAAGATTTTCTATGTTCTGATCATCCCCTCAGTCATGGAGAGATTTCAAATGCCCTAATACCCTTTTGAGGGCATCAAGTCCATTGATTTTATACATTCTTTCATAATTTGTCATTTTATCTTGCCAATTCTCTCTTGTGACAGCTGTTTGAGTAAAAAGTGCTCCATTCTGATGGCTGTCATGCAGTTCATCAGCATCTTGTGTGGAGAACATTTTAACTCTGCCTTGATGGTAAATACAAATGCCAGAATGATTTCAAATATACATACAATTTGTGTACTACTGCATTCTCTTCTATGTATTCTTCCATGATGCCTTGAGAATACGGTCATTTTGACTCTCATGGGTTCATCATTTGACTCCTGGTAGGATGCTGTGAATGATATAATGCAGTAACTAATCAATAATTATATCACCTCCAATGGGCTAGCTCTTGGTTTACTCATTAACACACCTGTTTCAGATTCCATTATGCCTCAGTATTTAACCTCAAGTAGAATATTGCCTTTGGTTCACTTTAGAGGTGAATTTACTTTACATAGAAACTCACTTTTGATGACTAAGATACGCCCAACCCTATTGTGATGTCATGTGTTATAATAAACAACCTGCCTAATAGGATAGTTGTGGCTATGGTTATTAAAAAACCAAACTCACCAAAATGTATAGGTACTAAACTGAGTTCAAACTTATATGACTATATAAACTAATGAGCTTGGATTGAAAATATTACAGTGTTTTCAATTTAAGACTCGTAGTTTTGTAGTTAAGTAGAGATAAAAGGTGGCTGCTGGAGGGTTGCATTAGATCATAAGATCTAGGAGCAGCACTCTCAGATCCAAGACAACTGACTGACAAAGGCCACAAGCCAGAAACTAGTCTGGGGATATTGGATGAATAGGCACTGGATGGGGATTTTATGCATAAGCTTTATGGAATCCATTGATTACTATGGCTTGCAATGAGTGGCAATACATATAGAGAGTTTTGCCTGTTTTGTGTTATTATAATCTGTATATATATTCAATCAATTAAATTAATGAGTGAGTGTATGAATGAGTTTACTAAACCAGAGACCATTTGATTAAAATACATTAACAAATTTTATTAATAACAGATAAAAATTGAAATACTATTCACATAGCAAAAGATGTGTTTATATGTGTCCCATATGCATCTCTACCATTTCTCTTCCTAAGTTATTCATTATACCAACCCATGCCCCATGGTAGATATGCATTAAGATGCTCTTTATTTACAAAATCAATGAGATTAGCTAAAATACAAAAACAAAATAGAAAAAAAATATTATTTTATCATCATAATGATCATGAAGCTAACTATTTATTTACAAAATTTTATTACAATGTGTCCAGTATCTTCATGATCCAATTTTTGCTGTTGAGATCTTCCTTGCCCCCCCCCCCTATCTACAAGTTCCTACTATTGATAAAAAAGAGACATTTATCTAAGAGCATTAGTCATTCACACTGAATAACTAAATGTAACAATTGTTAGTGAAACATAAACAAATAATGTAAATTCTGTCCTGTCCTAGTGATTGCAAATAAATATGGAAGAGCATCAAAAATTTTTACCTCCAAACCATATTATATGATGATGATGATTTAAGGTTAAGTTACTATGAAGGGAATCAACCTAAATTTTATTTACAAAAAAAAAATTCTAGGTTAATAAATCTTCACCTCCATACGACATTGCTTCTTACGAAATGAATTCTCCCCAATTGTAAACACGCTGAAATTTCCCAGTGTTACAATAAAGAAAGCAGAACTTTACAAATGTATAATGTAAAATAAAAAAATATATACATGATAATTTTGATTTTGACCAAGTTATCTTGATTAGAGTTTATAATTTAAACATCTATGTCTTTATGGATGCAGTCCATTCTGATAATTCCCCCACCATTCTCCAGATTCTCCTGTAATGCTCAGACAAGGTCGTTTTCATTTCAGATAACACTCTCCTTTTGAGATCCATTCAAATACTTCAGGTTAGATATTTTCTGGGCATTATTTATACAAGCAAGCTACAGCATCACATTCTCTGGCAATTAATACAGAACCCTGGCCTTATGGCATGTTTGCCTAACCAATGCATATTATTTGTTAATTAAAAAAAAGATTTAAATTTTCTTCAGCTTATGATCCAAATTGAGTGAATTTATATAAAGGAAAGTTTTATATATCATTTATCAGTATGTGCTGGATATATACATAATGTTCCACTTTTTTGATTGCACAGTTTTCTGTCTTCGATTGTCACTCTAGAATTAATTTAATACTTTAATTATATTACTAAAGTTTATTGATTTTTACTATTTCAAATGTTATTAACTATCTGTTTCAATTCTCAGTGCTTTAAAATCCTATGCAGAATAGATATCTTCGAACACATCATCCATTTTATTAGTGTTCAAAATTAAGCTATTTGGTGTTTGCTGTTGTTATAACAATTTCTAAAATGTGAAAAAAGAACAGAAATGACTTGGGTTTGGTTTTTTACTTGACTGTGTTTCTGCTGTTTAGCAAGCTTGCATTTTCAACTTTCTTTGGTATCACTGTAAATAATGCCCATTGTTGCATGAATTATTGCTTATTGATGTTATGAAACAAGATTATGTAATAAATTTATGTAGTAAAAATTCTATTCTCATTTCCCAACACTTGGTTGCTTAGATATTGGCTTGACCCAAGGTCATCGCCACATAAACTAAATCACTGTCTGTTATTATGATGTCTACATATATATCAACAAACAAGTCATGTCCACAGATGGCATTCTACCAAAAACAAGTCATGTCCACAGATGGCATTCTACCAAAAACGCCCATCAAGCATATGTTTTGTTTACATAAACGTCAGAGTAGTTAGTATTCACTATCTCTAACTATAATTCCACTTTCAGATCATGATTTCAAGCTATTTGCTATCGTCAGTGAAAGACAGGAATAAAGAAACTAGATCTAAATACAAACTCTGAGCGTTTATGAAACAATTTCTATTCAGCTTGCAAGCGTGAATTTTTTAGACACGTAATGTCTTCAAACTCAGCATAGCAAACCAGATAGCTATATGGGTCTGATCTCAGTTTAGCATCACCACATAGTAGAAGCCTCTGCAATCTATATCATTGCAAGAAAGACCTCAAAGGTACATTTATGATAAACAAAAATGCAAGTTAAAAAACTTGCTAACGCTTGTATTTATGTCCACAGATGGCGTTCTACCAAAAACACCGATCAAGCGTATGTTCTGTTTACATAAACGTCAGAGTAGCATTCACTATCTCTAACTATAATTCCACTTTCAGATCATGATTTCAAGCTATTTGCTATCGTCAGTGAAAGACAGGAATAAAGAAACTAGATCTAAATACAAACTCTGAGCGTTTATGAAACAATTTCTATTCAGCTTGCAAGCGTGAATTTTTTAGACAGTAATGTCTTCAAACTCAGCATAGCAAACCAGATAGCTATATGGGTCTGATCTCAGTTCAGCATCACCACATAGTAGAAGCCTCTGCAATCTATATCATTGCAAGAAAGACCTCAAAGGTACATTTATGATAAACAAAAATGCAAGTTAAAAAACTTGCTAACGCTTGTATTTATGTCCACAGATGGCGTTCTACCAAAAACACCGATCAAGCGTATGTTCTGTTTACATAAACGTCAGAGTAGCATTCACTATCTCTAACTATAATTCCACTTTCAAATCATGATTTCAAGCTATTTTCTATCGTCAGTGAAAGACAGGAATAAAGAAACTAGATCTAAATACAAACTCTGAGCGTTTATGAAACAATTTCTATTCAGCTTGCAAGCATGAATTTTTTAGACACGTAATGTCTTCAAACTCAGCATAGCAAACCAGATAGCTATATGGGTCTGATCTCAGTTCAGCATCACCACATAGTAGAAGCCTCTGCAATCTATATCATTGCAAGAAAGACCTCAAAGGTACATTTATGATAAACAAAAATGCAAGTTTGAAGACATTACGTGTCTAAAAAATTCACGCTTGCAAGCTGAATAGAAATTGTTTCATAAACGCTCAGAGTTTGTATTTAGATCTAGTTTCTTTATTCCTGTCTTTCACTGACGATAGCAAATAGCTTGAAATCATGATCTGAAAGTGGAATTATAGTTAGAGATAGTGAATGCTACTCTGACGTTTATGTAAACAGAACATACGCTTGATCGGTGTTTTTGGTAGAACGCCATCTGTGGACATAAATACAAGCGTTAGCAAGTTTTTTAACTTGCATTTTTGTTTATCATAAATGTACCTTTGAGGTCTTTCTTGCAATGATATAGATTGCAGAGGCTTCTACTATGTGGTGATGCTGAACTGAGATCAGACCCATATAGCTATCTGGTTTGCTATGCTGAGTTTGAAGACATTACGTGTCTAAAAAATTCACGCTTGCAAGCTGAATAGAAATTGTTTCATAAACGCTCAGAGTTTGTATTTAGATCTAGTTTCTTTATTCCTGTCTTTCACTGACGATAGCAAATAGCTTGAAATCATGATCTGAAAGTGGAATTATAGTTAGAGATAGTGAATGCTACTCTGACGTTTATGTAAACAGAACATACGCTTGATCGGTGTTTTTGGTAGAACGCCATCTGTGGACATAAATACAAGCGTTAGCAAGTTTTTTAACTTGCATTTTTGTTTATCATAAATGTACCTTTGAGGTCTTTCTTGCAATGATATAGATTGCAGAGGCTTCTACTATGTGGTGATGCTGAACTGAGATCAGACCCATATAGCTATCTGGTTTGCTATGCTGAGTTTGAAGACATTACGTGTCTAAAAAATTCACGCTTGCAAGCTGAATAGAAATTGTTTCATAAACGCTCAGAGTTTGTATTTAGATCTAGTTTCTTTATCCCTGTCTTTCACTGACGATAGCAAATAGCTTGAAATCATGATCTGAAAGTGGAATTATAGTTAGAGATAGTGAATGCTACTCTGACGTTTATGTAAACAGAACATACGCTTGATCGGTGTTTTTGGTAGAACGCCATCTGTGGACATAAATACAAGCGTTAGCAAGTTTTTTAACTTGCATTTTTGTTTATCATAAATGTACCTTTGAGGTCTTTCTTGCAATGATATAGATTGCAGAGGCTTCTACTATGTGGTGATGCTGAACTGAGATCAGACCCATATAGCTATCTGGTTTGCTATGCTGAGTTTGAAGACATTACGTGTCTAAAAAATTCACGCTTGCAAGCTGAATAGAAATTGTTTCATAAACGCTCAGAGTTTGTATTTAGATCTAGTTTCTTTATTCCTGTCTTTCACTGACGATAGCAAATAGCTTGAAATCATGATCTGAAAGTGGAATTATAGTTAGAGATAGTGAATGCTACTCTGACGTTTATGTAAACAGAACATACGCTTGATCGGTGTTTTTGGTAGAACGCCATCTGTGGACATAAATACAAGCGTTAGCAAGTTTTTTAACTTGCATTTTTGTTTATCATATATATATATATAAGAGGTTTCTAATCTTAAGCTTTTCCTTTTCACTAGAAAAAAGCAATTATTTCATTTCAGCATTATCTTGGTTTGGTGCTTATTAAACAAACTTCAAATGTGTATGTGCATCTATATGTATGTTTGCACACAAAATTAAATATCAGGTAATTAGCCTATTATTTCAGCTTATGACTTTTTTATGGGTTTAGTTTATTCCTGTGGACATATAAAAGTGGATTGTAAGCTACCCTTACAGTATATTCATTATAAATCAAACATACATATTAAATCAGATATCCTAAAACTGTATTTGTAACTATACTAATAAATTAAAATTATTACACTTTTAATTAACAAACCAATAAATAGACATGCAAACTTATCAATTATAACATCACAAGGAACATCTGGTAACATCCCAATATAATGTACAAAGTTAATTTCTTCTAAAGCATTTAAATATTAAAGCACAAAACAATTTCAGCATTTTTTCTTCTTAAATATTAAGCTTTTAAACATTGTGATAAATATGCCTAAGATAGAGTTGAAATAAATTACAAATTGTCATTTTAAATATTGATTTAAAATTTGTTGAGAATTTATCAATATAACTAACTATAAATATGGCTTTAGCATATATGATTTATTACAGAAAGATTATTAATTAATTCTTTATAGTTATTATAATGCAAATTAATTTTTAAAATTCAATTTTATGCTAATTCAATTAATAATATACAAAACAACTTTAAAATGAGAGTTTAACGAACTTTAATTTATTATGACATATTTAGTATGGAAAGTGCTTAGCTGAATAAAATAAATATTTGTAACTTCAGAAAAAAATTTGTTCCGTTGTTCAATGTATAAACATTTACTAAATCATTAATATGTAATAATGTTTTAAAAAATAATTCGTATTTAATTTAAATTCTGTATTAAGCAAATTTATTATAATAATAAACAGTTTAATATTTAAGAACATTATTCCAAAATTATTTCATACTTTAGTATCAAATTGATCAAGTCTGGAATGTATTAGAAATAAGCTCTATATATTATATTGGGGTACTCCAGATGTTTCTACAGCCAATTAATGAGATAACCACAAACATTAGTATGATAATATTGTTTTTGATGTGATGTCAAATTTGGTAAATTTTTATTATATGTGATATAAAATTTAACTGTTGTTCTATGTTACTTAGCTGTTCTCAGATAGATATTAAATTGAGAAGAAATGGTTACAATATCACCACTCATTGGTTAGCTGGCTAAAAAAAATGAATGCTTCATGTGTTAATGTTTTTTTAAAAAATATATGTATATGTCAACTTGGACCAAAAAACTCAGGTGTTGATATTTCTATAAGACCACAAACATGTTATTATTAAGTACAAATTAAAGAATATATTTGGATAGAAATAATTACTTGCTTAATGAATAAAAGTTGTGAGTATAGAGAGTTGAACCTTGTCAATTAAACTAGAATAATTTTTTAGCTCAGATCACAATTTCTTACATAGGTTTTCATCTTTTGTATGTCTTTGGTCATATATATATATATATATATATATATATATATATATATATATATATATATATAGTGACCTTTTATTTAGATCCCTGTATTTAATAATCCAAAATTTTAAATAATAATGATATATCTGGCATGAAAATCTTAATGAGTGGCTTTCAATAAAGACTGTTTTGGATGCACTGGGAAATTGCTTGAGTGGAGATGAGATTTCAAACCCAGTCTAGGCTCTGACTAGACTAAAATAACAATTTAAAAATATTGTTATTAATTGGGAGATAAATATATTGCTATTTTATTATTGTTGAATAGCAATTGAAATAAATAAATAATTAAATCAAATTTGTAAGCCTTGTAAAATGAATCATTACAGTAAATTACTTAAGCATATTTTTTACGTAGTAAATCTAAAGCTGTCTTGAATCATTATGGGTAGTTATTAAAAATGAAGCCAGAGGGGGTAATATTAATTATTCATACCAAGATTATTGGTTTAATTACTCCCACAATTCATTGTAAAACAAGATATATATTATCTAAATAAAGTGTAGGGAGGGTTGATTAAGAAAAACAAGAACTAAGCAACCACATAACTCAATTCTGATCTAAAATAAGGAGGAAAAAAAGCTAAAAATCAGAAAATTCTGGAATCTAATTGAATGGAATTATAATATCTTGCTATCTAGAAATCATGGAATAAGAACTAAGGAAACCTTGCTATCATTTTAAGCACCATCTCCATGACCATGTAGTTCCTAGGATTCATACTGGAGAAGGAAATAAAAGCCATGGAAATATGTCTTTATCTAAATAAGTATTGTTTCAAACCCAGGAAAATTCAAGAAAAAGTAAGCTTTTGCTTTTATGTTGTGTATATTTTTAAAATCTCTTCTTTGAAAATAATGCACAAATTATTTATAAGTAGACTAAAAAGTTGATAAAGTTTGTATTTTCATGCCACTAGTAAATATAAAGCAAAACAGATGTTCATTTGAAAATCGTAATTTCAAGAAAATAAATTCAAAATAATTTTAAAAAGGGATTTGAAAAGATATTATAAATAAAATCAAAAGTCATTTTTGAAACATATAACTTTTAATAGAGTAAAAAAAAAATAATTGCGTGATTTTATTCTCTATTCTCATCTGCCTATTTTTCATTGCGTCAATTTTGTGTAATGACAGAAATAAACGACTACAAATTCATTAAAAGTGCTTAAGATATCAGATTAATAATTGGATAAATTCCTTTTAATTTTGTTAATTATATAGCATTTTGCTAATGAAAATGGAACAAAATAATTATTTGCTTATAAAAGTTTTCATGCAATACGTATAAATAAGATTTTTAAAAAATGTTTGAAAAATATCCTAATTACTTAAAGTTGTTACATTTACCATGGAGGAAAGAACATAATCAATAAATCATTAAAAAAATAAAAAATAAATAAATATGTTAAGTGTAATAAAATTCGACTAGTTTTCAAAGAAAATTATCTGGATTTTAAATGTAAATAAATGATTCTTGTTACACTTCATTTGAAATGCTTACAGAATAAATCAATAAAGGTCTTTAAAAAATTTGTATTGAAGATTACAATAACCTAAAGAGTTATTCAGGAAAATTATCTAGAGAAAAGTAGATAAACTTATCCTTTTAAGTCTGCTACAATTGGGAGTGTGAATTTTAATTGCCTTATTAATTATCGGTACAGAAACCATCAAATAATTTTTGCCTATGGATAAGTGGTGAATATTGCATTATTATACATCCAACAGGATAATAAACATATATACATGTTATCTGGAATGTTTGCTCATCATAATATCAGTTATTATCAGTTCAACTCACAGAGATGAAATAACTTGAAAGAATTATATAAAATTTAATGGAAGAAAATGTTTGTTTATTATTATTTTATTACTGCTGTTATATATATTACTTACGTAATGTGTTATTTGGGAATTTTGTTTTTTCAAATATATATGTTTTATTGTATCATGAAAAATATATATACATTGAGTTAAAGAAGTGTAAAATATATACATTTATCCATGTATTTTATTTTTTTTAGTTAGGGGAAATACATGAGATTATATATCATTTATCTAGAGAGAGTTGAGAGAGATCTTTACTTCTCTCATATTTTAAAACAGATTTTAATGTATTTTATTAAAGGTAAACAAACAAATATTTTGTCAAAGATACTAGAATGGCCAGATTATTTTCTTATATAAAAGAAAATTTGATATAAACCTTTTTCATTTTGTAATTTTGTATAGAAATGAACTTGTCCACTTTGAATACAAATACAGGTTTGATCTTTATTGCTTAAATACGTTGTGCTCTCTCTAACAAAAGTATAGTTGTCATTGTAAATAATTAATGATCATTTGATATCTATATTTTGGTTTGTCTATAGATACATTAATGGTTCTGCATTGTGATACAAAGTATGTATATCTCCACTGATCTTGTTCGTATTGTTTTACCTTGCTATAATATTGAGAATGATTAGTGACAGTTTTTAGCTGATAGGATGTTCCAATAGAATGGCATCCAATAGATTAATATTAATATTGAGCATGGGCTGATGGAGAGTCACCTATTGCTGATTCCATGAGAGGAAAGATTGGTAGAGGCTAAGTAGTAATTAATGCTTGTTAGCATAAATAACCCTAAAGAAAGGATATTCATAGTCTGAATTCTATTTTTTTTTGTGATGAGGCAAAGCCCACACATGTATATACCCATAGAGAGGTAGTAGAATTAGCCATATTATTATACAACTGTCATGTTGTTTTATAAAGCCTCCCTTGTTAGTGTTAAATCCCTCATGATGATATAGAGTTAGTTTTTTCACCGTGTATGGTGAAGTATAGTAGTTCAAAACCATATAGCAAGAACAAAATAATGTTAGATTTGGGAACACTAATCTAGCTATAGTGTTGGCCTAATTATAATAGTGTTTATGATGTTATAGGATCATTATCAGTTACAGACAGATCAAACTAAGATTATTAAATAATTGTAGAATTTTATAGATGTAAAAGCAAAAGATGCACATTGGCAATGTGGATTCATCTTCATCAAATAATGATTTGACATGAGATTGGTAAGATCAGAAGTATTCAATAATTAAGCTGTGGACATAGGTAATGTTGTAGTGAGATCTATGTGTATTTGACTTTTGATGTTTATTCTTACTTTAATGCACCAAACCTATTCATTTCAAATTTGAATAAGTTATTAATTGTGCAGAATATGATAATTGCCCTTATCATATTCTGATAAAAGAAAGAGATTTAGGAGAATGCAATACTTTATAATTTTTTTTGGAATTCTAAATTTAAACTTGGTGCATATCCTAAAGTTCTAAATATACTGTTAGTTGTAATTTAAGTGCTAGTCAGCTTAAATAAGTTTCATTATCTTATTCTTTAAAATAGGCTAAAGAGTAATAAATGATATTTTGAATATCATTTTATAAGCAGGTTGTATCATTTTCTGAGTATATAGTCAATGGGATACCAGGTATTTTCCCATCCATAAGTTCTTTTAATATATTAGCTTTGTTTCATGCCATGTCTGTGAATTAAAAATTTGTAAATATTGTAAATAAAGTTTGTTGTATTTAAAAATGTATTTAGTTGCCTGTAATCTTATTGCTAATTACCACATATATACACTATTATTGTTATTGCTATTGACCTATCAGAAGATTATAAATTGAAATCATCATCAACCAATATAGTACTATTAACTATTATGCTATATCATAATAATTTTGTTAAGCCTTATAATTTATTAGTACATCTAATGCATCATCCCACAACAATCAAAATGTTAATAACTTAGAGTACAGATTGTTTTAAGTAATAGATTAAAAGATAAATATAATATTGATTTAATTGATTTGGTTAAATCCGCAGAGCTATCATTAACTGATCTTGGTCACATGGTTTATAATTATTTAAGAAAAGGAATTTGGTAAGTTATGGTTTTTTTAATTATTAAAAAGTCATTCCTATTCCTAAATTTTAAAGTTTATATTAATTATAAAGTTTCTTTAGAACTGCTAAATACAGTTGTTAATTTGAGATTCTCTTAAAAGCTGTTTTGTGCATTATGTTTGGGTAGTGGTAAAATCCCTCTTACTGACCCAAATATATTATGTATAATGATTTTGAGTGTTTGAATCCTGAGAAGAATTAGTCATTAAGTTTCAAGATAGAATTTAAATTTGTAATAAATTTTATATCTGGTTAATTATTATAGTTGGACGTGAAATAGATTACTTTCACTGTTTATGAAAGTCAACTAAACTTTAAGATGTAAATTACTTCTTTGGCATAAAATGGATAGTTTGTTTTAACTTCATGATAATATTCTGGTTGTGTCAAGCTTGAAATCCCTATTTTTAGTTAGCTTATCTTTTTACCATTTAATCTCATATTAGTTTATAGTTTAAGATTTCAGTCTCCATCATTAACATTGTTCTTCAATTTCATCTTGATCATTCTTTTAGTTATTCATTCTCATTTGACATTAATTCATTATCATAATTGATTAATCATACATTAACTTTTATTCTTTTATCATCTTAACTATTCATTAACTCTTATTCTATCATCATCTTAATCATTCATTATTCTCATACATCTTCACTCTTTTCTCTTCATTCTTAGACTCATTTCATTCCACCATTTAATTATTACTTCTTTCCATCATTCATTTAGTCATCTACATCATAATTTACTTATCATTTCATTTATAAGTTTAATTTCATAATCATTCCAGAGATATAATTATTAGTTATTTATTAATTTGCTGAACATCAAATTTAACTCATCACATTTTGTTTGTGTGGATTTCAAAGCTGGTTTGACCAGAAGTTATTATCTTTATTAATCACCTTGTGATCTTCTTTAGATCTATAGTTTCATGCTAGTTTTATTCAATACAGGAATCATTTCGTTAGTTTTACATTTTTGTTTCTTTATGCTTATATTCTTGATAATGAGAGTATGATAGGTTGCATAGGAGAATTTAGTCACTAAAACATGCGGCATGATTCGTTTGTGACCAGTTAGACCAGTGAGAAGGTTACAATTGAGATTATGGTGCAACGTAGTGGCTTGATTGATTGATTAAGGATGTAGCTAGGTTATATGGGATTATGGCACCCAGAAATGTGTGGGCCTAACTGTCCAATGATCAGATGGAAGGTTACAATATATATATATATATATATATATATATATATATATATATATATATATATATATATATATATATATATATATATATATATATATGAAGTTAAGTACATCTAAATAAAATAATTAGTACATATGTACTTAACAAAATTGCAATATGAGTTACATATGTCTTATTCAGTAAGAAAAAAGAAGTAAACTGGGTGTCTTAAAAATGCATCAAGTGTGTGAAGAGAATTATCTGACTTCTGAGCTGATAGATGATTGTGATATGATTGAGCTAAAAGTGATAGATACACTGAGATAAGTATAACTAACTGTTGAAGATATATTACAATGCGAGCCCTTCACAAGGTATTAAAATGTGAAAAAATAAAGCCCTTACCTTATATGAGATTGGTGTAATAAAAATTATTAAAACTATTAACATGGACAAGAAAACTCAGATGCTGAATCTTTATAAGACCATACACATTATTATTTAAATGAGAATTAAAGAGTATATCCAGGCTAGAGATAATCTTTAGTTTAATGAATGATTAGTCAAATTTATTAATATATTTCTATTAAGTGGTTAATATTAAAGTTGTAAATACAGATAATTTAATCTTGTCAAATAAACTATAGCAATATTATATCTATATATTATGTTCTCCATCTTGCTTGGCCTCTATATGCATTATAAATGCATGATTTGATCAAGTTATGCCAACAAGAAGAAAGTTGTATTTCTATTTCTAAAAAACATAACTATATTTCCTGATCAACTCTACCTAATAATTGTTGTGAATTATGCCATCAACGAAATCAGTTTTTAATTTATTTGATTGGGGCACCAGGATTCTGTAAAAGAACCTGCTGAAATCTGTCAAATAACGTATCGCAAATTAAGAAGAAAAAATGTTTTCAAAAAACGGTATTAGATTTTACCATAACTAAAATTATTTTTTTAAAATATTATTTTTCCTGGAACTTATTAAACATATTGGCAAAGGTAAATGATATTTTTAAATCTCACCACACTAATATTAATAAATTTAATAATAGGCATTAATAACTATTATTAATAATGTACAAGGAAAATTGATATTAGAAATATTTTTATTCTAACAGATTAAAGTATTTAACATTAAATTGCTAATTAAATAAACCAGAGAGAACACACACTAATCCAGACGTGAAACTTTAATAAAAAAACATAGCAGTTAAATAATTAATTAAAAAGTTCTGAGGCAAACAAGAGTCTTTTGAACAATAACATGAAAGTCTATATTGGGATCCTATCATAAGCTTATTTTTTACGAGTTGTTTGCAAAATGGTTTGTCGACAATTTAGTCACAATCGGGAATAATAAAGAGACATAGCTTACCGTAAGTTTAGTGAGAAAGTTGTAGTAGATAACTATGCATAGTTTTTGGGGTTAGAATGAGCTCGGCCATTGGTTATAAATTGATCTTGTAGTCTATTCTGAAAGATAGTCACAGAAGCTTTTCTAGTGTCCATCTTCTTAATGATGTCAGCTAAAGCTCCGGTCTACTCCCGCATGAAGGATTATTTCATCGTGAAAGTGGTCTTGGATTTAATAATCCAAGACCAGCCAAAGAAAAAAACAGATCAACAAGACCTTCCGGTCAAACTGGTCTCTGCCTTTTTATACTAGAGGCCTAGTTTTTAGACTTCTGCACATGTTATTATCATGGTGTTTAGGTTCATAATCTTGTACATTCTTTATCATTTTTCAATTACTGTCTTTATTTTTTTAGCATAATTCTGCCTTCTTTAATTAGCTAAAATATTTTTCTTTTAGCTTATCTTTTTACTTTTTGAATTCTTTTACCATATCAGGACGAGTACACTGCATGCCTTTTGTTCTCTCCAATTTTAACTTTTATTTCTAATTACATAAAAAAAATACAAAAGAACAATTTAACTTTCATTGTACTTTTTTTTAAACAAAATAAATTATACTAAAAAAAAAATCTAAATTTACTTTTATTTTTTAGCTTTTACCAAATGCCAATATATTTGTACCATATATAAATAAACGGTATAATATCTATCTATCTATCTATCTATCTGTCTATCTATCTATCTATCTATCTATCTATCTATCTATCTATCTATCTATCTATCTATCTATCTATCTATCTATCTATCTATCTATCTATCTATCTATCTATCTATCTATCTATCTATCTATCCACCCACCCACCCACCCATCCATCCATCCATCCATCCACCCATCTATCTATCTATCTATCTATCTATCTATCTATCTATCTATCTATCTATCTATCTATCTATCTATCTATCTATCTATCTATCTATCTATCTATCTATCTATCTATCTATCTATCTATCTATCTATCTATCTATCTATCTATCTATCTATCTATCTATCTATCTATCTATCTATCTATCTATCTATCTATCTATCTATCTATCTATCTATCTATCTATCTGTCAATGTGTCTACACTAACCAAATGATGAAGATATATGCATGTATCTATCTATATTAACCAAATAATGAAGTTATCTGCAAGAGATTGTGATTTGTGCTAACTGATGAGTGCTAGTTCAGCACAACACATGAGTTTTGTCATATGTTTCAGAATATATATATATATATATATATGATATATATATATATATATATATATATTCATATATATATATATATATATATATATATATATATATGAAGTGAAGTATATCTTTAAAAAATAGTTAATGTTAATGTAATTTAAAAAATTACATTATGATCTATATATGACTTTTTCACTAAAAAAAAAAGAAGTAAACTGGGTGTCTCAAAAATGCATCAAGTGTATGAGACAGGATGTTCTGACTTCTGGGCTGGCCAACAGCTGTTTAGAATTGAGCTAAAAATGAAAGATGCACTGATACATGTAAAACTAATTGTTGGAAATATATTACAGTGAAAAAGATGGTACATCTCTTCACATGATATTAAAATGGGATAAAAATCCAAAACTTGCCTTACATAAGGGTGGTGTCAAAACTGTCAATATGGGCAAGGAATCTTAGATGTGTTGATAATAAGATCGCACACATATTAATATTAATTATTGCTATTTACATTAATTAACTTTTGTTATACAATTGCAATTGTTATAAGTGCTGGGAAAGCTGAGTAAGAAAAGCTTAAAATAAAAGTTTTACTATATTACGCTGAACAGCTTTCAATATCTTAATCTTGATTTTATACTCATAGCAATGACTAGTGGGTGAGAGGGTTGTGGGATTAAGATATTCTTTCATCCACTAGTTATTGCTATGAGTATAATATCAAGATTAAAATATCGAAGGCCGCTTAGCACAACCCTCTCATATACTAGTTATTGCTATGAATATATCAGGAGTTAAGATATCAAAATCTGCTCACCGTAATATAATAAATGAATACTCTCACTTTCCAATCACAAGATAAAGTATTTGTGAAAAGGTAGAATAAATCCATCTATCCTTTCAACCCAAACATTTAAATATGGATAAATCTTAAATATTTGGAAATGAGAACTGAAGATATTAAACAATCACTTTACGATGTTTGAAAAGTTTGAGTATTCATTTATATAGTTAAAACCCACAAAGTGCATGCGCATTAGCTTAATGGCTGATTATTACTATTTACAGTTGAAAACATCCACTATATAAAATAAATGCTTATTTAAAAAATATTAAATAAATTATTTAAAAAAAATCTAGACACAAATTAATTTTTATGTAATTTTTTCTTGTCTGAGATTGAATTAATTAATCAGATTATGGTTAATAAAAGCTATAAATAAAGATGGCGAGTGTAATTATTTCTAAATACTTTTTTTTCCCAATCAATTCAGAAGTTAAAGTTATACTTTTTTTTTAAATATTTTTTTTGGGGAGTTAGTAAAGTGTTAAAAGTATAATATCAAATTATTAATAGTATTTAAGAATTTATTTTAAGTCATTTCAAAATGGAGAGAGACCATATAATGTTTTTTATCAAATCAACTGTAAACAATGGTAATTAATGCTGACAATATGAGTTATCCAACCAATGTGCCAATAATCCAAATACTAAGCAGGAGATGATATTGTTCAAACTGAAAGGTAATATTAAGGTGTTGTAAGGAATTTATTTTTAATAATATTGGTATGTTTGTGATGAAAGGACAATCTTCTTTAAGATTAATAATTAACCATGAAGTGTATAAATTTTTATGTGATATTTATATCCATTTTTTCTTGTCCAAAGTTATTAAAAACTGTTTTAGAGATTATCTCTCATTTAAGAAAAAAGAATGAATGCTAGCTACAATTTTGTGAAAATGAACTTACTATTTATTAGTCTATTATATGTTACCTGCAAACGTTTTTCATTATATTATATATCTACTAACCTTTAAAGAGAAGTGACTGACTATAGAATATTTTTCAAGTTCTGGGCAAGTTGAATATAAGAATAAATATGAATTAATATAAGATTTTTTATAAATAAGAAATCAACTATAAATATTGTTTTAAATGCATATTAACCCAAAAGGAGAATATTGTTTAAATGCATAAAATATTAAAAATCATGCAAGTTATTATTAATTGAAAGCATATATGTGGAAGAAGGATTTTAAAATTAAAATAACTATCTATTGAAAAAATTAAACTTATATATAATACTTTTATATAAAAATTTGATGAATTCATTAAAGTAAAATATTTCTGCAATATTTTATTAAATCTGAATAGGCAATGAAAATTTCAAATATGGAAATTGTCTTATTAAATAAATAATTTTTATTGTAAATTTTTCATGAAATTTGTGTCATCTCAGATAAATGAGACAAATTTTATTTCTATATACTTTGCTCCTGCATAGATAGATGAGCCCTGTTTCACATGGATTTTGTTTGATTTAATATTTTGCATGTATGCTGAATGGAATTAGAAGTGATGAGTGATCAGAGAGGGGATGAAAAATATCTCTGTTAGTTAATTGTAACTGTGCTCCCTCCCATGTTTAACTTCAAACAAGATTTCAAGGATGCTTTAGTATTTTTTTATTGTTTTATTTAAGAAATATAGTTATATAAACTAATAATTATGTATTCTTAGGTTTAAGATATCATTTAATATTTATATTATATGTAAAGTTTATTTGAATATTTGGTAATATAAAATAAAAAAATAAAAAGGTGACAGAAAATTACTATTTTTCTGTAATAGTAATAAGATAATTTTTAAATGAACTGATTTCAACCAGAGAGGATGGCTTCACATTATTAATCCTAAGGATAGGATTAAGGTAAATGTTTATTGATATGAATTTAAATTTCATATGAATATTTATTTATTTATGAAAGTGATAAATAAGATGAACTGAATAGTATGCTTATTTTGTTTAAGTACAACAAACTAATTGATTTTGGCATATTGTGTAAAGATATAAATATTTATTACATATCTAATTGTATTTAGATACTATGTGAAAGTAGGTGTATGCATATTATATATTGGATTTTTAGATACCAAGTTTAAATATTAATAAAATATTAGAAAGAGTATCTGTTTAGATACAACATGCTTGTTTGACCTCTGAATTATTTTTATAATGAAAGAATTTCAATGAAAGTACTGATTATAGTACAATATTTGATATCACTTGTTGATACAATGTTGAATCTTCTGGATATTTTAAAATGAAATTTACAAATTATTTTTATGTTAAGATATTAGAATTTTTTTGCAACGATGAAGGATATATTCTGAGTATATACAATAAATATTTATTGGTTCAGGATAGTAGTATAAATGAAATTCTGTGGTTCTAGAGATATTTGAATGTGAAATATTGTCTTTTAAATATTGAATATAGTTTTGTGAATGCTAAGTGAAATACAACAGAGTTCTGTATATTTTATGATTTATGATCAGTAGCATTTCTTTCCGCAAATAAGTAAGTGCTCAAGGAGAAGCCATGATAGGAATTTAAGGTAGACACAAGAATATCTGGCCTTAAACTCTGCACCCATGTTTTTATTACTTGTTGCTAGTTCTTGTAGTTTTGTATCTCTCATTTTCTGTCACTTTTTATCATCACTGGTTTCTTCATTATGATTAGTACTGTTAATAAAATGTTTGAAGAATAATGGCTAGACTATAAAATGATGTTAGAATTTTCTGGAAGGCAATAAGAGTAAAATATATCACAAATTATGTCTAATGAATGTAGAATAAAATTTTATGGAATGATTTGCTATTCCTAAAATTAAGTAATAACCTGTATATTTATACTTTACATTTGTCTTCAATATAATAATATTAAATCATGCTTTCACACTTCCATTAATCGTAAGAATGCATGTTTTGTGATATCTAAAAGATGGTCTTGGTGACTCATTTGCATATAATTTGCATATCATATTTATTTGTATAATGATTCCAAAGAAAGGATCATAACTGGCTATGAATATGAGAAGTACATCTTCTTGAAAGCACTCAGCCATTTAATTTAGTTTTCAATTTGTTGTTATAGCTTTATGTTGGAAGTGTGAAAGCACGATTTAATATTATTATATTCCTAAAATTGTAAGAGATCAAGAAAGTATTAAATGCATATTCTAATTACAAAAAAGAGTATGAATAAAACCTAAATGTTATTAACATCAAGAAAATTGGTGTAAGTAAATGCCACATGTTTTAATTGATTTAAGATTATTTATATAATGATGTTTGTATTAGTAGATAAAATAAACATAAGCTTAGATAAGTTACAGAGTTATTATAAAAAATATATTATTATAGGTTATCGACTGGAGAATTTGTTTCCTTAATAATGTATAATGGTATTAATAAACAATGTAGATAATGAATGTGAATATTTCTTGGAAATATTTAGAGAAATATATCATTATCAAGGAATATTTTTATTATTGAACCTACAATTATTTATGAATATATTTTTGTATTATAATAATAATAATGCTAATGCTTATTAATTCTATAGTTTTAGAAATGGTTATAGGATTACCATTGAAAAAAGTTTATTTGGTTTTCATAGTATTTCTTTATGATAACAAAATAGTTGGATTTGAAACTTTATTATTATTATTATTATTATTATTATTATTATTATTATTATTATTATTATTATTATTATTATTATTATTATTATTATTATTATTATTATTATTATTATTATTATTATTATTATTATTATTATTATTATTATTATTATTATTATTATTATTATTATTATTATTATTATTGCTGTTGTTGTTATTATTATTTTTATTATTATTTTGTATGTGTGTAAATATTTTTTTTTTGTGAATATAGTTTTTTTGTGAATTTTGAATAATTAAAGATAGGTAAATATTATATTTTGTAAATTTTGAAATCATAGTTGTTATAATAAATTGTCAATGTTTGTTTTAAATTAATCTTCTATCTTGAGAGTTTCTTTCTTGTTGTGTCCAAGTCATATGAGGCTTTCTAATCACACACATGTACTATAAAAATTAATTATATATTCATATTATTGCACATGATTTACAAAAGACACAGTATAATTATTAGATTATGATGGTTGAAAATGTTATTTATTAAACATGGAGAGGTGTATAATGCAAATTTATTAATAATGTGATATGAGATTATATCAAAGCTTAATATTTTTATATGCCACATAAAGAGTATAATTAGAATGTAATGCATAATAAAATGAAAGTATTTTGAAATTCTTTAATATAATAAATATTATTTGTAATAATCTATAATTTAAATTTGTTGTTGCTGAGAAGAAAAATAAGTAAATGATTTTAAAATAAGTTTTGGAATATATTATTTTATTGATTATTATTATTATGGTATAGCTGGGTATATGTAAAATTATTATTATTATTATTATTATTATTATTATTATTATTATTATTATTATTATTATTATTATTATTATTATTATTATTATTGATTATTATTATTATGGTATAGCTGGGTATATGTAAAATCCCTCACTATATGTAACTATATTAGTTAATGTGTAATTGTTAGATTAATTCATATGAATCTGAGATTAAGATTAATATTTATGTTAAAATTAGAAAATATTGTAGAGTTTATTTATTTAATGATCTATTAACGTATTAAGTAGATTAGTGTCAAATATTTTAGTATTTAATTTAATTTAATAATCCTTAATTATAGTTTATTTTATGTAATATGTGTCATGGAAATATTACTGATAGTTTAAGAAATTAGGTAGGGGTGATATTTTTATGCCATTGGGCATGTATTTCTTGGGGTATGTTCTTAATGTTAAAATAATTGTGTACTTTACTGGGTGTTTTATTATGAATCTCTTGATTTTTAATAATTAATCAAATCATTATTTTTACTAGATCGAACTAGTATTTAAATGAGTGTGATTGTAAATAAGCAGGTATTTAATTTAATTTTAAATTACTTAGTACTTAAATTCATTAATGGATTTATAGATTATTTGACTTCAGTTGTTATTATATTTATGTTGAATCATTAGTTAAGTAATTTTTTAGATGTACTAGTTATGATTGAAGAGTTGGTAATTGAATAACCGAAAGAGTGATAGTGTGTGTTGACATGGGTACAGTATATATAAAAGATTATGATCAGGGTCAATTGATGAATCCTGGTTTGTGCATATTGGGGATCATTTACCTTTTTTACGTGTTTGGTCATATATTTCAAGGTATAGTGATGATATATATATATATATATATATGAAATATATATATATATGAAATTAAGTATATCTAAAAAAATAATTAGTGTATATGTACTTAAAAATTACAATATGAACTATATATATATCTTTTTCACTTAAAAAGAAGTAAACTGAGTGTTTCAAATTATAGATCAAGGGGGTGATAAATATTAGTGTGACTTCTGACATGATACATGGTTATGATAGGATTGAGCTGCAAGTGAAAGATGCATTGAGATAAGAAAAACTAATTATTCCAAATATATTATAGTGCAATGGATGATACACCCCTTCACCAGGTATTAAAATGAGAAAAAATCCAGTTCTTGCCTTGCACCAGAGTTGTGTGGTGAAAATTATAAAAAATGTCAACATGGAAAAAAAAAACTCCAGTATTGATATCTCCATAAGACCATACACATATTATTATTAATTGAGAATTAAAAAATTCATGCAAAATATAATCTCTGATTTAATAAATGATTAGTAAAAGTTATTATTATATTTCTATAAAGTGGTTGATATCAAAGTGTATAAATACTTTAAAAAAATACCATATGAGGTATATATGTCTTATTCATTTAAAAAAAAATGAACTAGGTTTTTTTTTAAAATGCATCAAGTAACATGTGGGAGAGGTTAGCCTGACTTCTGGGCTGGTGGATGATTGTGATAGGATACAGTTAAAAATGAAAAATGCACTGCAATAAGTATAACTAATTAACTATTGAAAAAATATTTTTATATATTGTAAAATATTTTTATATATTGTAACCAGTTACCTGCATTAAAAATAATTAGATAGTTGATAACATGTTCCTCAGATTTAGTTTAGAATTATTTAATTAATGAGGAAATAATATTTAATTTTCCCATGAATATTTTTATAATGGGTGTGAAATTAGTTAAATATTTTATTTTCCCTCTCACATGATAAAAAAACATTGTAGAAATTTTTTAAAATTATTGGCAAACCTTTATTTTAATTATATAATGATATCTTAATATGTGTTGTAAATTGTAAATGTTGGTAGAAGAGAGAGAAAATTATAAAATCATATAAATAATTTCTTTTATTCTCTCTCTTCAATGATTTTATTTAATGATGAGTTACTTTTAATTTTTTTTAAAAAAATGTACCAAGAGAGAAAAAAGAAAACTTTCTTTTTTTTAGTAAATTGTTTAATATTTAATTTTAACTTCTAAGAGAGATAAAGTTTTATGTTTAAGAGTATTTTTAAAAAGAAAAAAAACAAATGAGGTTTTAATTTTATTGGTAAATTTTATTTTTAATTAAAGTTGTTGTTTTTCTTTTCTTTTTATCTCTCTTCACTACAAAATATCAGATCAATCTAATTAAATTGATTAGCTTGATTTTCTCTTTGCAATATTTGTTTTTAATTAGAAAGAAATGTTAAGAATTTTATGATCTGTAAATTTAAAAATTTGACTTGTTCTTCAATATCTATGATAAAGAGGGAAATACCCTGAAGAATTGTATTTATAAAAATTTATCTGATTGGCGGTTATAAAAGCTATTATTGTGAGACAATTTATGATAGGCTTGCACACAAGATTGTTCTAGAAAAAAATGTCAAAAGACCCAAATTCAACTGGTAAAGAAAAAGAAGCAGAAGTTTTAATCATGCTTCTATCATTCTATGAGTTTAGTCATAAAAATTGTTTATACAATGAAAACCATGTGCTAAATTCATATAAAAGCTACACATCATCTTTCTTCATGTAACCTGCCTTCTTTGCAATAAAAATGTAGAGAAGTTACCCCTAAAGTAATCTGCAACCTTCTCTTCAGCAAAGATCATGAGCCTATGTCTGTGTTAGACTTACCTGAAAAATTTATTTTAAAAAATGGATAAAATTTTGTTGTTGTTAAAATGAAAATGAAATACTGCACACCAGAAAAATGAAAAATTAATCATGTTCATGTGTAAAAAGTTTCAAGAAAAAAACTCAACTGAAAAAACTGGGAATTATAATTGGGAAAGACTCTACAGAAAAAATATTGTGTGTGCACACTGTATTTTTATTAATAAAAATACATTTTTAAAGTAATATTTTTTGTAAGAATTAATAATTTTAAATATTTTCATTAAGTTAATGTTTACAAATTGTGAAATATATTTTTCTTAAACTTCAGTCAATTTTCTCTTCAAAATTATGAAATAGTTTTTAGTAAATTTAATTTTTTTGAAACATTTTTCTTTTTTCACCCACTTTCCCTTCTTAAAATGTAACAAAAGATTAATTAAGTTAAATTAAAGATTGTTATCTTTGATTTTGAAAATGTTGTTTTTCCAACTCTTAGTTATTTTATAAAAATAACTTAATTAAAAATTAATATATAATTAGAAACCAATTGATTGATTATAATTTTTATGAAAATCTATTTTTTGATTAAATGTATGTTTTAAATTTTGTACTATCATTCCATTTTTTTTGTTTAATGTTAATCAATTAGTATAATTGTTATATATATATATGATAACAGATGACGTTCTACCAAAAACACTGTCAAGCGTAGTTTTCTGTTTACATAAACGTCAGAGCGAGCATTCACTATCTCTAACTTTAATTCCACTTTCAGATCATGATTTCAAGCTACTTGCTATCATCAGTGAAAGACAGGAATAAGAAACTAGATCTAAACACAAACTCTGAGCATTTATGAAACAGTTTCTATTCAGCTTGCAATCGTGAATCTTTTAGACACGTTAATGTCTGCAAACTCAGCATAGCAAGCCAGATAGCTACATGGGTCTGATCTCAGTTCAGCATCACCACATAGTAGAAGCCTCTGCAATATACATCATTGCAAGAAAGACCTCAAAGGTACATTTATGAAAAACAAAAAAACAAAAAAAAAACACACATATATATATATAGTTTTTTAGTCTTAATTTCTTTATTTTTACAACTCCTGTTTCATAAATCACAGTGTGTGTGACTTTATTTCATGATAGCTTAATGTTCTAGGATTTTTTTTAAATGATCCCAATAAAACTTTACTTACAATAGGATAAAACCTAGGAATTATTTGAAGTAATTTATAATATGCTGTTTCATTTATATATTTAACGTTTGCTCACAGTAATAATTATATTTTGTTTTTTTTTTTTTAAATATTAGTTTATAATTGGCCAATACATTAATGGTACCAAGTGGCCAGAGCATTGATGATGGTCAAGATGTTTTTAGTCTCAGCATTGGCATAGCACCTAAGTATGTGCATCCAGATAAATATTATTTAAATTTCTGCCCTAGGTTTGGCAGTGGCTAAATAATTAGCCTTATCTATAGTGAACCACTTTCAAATACAGTCATAAGATTGATTATTGATTTATTTTTTATTGTTGACCATTCATAATTATGAATTATTATTACTACTGTATAATGCTGCTGAACTTATAATTAGTTCTGTGCTGATCTCTCATGCTCATTCCTTTGATATTTAATTTTATATTTTGTTTATTTGTGGATTATGATGGTTTCCCATCACCTCATAATTCAGCTCCAGTATAGAGAACTTTTACAGATGTCTACCCAATTGTGGGACATTTTAACCATATAAACCAAAAAGAAATGCAAAATTGGTGTTTGTTAGAGCAGTCATTTCTCAATACCTAAACATAAAGTTAATCTTAAGTTAAAAAATTAAAATTAATTGTTCATTTATATAATATTTATCTCACACATTTGGTACATTTTAGTAATATTAATATTATTTTTGTACTGCTTATTGCTCTATATTACTGGATTAACAGAAACATCTACAATAAATTGCTATCAAAATAATACTAAGTCACAGAAATTCTAACTTTCATAAATTCAGACCTACCTTTGGGTGCAAAAAATATTGCTAAATGTAACATGATTATTAATATAAATTAACAGTTATAATTACATTACATTAATTTTTAAGAAGATGCAAATTATTAATATCTTATTTTAATAATGATTTTTTATTGCTTGCTCATAATAATTATTACCGTAAAAAGTTTTCCATCTTAATTGTGTTTAAAAAACAACAACAAAAAACAGATGCAAATTATTGTATACAATGTATTATTAAAATATTAAAATAAAGACATTTTAAAATTTATATCATATATTATCATAGATGAAGCTGGCATGCGAGCCCATAGTACTGAGTATGTGTTTAATGAAAGCACATTAGCTAAATATGACCATTTTCATCTAATGATTCTAAATTTTTATTTTACACTAAAATATATAAAGATTCACATTCTTTTCTTTAATACTTTTGATAACAAGAAGCTATACTTTTTTATTGTCTTTATTGTCATAATTTATTTTGCCTTTTATTAGTTTGTTTACTTTGATTGATATCAGAGTTTTATTACTAACATGTTTTCAGGTAAGTAGCAATATTAAATGATATTGGTGATAATTCATTACAACCATGCCAATAGCTAAAATAAACTTTGCAGATGATAACAGTCATAAATTACTCTTGGAACTATATTAAACATCATGAGTAGTAAAATAGTAAAGAATGAAGTAGTAGAGCATTGGAAATAAGAATTTCAGATGTGAAAGAATTTAACATATTAACGAAGAATATCCAAATATTTTTATCAGTATAATGACTTTATAACACAATCATATTAAAGACATTTGAATATCTATTGTCAAAGTTGCTATGTAAAAAAAAAAAGAAAATTGTTATTATGAACCAAAAAAAAAGTTTCATGTGAAAAAGAGGAAAATGTATCACTTACATATTGACACTTTACTCATCAATGAAATATTTATAAATTAAGGCTGAGAGATTTTAAAATAAAAAATATTGATGTCAGTAAAAATAATGCAAGAAGTGACCATTGGTTATAATCTTGTAAATAATATATCATTGTTAATTTCATTTTATAGCTATCCATTTAACATTACTATAACACAAATCTATGTATCAACAAATTATGTAAGCAAATAAGTAATTGAATATGACAAAATTTTCATGCAAGTTGCACTTTTAGCGACTGGTAATTTGAAAGACAAAAATTGAAACAGAAAAAGAAGATAGATTTAAAAATAAAAGTAAATTAATGATTCAAGCAATAAGTTTTTTATCACTCGTATATTTCATTAATTAGTCGACATTCTGACTATCTATATAACATCATAAGATAGAGCTAATAGAAATCAAATTGACTGTAATTTGATATCTAGTGATTGAAGACCAAATTTTAGTAGCAAAAATAGTGTGGCTAAAAGCAAAAAATTATAAGCTTGTCCAATATCTTGTGCAAAAGATATAGAATATAATTACTGATTTTAAAAATATTAGAAATAAAATTGAGGTATAAAAAAGATATAATTAATAGTCAACTAGAGGAACTTTGAATAAAAATAAAAGAGGTGGAGTTTGGACAAAACTTGAGTGTACTAAAACTGTCAAAAAGTAAATCAATATGGTGTAGAAGATACAGTGTAGATAAGAAAAAAAATTAAATAGGATAAAAATCATTTAAAGAAACTAAAGAAAAAAATTCCAAAGAGCATCCACAAAAAAAGGAGCAAAAAAGAACAACAATATTATAAAAATATTTGTTAAGATATTTAAAATAAAAATAAGCTTAATATGCTTGATTGTGTCTAATTTTATCATTATTGTTGTAAAATAAAATAATAACCTTTTTTAATTTAAGTTAAATATCTTGTAACCAAAGTAATTATAGCACTGAGTGTCACATTTTTTAAATTAATAAAATAAATAATATGATTAAAAGCTATGCAAAAGTTTTCTCATTTTTTTGTCATTTATAATTTTACTCTTATGTTACACTGTTTAAAAAGTAAAATATTTCTGGAATGATATTTTGATTTATAAATAATAAGAACTCATTGAGTCAATGAGTAATTATTTAAATATGTAATTTATCTCCCATTTCATCTTTATGATTATCTTGAATGCTATTTTTAAATCAAGATCATAATAGAGCTATCATCAATGAAACTATCCTTTGGGATTTGATGCAATGGTAGTCTACAAGTCTTTGAAACTCAAGATCCATAGATTCCAGCCTAAATTTGTTTTTTATACTGCTTAAATTTCTTATAAACTCCAAGCAATAAACTATTTAATTATGTGTTTATAATCAAAACAATGTGGAACCTCCTTAACAGAACAATCTAGAATTTCTTATTTAAATCTTTATGGTGTTTAGAGGAAATTCATCAAGAAATAATGAAATATCACATCACAAAAATATATTATTAATTGAAATTTACAAATAATAAAAACAGAAAATAGTCTAATAGTGGGCTTTCACATGAATAACAGTGAAACATGAACAGTGATATGGTTTAATATGGGAATTATTAAGTAAAACTTTAAAATATATATTTAAAAAGATAGTTTTGTATATTTATACAAAAGCCTTTGACTATAAACTGGAAAAATAAAAAAATGTTCTAAGACTAGCTTAATTTTTGCTCCACTTCTTAAATATAAAAGTAGAATTTATACCATGATTCCAAAATTTGATTTCAAAATATCTTGTTGCTATAATTATATCACTTTTAAAGATTATACCCAAGTATAATTTAAATTAACCTTAATTAAATAACTTCATAAGCAATCTTTTCAAGAAAAAAGTAATTTGCATGTGAATCAAGTCAATCAATTTATCACTGAAAATTATGACAAAATCTTTTGAAAAATTATTCAACTGGTATTTGTAACAATAATATTATATTTATAATTATATGATGGACTATTTCATAATCTAATATTAATTTTTAAATGTCTTTTAGAAATATTCACACTTATTTATACTTTTCAAAAATATTTAGCTGTTAGTACACATAAATTGGTATATAATGCAACATTTCAAGTGATATAATTATTCCCTCTACTTCAGATGTTGCTGGCCTAAAGTGACAATAACAGTAAGAGAATCAAAACCCAGATATTTATATTATTAAATACTGAATGTAAGATGTTTTAATCAACTATCCTATGGTTAGAGCAGTACCTTAAATTCAGTATCCATGAAGCTAAAAATTCCTGGTTTGAATCCTGTGCTGCCACTATCATTGATGAAGCCGGATAAACCTAAAGACAAAATAATAATATCACTTGAAACATTGTGTTATATACGAATTTGTATGCAAAATAAAGTTTGAATTTTCTAAAAACCACTTAACAATTAGTATTAGATAATTGAAATAATCCCGAACACAATTACATGTTTAATTGATAATATTCAGATGATATATTTTTTTAATAATTCCTCAGTATTATTTAAACGGCTTTTAGAATTTGCCTTAGTTTAATACAATAATATAATCAAATATGTGCTGCTCGAAATTCAAAATTCAAGACTGGAAATGATAAAGCAATGCCATGATCCATGAATTATAAACTCCGAAACCTATCACTACACCAAACTTAATTTCATAAACAAATATATTATTAATTTAATTCTTCTTAAAATAAGTGTTTTGGTTTATGCAATACTTTTTTATAATGATATTTCTTTTTATCTTTAGATAATCTTTTTATTATCATTTAGATAATTTATACTTAAAATTATTTTCAACTACAATGCACTAACTAGTAGGGATTGTGCTCTAGATAAGTGTAATAAAATCACTCGAAAGTTATAAAAATTTTAAAATATCTTTTATTCCTTTTTGTTCGTTTGTTTGTTTTTACTGGAAAGATTTACTATTGTACTATTGTGATTAATGATTTGACGATGTCTCATTGCTCATCTTCGGAATTAAGTTTTTTAAAATTTTAAATCAAGCTTTTATATTGTAAACATTGAATCCTTGATAATTTACAACTTGGGAATCTTAGATTCGTTTACTCAAATTTTGAGTAAATATAAATCATAAAAAATGAAGCTAGAAAAGCATTTTTACAAAAGGTAAAAAAAAACAAAAACAGAACATGAAATCAGTTTCTAAGCTTCTCTCACTGATAGAAAAAGTTATATTATATGTCATATGTAAAAACAACATATTGCTCCAAATTATATATGAGTATGCTTTACATTCCATCTACATGTATCTAGATATCCATAAGTTACTAACTATTCAGTTATCTAACAAAATCTTACTCTTGTCTGATAACTTCTCAACTATTTAAAATAATTCCAACCTTTGATTAATAGTCATTGCTAACTAATATATTATCTAATGAGATATAATTTTTGAAATTTTTTATAATGGAATTTTTTTTTTCACAACTTTTATTAGAACCATTTTTATTAATAATCTATTTCTAATAAATATATTTAACAAAAATGTGAACTTAATATGGATTTCAACAAGCAAACCTAATAAGAAGTTATTTGAAATTAAATAGGTGATTTATAAATTTTACTTTATTTTATTGCAAAATATATTCTATTGTTTAAAAAAAAAGTAAGCAAATTCATTCTCATGGGGATTATAGTTTTTAAAATCTGCAGAATTCATTTCAAAATAAATTATTAAACCAGAAAATTAAAAGTAAACTCATTTTTCAATAATTATTAAAAAAGTAAATGAATGTTTTTTTTTATTTATTTCTTATAAAAATAAGTAAATAGATTTAATAAATGAATGATTGTTGCAAAATGATAAACAAAGTTCATTTTCCAAAATAATAGTAGATAATATAAATAATAATAATAGTTAATACTTTTTTACACACCAATACAATAATATTTTTATTATGATAGGTTTGGCAGCATAATAGTGATTTTCAGATAACAGAATACATATGACATTGGTATCAATACATGTTGTGTATTTATAGCACTGAAGACTATTATACAGACAAAACTCTCATCATGATTAGAGAATTTTAAAAAATATAGCACTGTATGGATCGCCAAAGGAGTGTTCAATATTATTGCTATTTATAACCAGTTCATAAAATATAGTGAAAGAAAAATAATATTTCATAATAATAAATAATAGATAGAAAAAATACTTTTTAAATATTCCTTTAAAGAGTGAAAACTTTTCCCTTCAAAAAACAATAAAAAAGAAAGCATTTCTAGGCTTGTCAAGTGTCAAATCATGAATATTTGAATGTTTACTATGAACTTGTTTTATCTTCTATCTAAGAATAGATAGGTTATCCATTTACCAATCAATATTGACATGATTGTCGATGATAGTTACCTGAAACAAATTCTCAACATAATTGGAAGCAAAATATTCAAGTTTTATCTAGCCCAAATTCAAACACCAGATCATAGCCATGAGCATAAAAAGGCCCCTGAGGTACAATGAACTATGATAATAAATATAATACGATGAGTGACTGCAGTACATTAGGCCATTTCTACTTACCAAGTAGAACATATTCACCAGAACTAACATGTTTGCTCCAGTTGTTAAATTTTTATTATTTCAAAATTGCAAAAACATAATAATTAACTTAAATACATTAAAAAAAAAGATTCAAAAAGTTAAAAGAGAATTAATATATTGTCAAAATAGAATCAATTCATTATAATATAACTAATATTTAGTATATATTATTATAAAATAATTAATTGATCTTGTATAATAAAATGTTAAATATCCTAATTAACAAAATATTATATATATTGAATCATTGTACGTAATTATGAACATTTAAATAAGCTTGAAAAATAAAAACATAAATATCTGATAGCAAAAATATTTTTACATTTTAAGAAAATATTAGTATTAATAAAAAAAATTTAGTAAGTAATACTACCTATACTTTGTGTAGTTTTTTTCAAATTCAATTGTAAATTTGAACTTAAATAATCATAATGTTAAATTTCGCGATTATTTTCAAAATGTAATTGTTCAAAAAATTATAATTTTTGCTTGTATTTTGTATATAAATAAAACCTTATTTGAAAACACTTTTTTTTTTGGTAATTAACAAAATGTGTTAAGCTTTTAAATTAAAAATATGTAGTTTAATTATAACTCAACTTTTAACTTACAAATTATTTGTTCATTATAAATATCAAATTGATCAGATATATACATATATACAGTACCGTGCTGATGTAATATCTCTTTTATTTTATATTATAAGTTATAAAATGAACATTTGGGTTGTAAAACTATTTCAATAAAATCTATTGGGTAGCGCGGCAAAAAGATTGAGAAACGCTAGTCTATACTATTGACCATGATTTGCTCTTCTCAAATAATAATGTGTAAAAATAATATTTTTTGATTAGTAATTTGTCAGATAAAAATATTATCATGTTCTTATGGAATTTATATATGGCAAAGTATTTTCAGCTTCCAATTCTTTTCCTTTTGATAATTTCACCTTCAAATCTATATCATTTTACATTGTTTTAGAAAGAAATAATGAATTACTACAATAATAATAAACAGTCACTCACAAATCATTATGGTCAGTCTAATTCTAAGTAAAATAAAATAAAAAGAAGAGTGAAAAAAAATGTTCTAGAAATGAATTTTTTGTTCACTATACAAAACAATGTATAAACCACAAACACATTAACATATAGAATATGCTGGTCCTTTTTTCCCTTTACTTAATATTTTATGATGTTTTTTCATTTCTTCAACAGAAAACGTTTTTATAGATATATTAAACAATCACCATACTCCCCTCCCCATCCTTTTTAAATTCATGTAAATAAAGATACAATAAAAGACAAATGATCCCTAAGATGCATTTCATGCTGAACTAGCATTCATCAGTTGATACAATCTCTATCTTCCATAAATATCTCTATTATATGAAGAGTATGTAAACTGTTACATTTTTATTTACCATTGTCAAACTCACTCCACTTACAATACACCATCCACCTCTGATAAATACAATAATGGTTATTATTAATCATTTTCTAAACTAGAGATTATCTCTAGCACAGACATAAACTTTAAACCTGTTAAAGATTAATATATCTGATTTTTTAATTTCAAACATCCACACACATGGAGTTATTCACCTTTCTCTTTGCCATGTGTAATATCTTTATGAATTTAAAATTATTTCTCAGAGATATGACCAACATCTGACAACAAAAGCCTGAATAGTGACCTGAAATCATAGAATAGATATAGGGTCCAACAACTGATACTATCAAATTCTGAAGAATATCTATAAAAATGACTGAATAATGACTTGTAATCATAGGATAGATATAGAATCCAACAACTGATGTTGTCAAATTCTGAAAAATATTTATAAAATGAGCAGCAGCAATTAGATTACATAACAATACTCAGAAGGTTAATGTTGAGAAGAGTGTAAGATAGGGTGACTTCATATCTCCAAAACTTTTTACAGTAGTTTTGTTTGCACAAAATATTTTGTGGATTAAAAATGGATAGCTAAAGAAATAAAAGTAAAGGGAAATTCTTTTTGTCATATAGACTTTGCAGATGATGTGACTGTTTTTGCAAATAATGTTTTAGTGCTTCAGGAAATGTTGCAAGAGTTATCAGATGAAAGTATGAAAGTAGGATTAAAACTAAATGTTAAAAAGACTAAAGTTATGTTCAATGGATTTTTTTTGAACAAAGAAAATAAAAATTGATAATGATGAGTTAGAAGAATTTAACAATTACAAATATCTTGGTCATATTATTTTACTAGAGATAGAAACATATTGAATAAAATTAATCATAGAATTAGACTTTGTTGGAGTGCTTTTGGTAGAAATAAATTAATATTAAAAAAATAGGCCTGGGTGTTTGAAAAAGCAGTCTTGCAATAAATGTGTTACCAGTTTTTACTTACAGATCTGAGACATGGATACTTAACATAAGTGCAATACAGAAATTTCATATCACTCAGAAATGTATGGAGGGATATATATTAAGGGTAACAAGAAGAGATTAAGAATAAAATACATGGATAAACAAACAGGTGATCTTGATAAGACTGAAGTAGAGATGGGTTGACACATTCTTAAAAAAGATGATAATAGATGAACAGTTGAAATCTTAACTGGATTCCAAGAGATTATGATAGACCTAGAAAGAGACCACATGTAAGATAGATGGATGGAATAAGAAAGTGTACTTAGGTGATATGGGGAAGAATGGTTAGGGATCAGAGAAGATAGATTCAACATGGAAAGACATTTATCTTGCAATGGATTGATAATGATTGAAAATGATAATGATTATGATAATATATTAAAGTTAATGATGCCAAAGCAGGGATAAGTCATAGTAAAATGTTTAAATATTTTAATTGTTTGAAGTCAGGTATATTAAAACTGATGTTTTTTGCTATGATGTTTTCATGGCCTTAATATAAGTCATCACTATTAGCTAAAGAATGAGCAAGATTAATAAAGCTGCTTTTAATAAACTTTATTTTTCAATAAAAAGATTAAAGACTTTTTGAAATGACAGCTAATCAAAGGAAGAGAAAAACTGCAGAGTATTGAATTCAATAAAAAGTATAAGCTTATATCTAGTATTCATGTAATCATGTAATTTCTATGCATATTAATAAAATAATAATAGAAAATGTTTTGAGTTATGGGTTCTTTTATCAATATGTATTCTCTAAAATTAGATTCACCAAATTCTATGAGGAAAATGTTTTTAACAACTTGGTAAAAATGTTAATAAAAGTTTAAACTTTTATTCCAGAAAGACTTTAATGCAAACATTTATAAGCATAGTAAACTATGGACAAAGATATTAGACATAATGATATTGACTTTATGAATTTAAATGCCTTAAATTTTGTATAACATATAAACTAATTATCATGAATACTTTGATTAGATGGAAAAAACATAAATAAATCTTTGCTCAATACATTGTTATCTCACTGGATTATATTACATCTGTGAGCAGAAAAGTAAAAAGCCAGCATTTTATGAGCACTTATAGATGCGATTTATTTGATCAATCACAGATTAATACTTCCATGGTTAAAATAATAGTGATTTTTAATGAGCAAGTATTTAATTGAAAAATACTAACATTCAACAATTGTTAAACACTTAAATTGCCAATTTATTTTCAAGCTGGTTATATTAAAGACACATAGAATTATAAAAAAGTATTATGGAAATAGAAGACTATGTTTTAAACTTACTTAAAAAAATTCAGGATGGTTCTTGAAGGGGACTATCATTTCAGTGCATTAAATATAGAATGAATGGGAATATTAATAAATAATAATGAGATTTGAAGGAATATAGTAACGAAGATGAGTGAAAACTATTAAGAAGATCGGTATTGTGCTCAGCACCATTCAAGAAAGGCATTTACTTAGACTTTTTGGAACTATATTTAGGGACATTTCTATTTTGTGAATATTAAATGAATTAAATATAATAGTTAAAATAATTTCTCTATTATATATGTAAAACTTATATTATTGTTATGAGAAATTTAGAGATAGAAAGCAAATCAGTAGAGTCATGAAATTCTGCAAATGGCTGCATAACCTACACACTATCACAGATTCTTTTAAAAACATATAAATAAAAATACCATAAGACAAATTATTTGATAATGGTTTGTTTATTTATGGACAAATAAATTTTACATTTATTAATCAAACATTTCCATCTTTTAAAGTTATTTCATATTAGGCTATCAAAGTCATGTCATATAATTTTATGAGAATAGATTTTCTTTAAGTCTAAGTAAAACTTCAAACTGAGAACTAATGTTTTCTGTTTGAAATTGTAAACTCTACACATACCTCTGGAGAAAAAAATATTCATATTGCTGACCCTGATGATTTTAGATCTATTTAACACATTAAAAGCAATATATGAGCAAATAAAATAATATTATATTCATTATAAATAAATAGAAGTCATTTTTAAAGAACAATAGTGCTATTTTGAGCAGGAGATTTAAGCATTTTGGTGATTTTTTGAAAAGGTATGCAAAAATTCAGATAAATGCATGGAATGATATATCTGTTGTATTAACTTATTTAGATTACAGATATCAACCTGATGAGACTGAAAACAATCTTCACAATTGTACAAAAATATGAGCATTCTAATATAATGTCTTGACTAAGTTTTTAATACAGTACCTTCAGGATGCTATGCATCTAGTTTTAAGATTGCTTCTATTGATCCCCTTTATAACTACAAATGAGATAAATATGGATCAATTATTGTGAAATATCATTGTGTTAGCAAATGCAATTTTACCTTATTCAATAAAATGCCATAGATTGCTAGAAATTCGATATACCATTAGTGAACCAAATAACTTCATACACGTGTTTGTTGACAAGGAAATATCACAATTAGAAGTGTGATTTATACATTGTTTATATCAATTTCTGAATGTATTTGATTTGGTAATTGAGAAGATTTATAACAATGTTTAAAATTAGCTGATTATCTATGAAAGTTTATTTCCATTGCATGAGTCATGAAAGAAATAATTATTTTTGTAGTTGAAAACTTAAGACATTGGCAACAAAAATTATTGGTAAATAGAAAAGTATACAAGATCCAGCATTATTTTGTATAATAGTGGTCTTTGTATTAGTGTGTAAATGACTTTGTGAGCAAATATAGATTTAGTTGTAGAGCTTTTAACTAGAACCAATTAAAACAAAAACAATGAATGCTCTTAAATTTATGCTATGATGATATATTTACTATTCTTTCCAGTTCAAATAATTATTTAAATAGAAAATGTTAATAATTTAGATGAAACCTATAAAAAAATTTTAATAATCAATGTTCCGAAAAAATTAAGGCATTATATGAATGATTGGTCGAAAAAATATATTTAACAATACTATCATGGAAAGTTACTAGCTTGTGAATGTGGATCATACTAATTATCTATGTAACTTTTTGGATAGAATGGGAAGTTTGAATATTGAGGTGCAATACAAAATTTGCTACTGATAATTTTAATATGTCTACTATAATATAGGAATATGATTACTTAAATTAAATTAATTGTTTATAGACATTTGTTTTTCAGATTTATAGAATGAAGACAAGATAATGATTCCTTACTAATTTTTTTAATGATTTTATGTTATAGAATTAGTTTCAATTGATGCTTTATAATATTCTGAAAATATAATGGCAATATCATAAGATCAATAAGTATGTTCTTTATTTTGTCAAATGTGATATGAATCTACAAGTCTAAAAGGATATATTATTCTTGGATTAGATATAGCAGAGGTGGTCAACAAGTCGATCATGATCCACTGGTCGACTGTGCGAGGCCAATCTGGCAAGAGCTATTGGGTAATGAGTGAAACAAATTAAGTCAAGATTTTTAAGTTTTTTTATTATTCTTGTTTTTGTTCTAATTTTTTTTTTATTCTAGATAGGTGAAGTCCACTAAGTCATATCAGTATTGAAAATAATATTACTAATCTTGATTTAATGTAGTTAATTTGAATTAAGAAATATTGTAAATAATTACTCATGTTGTTTTAATTCCTCAGGGCATGAGTTTTTGGCCATTAAATAATTGTTATTTTTTACTAGATAGATATATAAAAAGTGTATTTCACACCTCCCTCCACTTAGACTATGCCTATGACAACAAGTCGATCGCCTATGACAAAAGTCGATTGCAACACATTTTAAAAATAAAAAGTAGATATTATGAACACAAAAGATGGCCACCCCTGAGATATAGTATAAAGTGTAACAAACTTCATAAAAAAACTATTTTATTGTGAACTTAATAATTTCTTGTGAGATTCAGTCTCCAGTTTCATTTATAAAGATAATGTCAAAATTATTTTTAAAAACTGTAGTGGACTGCATTTATGGAGACAGAAGCAGATATGACTGAGCAAGCTATAATTAGAGGGAAAGTTTTTAAAAGATGTCATCACAAAATATCAGATGAAGCACCTTTTTTTGAACTTCATTCTTTTGGAATTACAATGACAAACGAATATACACATATATCATCAGTAAGTATATGGACTACTAGTAAGATAAAATTAATTTTTTTAGAAAATAATATCTTTTTCATCTTCTTCAGTCTACTTAATTTGCTACTCAAATGTAATGTCTAACCTTAGTTCATATTTTGTTTAATTGGTCTTAAAATTAATTATATATAGGTAAACATTAATGAGACTAAACGCTTTATAATATTAGTATTTTGTAATAGCTTAACATTTAAATTGACATCACTTCTCAATGAATCTTTTCTAAGAACTTTTTTCATCATACTCTATAAATTGTACTATAGTAAAATGTTAATTGAGCGAAGAACTTTTAATGAATAAAATAATTTTTAGTTTTTTCAAAAATAAAAGGGACCTTGTACTCAAAATTGTTACATTTATATATTTATGTTTGTGTGAGGCAGTAAATGCCTAGTATTTATTTTAATGAAAATATATAAAAAATAATTTTTATAGTTTAATTAATGTAAGACAACCAAAAAAAATATCCGTTATAATCGAAATTTTAGACAAAGTAATTCTGTTTATAATTAGAAAAAAATAATTTTTAGCAAAATATTCCACCCATCATTGTTAAATCACGAAGTTTGACCATTCTTTTCTTTATCTTCTGACTATGACAAGTTTAACTTTACAAAACTCACTTCATATTGAAATTCTATTATTTGAGTGAATTTTACTGCTCCCTCTGGTGTTTGTGACAGCTTGTATCACTGACCAGAGATTCATCTTTCTTGTGCATCTGATTTTTTTTTTTTTTTAAAAAGAAGTGAGAGAGTGTGGATATATTTTTTTATGTTATTTTATAATTAGATTCTTTAAAATCTATAATTTGTTTTCTAATTTAATTAAAGTTATATAAAGCTTTTATGAGATCTATAGATTTATAATTTAATCTGGCAGTGTGTAAAAGAGTTTTACAAACTCAGAAAATAAGATTTTCACTTCAGTCCTCATTTACAAATCTCTATCTAACAATTCCCATCAGTTTTCAATAGTGGAGTTGACAGTACCTTATTTTGGAGAAATGGGCAATAACTGACTAAATGAGAAAGCAAACTTAAAGTTTGAACAATGCAATGGCAGAAAGAGTTCGCATTATAGGAAACCTTTCCTATATTTGAAAATAAAGGCAGAGGTGAGAAATGTCAACTGGAGTAGTGAGGCTAGAAGATACTTCACGGGAGTCACACACAAAATCATATTGTCTGACCGGTTGAGCATGGTTTACAGCATTGCTCCAATATTTGATTGACTGGTCAAAGAGAAAACTATTGACGATTGAAAAAAAAAGAAAAAAGAGAAGTGTTGAAAACACCCCTCCGTTTTCCAGCGGGCAAGGACATAAAAAAAATGTAGACATAATGCAATATGTATCATTTATGATAAAAAGGGGAGGGACATCTAAAAATGGACAATATTTAAAATGCAATTCTAGGCAGTTATTAAATTAGGTCAAGAATTAAGATCAAATTAATTCAAAAGAATTCAAATTACATTATTCCACCAATCTAGTTTTGTTTGCATAAAATATTGCACGATTCTATCTAGTTTCACTTCATTTGCATTTCTCTTTCAAAGGAATAGAATTTAGTTTTATTTTCTCTCTCTCTCCTTCTCTCTGATCTATATACCTCTCAAACTCCTCCAGCTGTGGAAAGTTAGAAATGAACTTTTCTCTATGCATGTGTGATTTCTTTTTTCAAGCAAAGAATTATTTAAATAAGATAGATTTAAATGATTTGGAAAATAATGATTACTTTGTATTAGATTTGCTCTCATTTGACTCCATTTATAAAATATTACAAGAAGCCAATGACAAATAGGAATTCTTTATAAAAGCAGAAATAAAAAAGGGAGCACGTAAAATTTATAGGGGAAAAAGAGTTTTTTTTATATATCTATATTTCTAAGTTGTTTTTATTATTATTATTATTAACTGAAAGTTTTAAATTATATAAAAATAAAAGCCAGTCATAAGATACCTCAATGCAATTTTTTATTACCCCCTCCCCCTACTACTTTAATTATAGAAACTGATTATGTATAATATGCATCCATCTATTCTCATTTTTGTTTAAAATGTCTGATTTTAATTTTTTAATCTTTAATTTGCGTATTCGATTTTCTTTAATTTTATATCAATTAATTGATGTTAGTTAGTTCTATTCGAATATTCCTTTAAAATACTGTATACTAATAATTTTAAATTTTTTTATTATTTAATGATTTAGTTCGAGATCTGAGATGTTATATTAAATTGTTAAAAGAGTAGATTGCAAGCATTAGCAAACTAATTATCAATAATGATCAAATTTTATCAGTTTGATATATAATTTTGTTATCAAATTTGCTCTATAGGCAGAGATACTCAACACACACACATATATTAAATTGAAAATTTTTACGAATAAACGATATAAACATATGTTTTAGTTTCAACCGTATATGTGTTTACATTAATTAATACCAACGATTTAAATTGCATTTACCATCAACAGAGTATCAAAGTCGCTCAAATATATATATATAAGGCAGAAATACAGAAACCGAAAACTTTCGGTCATATTACGCCTGTTTTTTTCGAGATAGCTGCGGTCTATTAAAGAATTGGTAATAAGTATGATTTGACCAAAATTCAGTTATAACGATATTAACAATCATATTCATAGACAACCTAATATATATATTCATAATGTGAAAAATTGTTCTGGATTCTGGGATAATGGGTGAATGAGATAGGAATGAGCTAATGTGAAAATTGCATTAATAAATAACAAAAATCTTGCAAATTTGCTTGTTAAGCATATATTGAAATATAATGCCAATTTTCATGTAATAACCTTAATAGAATTTCCTTTTCTTAACCAGTCAACACAATTAAAATTGGCAGTGCAAGCTGAAACCACTTGCTCTAGCATATTTTATAGATTAACGATAGTTTATGTATTATATACCAATAATATTTTATTCTAAAGTCATACATTATGAATATTAAAACAATTACAGAAACAATGTTTGTGGAAAAGGCATTCTATTTTTTTAACCATTCGAGATAGTAGTAGTTCAAATAATATTAAAATAGTACTGAAAAACTGCTATGATAGCTAGAATAATCCGACTATCAGAAGAGAAAAAGTAAAACATATAAATTAGTAGAGAATAGAATTAAGTTTTAAAATTTAATTAGGACTTACAAAGAGAAAATAAATAAACAAAGAAAAAATAATAAAATCAAACATGGAAAAAAAACGATGATTATAATTTACTATTTAAAATATGAGAAAAGTGAGTATGAAAAAGAATATATAAATAAGTAGATTAAACATTAAAATAAAAAAAGTAAAATAATTAACAGATAATAAATGTATAATGAAAAACTAAAGGGTTAAACAATTCAAATATTTTGCTTAACTTATAATGTAGATCAATTTCCATATTATTAATTTTCTGAGAAACTTTGGAATAACAGTGGCCTGAGAAATTAGATCAGTGAAAATTCAGAAGAATTGGTTAAATACTGAGAAAAGTGGAAAAAGTTTAAAATTCTTAGTATGACTAATTTGGATAGAAATGATCTATATTGTTTATCAATACTGAAAGTAGACAAATCTCAATGAAACTCAAGAGCAAATAAACTTGTAAATAAATAAATAAAAACATTAACATTTTAATTTTTTATGTATTTATTATTGCCTTACAATTACCAGCTACAGATAAATATGCACATGCATCCTTCTTACTATTTTTTTTTAGTTTTGTTTAGACTTTGAAATATGTTATATATGTCTTCTATAATTCTTGATCTAAAGATTATTTTTTACTGAAATTAATTATTTCATCATCTCTTATTTCTTATACAATATTTGTTATTAATAATATTTTTTTCATAAGTTACAATATAATTATCAAACATCTATATTTTTTTATTCTTAGTAATTAATTTTTCATTTGCATCTGCAGTACCTCTAGCTCTTATGATCATGCATTATTTAACTGTTTTACATAATTTTTTTTTTGGGGGGGGTCATCATATAATTTGTATTTCATTTCAAAAAATCATATATTTTGTATTTGATTTCAAATTAACCCATCATAACCTGATTTATAGATTGATGTTCAACTATCTGTTTATCTCTATAAAGCATTGCAATTTATTCCCAGTGTAATTAGTGTTAGCATTTGTTAGAACTTTTTCATTGTTAACATCTCATTTCTTTATCTAAAATATTTTAAATTAATATCTTTAACTGTTCTCTAGTGATGTAATTTTCTTTTTCATCTATATATATAAAACAGTGTATAATACCTTGAAAATTCTTATAATGATGTAATATTCATTATCTCTAAATGACCCCTCCCCCATAATTGTTTAAAAGCTAGAGTAAACTCTTCACATATAAAATAGATTATCTGTAGGTTACTTTATGACATAGGAGATAGAACATTTTAATATTTTTTCCCATATATGACATAATTGCTAGCAAAGTTTAGGTTATTTAAGTTTTTTTTATTGTGAAGTGCACTCCTACAGTCAAAATAAACATGAAAAGAAAACAATGCATAGCAAATTTATATAACCATTATAATATTTTTAATAAGTCTTTGATTAAACTTGACTAAATTGCTATGTCAACTAAAAAAAATTAAAAAAAATTGATTTATATTTTCCAAATAATTTAGATAGTGAAAGACAATATAAGTCAATTCTAATAAAAACTTTTTTCAAAAATGAGCTGTGATTCAATATTAGTCAAGTTTCTATACACAACAATATTATAGCAAGTATTTAAAAATTTGAGTAAGAATTCAATTAGAAGATTGAATTGCATTATAAAATAGTAGTTTCATATTGCAGTGACTAAGACATTAAAAAGATGCAAGAACAAATACTGAAGGCCATTGGTAATGATTTCAAGAAAATCATTTTCTAATAGGCAGCAATACATAATGTAGTTCCATTTTATTTGCCAATTATTCATGTTTGTAAGATACATAGTGACTTATGATTAGAACTTGTAGCACTTTATAACCCATGATTTTGTGCTACTTATTTATTTTTATATAATAATCTGTCTTTATGAAACAACTAAAATTTGAATCACAGTATAAAATAAACTCATATAAAAATGGAATTATGCATATTATAGTAATAACTTTTTAGATAAATTATTCAACATATACATAATATATATATATTGTGCACTTTTTATTAGCTCAGTCTATTCTAAAATAAAATTTTAGTGTATAATTTTAAATTTTACAAATCCAATAATATTTACTTATTAAAAGAAGACAATAATGAAATATTAGATCATAGGGTTTGAACTCGAATTTAGCTAAGGGAAATTTATAAATGTCTTAACTCAAAATACATATAGAAAATAACCTACAGAGTTATATATATGCAGATGGATGAACAATTAATATTATTTAGAATTTAAAACCAGTGAAGTTTAAATTGTAATTTTGTAAATAATGCGTTATATAAAGACGAATGGTTATTGTTTGTGCGCATTTGATTTTAAAAATAGAAATTATTTATCTTCAAATCTTGCTATATTTAAAAGTAAATAAATAAGGTTTAATTTTACAAAATACTGATTTAAAATTAAAACAGTAAATTCTATCTTTATTTAAATTCTAAAAAATATTGTATTTTAATATTTTTAAAAAAAACGGAAAATCGGTCATTTTAAAATAATAAACCAAAAACTTTCAAAATAAATAATTGTTTTATAGAAAAAAGTGGGAAAATATTAGCCAATCAAAGAGTTTCAAACAATCTTGGAATATGAAATTCAAGAGAGGGGGGTAAAAAAAAAAAGAGCTTCTTGATCGTAAAGTATAAGTAACTAAGTTTTTTTTCTTGGTGATATATTTTTTTTTTTAAAAAAAAACAAAGTTGGATTAAAAATTCCTAAAACCTTATGATTTACAACTCTATATCAATATACATGGATAATTATAAGCTCTGTTGTTAAAATAATGGAATAAATTAATCGTTTTTCTACTGGGCAAGTCAATAATCGGAATTCCCAATAATCTCTTGAAAATTAATAAATATTGAAGAAATAATTGGAGATGAATAATTAACGAATATATTCATGGAAAAATAACAATAATTGTGCCATAGGGAAAATGAACTGCAGTAATACACAAAAGGAAATTAATAAACACCGTAAATATCCAGTAAGGATAGATAAAAGAATAGTAAATCTCTTGGAAACAGTAAAGTATATATATTTAAAATTCAATGGAACTAAATTAGTAATAAATGAAAAGTGTTCATTATTATTCTGGATGTATATAAAATCTTAATTACAATGTGAGATAGAATTATTTATTTGGAGCCAAAAAACGTGACACGACACATTCTTAATTGAAATCATAAGTGTGCCTTTTATTATAGAGAGAAATATGTATCATCTAAAATAAGTAAGGCAAGCCACAAATAAATTTTTATTAATAAACAAAGAACAAAATGAAGGATTATTGTTGCAGTAATTCAAATACCTCGCAAATCTTCGGATAAGAAGAATCTTCAAAAAATAAAAAAAAATAAAAACATTCTAATAAGTTTATGGAGTGTAGAACAACTAGAAAATTTAAAAGTGTTCTTATACTTTAGCTGAGAGTTTAAAAGAGAACTTCTTTCTAATGTTGGTATTTATATTTTTAATCTATGATTTGTTAGTATAATAGGGGAGGGGAAGAGAAATAATCATTTAATATGGAATTAATTCAAGTGTTGTTATATTAATAGTTATTTAATAATTCAGTTAAGTTTAAAGATTATGAATCCTTTAAATAAACAAATATACTCGATAATTTAGTATGAAAGGGTATTTAAAATGATATATACATATTCCAAAGAGCAGGTTATATTTACATATACAAATGGATAAACTAAAAAACAATGATTTTGTTCTTATGTGAAAGATAAAAGTAGTAATTTTGTTTGCTTACCAACCTCCAGAATTATAAACTTATGTTCTCATTTATTTTTTGTATTATTACTTAATCATCAAGTACTACTGTTATGTAGAGGTTGAACTAACGAACCATGAATGGAAAAAAAATGATTTTTTAATAAACTGAATATGTGATATATAGTTCACATACATAGGGATAAATATCTCAACATATAATGGGAAATCATTAGTTTTGTTTGATAATAATACTCCAAAGATTAATTTTCTGTTGTTTTTATTATTATAATATATATGTATTATTTTGTTATGTTATTTTAAATTTGATATTAATGGAAATGTTTATTATCATTTGTAATGAATATTATTAAAATTATTGTTTTAAAAGTTTTATTAAATTCCAATTGCTGCATATCTTTTCTGGGATCATTTTCACCACATCACACAACTTAAAATGTACAGTCAAAATTAAAATGAAAAGTCAATTCAATGTAAAGCAAATCTAACAGTTTAATAAGCATAAATCTCTTAGTAAAGATTTTTTTTACTTGTTACATGCTGCCTTGATCCCATAGGTCATTGATGACATTGCCAATTATTAAAGTGTATTTATTAATATAAAATTAAATGATACATTAGTTATTAGTGAAAGTATTAGTGTTAATCACAGTTTAGTTAATAATATTATTTTAATATTCAGTATTAAAGAACATACATATAAAGTTTGACTATGAATTTAAATTATAAGCCTTTCTTAATTTGTACACTATCCATGGAAATCTGTAAAATCCCTCTTGATATTCCATAGGTAGTATGAAGAATTAATAAATCAATGATTTTCCTGAGATCTCCTTATTTTAAAGTTGTTCTTGTGATTATTGCCAATCTTAATTATTAAACATAATATGAATCAAAGTTTATCTGTAATTATCTAACAGATTAATTTAATGAGTGATTGAATTAAAACTTAATAGTTATAAATATAAAATAATATATTAGATATTATTGTTAGTCATGAGAGTATGTAGATACTTAATAAGGAGGAGTATCTGGGTATTCTTATGCCATTGAACAAGTATTTTGTATTTGTTTAATGTTAAGGGAATGTGATCTGTTTATAGGTAAACGAGTCTCATATTGATTATATTTAAAACATATCTTATTTTAGAAATGTTTACTCATGTCAAAGTAACTTGGGATAAATACTAATCTTATCTAAATTCAATTGTTATAGTTAAAGAAAATGGTCAGGATATAGTAAGTCTGTTATTAGTACCTAGCCAGAGTCCAAGTAGGTCCTAATATAAGGGACTTGGAAACTCTGCTTGCAGTCATTCCACCTATAGACAGGCCACAATATATACATAAATTTATCTTTAAAATATTCCTAAATAAAAGAATAACTGACTAAATAATGTAATCATATTGTTAAAAAAAGATGGCTGTATTTTGTCAGTTATTTTTAATAGATTAAAATTATATTAAATAAAATAATATTTATGAAATAACAAACTCCATATGTACATGCCATAATAACAATTTGCTAATCTGATTTGTAGAAGATTACTATACTTTGTGTATTCAAATTTTATTTCATCATAAATATTTGATATTTTTTCAGTCCTACACATTTATTAGGCTTTGAATATTTTGGAATACTTAACAATATTAGACTTACTTATTATATATACATTTTTAAAATATCTACAGGTCTCTTGGTATTTTTTATTTGTTTTTCAAAATTCTTTATTTTTTCAAATATTACAGTCTACCTCTTAATAATTGGACAGCTAAATTATCCATTTATTTTTTTCTTTGATAATTTGCTTTTTATCTGATATTTTCATTGGGAAATAATAATTTGTCATCACACACAAAATAATATTGTTTAAACAAGTAAAGAATTACACTGGTCAACAATTATTTTATTCTGTTTTTTTTTATCTAACTCTTACCTATACTTTTATTGCTGAATCTAAATATTAAATCAAAATTTTCTATTAGATTTAATTATCTTGTGATGAACTATTTCTTTTTTTTGTTTTTATTTTTTCATAGAAAAATAAAATTGTTTATTAATCTTTTTTTGTTATTTGTATCTCACTGTACTTGATATTGCACATGTGATCTTTCATTTGAAATTGTTATTCCTAATTATTTAATATTCCCTGAAAATTTCATGGTTGTGTTTCTATTTAAACTTTTTGTAATTTTTTTACTTTTCATTACTGAACATTTATTTTCTATAAGTTATAAATTATAATACTTTAGCAAAGGGTACTGGCATGTTACAACCTGTGCATACACACTATATTTCAGAACCTTTACTCTTTAAATAAATTAGCAGATATTTTTACTATATATAAGATTTAATTACCAATTTGGTTTGCATATTAATTTATTTATACTTTTAACAGTGAAAACCAATATATTTTTTGAAAAGCAGAATTAAAAAAAAAAGATATTTAAATACATATATATTGTCTATACTAAATTTAATGTAATGAGATAGAACTTGTATAAGATGGAATGGATAGCTATGGGGAGCATGGAAGTATAAGTTCAAATCTTGTCTAATCGCATTAAAATTAATTGATGTAAACATCAATAAAGAAATAATTTTCAAGTAGGAAAGCAATGATTTTTTAATATGGAATGCTTAAATTAAGGATCTGTTATTTTTTGTGATTTTTTATTGGAGTAAATTTTATTATGATTTTTATTTTTATTTTTTACATTTAAAAGCTTGACTAGTTTTCATTAAAATCAAACTTTCCCATGAACCCAAATAACAGAGTATAAAAAATTAATTAATATCATATCAAGAAACAATGCTTAAACAAGTAAGTGGTAGTTTTGATATGAAATGACTAATCAATGATCTGAGATTCTTAATGATTTTTATTATGTTAGTTTGTTTATACTTGCCATTTTATACTTTTAAAAATTTATTTTTAGTTAAAACCAAAATCACACTTTCAAATTTATATATACAATATAATATTTACACCTAATCTAAATATAACAATTAATATTACATGTACTTTTACAATTATATTTTTGATATTGTATTATATTCTTATATATAAATAAATAAACAAACTCCTTTTAAAAACTTGATTTTCATATGGCTATAAGTGTGCCTTGAAAAAGACTATATAAAATGGTTGAAACATTAGATTTTTTATTGATGATTATAGTCATATAAAAAACAAGTTTTTAAAAGAAGGAGTTTGTTTGTTTATTTATATATTGGATATTTATGAACTATTATAGAAAGGAGAACTGTGTGGTTGATATATTAAATTCTATTATATTCTTATTGACTAAAGTTTTTTTGGATGTACTTTGTCCTAACCTAAGCATTGGAATTGAATTATTATTAAATATATGTATTTCGATATTAATATATCAAAACATGTTTCACTTTGTTAGAAGAAACACATTTTATAATGAATACTGTATAATTAACAGTCCTATCTTTAGATCTAACTTTTTTATTAATTAAATATTTAAAATGTGAGGAAAACTTCATTGTCTTAAATCTTTAGTAAAAGTATTATTGCTCAAAACAATTTTTTTTCTTAATTTTTTTTTTATGATTATTTATTATATATATATCCTTTGTAATATTAAAACTATTTAAAGTGTTTTGGAAAAAAAGTAAGCTGTTCTAATTTTCAGTATATAGAATTGGTTAAATTATTAATTAAAAAAATAGCTGTGTAGACAAGTAATTCTTATTGTTTTTATTTCTTTCTTTTAGATTGTTTATAAATATTTTTGTTTTGATATATATATACTTTCATTATCTAATGAGCTTGCCAATAGCTCTTAACAAGCTATCCAGAATATCCCTAACCCTAGGCTGGTTTCTAGCTTCTGGATTTCCTCAGCTTGTTAAAAGCTATTGGCAAATTCATTAGATAACATTTGTAATACAAGCTTATTAAATTAGGTCATGTGATGTATGATTTGATTTCTTTGCAAATATACATTCATATATTAAACAATGTAGAAATTATTCTATTTTGAAAAATTGTAAATTGTTTTCAGTATTTAGCATCAGATTTATGGTTTGATTCGTATTATAAAACTGAGTTGAGATACTCCAGAATTTGAACAATGTACTAACATTCCAATAAGGGCTAAGTTAAAAAAGGCCTCTTAAATTGTCTTTTACTGTCATATCTCTCCTTACATACAACTGCAATGCATTATGAGTCAAATTTATGTACTGGGTGTCTCTTTCATGATTAATAAATATGGAAGTATACGTATATTAGTATTAGACTTATTATATATATATTGATTATTCTTGTTTGCATATTTGTTCTAGTTTTTTCATGGTATGTTGATGAAAAAAACTATCATATTCTATCACACTTATGCCATTTTTCTTTCCAAATGATTTAACTTGTACTTGAAATACTTGACCATTCTATTAAATTACAATAAGTTCCTATGTAAATGTTAAAAAAATGTAATAATACTATTAAATAAAAATCTGTTTCCTGAGACTGTATGCTATCCCCATTAGTGCAAAGATATATTAATATATAAAAATAATCTTAATGTCAGTTTTTAATTGCCTAGTAACTTGATTAGAATAATAAATAGTTAAAGGATAAGTTTAATTCATAAAGAAAGAGACTCAGGTGATGAATACCAAAGAATATTTTCATCAGTTTACTACAGTAAAACAGGACAAATATGCAAATAAGATGAGTTCAACATATATGTCATTATAATAAATTTATGGTTTAATGCTACATATACTTATATTATTTAGCTGTAAAAGAAAAAAAAACACTGATAAACTTAAGCAGTAAAATATTAAGATTATGTAACAGGAGATAAATTATAAGGAAATGAAAAAGTAAATATATTATAACATTGTATAAATTCAAAATATGATTAGTCAATCAATAGATTGGTACTGCTCAATTTAATTTACATTGGAGCATTAATATGTGGTTCAATTTCTGAGAGAATCACAGTTCAATTTTATAGTGTGAATCTAACCAGAAATATAATAGTAAATGCTAAAAAAAAAACCTAAGTTGTTAAAAACAACATAATTTCTATATAATTTTTGGATTTATTTTACTTATATATTACTATTAGAAAAACTTTTATTAATTATTCTTTAAATAAATGGTTGTAGATAGTAAAAAAAAAGATTTAATTATGTTAAGTGGCGATCACCTATTAAATTCATTATCAATGGATATTAATATGCATTTTAACATATCCAGATTGTGTCAGTAAGTTCAAGTCATTCATTTTCCATTAATAACTCTATATTGTTATTTATTAGTATACATAAACATAATTTATAAATGTTTTAATTTTAGACTATACTTATTTACAACAATATATATATATATATATATATATATATTGTTGTAAATAAGTATAGTCTGTGGACATATATATATATATAAGAAAGAAAAACAATGCATAAAACTAGCTGAACTCAATATAAAATATTTGAAATGCCCCTAACTATATTATTCCAGTCACCATCTCTCTTTAAATAAAGAAAGCTCAAATTTTAAGGCTAAAATTTAAGCTTTCTTTATTTAAATGGGTAGTGTGGCTGGAGTCTATGGAGCATTTCAAATTATATATATATATAAGTATTGCAAATTTGAATTTATTACATTTATATAATAAAATACATCTTTTTTTTATTCATTGTTAAATTACAATTCAGAAATTATTAAACAAAGAAATATTAAAATATAAAAAATAAAATTTTTTTTTTTTCAAATTACATTAAAAAAAAGGAATAATACTAAAAAAAGTACAACCAAAAAAATGTCTTTTAATATCAATTAATCAAAATCTTCAGTAGTTGGCTGTGCAAAATATTTGTAATATTCTCTACAAACAATACTGCTATACAATTCATGAGTACAACACAATTTTTTTCAGGTACAATTTACAATGGAATCTCACAAACCTTTAAGAAATTTACATGTTATAACTAAACTTATGGCTTAAGCATTATACTTTAATTTTAGATGCATACTAATGCACAGTTAATCATGACCTAACCTAAATACCCAATATATATATATATATATATATATATATATATATATATATATATATATATATATATATATATATATATATATATATATATATATATATTGTAACAATTTATAAATTAATATAATATAAATATAATAAAATTTGTAACTATTTAAATTAATATATAGAAATACACCTCTCTCAGGTGTGTGGCATATTTCAATCCCTATTTGGCATGCCATTTGTAACTATAATTTGTAACTATTTTAATATGTCACATTTGTAACCATAATAAATATTTAGATAGGGGAAATTATTAATTATTAGATATATGCCTATCCAATCTGTACCATTTGTAACTATATTAATTCATCATAGCATAGATAAAGAAATTATAGAATCACTGTGCCACTTGAAAATATCAGCATTAAAGATTCTTGGTATTTATTTATATATTGGGGCAGTCATTTGAACAATAAAACATACTGGCCATTGTCATCAAATAAAAATAATATTAAATATAGCAACTGAATAAAAGTACCCACTGTGAAATTCCTGGAGTGCCTTATGCTTATCTCCAATACTAGGTTCTTCTAACAAAGAATCCTTCCTATTCTTCTTTCCAAATATATAAGACCATTCATGGTCATATGCACACACTGGTGCTATTCATGACAACTTATAAAAAATATATATATATTCTATAAAACTAATATTATGAAGTTGGAAAGGGATGATATCACTCTTTATTCAGTTTAGCTAAGTACATGTGTTTTCCCATGAGCGCCACTAGATTGTTTTCAATCTAGATAAGTATCTGTTTATAGTGTACTTGAGTTCAAACTCATTCAGTACATTTTTATTACACATGACTTGGATGACTAATGAAAAAAAATGACATTCTTACATTTTATCTATATTGATAAAATTACAAGATCCCAATATTACCAAAGTTTATACTATAGATCAAAGATTCTTATAGACATTGCTAGCTCATTTACGTATATTGATGAACAGACATGTATAATCCTATTAATGGCTTCCAAACAAGCATGTGAAGACCATTATTGATATTGATGGCCATTTAACTAGATTATTTATCACAATAAAGGTAATAATGATGATGATGATAATAATATCATAATAATAATGATAATAATAGTGATATCATAATAATGATTATAATAGTGATGATGATACCAGCCATGGCTTATTAATAAACTCACAACAATAAATTCATCTTTATAAACTTATAGGCATCTATTAAAATTATCCTATTTCATACTGGGATTTAATAATACTAGTGGTGATGATTGATCATCATGAATCTCTTTGCATAATATTCAATTTTCTATAAACCCCTATTTACTAAAATATATTCATTACGCTAAACATTAAATTTAATGATTATAATTTATTAATGATGATTGATGGCGATCATAACTTTTATATAGTATTATTTGAAACATTTTTAACCAATAACATGATATCCATCTTTGATGAGGATGATCTAAACTCATGGACACAACACAATTTTAGCTTTCTATTGTTGAACTATAATTATCAAAATTTGGTTATTCTCAAGCATAATCCTTAAATACTTAAATATCAACATTCTAGTTTACCTATTATTTTGCGGACGCTTAATATTTGCAAGTGATTGCTCAATATATACGAATGGTAATACTTAATAACTGCGAGCAATGATGATGAATTAAAATGATAGAATTAAGACAAGAAAAAAAAAAACACAATATTCTTAATAATAACTCGGAAACCAATTAAGATATATAATTATATTTTATTAACACTACTACTCTTTCTTTCCTTCTTTAAAGTCAAATCAACAATTAAATAAATGGCTTATTACCATATTAATTCAATACAAAAATTAATATAAAAAATTTATATAAGTATAAGCAAATAAATCTAACATATAGGTTTGTCATTTTTCTTGATATCTCAAAATAAGCTGACTTAAATCAATATTAGAAAAAAAATACATATTCTATAAATGCTTATTTAAGACTTTTCTTACTTATCATATCATAAAATAAATTTCAGGTGTAACTTGTATATGTTATTTCACTTCCATTCAAATGTAATGCCCTACTTTTCAATTTACCATTTTAAACTAATCATATATAACCTATTCTTTGATGTGTTTGGATAAGCAGTTACACATGCACGCATTCGGTAATGTTAACATATATGTTTAAAATGTATACCCATAAATTACATATATAAAAATATCTTTTTCTTTTGCAACCTTATAGCGAAAGAAAATAAAATACATGATATTAATTTTTTAATATGCAACAAGATAAAATAAAAATAAAAAAACATTATAAATGCATATATCTATAGGTTGCTCATTATCATTAACAACTGAAGAACAATTAAAAAAAAAACATTTCAACATTACAATATATAATAAAAAAAATAATAATAAAAAATAATGAAAAATTTAAGTTTAAAGATTTAAACTATGTTTGTGCTATGTTGTGAGATATTGCAAATAACTATAGATAAACAAGTCTTTAATGTTTCTGTATCAAAAAAAAAGAAAATTGCTTTGACCAGTAAATTAAGGTTTACTTTTAATAAGCAAGAATAAAATCGGTTAAAGAAAGTTCATATTTACCCGTTTACTTTTTACTTCTTATTAATGTCCTGAGTTTGAATTTTCAGACTGCTTTTCTTTGCTCAACAACAACAACAAAAAAGAAAGTTATTGCAGATACTTTTAAGATAATGCTGAATCAATTGACTTGCTTGTTTCTTCAATTCTATTATTATTCATTGTTGATTGGCTTCCTTCTACCATTTTAAAAAAAAGTTATTATAAGTACTTTTGAATAAGTAGGTACCGGTGGATTTGCTTGTCTCTCTCCTTTTAAAAAAATAATTGCTGTTGACACTTTAGATGATTGAGGTAAACTAACAAAAATTTGATTCATGGCTTCAAACTTGGTTCTACATGGCTTTTATAAATTTTCTTTTCCTCCTATTTCCTCTTCTCCATTCATTCGAAGGTAATGAGCTTTTAATAAGCCAGGAACTAGAAACAAAGCATTCCATATAGCTTGTGTGGTTGGCTTCAAACTCTATCATTTTGTTGGTTATTACTTGATACATGACTTCATAGACAGATCAGCGATTTTAACTCATTCTGTATTAACCAGGAAGCAGAAAAAAAATGGTTTAGCAATGCAGAGGCATAGTATTATGCATAGCCAAATATGTTAATATCATATTTATATAATTGTTAATAACTTCTATTAAATTCAATCTTGTTCCAATGTTTTCCTCTCTTCTTTAATATTGCTGGAAATTGTTTATATAGACGTACATCTTCGTCTATATTGACTTTATACCAGAGTCTTATACTTCATTTCCTTTCTCAATTTTTAAAGAGTGAATAAAAAAAATCAAATCGCTTACTTTTCTCCTTTTTCCTATTTTAACATTAATAACAAGGAAGGACCGACTGAGTTGAGTCTCAAAATAATACTCACTGAGTTACATCTCACTTTAATAATAATAATCTGAGTGACTGTCTCTCCAAAATATTCATATTGAGTCTCTAAAAATAAAATCATACTGACTGATCAAAAAATAAAATCAATGACTGAGTGATCATCTCTCTAAAAAAAAATTAATGACTAAGTGATCATCTCTCTAAAAAAAATTAATGACTAACTGATTAAAAAAATTGTTTCAATCATTTATATCGCGAATTTCAACCAAAGAAAAAAAAAACATCTGGAAACCTTATCTTAAAAAAAAATCAAAGCTTCACAAGTTTGACATCGGTCACAATCAATAAAGACTTAAAATTGATCGCTATCGTTATCTACATCAAAGCACCTCTTTTGTAAAAATAATCTTAAGACACAGACAACAACAAACCTGGAATCTATAGCCATCAGAAATAGGTGTAAAAGCATCTTTGTGTTTGTACAGATGTATTCATTCTTTCACACGTGTACATTTTTTTTATCTCCTAATCTAATAATCTCCATCGCCTTATTTTACACTTTTCTGATCTACTCTATTTTAATAAAACCAAAGTTAAATAATATGACACCTTATTTAATAAAACTATATATAATAAATCATTACCAAATATTATTACCCTCTACATAATGGTTTATTCATTAACTATCTATAAATTTATAATAATAAATACACATATATAAATCCTCATATATATAAAAGAAATTTTTTTTTAATTAAATAATATATCTGTGTGTTTGAAATGAGTCATATACATACAATATATATATATATAACAATTTTAAGAAAAAAGTTTATTTATATCTCTCAGATTGATCACAACCTCTGTAGGATTAATCTTTATTAACTTAAGAGAATTATTTATTTAGATATTAAACTAAAAATTATACAAGACTAAATATATCTCTTACTCTTATAAGTAGGTTGAATTTTTTTGCGTTTAACGAACTCTTTTTTTTATTTCCCCACATGTTATACCTATTGAAAGATCATTATTATGAATAAGTGTTGATAAAACTTATGTCATTTGTAAATTAAGTTTGTAGTGCTTACATAAATAATTACCTAGCAGTGCTATTCAATTATTGAGAAAAATGGATGTGTTTGAATATTAGTTACTTAAAAATGATTTCAAAAGATATAAGATGGTAAGCAATTAAAAAAAAAAAAGAATTTCCATGCTAATTTATAAAAAAAATAATAGATATTTAATATTTTTAAAAACATAATTTCTATCTTAGTATTGGATAAAATTATAGCATTTGTAAATTAAGTTTATAGAATATATATATGATACCAGATGGGAAAAATAAAAGCATCATCATTATTAATATATTACAAAAATCATTATATACCAGGGGAAATAATTGACAAGTTATGCCCCCTACATTTATTTAACAAACTTTTATTTCAACCTCAAATTAATATTTCAATAATGTACAAATATCTTTATTGTACATATACATTCAATTTACTACATTATATTATTTTATTTTTTCGTTATTTTTTATTCCATTTCCATGACTTTTTTCCCTCTTGGCTAAAGTGTATAACTTTACCTTTCTGTATTTTCTCTATTAGTTTATATAATGCTACTGTTATATATATATATTGGATATGCTCATACTATTTTAATATAGTTTATATAATGCTACTGTTATATATATATATTGGATATGCTCATACTATTTTAAAAGTAATATTCGAGAATGTTATTATACATATATTTAATAAGTACTTCTTTTAAAATGTTGAAAAAAATTTATGAACATATGTGCCAATGTTTGTGGGTGCGCGCAGCAAACGATAGCATTTTTCTATTTTCATTTACAGATAATCTATACAATTAGATATTTAATTGAAAGCATAACATTGTGATATTTCTTATTGTAAAAATGTAAATGGATGGCTCTATGTCTAATAGATGTATATATTTTAAAACACTATAATGCCAAAGCACTCCTATGCACCTGTGATTGCAATTTGCATCTTAGGTACTTTTGACACTTTAAAAAAATAAAATAAGTTGTGGACTCTTAAAATTAAGCAGGAATTAGAATGGAACGATAATTAATTCTCATCACTTATTCTAAGAAAGTGAATGTAAATTACAGGAGTTAGCTTTCATGATTTACATAATTTTTCAATATAAATTTCTCTGATAAGAATGAATTAATGTTAGAATTCATTACTGATGTAGTAAGCAAATTACACGCACAATATATATATATATATAAAATGTATTTGTTGACAAACTTTTGTTTATAAAATATTTATATACTACCAATGATTAATATAATATTGTATATAGATTTTCTTCACCAATTGTATGTGTATATATATATATATATATAACAACTAAGGGCATAAAATAATCAAGAGCTATATGAAATCTGAAAATGTTTACTCAATTAATAAAGTTTCTATTTACACACACACACACACACACACACATATATATATATATATATGATTAGTTTCTTGGAAAAGTGTGACATTTTTCTTTTATTTTCTCTCTTTTATAATTTTGATGATATTTATTACAAAGAAATGCATACATACATAGATAGCTTGTTACATTAACAAATAGACAATTGTATTATAGAAATCAGACCTTTATGCGACTACTACATTCATAGCACTTGAATACAACACAGAATTAAATTGCATTAAAACATTTTAATGACCTCTGAAGGAGGAATAATCAGTAAACTGTATTTGTTTGTATAATTTGTTAGCATGGTGGATTCATCAGCAAATTCTTTAAATTACTTCTGAGGTAAGCATAGTTACTTAGCTGCATTTGATTCTATAATCCTTTAGTATTGTGGGCAATTAAATAATAAATTCTTCATCAATTATTTAATTAGTCATCTGCTAGGTAAATTAATTAAAAACATATATAAATTCTTTATAAGTACATTTTGATAATGTAAAAACATGCATTATCCTTCTAGGAAATGATGGCAGGATTATACTAATAAATGCATTAGCTTGGTAATTCAAATTTGCCATCATCTGTCATCAAATTAGTAGTATATTCCAAAAATTATTGGCTACTGATGGAGTTCTCTACAGTATAGTTAATAAAAAATATCCTTTCACTCATGGACAACTGCTTAACTCTTTAACCCTTAAAATCGCCATCTTGTATTTTCAAAAAAATTATAAATTTTATAATTGTTACTGTGTATTATGTTTGCATGCAATTAGTATAACAAGATATATATTGTTAGAAAGAGAAAATGTGAAAGAATGTAATAAAGCTGATAAAATAGTCATTACTTAAAAAAAAATTAAGAAGAAAAAGATTTTTAATACTTTTGAAAAATGTTTATTTTTACATTGGTTCAAAAATTCAAAATTTTGAAAGTTAAATATTAAAATGGCATTTTCATAAAGAACTTTATCACATCTGTCACTAAATGCTGAAAAAAAGATATATAATATCACTTACCTGAGGTAATTTTTTATAGCAGAAATATTGAAATTGGATGAATTTGTGTGTAGCTTTTCTATTTTCAGACCCTACATTTGATTTTAGTGAATAGTAAAAAAAAAAAAATTACAGCAGGAACAGTACATGAGAATGAAATGAATAAAAACAAATCAATCAGTAAACATAAAAATAAATTTATATGAGCAATAAGTATTGTAACAGTCAGAAACATATGATTCATTAACATAGTGCAAAATTCAACCGCCACACAGAACTGCAGCACCATCTAGGTAGCCAAGCCACCCATAGTACTAAGTTTCTACATAGTTTATCAGTTCACAATACAATCTACAAAACAATGCATCTGATGCAACATTAGTAAATATTTCTTTAAGCACGGTGGTCAGGGATATGCAAAGAGAATCATAATTTTATTTCGAGTTAGCAAATAATAACACTAATATTAAATATTTATATTTTACAGAATCAAGGAAATATTATATAGAATGGGTATCGAATAAATAAAACGTAACTGCAGATGTATAATTTGAAATTATTTATTTAAAACATTTATAATAACTCATTTAACTAATAATATTTGGCAAGATTTAAATCTCAGTAGTGGGATTTTCCGATACTGTTATATATTAAAGAAATACATTTATTTATTTAGAAATATTTTTATATGAAATCATTTAACCAATAATACTTTATATTTAAATCTCAGTAACGGTGTTTCCGATATGGTTATGTTTACAAAGAGAAATACATTTATTTGATGATGTAATCTAGCTACCTAAATTACTCGAGCAAGTATTTCAAGAGCATGCCTTTGAGGATTTATACCTTTGCAATGCAAGAATCTAAAGTAGGATTAATCGTAATGGCAGACATATATTTATTTAATTAAAGATATATGCTAATTACTATGGGCAAACATTTATTTGAGAGTGAGTTATGTCACTAATACAGAGACAGAGTTATACATTGAATAATAAAGTTAATACGAAGAAAAGATGTGGTCCGTCAAGAAAGGCGATATAAGGATGGCAGTATATTAAAACTGCAAAGCCATGGATGAGTTTAGAATAACAGGCTGGAATTTGCCATAGGCCCAAAGAGATAAGGTGTCACATACGCATAACCAGGGGCAAGTGGTTCGTGCCACGATTGCTTCCAGGCTGCATGATGGTCATCAAGTCCTATGGGACATTTATTTGTCAGCTTTTGTAGAACAACTGGGATTATTTTAAATCCTAAAGAATCTGGAGCATCCAAGGCTTAGAATAGGTCATCGTGTCTCTAAAACGTAACACGTGTATAATGTATAGATGATTCTGTTAAGATTTAAATATATTTTATAGCTCGACCCTACATTATCAACATTTAATAAAGAACTTGTGCAACTCTCAAAGAAATGCAATTTTATGGAATTAATTAATTAAAATTTAATAAAATATAAAGACAATAGATAAACTGGGTGAGTATTATAACCAATATGTCAGCCATTTGCTAAGCAGTAGACCCCTGCATTATACTAAATGAAGCATTGAATTTATATTTAGAAAATTATGAAGATCTCTGAGTGGACTATCCAACAATATATACAAGAAATATATTAAGAAGCCACTGGACAAGATGGCATCCATCTTGATTAAAATAAATTTAAACTTGGCGAGGTCCAGTCAGAAATCTTTCAAGCATGCGATAATGAAATAATATAAATGTAAAATTTAGAAATACGTACCCAAGAAAGATAGAGTTAGGCAGGCTAGATTATTAAAGAAATTTACATATTAATTATTAAATTTATAGCATTACAAATGAGAATTTTACAGTTTATAGTTTATAAGTTATATAGAGAATGAATGAGCTATAGTGGGATATTAGTAGAGTACTCTAGAGAATTTGGATACAGGTACCTGTTTTATGAGAAGTTTTCCAATTCAGTGGTCAGTAGCAAATTGTTTATGGATTCTAGCATTAGCAGTTCTTTCTAGTATTTAGGTGATTTAATTATTTTAATGGTAGCAGTAGCTTTCTAATTGTTCAGATGGAAGATCTTCTTTGGTTGATTTTATGGGAGGCATGGGCATAGGTTCTCAGCAGACAATTGACCATCTCCAGAGAGAATAGTCTTTGGTGCTTTCTACTCATGCATACTGTGGCACATAAAACAATATATATCTTTGGAGACTCTCCTGTTCGAGAGCAAAGCTAAAGTTCAACTGAAAGTGTCTAGCAAGTCTTTCTTAGATCTTATCTTTTACATTTTTGTTATAGTTTATTTTTGGATTCCACTTAATCTGCCCTGAGGATAATCAATGCATTTTTGTTAAGTTTAATTATAGAGAAAGCTGCCTTTCTATTGTTTACATTTACATTTTACATTTACATTTTATAATTACATTTTAGGGAATTTTTCTTTTTAATTAATCTATTATCTCTCACTGACTGTTGCTTTTAAAATTTTAAATACAAAAGGGAACATATGATTATTTTTACTCTTAATTAAATATTACAATCTATTTCAAAATTATTACTAAATGAAATTTAAACAAAGCAATAAATAACGAATTTTTACAATTCAAAATAAATGGTTAAAATTATATATTTTTATATAACTAAAAGAAGAAATCTAAATTATATTATTTATCTTTATTTATTGCCTTAAATTTGATATCAAAATGTGTGCGTGTTTATGGTGAATTATACATATATCTATACATTTTTAATATTGCTACGCACACAATTCAATATGAAAAAGTTTAAATTTGGGTAGAATAAAGCGGTGAGTGAGAGACGATAAAAAAAAGGTGAAACTTAAGATTCGAATATGAATCTTACTGTTTCATTTCCCCTTACTTCCCGTGAACAATTAAGGAAGAACAAAGGAGGCAAGGAAAGAAAAAATTTTGCTACATCACATAATTTAAATACGAAATTGTACAGATATATAGAAAGATAGAAAGCAGAGATTACAAGAAGCAATGGATATTTTATATACCTGGATCTAGAATTTATAGTTTAATTTAAAATGGCCTAATTTGGCCATGTCTGGTTAGAAATCATATAGTAATATTAGTTAAACTGATTATATGAAAAAAACAAAATTCTTAGCGTAATATTAGTTAATATATATATATATATTGTACCGGTAAAAATCACCATGCCTATTCACACACAGTAATCCGAATTCGAACCCAGTCCACATCTAGGAATAAATTCCAAAATGCAAACTAAATTCGAACCCAAAACCCTGGCATGACCCACCGATGACAACATTACAACGGTACGGGGTTCTCCCTTTACTAGCTCATCGAAAAACACAGACTAAATTACCTACAATCAGCTATTTCATAGATATCTTATAGTCGGGATATTGGTACGGCTAATAATTTAATGTATATATTTAAGTTGTCGATACAGACAGCAGGTGATTGACTAGATTTCGAGAGTAATAATGCAAGAGAGACAAAATTAGGTTAGACAAATTTTTAATAAATTATCGAAAGCATTGAATAATATTATTTACAGGTACGGTAAAACTCTCATATGTATTTATAATAAATTGCTGCTAGTCATCAATAATCGGTTTGTACTGATTAACAAACTCATGCCAATATTTATGTGTTTAAATGGTTGTACAGGTTGGTATGAGAATCAGAGTAATTGGAGCACTTAAAATATTTATCTACTAGTTTATATTAATTTGTTTTATTTTAATAGTTTCAAACCATTGCGCATACGGATAAATGGGAGGCGGTTTTATATAAAAATATGATATATAATACTGATGTACTGATGGTTGCAGGGATTAATGTATACTACAAATAATAACTTGCGGTGCATTGACGGAATACCGGGCGGCTTGTACTTTGACAAGTCTTAATGCCCCCAAGTAGATCCGGGACACTACAACCAGCCGGGCTCATTTTCGAACCCCGGTGATCCAAGAGATTACCTGGAGAAGAATTTCTTTCTCTCCATGTGGTAGTAAAACGAGATGCCAACTTAAGCGAAGGTAAAGGCATTGCCACAGTAACATCGAGGAAGAGTGACCGGAAGTGGATTTTAAAACGAAATTATATAAAACCCTTTCTCTCCGTAACATTTTCTATGCAACAGTCCGATATAACTATTCAATAAAACATGGCGAAATCAAACGATCGCAAAAGTAATAATTAATTAAATTTACTCTGAAACCCATAACTCCCCAGATTGTTCGGAAGGTAATAATAAATTATTATTCTTACTCCGTAATAATATATAACAAAAGATTATAATAAAATTTTAGACTATTTTAAGTATTTGAGATTTGGAGTATAGATTAAAATATCATGACAAAGTAAAAGAAACAATAAAAATACTTGAATATTTCTCAACTCAACATAAATGACGATTTTTAATTCGATACAAGAAAATTACTTTTAAAATGAATATAATAAATATTATGAGATAACTTTACTGACTTTAATTAGAGTTGAGAAATATTATTATTGGCATCGTTTTGTTTGTAAAATAAGTAATAGTAAAAATATAAATGTATTCACAAATGGATTATTAGTAGGCACAAATATTAATAATTATCATCTAAAGACTAGAGCACACACCGAAATATTAGAGAAGAAATTTACTGACAGGTTTTAGTGTAACATTTTCAAATGGAAAGCAAGAAATTTACATGCAATTACTTTGATTAACAGATTAAATATAAAATTATTACTGAGAGGAAAGTTAAAAAGTTCATGTAACAAAAGTTACCATTCTTTCTTCATCCGGCTTTTCTTCTTGCGGTGATATGTATGAAGAACGTAGGCGCGCATTTTGAATTTCTTAGAACGGCATGGTTAATTTAAATGTGTGAATTTGGAAGACTGGAAGCACGGAAAACATTACAGATCAGCGGTACGAAAGATTTAAATTGGCAGAACAGGAATCAGCTTCTTGGACTTAGCCCATCATGATTTCAGTTTACCGGGCAACTTCTTAATAACGGTTCAAGTGATTTCTCTGGAACAACTACTTTGCTGTAGTTTGAGACGATCCAAACACAGCCAAGTCAAAAGTTAGAGTGTCTATATTATATTTAAGATGGCTACGGTTGACCTTTCTGCCTAGTTTTTGTTCATAACTCCGCCTCCTTTGATTTCGGCCTCCAGCAATATCTAATTTGACTATACAATAGCATTTGCCTTTCTTGATAAGAGTTCTACGTTTCTCATTTCCATTGTTCGGTTTTCATTTATTTTTAAATTTAATACATGATTCTAAATTGACAAAACAATTACATCGGAATTCGTGAATACAAAATATAAATTCATTATCTTAATTTATCAAAGTACAAATTAATTATTGTATACATTTTGTACAAGTAAGATTTTGATTACAAATACTGATCAAAGGAATGTGACTTTTGATCAGCATTTTTAAATGACTTTGTATAATTTGCAAAATTAAAATTTAAAGAAAATATCCACGCAATTGAAACTTTTAAATTGAGCTAATATAAATCCACAAACCACACACACACGAATATTATTCATCATGATTTGTGACACTTATACTCATACTCTTTACATTAAATTCTTTTTAAACATACACAAAATAAATAACTTAAAAATTTATGTGGCTTGGAATAGAGAAAGTCTCATTGCGGGTAAATAGTGGTTTAGAATTACCGTTCTTAAATGACAACCATGAAACTAAGATCGATTCTTCGATCTGTCTGTTTCAATATATATAAAATTTCTTGAGAGTAGTAGTAATTAAAACAATAATATATATAAAAAAATTTCTATCTAAAGCCCTATTTGGTTCCATTCTACCAAATTCATTATATCAAATTCGTTTTACTAATTTTATATACATGTAATGACCCTCCTAAGATGTTAAATATTTTTATAATCCCGGGTCAGGTTGATAATATCTATCCCTCATCATCAATGATTGCAGCCTTGGGTTTTCTCATTTTTGCCTTCTATCAGGTGGTTCTTTGGCCCAATAGTTAAAATCCAAGGTAGTAAGAAATTCAATCATTTCTCCCATATCTTTTATTCGACTGCCTGTCATTAATTGTTGGATGGTTAGCAGCATGTTACATCGGATAGTTCTATATTTCCATTTCCCCATATTCCACCAGTCTTTGGCAGAACCTTGCAGATGGTAACTGGCTATAGCTATCTGCTCATCTGGTCCTTTCTTATGAAATTGGAAGAACTTTTGTAAGCTCTCTAGGTAGGTTTGAGAGTTTTGCCTTATTTCCACTCTAAAGATTTTAATGTAGATCATCTTTGCTAAGTGGCTTTGGTGTCCACTATCCATTTTCATGTTTTCTTTCATGACTTTTGGTTTTATTTTTTTGTCCCCATCCATGCTTGTCTCCTCTTTAATGCTGACTTCATTATTCGGTTCTTGTGGGCCTTCATTTGCTGGAATGAGGTCTCTTTGCTCTTCACACTTATTTACATTTATTACATTATCTGTCTGCTCTTCTATTACCATAGGTTCATCAGATCTTTCTAACTTTCTTTCATTTTCCATATATTTTAATCTCTTCTTCCTTTTTACTAACTGGGGATATACCAAAATGTCCTTTTATCATTTCAAAATATATCAACATATCCCTGTCAATTTTCTGACACTCCCTAATTCTTATCTCCTCCTCTTCCTGTCTCATTTTTGGTTCTTCATGTCTTCTTCTTGCTTCCTCATGTATTTTCCTCCATTTTTCCTTATCCTGTCTAAGTATTTCAAGTAACTTGAGACTAAAGTCCATTAATCCTATACTGTCATTTTCTACTTCCATTTTCTCTATTATATTTACTTATTTTATTTATTACTACCATTAGACTATTCCTCACCGATATCTTGGTCCTATCACACTTTCACTGCCCTCACCATGCTACATTGCCCTATCTCTATATTGCTGTGTTTAACATATATATTATAATGAACTACTGCTAATGCATATAATAAGCCACTGCTATCTATATATATATAATAGCACTTTAATAAAAAATTTACTGTTAACATGTATAACAAACCATTGCTGTCTATGATATATATAATGGTGCTTTAATAAAATATTTACTGCTACTTCCTTTTTCATTTAGCGACTGATTACTTTTTTTTTTTGACATATATATAAAAAATTATTTCACTAGATCCGAGTATTTTCATTCCTTCTTAAATTATACACACATCCCTGCTTTCCTTAAATTTTTTATTACGCCTGCCGTCCTTTCATTCACTCAACCCACATTATTTCACTCGATTTTTGTTTATTATTTTTATCAAAAAACAAACTCATATATATAGAATAATTAGCTAACTCGGGTAACAAACGCTAAAAGAAAATTTACATGCATTATAAATCTGCTCAGGGATATGGGTTTTATATCGAAGCCTACACGTTATTGGTGCCAAACACTAAAAAAAAAATTATACTATGTAACAGTCAGAAATGTGTGATTCATTAACATAGTGCAGAATTCGACCACCACACAGAACTGCAGCACCATCTAGGTAGCCAAGCCACCCATAGTACTAAGTTCAAACATAGTTTATCGGTTCCACAATACAATCTATGAAACAACGCAACTGATACAACATTAGTAAATATTTATTTAGGCATGGTGGTCAGGGATATGCAAAGAGAATCATAATTTTATTTCGAGTTAGCCAATAATAACACTAATATTAAATATTTATATTTTACAGAATTGAGGAAATATTATATAGAATGGGTATTGAATAAATAAAACGTAACTGCAGACGTATAGTTTGAAATTATTTATTTAAAACATAATAACTCATTTAACTAATAATATTTGGCAAGATTTAAATCTCAGTAGCGAGATTTTCCGATACTGTTATATATTAAAGAAATACATTTATTTATTTAGAAATATTTTTATATGAAATCATTTAACCAATAATACTTTATATTTAAATCTCAGTAGTGGTGTTTCTGATACGGTTATGTTTATAAAGAGAAATACATTTATTTGATGACGTAATCTAGCTACCTAAATTTCTTGAGCAAGTATTTCAAGAGCATGCCTTCGGGGATTTATACCTTTGCAGTGCAAGAATCTAAAGTAGGATTAATCATAGTGGTGGACATATATTTATTTAATTAAAGATATTTACTAATTACTATGGGCAAACATTTATTTGAGAGTGAATTATGCCACTAATACAGAGACGGAGTTAATATGAAGAAAACACATGGTCCGTCAAGAAAGGCAATATAAGAATGGCAGTATATTGAAACTGCGAAGCCATGGAAGAGTTTAGAACAACAGGCTTGCATTTGCTGTAGGCCCAAAGAGATAAGATAACACATAAGCATAACCAGGGGCAAGTGGTTCATGCCATGATTGCTTCCAGGCTGCATGATGGTCGTCAAGTCCTACAGGACATTCATTTGTCAGCTTTTGTAGAATGACTGGGATTATTTTAAATTCTAAAGAATCTGGAGAATCCAAGGCTTAGAATAGGTCATCGCATCTCTAAAATGTAACATGTGTATAATGTATAGATGATTCTGTTAAGATTTAAATATATTTTATAACTCGGCCCTACATTATCAACATTTAATAAAGAACTTTTGCGACTCTCAAAGAAATGCAATTTTATGGAATTATTAATTAAAATTTAATAAAATATAAAGACAATAGGTAAACTGGATGAGTATTATAACCAATATGTCAGCCATACTGAATGAAGCATTGAATTTATATTTAGAAAATTATGAAGATCTCCAAGCAGACTATTCAACAATATATAAAAGAAATATATTAAGAGGCCACTGGACAAGATGACATCCATATTGGATTAAAATAAATTTAAACTTGGTGAGGTCCGCTCAGAAATCTTTCAAGCATGCGATAATTAAATAATATAAATGTAAAATTTAGAAATACGTACCTAAGAAAGATAGAGTTAGGCAGGCTAGATTATTAAAGAAATTTACATATTAATTATTAAATTTATAGTATTACAAATGAGAATTTTACAGTTTATAGTTTATAAGTTATATAAAGAATGAATGATCTATAGCGGGATATTAGTAGATTACTCTAGAGAATTTGGATACAGGTACATGTTTTATAAGAAGTTTTCCGATTCAGTGGTTAGTAGCAAATTGTTCATGATTCTAGCATTAGCAGTTCTTTCCAGTATTTAGGTTATTTAGTTATTTGAATGGCATCAGTAGCTTTCTAATTGTTCAGGTGGCAGATCTTCTTTGGTTGATTTTATGGAAGGCACGGGTGTAGGTTCTTGGCAGACAATTGACCATCTCCAGGAAGAATAGTGTTTGGCACTTTCTATTCATGCATACTGTGGCACATAAAACAATATATATCTTTGGAGACTCTCCTGATCGAGAGCAAAACTAAAGTTCAACTGAAAGTTTTTAGCAAGTCTAAAATGGCCTCCTTTCTTAGATCTTATCTTTTACATTTTTGTTATTTATTTTTGGATTCCACTTAATCTGCCCTGAGGATAATCAATGCATTTTTGTTTAAGTTTAATTATAGAGAAAGCTGTCTTTCTATTATTTACATTTACATTTTATATTTACATTTTATAATTACATTTTAGGGAAGTTTTCTTTTTAATTAATCTATTATCTCTCACCAACCGTTGCTTTTAAAATTTCAAATACAAAAGGGAACATATGATTATTTTTACTTTTAATTAAATATTACAATCTATTTCAAAATTATTACTAAATGAAATTTAAACAAAGCAATAAATAACGAATTTTTACAATTCGAAATAAATGGTTAAAATTATATATTTTTATATAACTAAAAGAAGAAATCTAAATTATATTATTTATCTTTATTTATTGCCTTAAATTTGATATCGAAATGTGTGCATGTTTATGGTGAATTCTACATATATCTATACATTTTTAATATTGCTACACACACAATTCGATATCAAAAAGTTTAAATTTGGGTAGAATAGAGCGGTGAGTGAGAGACGATAGAAAAAAGGTGAAACTTAAGATTCCAATACGAATCTTACTGTTCAGTATATGTGTGGGAGATAATGATCTTGACAAAATAATGAGTGCTGGTTTAGTATAAAATATATGTTTTGGGGATAATTTCCCCTTTTTATATGTGAGGGTACGTATGTGTATTAGTTATATGAGATAGAGTGGATGGATTGAGGGAACTTGAAAATACTCTATATTACATTTATCTCTAACTATCCTGACTTTATAAATTCTATCAATGCCTAAAAATGTATTCTATAAAATTAAAATTTATTAAAAAATAAAAAATAAAAAAACTATACTCACAGTTGATACGAAAATGTATACCGTATGTTGACATTGAAATACATGGTGAATGAATTCATTTCTGCCAAAGGAATTTCATTGAGAAACTAAATCTAAGAAAATAAAAAAAATAAAGTAATTAAAAATTGCATTTTTCCAAAAAAAATCATAAAAAAATTGAAATTTTATCATACAAAAAAAATACGCACACTTACATTTTTCTTGCAAAATGGCAGACAGAAAGAAGTAATGTTCCTGGGTTTGAAATTAATTGATACTGCACATGCTCAGTTTGTATGGAAAACTTATGCTGATGGGTTGGAGGCTAAAGCAGACATAAATTTATGACAAAATTCTAAAAATATAAAAACTTGACTATAACTGCAAAATATGGAATTTGACTGTATCTGGCATCTAGAAAAAAATTGTTTGATCACAGTTTTGTCTAGTCACAATATAATATTCTTACTACTATAAAGTCCTTATATCCTGACACTGTTTTAAAAATTCAACTGGCTACAAAAATAGGAGATTGGGTTATTTCTAATATACAGTTCATTGACTAACTTATAGACATTGATTCTGTTTCACTATGTAGAGTTTCTATTACAAATTCTTTTATTGCTAAACAGTATTCATACTGGCTGCATTTGCATTGATGATGTTTGCTTCTGTTTTGGTATTTGAATTTAATGGAGGCAGGTTAAGGAATTAAACAAAAGTACTTCTGTGGATTGAAAGATTGTTTATAATTGTTTATTACTTTTATATTTATTATTTTTATTGTTATTACAATAGTTTTTTTAATTAACATACATTTTATTTGCATATATACATATATTGATTCTCAAGTACATATAACATTAATAATTTTTTGCAAATAGTTTATTTTGAAAAGAAATAAAAGTAGAAAAAATATGGCAGCTTTTCCTAAAGTTAGGGCATTATTAAATCAACTTAAAACAGGAAGTAAAAGTATGCTGTCAAAGAATATAATTCATGAAACATTTTGAAGAAGTTTAATTTATCTATAAATTAGGTGAATAATGTGAATTGATTCTACAACTGTTTTTGACATAAAAAACAACAAATAAAATTGATTCTTTGCTCAAAGTTCATTTTCAAAATAAAAGAAATGTAAAGCAATTTCTAATTTCAAGGGACTAACTAAATAATATCATTTAATACTAAAAAAAGTAATAACATATGATTAAAGAATATGATATATTGCACATATTTATGAAGGAGTATAAGTTATTTGTGAACTGTATGAATAATATGTATTATTTGCATCTATGTATGATATCTGAACAAAAAAGATATTTTATATTATAAGCTTATTTTTTTAAAAAAAAAAACAGATAAAAATATAATTTTCAATATCCACCCACTACCAACTTACTATACATATCATAGCAAAACATTATATCCATAACATATTTTTATGAAAAATTAAATTTATCAGTCAGATATGTTATGATTTTTAACTATGAATAATATGTAGAAATGAAACATTTGTGATTCTATGTCAAAAATTTATTTCTAAACATAAAGAAACATAAAAACAAATTGAATATCAGAGCATAATTAGATGATCCCAATTTGATGTAGCAAAACATATACTCAAAAATGGTTTCAACTTTATAAATTACAACAATAAAAAGGTCATAGAAAACAGCTGATATAAAAATATATTAATCATACATATAAAGTCTTTTATACCCTTTTTAAATATTAATAATTTATTATTAGATTAATGAATTATTACAAATACAACACCATCTAGTCTTACATAATAGAAGCAAAACAATGGCGATAACAAAAATAAAACATTAATAAAATAGAACAAACTTTCATATAGAGAGTCAATACAACTTCAAAAAAAATTGACTATATAACATAACAAAACTGAATTATTAAAAAAGTTATATCTGTTTAATCATTATGGATTTTCAACTGTATACAAAATATAAAAGCCAAAAGCAATGTTGTTAATGCGTTATTTTTACATTAGAACACAGTTTTTAAAAAGAAATACAAAAAATATATAATTTTTATTATGACCTTTTTTATCATATAAACAATGCAAAATTTTTCACAATCAATAAATATAAATACCTAATATTTTTTACCCAATTAACTCTTTTAAATTATTATTCACTAATAAATTAAATAACAAATATAAGAATACTTTTAAATATTTTGCACTTTTATGATATACAAAAATAGCATTACTTTCCTTAAGCATCAATATTTTTGTATTAAGCAATGAATTTATATATATTTTATTTCATATTTTATTATTTTTTAAAACAATATTAACTAAATAATAGTAACTAAACTAAGCTAATGCTGATTACATTTAATTTTTAAGCACTACTTCACACTTCTTTCATTTTATCTTATAATTATAAGCATATACTCAAATGTCTTCATAATTTTTCCCATAAAAGATCAAAAACTAAAGATTTACAATAAGATGTTCTAATAATAATATTATGGAATTACAAACCAACATAAAACAGTAGTTATTATAATAAAATTATTAAGGCCTTTCATAAGATTTTAAACAACAAATTATGAATTGGAATTATTTCTATTCTGTGTTTGATGTAAAAAATATTTATTATGCTATCACAACTCACAATCTGTCTGCTTAACATAATGAAACAGTTGTATTGTGAAGGTTTGGTCTGTTCTCAAGCTGAAATTAAATGCTATTTTGCATTAAATAGCACTACTTGAATTTTTAAAAGAATTTTTTATCTTTTGTTTATACAGTTTTATACACACACACACACACACACACACACAATATATATATATATATATATATATATATATATATATATATATATATATATATATATATTATATATATATATATATAACAAAAGGAATAAATAATCCTGCCCAAGATTATTAAAAATACTCTAAATGTTGAACGAAAAATCAAGAATAGAATGACTCCACCTATTCTTGGTAGCTCTGATATTTATAAGCATAACATTGTCAACATTGTTGCTAATTAAGAGCCAAATTAATTTATTGTGTGATGGAATATCACATCTAAAAATTATTAGTGCATAATTAATTATACAAGGCTGGAGACAGAATTTCACTTTAACACCTTGATTGTAATAATTAAATAATATTTAATATGTAAACTTTAAATATATAAGCAAAGAGAATAATTTACACTCCTCTGGTCTATGAATTAAAAGCACTCTAAATGTTGAACAAAAGATCAACAATACAATAAATCCACCTTTTCTTGGAGCTCTGATGTTTATAAGCATACTTTTGTCAAGTTTGTTGGTAACTGAGAGTGAAATGAATTTATCATCCAGATAGAATATGGTATGCAAGAGTATTAAATTCATTATCAATTATGCAAGGCTGGAGACAGCATTTCTCTTTTAACATCTTTTGTTGGGAGATGGTAATTTATTCCCTTTGTTTACATATACATTGAGCTATATTTAATTTAAAATTTATATATTAAATCTTATTTAATTATTACAATCAAGATGTTAAAAATATATTCTGTCTCAAGACTTGTATAATCCATAATGACTTTAATAACATACTTAAAGGCCATATTCCATCTGTCTGATAATTTAATTTTACTGTCAATTACCAACAATGTCGACAAAGATATGCTTAAAAACATCAGAGCTCTAAGAATAAGTGAATTCATTCTATTCTTGATCATTTCTTCAACATTAAGAGTGTTTTGAATTCATAGCCTAGGGAGAATGATTTACTCTTTTTGTTTACATATCCATTGAGCTATGTTTAATTTAAAGTTTATATATATATATATATATATATATATATATATATATATATATATATATATATATATATATATATATATCCATTTCCTTAATATATGTATCATTTAATTTACAATCTATTATTACATACAGAATAACCATACTCTTCTTATAGATTTAAATTTGTGTATTTACATATACATTTATATATATTAACAGATTCATACAATATATTGTAAATTTAAAAATTGAATTGTATTTAAGCAATTGTACAATATTAAATATTTACTATCCAAAGTAGAAACACTAAGTTTTATTTTTTCACCTTACATGAATTGGCAATTAATATAAATGCTACATCAAATTGTTAACATCATGTGCAGTTTGAAATACACTCACAATCGTCACTATCTTGCATAAAGTTAAATATTATGTGACTGTGTTAAAATTGCAATCATGTGTTAATATAGGTACATTTTAAAAATAAAATATATCATATGAAGCTAATTATATAAAATTCTAACATAGTAAACCTAATAAAACATATGTAGTTTAAGAGATCAGTCTGTTAATTTAACATTAGATAGTTGGTTAATATGAACATATAATTAAGTCTACACAACGCACAAATACATTTCTCATTTATTACAATCATTCTAAATGCATTTACTGATAATAGATTTATTAGAATAATATGTACACATGTGTACCACAAGATTTATAGTCAAAAAATCTAATTCCATCAGCTCATTTTATATACAAACATACATTCTCACATATAATACTAACGGTAATTTTACAGCATATTAGTTGTTGAATAAACATTTGATAAATAAATTAACTTCATTAATTACTTTTTATCATTTCTATTGAAATAGCATTAATTAAAAACACTTACTTATACAACTGTTGCTGAAAATGTCAACATAACACATTTTTATCAAAATATTATTATAAACTAAGCTCTTATTATCATTTGAAACCAATTAAAAGTTTAGTTTATAGTTAATTAAAATGTTGCCTAGAGTTATCTTTCTAGGGTATCTTTTATTTAAAAAAAACAAAAAAAAAAAACAAATAATGACGCATTTTATAATTATTAAAATAATAATAATAATAAATAATAATAATAATAATAATAATAATAATATAAAAAATATATGTGTTTGCCTAAATGACAAAATCTTTAAATTAACATATAATTAAAGATTATATTCTACCTTACTTTAGGCTCTACAGAAGTATTCTTCAGACAAAATTAACAATAAAATCGTGATGTTTAATGGTTTAAAATAAATAACTGGGCGTCTTTATATATAAATTCATACCTGATGTCATTGTTAACCATTATCAACTAACTGTAGAATAAAATTCTCTTGAATTTTAATCTAATTTGTTCAATCCATAGTCTTCTTTTCTCCCATTATACTAGCAATTTCCTTATCTCATCATCCATTTTCTTTTTTCAATTTTTTTTTTCAATCTGATAAGATCCAATTTAAACCATTAAGCATCACATGATCACCATCTCTTATACTAGCACATAATTGTTTATAAACAAGGCAAAACTCTCTAGACAGTAGTGCCACCCTGTGCCAACCAGAGTAATCAATGACTATATAAGCTATTGAGCTTAGACTGAGAAATATTTTTGTGTTTTCAATTTCATTCTCATAGTTTTATAGTTAAGTAGAGATAAAAGGTGGTTGCTGGAGGGTTGCATTAGATCCTAAGATCTAGGTGCAGTGCTCTCAGATCCAAAGCTCCTCACTGATGAAGGCCACAAGCCAGAAACTAGTCTGGGGATATTGGATGAGTAGGCACTAGATAAGGATTTTATGCACAAGCCTTTTGGCATCCATTGATTACTCTGGTTGGCACAGGGTGGCACTACTGTATAGAGAGTTTTGCCTTGTTCATAAGATCCAATTTAAGATTTTGACTATTTGTGTATTGCTATATTTTTAGTAAAATATCAACATATCATACCAACTCAGTCTCAAAATTTTTTCAATGATATCTGTCTGCTCCCTCATTTATGCATTTTGCTTTTGATTCCTTGTTTGTTATTCTATATACTTTTTTATACTTTGCTTAATTAAACGCTGGAGACTCACATCAATTTGTAAACACTGGCAAACACTTTTATTAAAGACTATATACTTTTAAGTTATTTCTGTAATAAAAATCATTTTATTCAAGTTTAATTCTATGATTAATTTCAACCATTTTGTTACATTTATATTAATAATATGATCAAATTATTTATAGATGTCATCTTTTTTTAATCCATTACTATCAATTTATATTTTTACTTTTATGAAAAAGCTGTTGACCATTTCTTTAGTCTTTTTATCTTATATCATTATCCCAACTTTCATATTTCCATCTCTGAAAGCTCTCATAGTATAAATTGAAGTTCTAAAGCATTATTTGCCAATATCACAACATCTGTAAAATCTAGAAGAGTCAAGAAATCTCCATTTATTCATACTTTCATATTTATCTCATTTAAATCTATAAAATACTTGCTATAAAAAACTTTAGGAAATATGAAATCATAATATCAAAGTGTCTTATCAAATATCCTAAACAATAATGTTGTATGTTTTGATATTACAGAGCATTAATCACTATAGATGTGTATATAGATCTAAATGACCTTTCATTATCTGTAAATTCAATGCAAATGGTCACTCATACTCATTTGTCCTTTTTATAACTTTTCTTAATGTTTGGATGTAATCTACTTACTGTATTATAACCATTTCCAAATTTAATAATTATTATAACTTGAATCTGAAGTTCTTTTTGAACAATGTGTAATAATCTTAATAAAATCTTTGTATAGAAATCTTTGGATAGGTCTGTTACTTACACACACACACACACATATATATATATAATTGAAAATAATAAATTTAACGGTTTACAAACTATTACAAACAATCCACAGAAGTACTTTGGTTAATTTCTTAAACCTGCCTCAACGTTAAATTTATTTTCAATTATAATTACAATTTTGTTTTTAATTAATGGACATTTTATTTGTTTTAAATATATATATTCGTCTGAATTGAATATAAAATATAATCAATTTTATAGACAACTTTATGTTTAAATAATAAATTTATTTTTATCAAACTGATTTTTGTTCAAAATTGAACCTTTCAAGATGTTATAATAATTCAAAATGTCATGTGATGAGATGTGATTTACATATTATTCTAGCACACCATTTACTGATCAATCTTAACTTTAAAAGTGTTTTTATATTTTCCAATTTTTATTTAATGTTCATTTTCCTCCCAACTTTACTGACCCTTGTACTAAATTTTCATACATTTCTTTTTATTTTCTTGTATATACATTGTCTCATATAATTTTCTTTCTTTATAATCTTTACAATATTTGATAACTTCAATACTGTCTTCACATTTCATAATATGCCCTGTTTCTAAAAAATGACAAAATGGTCTTGACTTAATATCTTTCCTATTTATTGCTCTGTCATGCTCTTTATCCCTTTCTATTTTACCTTTCACTGACTGACCTATATATATATCATCATACATCTTTTACACATAATTTTATAAACTATTCCTATCTTATCATTCTTATCATTTCTTGTTTTAGCATTACTTTCTAGTTTTTTTTAATGATTTATTATTTTTCCATCCAAAACTACATTATCATTTATTTTTTCTTTTCTATCATTTAGAATTTTATATACTTCCTTTGCATATGGGATAGAAATCCATTTCTTATTTTTCTTTTATTTTTATTTCTACCTTTCTTATATTCTCTTTTATTTCTTAATATATTTTTTGCAACACTACTATTATATCCATATTCAATGTATTCTTCTTGGATTTGCAATTTTTGTTCCATATGCTTCTTTTCATTTAATGTAAGCCTATCATTTTTTTTTATTCCTTTTAGTTCTCCCATTTTTGACACCAAGATTGATAAGATTTTGGATGTATCATTCCTCTTACATTTTTATTCTTTATGCAGTGCTTTATCTTAATCTTTCCATTTTCATCCTTTTTTATTAATAAATCTAAATATTTTATTTCTTCTTCATTATTTTCTATAGTACATTTAATGTTAAACATATTTTTATTTAGTTCATTAAATGCTTTCATTATACTTCTATTTCCCACATCTAAGAAATATAATGAAAGCATTTAATGAACTAAATAAAAATATGTTTAACATTAAATTTACCATAGAAAATAATAATGAAGAAGAAATAAAATATTTAGATTTATTAATAAAAAAGAATGAAAATGAAAAGATTAAGATAAAGCACTGCATAAAGAATAAAAATGTAAGAGGAATGATACATCCAAAATCTTATCAATCTTGGTGTCAAAAAATGGGAGTACTAAAAGAAATATAAGAAAAAAATGATAGGCTTACATTAAATGAAAAGGAGCCTATGGAACAAAAATTGCAAATTCCAAGAAGAATACATTGAATATGGATATAATAGTATGGTTGTAAGAAATATATTAGGAAATAAAAGAGAATATAAGAAAGTTATAAATAAAAATAAAAGAAAAAATAAGAAATGGATTTCTACTCCATATTCCGAGGAAGTATATAAAATTCTAAATGATAGAAAAGAAAAAATGAATGATAATGTAGATTTTGGATGGAAAAATAATAAATCATTAAAAAAATGAGTAAGTAATGCTAAAATAAGAAATGATACGATAGGAATAGCTTATAAAATTATGTGTAAAAGATGTATGATGATATATATAGATCAGTCAGCAAAAAGTAAGATAGAAAGAGGTAAAGAGCATGATAGAGCAATAAATAGGAAGATATTAAGTCAGGACCATCTTGTCATTTTTAGAAACAGGGCATATTATGAAATGTGAAGAAAGTATTGAAGTTATCAAATATTGTAAAAATTATAAAGAAAGAAAAGTATATAAGACAATGTATATACCAGAAAATAAAGAGAAATGTATGAATTTAGTAAATAGGTCAGTAAAATTGGGAGGAAAATGGACATTAAATAAAAATTGGAAAATGTAAAAACATTTTTAAAGTTAAGATTGATCAGTAGATGAGATGGTGTACTAGGATAATATTTAAATCATGTGACATTTTGAATTATTATAACATCTTAACAAGGTTCAGTTTTGAACAAAAATTGGTTTGATGAAATAAATTTATTATTTAAACATAAAGTTGTCTATAAAATTGATTATATTTTATATTCAATTCAATTCAGAAGAAAGTGTATAATAAAGACAACATAATGGTTTTATAAAAATACCAGCAAGTGAAACATATATATAAATCTTTCTTAAATATTAATATCACTATTGCATTCTTTCAATTATCTCATACATCTTTATTATGAGGATACTTGGTATATAACTTTATCAAAAATTTCTTCATTTATTTATATACCATTTTCATTTTCCATACTTCTAATTGCAGGTCATAGTGTTTCATTTAAAATAATTAATATTGCAACCAGAATAGCATTACTTTTATAATAAAACTATAACTAAACTAGAAGATAATTCAATTTTCATTGAACATGAAAAGGCCCCCAGCTATGCTAACTACAGCAATTGTTGTTTATTCTGAAAGAACCAATGCCAATCAGAAGGTAAAAGAAGCATACTATATAGCAAGCGATGTTTTTCTCTCTTGTGAAAATGACCTCTTTAATCACTTCACATTAATTTGCATATATTTGCATAATGAATTTGTATAGTTCTCCACACTTTAGTAGCTATGATTATGGGAGCATAAAGCTTCCTGAAAGTGCTCAGCTCATTAAATTGCAGAGTATTATTTGCTTTTACTAACTTCATTATATGTGCCCAAGTGCATATATATTTTATAGATTATATGCTAATGAAGTAAATATTTAATTAATAATTAACATTGTAATTGCAAAAATATGCAGATATATACTTCATTTCCTTATTCTTTGTTACAAGAAATTTTCCTTTTTTATTGATAAAACTATTTTCCTTTGAATACTAAGACGTATTATACATTGAGGCTTTATTATTATTATTATTATTATTATTATTATTATTATTATTATTATTATTATTATTATTATTATTATTATTATTATTATTATTATTATTATTATTATTATTATTATTATTATTATTATTATTATTATTATTATTATTATTATTATTATTATTATTATTATTATTATTATTATTATTATTATTATTATTATTATTATTATTATTTTTTATATTTTTTTATTTTTTTTTTTTTATTTTATTATTATTTATTATTATTATTATTATTATTATTATTATTATTATTATTATTATTATTATTATTATTATTTACTAATTTACTATTATATTCTTTTATATTATCATGAAACCTACTTCATCTCATTTTGCCAAATAGATTACTTTAAAATATTCCTTTCTTTTTTTGTGATGAATTGCTGTTTTTTTACTTTAAATAACTAAATGTCAGTCTCAAATATTCTAGCTAAATTTACTTGATCACTTCTGAAAGTTAGGAATATCTATACTTAACAATAGTTTATAATAAGCGGTATGCATTAATAAATATTTTGCACCTCATAAATTAATCATTACTTCATGTGATTCTATTAAGTATATCACAAAGTTTAAATGTACTTTTAACTATTAGTTAAATTATAATCCAATTATGTTATTTTATATTTTGATGCTTCTATAATTTTTTTCTGCTTTGAGTTTTTCTCAGGAAAAACAAAGAATCTAAAATATGTAGACCTCCTCCCTGAAAATCTTATAAGTCTACACCTTTTTTTATTTCTGTCTCCATATTAAAATTCATTTATGCCTTTTCATCTTTCAATTCTTTTCTAATTTTAATATTAAATTATTCCATAAAACAATTTTAAAATGTTATTTGTTTTGATCTCAGGCATTTTGTACATCTGTATCAAAATTTTCTATTTCTTCATAACAATAAAAACTCATTTGTTAATAAATCTGAATTATCTACATTTGGGGTTATAACTAATCTTGAGATTATATATGATAAATCCTCAATTTGCCTAATGTTTTCTTTTTATTTATTTATAGTGAATTCCACATAACATTTTATTCTTAATTGTCAGGTTTATGCATTGATTTAAACTTGATTGATTTAGAACTCTTATAATGCATGGCTATGCTAGAACTAGCCCAATTTATATCTTTACAATATAAAAAGAATATAAAACCAGTTTTGATGTACACATTAGAAATTTTTCTCCATATGATATTACCATATAGTAGTATTCATGTAATATTTTGATATACCTCAGATCGCCATTCTAAATATAATAGCTTATGGTTATTTAAAAATAAATTATAAAAATTTTCTTTTGGAAAACAAAATCTAAATCTAATTTCAATTTAACTTTTATATTTCAGTTAGTATTACATTTCCAAAAAAAAAAAAAAAAAAAACAAAGAAAAAATATCAATTAAGCAATTTCAATTTAACTTTTATATTTCAGTTAGTATTACATTTCCAAAAAAAAAAAAAAAAAAAAAAGAAAAAATATCAATTAAGCAATTTTATTCTTAAATACAATATAATTCATTAGATTTTGAATTTGAACACATCAAAATTCTTTTGTAATATTTTTTTATTTAAACAAATTATATGTTGAAAGCAATTCATGAGTCATGTAAGTTTAGTAGCAAATGACAATTTATTTTTATGGGATGAATTCCATTATTTTTAATAATTTTGAAATATAATTTATAATTCTTAGTATTGAAGCATTTAAAGAATAAAAAACTGGATTTTTGTTCATATTATTTCAAAAGTAAAAACAATAAAGAATAAATGTTTCATACTTTGAACATTCCAAATCTAATTTCAGAACATCAACACATATAAAATGAGCATAATCATCATTATATAAAATATTATTAGACTTTCAATGACTCTGTTAGGAAATCCAAAAATATAAAACATCTAATTAGACTTAACTGATAGTCTAACACCATGATGGTTTCTTTTATTCAATCGATTGATCTTTCAAAAAGGCTTGCAACCAACTATCTGAACAGTCAAACTTCTCTCCATTATAAGATATTTTATATATAAATTTCATCAATCTTAGATTTAATAATGCCTGATTTTCTGATTTTGAAATGTTCACATTAAGCTAAATTTGTTTGTTCAATTTATTTATATTTAGCACAAAATTAAAATACTATTATTACCATTACTAATTATTAGTTTTCTGCCATATCTAATGTGATAACTATTTCTAATGCTTAAATAAATAATCTGCTAGGTTTATATAACTTAAACATATTGTGTAAAACATTAGTTTTAGATAACAATTTCTAGAAGCTTTTAGATTAAAAAGATTTCTAAATTGGACTATTTAAGCACAGAATTATTTTTCAAAGAAATTACTAGTTCCAAATCCAATTACAAGTAACTCATTAGTTATTAAATTCTAAGCATTTTAGGAAGGTCAACAGTCCAACAATCATCTTTTCAATTCTCATTTTTCATGTGAAGTTTGTTTAATTTGCATACTTCTACAAATTTACATACAAAAATAGATAGGTATGTATTTAAAAAATGGATGTGCATTGAATTATTACACAATATGCCTTCAGAAGACTGATTTATATGACTACATACATCTATTATTATAAAGTGCTGAAAACTTTGAAATTATTTAAACGGAAGTGAATCTCCGATAATGCACTATTTCTTAAATATTATGTAGATCTACACGCACTCTCCTGCCGGTAAGAGTTTAATAAACTTAAGTGAATCACTTGAGTTTAGAGCTTTGTGTGCCTGATGTTATAATCAAATATTCAATTGTACAAATCTATTTAACCCATCGCAGGAAAAAGACAGTGTCTCATTTTTAACCACCTATGATTAGACAAACATGACTTATAAATGTACTGAAAACTTTGAAATTATTCAAACAGAAGTCAATCTCTGATAATACGCTATTTTTTAAATATTATATAAATCTACCCTTAAGAAATAACGCATTATCGGACATTGACTCCCATTTGAATAATGACTACATACAATAAAATTTTAAAAAAAGATAGAGAATGAATGAGCATAGAAGATACAAAAATTGGCTTATATCAGAAACAGACTTTATGATTAGCCAAAATCATATTTTACAAGGCCTTAGGAATCATTTATTGAATATTGGCAATTAATATATATATATATTAATGTTATTTCATTATCTTCCAGCTAATAGTTGCATTGTATATATATACTTGAGAATAATAAGTCACCTTTCAGGCAAAATTTATACGAAAGAAAGAAAGAAAAAACTAACTTTTAATATGAGTATATATTTGTTTGGACACTGACCTGTCCTAATTTTAGGACAGTCTCCAATCCCAATGCCGATTCATGTTACGTTTCTTTTATTACTTATGGAATTATACATAATTATATCTGCATAAAAATGAAAAAAAAATATTCAAAATATAATTTATTTATTGTTTATTCTCCCATGTTTATTGGCTTTTGACTTTAAATTTAAAAAAGAGAAGAAACAAAACACTGTTATCTCATCATAAACATGTGAGCAAATTAGGAGTGACCGTGTACCTGAGTTTGAAATTAAAGTGAATCAAAAATCTGGATGCTTATCTGTGAGACCAAACATTTACTACAGTATTTACATTTTGTGATAGGAGCAGAATTAGTTTACTCATTTGCATTAATTACAATTCAAAAGCCATCTTATCAACTTGCTTTTTTAAAGTTCGCTTAACAAACTTTATAAATAAATAACCTCATTGAAAGATAAGATGAGAACATTAGAGATTTGGAAATCAAGAAAAGTTACCTTTGTTTAAAGACCACCTATCTTCATAAATCAACATTTTACAATAAGAAGTTAACATGAAATTGTTAATGGAAACAGAACTGAAACTTTTTTTTTTTTTTTTAAATCTTAAATAATCAGCACTTGTTTGAATAATTTGATTTATTGGAAACAAATACACAAAAGTAAATTAAGATTAAAAAGATGAATAAACAATAATTTAAAATTATCCATTATTATTATAAAGCTTGAATTAACAAAAAAAAAAGTCTTTTTTTTTGCTCATCTTTTTCAAAGCAATTTTTTCTTTAAATGAATACGTATTAAACCTGTTGGAATCAGCTGGCGCTTACCACAAGGTTCGGCAACGTTAAATGGCATGCTACATTCATAATTATCAACGCACATATTACCCATTTTCAGTCTTCTCGTCTTTGAGCATTATCATTAAACGCATTGATTTTGACAGAAACCTATAAAAAATAATCATGCTAAAATCACTGTCTAAACAAAACTTTTCAGTTGAAAGAATTTTGTTGAACAATGCTGAGATGTTTCTGGTTAAAAATCAAATATTTCTAATCTGTATCTATATATACACTATTGAATATCTATATGTGTATATATAAATAAGCACTTTCAATCATTATGAGGATTTCAATAACTCAAATCCATAATTAATCTTCACATCACTAGAAAACTTCGTTATGCATTCATATTTTATATAATCACTTTCTTTGCAGTTTCAAATCTTTCAGAATAAATTTTAAACATCAACTGCATGTCTATTGATAGATTCTCTATAAAGATGTTTATTCCAGTTTTAACTGAGTCTTTTAACTCTCTCTTGGATATTTGTTAACCACATTCATATATTTTTCTATAGATTGCTTTTATCAAATCTCATATGTACATCATCACTCCATTTTTATTATTTTGTAATTAAATATCCCAATCTAAGATTTGTAAATTGGATGGATGAGATAAAAAATACTTTGTTGGAATTATTAGGATGATAATTTAGAATCAAAGTAATTGGATTAAACTTGGAAAGATCTTATCCTGCAGTGAATCATTAATTGTTAAACTAATAATAACAATAATAATATCTTGTATTTTGTCAAATAATAATAACAATAATGTACAAAGTGTGTCTACCACTCCTAAATGCAAATTTTAAATTTTAAAACATCTAGAATGATGCTAATCACTACATACATAATGCAAATATAACATGTGTCAGCATAACATAATTTCATCAAGTAAGCTAAATTTTAAACAAATGTTAACCATATTAATATAGTGATCAGAAATTCTTATATGACTAGATTTATATGATGTATTTTATTTTTAAAGTGCAAAGATATTTTGCACACAACTAAAATTTTAAATTGCACATATACTGGTCATGTAAGAATAGAGATACTTATTTTGTAAGGCAATGATAATTGCAGTCAGATTTCAAATCTTTTCCAAATAAGATTTTTTTTATAAAAGTTGGTTTATATATATGAAATAGAATTGGAATTGATCAAGCTCCCTCTAATAGTACAAATTTACTATTCGGTGTATGACTTCTAAGTAATTATTATTTTAAAAAAATTGTTAAAAATAAGACACAGTCTCTATCCTTTTATTTTATAATTAATAATATTATTTTTACATCTCATGTAAATCTTATTTCTACTCTAAAATTTCAATATGATAGACAAACTAAGATTATTGCTATCAAAAACACACAGAATAAACAAGTCAATATTTTTTTATAGTTTGCTATGTAATCATAGGTTTTGTTTAATTATTTCACAGAGGAGAGATTGGTCAACTCCATTTCTATTTTATAGGCTTAATGCTGTGTGAATGGAATATTTATTACTTGGTCTTCTAATTGGTTATCAATGCAAAAGTTGTTTAACAAAACATAATCTCAATTTTCTGCTTAATTAATATTGATTTCATGACTAATGATGCCATATTTACATATGACATAAATAATTATATTTTAAAAAATTTCATATTTTTAGGTGGGTCTGTTCTATTAGTTTGTTGTATGAAAATGGTAGGCTCATTTTATTTATTTGACAGTTAAAGATAGTTTGGTCATCTCCAAATCTATTTCATATATGTTATTGCTATGTAAATTTAACTATTAATACACATATATAAAGCAGTTAAAAACTATAGTTCTTGAAAATATGTAATAATGGAGAAATAGACTCAGAGAATTATTATAAGCAATTGAAATGTCTCAAATTGATACAAAATCAACCAAATCTTTAGAGAAAGAAAAACTGCTTCTCTCTGCATACTTAAGGTATTATATGTGAAGTTTATTTCAACTACAGAAGTGATGGAAATGAATGCTAAATCAACCATAATAATTGAAATTATTTTTCATTGAATCAATTAGTATTTAAATCTACAAAGTAGAACTATTTGTATTCATTTTAAGCTTCTCCAAAGAATGAGAAGTACTATGTAAACATTGTAAATTTGATGCATCATAGTTTATTTGCAGTTTTAAAATGAATAGAAATAACTCTACTCTGTAATCTTAAAAATTACATAATTTAAATATAAATTCACAGAATTGCACTGGTATGAATTCAAAAAATAATAATTAAAAACTGCAAATTACTATATTATATATATAATATTCAAATATAAATATACTGCCTATACTAGATTTAATGTAATTATAAGGGATTTTAATTTAGACTCTTAAGAACCCTACAACTATGATCTCCATATTATTCAATTGATACATGTGACCATGTATATGTGAAAAAGATAAGTGATATTTAATATAAGTATTTCATGCTGAACCAGCACTCATAAGTTGAACCATCTCCCACACATCTACTTAACTGGGGTTCATTTTATATCAAGACAGCAAATATACAAACTTTAATGGACAAGCTTCAATTTTCTCCATCCTTCAACTCTTCAGCCATCCATATCATGAAAATACAATAATGGAACACTCAAAGCCATTGCTGGTGTTAATATTATTGTTATACCAATGTTGACTTTAAATCACTCTGATCGTTTAATTACACAGAAAAGAAATGATCGAATACAGGCTGAATATGTAATATTCAAATACAAGTATACTGTGTATACTAAATTTAATGTAATTATAAAGAACTTGAACTCAGAATTTAAAATACCCTACATCAATGCACTCTATCTTATACAACTGATGCAGATGACCACATACATGCAAAAAAGATAAATGCTATCCAACCTATGTATTTTGTGTTGAACCAGCACTCATCATTTGGTCCAGATTACCATCTCCCACACATATATGCAATCAGTGCTCAATTTATATTAAAATAGAAAATCTTCAAAGATTAATGTGTGATGTGTATCAGTTGTATAAAATGAAGTGCATATCTCTAGGGTGCTTGAAAGACTGAGTTTAATTCCCTTATAATATATAATAGAATACAGGATTTTTTTTGATTGATTTCCAATTAAAATCTAAAAATTATTAAACAAAAAATATAAATATATAAATTTGTATTAAATTTTTTTTTAACAAGAATTGTGTAAATCCAAGAGATATATTTATTAATTGTATAATGTTCTTTTATTTAAGCACTTACAACTGCAGATCATTTTCAAGTGAAAAAAGATTGCACAAATTGGAAGTAAAACTGTTTAATATTATGTAATACATTGTTGGACTTTGTGTAATTAGAAGGAAATGTGACAGTAATTAATTTAAAAAGTAAATATATGTTTTGCCAGATGCAAACAGCAGAAGCATGATTAGAGTGGAATTTATTAGAGGTAAGAAATGGAAGAACAACCTTATGAAAATTGACTTACACCAGTTAGTATGTCAAGATTCATTATTCAAATTAGTGGATGATACCACAAACAGATAATTAGGCTTATGCCTCAAAACATGTTTATTGCCATGGTGAAGTAGTTGATTTGTATATGGAAGTGCAAAATTCTTTTTATCAGACCAAACAATGCTTTAAAATTGTCATGGACTTTAATGCCCAAACTGGTAAACAACTGTAACATGAATGTGCTGTGGTAAGAAGATATAGACTTAAGCCAATAAACATCACATGACCACTACTTCTTATGCTTGTGTATAACTGTTGTTAAAACAGGCAAAACTCACTATACATATTGCCACACACAGCAAGCTAGAGTAATCAATGGATGCCAGAAGGCTAGTGCATAAAATCCCCACCTAATACCTACTCATCCAAGGCTCCTCACTGATGAAGGCCACAAGCCAGAAACTAGTCTGGGGATAATGGATGAGTAGGCACTAGATGGGGATTTTATGCACTAGCCTTCGGCATCCATTGATTACTCTAGCTTGCTGTGTGTGGCAATATGTATAGTGAGTTTTTCCTGTTTTAACAAAAGATATAGACTTCTGGAGTTCACAGAATTGAAAAAAACTGTCTATTATGAATTCATTTTGCACATGGAAGTATTCAAATAAAGATATAGCAAAATAAATTTATATTTTGATTAACAAAAAATATTATTTTAAGATTGTAATGTTCTTAATAGATTTAACAGGGAGAGTAATCATCAATCAAGGACATGTAGTACACATGTTGATGGAAAACTAAAAAAATGAAAACAATTATGTAGATATATGTAAATATAATCATATGTATTTATAATCATATGAATAAATTTAAACATAAAGCATTTGAAATAAAACCTTTAGAATGTATAAAGTCATACCATAACAGTATAATAAAAGAAAAAAAAAATACATTAGTGTAATTAAACCTGAATTAAACAGAATGTTAATAGAAAAAAAAAGAAAATAAGTTTGTTAATTAAATATTTTAGGGTAATTTTGGATGGGTATATATAAATGTAAAAAAAAATTGATTAAGTTGAGATTGTTTGTAATAGAGAAGATGTTGATGTAAAGAGAGTTTTTTAGTATTTTTTAATGTTTTTGCATTTGTTTGGCACATGTAATATTTATTTTAATAAATTTGTATTTTTATTTTATTTTTTAGTATTTCTTGTATATATTTTTAAATAGTTAAAATGTTGGGTGTATTTTTATTTTTATTATAATCATATGGGTGTATTTCTATTTTTATTATATTCATATAAAAAACGAATTTTTAAAAAGAAGTTTGGTGTATTCATTTACATATATGAAAAATTATGAATTATTTTGAAAAGAAAAATGTGTGGCGATAATAGGAGATATATCAAATATTCTGAAGCACTGCAATAAATTTAAATAAGTCTTTTTTAAATTTTGAACTTTTAAGACGGTTCATATTTGATTGAAATCAATATAACAAGATAACTGGTATTCTATTAAGAACTGAAAAAAAAAATAGCTTGTCCAAAAAAGCAGCAATTTACCAGTAAATCTTCTACCAAGATATGATCACTTATAAAAAAAAATATATATAATTTTTTTAAACGATCCATTAAGAAGAATTGAATATCTAGAGTTTTGTAAAATGCTACATAAAATGCAAAAAATGATATAAACAATATAATTGTAAAATGTCAAGGAAAACTATCAATGAAAATACATGTCTCGAAAATGTAAATCATCTTGATATTTAGAAAGAAAGTTAATTTCTGCAATAGGAAGAAAAGATGAAATTATTGCAAGACAGATAAAATCATAAAATATGTAAAAAAGTTTTATAAATAATAAGAAAATAAAGTATCACTTACTATCATTACATCGTAAATCATTACATCACATGATCACTATTTTTTATGCTTACATAATCTATAAACACAGTAGCAATTTTCTTTATACAATATTGCTATCTGAGGCACACCATAGTAATCAATAAATACTAGATAGTTAGTGCATCAAAATCCCCATTCAGTTATTACTCATATAACATCCCCAGACTTGTTTCTAGCCTGTAGTTTTCAAGAGTAGCCTTGGATCTGGAAGCACTCTACTTAGAAGTTTGGATCAAATTCATACATCTAGCAGCTGCTTTTTATCTTTTTAGTTAACTATAAAGCTATGACCCAAACTAAATACACAATAATGTTTTCAATACAGGCTAATTCACTTGTACAGTTATGCAAATCAGAACCCAGTTCATTATCTTTATATTTTAGCCCCTTTGACTTTTTAATTACCATAGTCACCCGCATTCTTTACCTAGGGTTGGTATTAATCTACTATAAGAGATACAAAATATATAGATACTTAATTGGGTTCAAATTATGATTACATAAATCAATTAGCTTGCATTGAAAACTTTTATTGTTTTCAGTTTGGGTTCATGGATTTATAGATAACTAAAATGGTAAATTATAGCAGTTGGAGGAATGCATTAGATCCACAGACTTAAGTACAGTGCTCTCATATCCAAGACATCTCATTGATAAAAGTCATAAGCTAGAAATTAAGGCATAAATATTGGATGAGTAGGCATTAGATAGGGATATTTGATTACTATATCTTGCCCTAGGTGCCAATTCTATATGGAGAAAGTTCCTAGGCATATTTATTATATTTTCTAAATTACCCAGCATCTTAAAAAAAGAAGTTAGAAATTCCATTAAATCTAGAAAAAAACAATTATTTCTGTTAATAGAAGTATATCCATGGTAAAAATTCTATGATTAATTTCATCTATTATGATCCCAATTATATAAATAATCTGACCAAGATATCGGTAGTTGTTAATTTTTTTTTAATTCAGGTAAAAATCCATTGAACATTATTTCAATCTTTTTTACAAAAGTGACTTAATTCCAAAGATTTTTTCTCTTTTCTAGGTAATTGTAATATTTGCATAAATGTTCTGAACATTTATACAAAAAACGTAGACTATATATTTTTAATTTAGCTTATATCCATGCTTAGCATGCTTTTAATATATAATATATTATAATTATAACATTTTCTCTTCTTTAGTGTTCAGTGTCTATATGTATACTTGATACATATTTTAATATTTAAAATCATTTAAATTTGTTTAATATTCAAAGAGTTAATCTCTCAGCAAGACTAGTCCAACTTAAATATTTGTACAATAGAGCAAAAAAAGGTAATAAATATTCCTGAATATTTATAGAATTCTGGCCATAAATTCGATTTGTCAATATTTGGAATAGTATGCTCTGAAAAGGAAGATAGAAAACAAAAAATTAAAGAGGCTTGGACAATAGCTAAAGATCGATTTGCTATAAACAAAAAAAGATAAAAGCATCTCCCTCTCAAAAATCGGAATTCTTTGAAGGGATTTAAATATATTTGAATATTAAACAAATAAATTTAAATGATTTTAGATATTAAAATATTTATCAAGTATACGTATAGACTCTGAACACTAAAGAAGTGAATGTTCTACGACTTATGATATGTTATATATCGAAGGCATGTTGAGTATGATGTCCAGACTATTTATGTGAATATTACTTACAAATGTTAACTCTTGCAACATTTCCTGAAGCTTTGAAGCATTATATGCAAACACAAACACATCATTTAAAAATGTTGATGACATAAATAAAATCCATTATTTTTGATCCCTTAGTTTTGTTTTAATACACAAAAGACTACTTGTAAAACTACAGCAAAAATTTCTGAGATATTGAATCCCTCTGTTATATACCTTTCTCAATAGTACCATGCAATCTAATCACTCCCGTTATATTTTGATAAATTTTCTTTAAAATATGCCAATATCCTTGATTTATATCTTGATAATTTAACATTAATCACCATGAACAGAATAAAAATACTTTTGATAATCGACAAATGCAAATATATTACTCCTTTATATAATTTCTCTCAATATTTTAACAGGATCTATTATACTAACATCATCTTTAAATCTAGCTTGATTTTGATTGGTTAGATTCCAAAGTTCACTGTAGACTGATTGTAATTATTTTATTAAATAAAATTTAAATAGAATATAAAAATAGTGATACGTCTGCACTTTCTAATATGTTCTTTATAATCTTTCTTAAATATTAATATTGCTACTGCAATCTTCCAATAATGTTGTTCATTTTTATCATTCAGACATTTGTATTTTTTTTTATTTCTTAATCTACTTCTTTTAAAATATAAGTAAAAAATTCATTACTTTCTCTATTTTTTCTTCTTCACAGATTTAATTACATGTTGCATTTCTTCATTTAAAAGGTTGAGCAGTTCAGAAGATGTAATATTTGTAAGGGATACTGTTTTCTTTGTTATTTATTACTCCATGATTCTTTATAAAGCTCTTCTACACATTTTATAATGTCATTTCTTTTTATAATAGTAATTCCATCATTTCTTCTTATTGCAGTAGTAATTATTCTACCAATACCAATATGTTATATTACATTTTTGAAACATTTTTTTTTTTTCTAAAGCTTTCCTTGTTAATTCATAATTATATTTTCATATATTATCATTTCACAAAACTCTAGATATTTAACTCTTCTTAAAGAATTATCTTTATATAAAAAATATATATTCCTTTTTTATATAAATTATTGTGTCTCAGTAGATTTACTGGCAAATTCTGCTTTTTTATATAGCTATTTTCCTTGCTAATGCAGACTTTTGGAATTTTTAAAAGAATTATATATTATGAAGTCTTTCAGTGAAAAAAATGCTAAAAGGAAATTAATATGGAACAGAATGAGTGTGATTTAACAGAAAAAAAAGATCTTCAATTAGTGAGATATAAGATACATTGTAATAAAAAACATGAGAGACAAAACGTAGTATTAGCAGTTGATATTCCTAACTTTCAGAAACAATGCATCAAATTTAAATTAGAAATTGAAATTGTTTTAAAGTATTAATAATCTTTGAAGGTGATTTCAGTGAACATCATCATAGCCTTAAAGTCTCCAAAAACAATTTTAAGTATTGATTGGCATGATCGGAAGAATTTTCTACAATTATATAAAAATGTTCCAGTTCTTCAATACAATGATTAACATGTTTGCATTTGGTATCTTCCATTAAAATAAATAGTTAATCTTATCAGTCTGCCTGATATATCATCAATATTCACAATGTTGTTCATCATTCACTTGTTATTTATAATGAATATTATTCCATTTGTTCTTACAATATTTGAATGATAGTAGTAATAAAGTACATGATTGATTTTCAAATCATTTCTTCATTCTTTCATCTAATTTCATTAAGTTCAAAAATATCCTTAATACTCTTCCAGTTCATAATAATATTTTTTCACTTGAGTGCTCTTTCAAGCAGTTAAGCAAATGATTACCTTTGTGTGGCAGCCTAGTCTGCAAATCAGAAGATTTTTAGAATCTCCTGTCTTCAGTCATCAAACTGCTTCCTTGATGATTACTTTAGATCTTCTTGGGAATATGGTCTATGATATAGTTTTATCTTTTATGATAGAAGTTATCCAAAAAAAAAGATCACTCAATCCTAATTGATTTTAATATAAAAAAAATTCAAGTGATGTTTCAGTACCTAAAAAAATTTATGGTTTTAAACCCAAAGATAAAAATTCAATAAACTCAGTATTTGGGCTCATACGTGTTGTTTAGCAGTGCACCTATATTCCTTTGCCATATAAATATTTGCAATGACAAGATCACATGGATTAATATTAGAAATGTTAATTGCTTTATTTCTTTAAATGTTTAAAGTTGAATCAAAGTACATTCTTTCAGTTAATAGAAAACTTTTTCTTCAGTCATGCAATGTATTTGGGTAAATTAAATATAATGTACTGACAAATATTCATAAGAAAAATTAATTTAACATAAATAAAGTGTTAGTATTCATTCATTTATAGTTAAAATCTTCAAAGCGCATGTGCGACAGCTTAATGCTGTTTAAATATTATAAATAAGTAAATGTAAAATTCATTACTTATCTGTACTTGACTACAAAGAGATTTTGTATCTCTAAATAAAAGAACTTTGAAATACTAATAAAGATAGTACTTTGCAAAAGTAACTGAGAAAATTTAAAATATTTTTATGAACTTGTCTAACTTATAACTGCAATGAATATTGTTTTAAAATTATTTAAAGAAAAATAAATTAAATTCAATACTCATTTACAGTGATGCCTTTATGATAAATTTTAAAATAATATAAAACAGAAAATTTATAACCATAAATTTGCCTTCTTTGGATGCTATTTTAGAAATGATTTAATGTAAAACTGATTAGTGTTTTATTTTACTAGAAACATTTTGGGGATAAATGTTTAGTAGAGAAGTTTTTTTTAATATTTGAATATCATGTGCAATTTACACAGAGGCGAAACTATCCATACAGTAGCGCCAACAGTGCAAGCCAGAGTAATCAATGGATGCAAGAAGGTTTGTTCCTAAAATCTCTAACTAGTACCTACTCGTCCAATGCATTTATTGATTACTGGTGGCGCTACTGTATGTAGAGTTTAGCCTCTGTGTAAACAGCTTGTGTAAGCATAAGAAATGATGATCATGTAATCATGTACAATTGTAAATTTCACATAATTTAAAGATAAAATTAAATTTTTATTAAAATATATTTCAAAAATTATTAAATTCTGATCGTGTGATTTTTTTTATTTATTCTGATTGAACCAATAACGTAGAAAGCTGCTGCCATGTATTTAGTGTTTCCATTTATATTGCAAGTAAATTTTTAGCATAAAATCATATTTTTTTGTTTCTGGATCTCCTATGCTGTTGGCAATCTCAAACTATTTAAGAATAAATTTAGCTTTTCGTAAAAATATATTACGAATATTAAACTTTGACCAAGAGCTTAATATTAAAAAAATTTTCCAATTGCAGATTTTTGTTTTGTTTATATATTATAGAAAATTAAAAAACAATGCTTATTACAGGTATTCACATCGTATAAAAATAAATGCATTTTGATCTGATCCGTTTTTGAAATTCAACATTTTTGTTAATGAATATATTACAGAGAAGGTAGTTTTTATGTATATTTTTGCAACATTATGTTATCTCATCTAGAAGTATCAGAAAGAGAAATGTTTGAATTCATGCAAATCAAAATAGTGCTAGTATATCATTAAAAGCAATCATTTGGATTCCTGATATGATTCAAAAACTATTGTGATAAAAATTAAAAAACAAAAGTTGAGCTGATAGACACATCTGTTTAACACTAATTTCCAGATTTAATAACTTACACTAATAATAATGCTTCATCCTATACTATCATATTGTATAAATTTTCTGAGGACAACTATATAACTTTAAACAATGCCATAATTCTGTTGACTAAATCAAATCTCTTGACCAAATCAATAGAAGTATTATAAAAATCAGACTTTTGTTGCTGACATTTTTCTTATATTACTTTTGGCAATAAAAATAATATCTATAGTGTTTTATCAACATATAAAACTATAATGGGTATCTGATAATCACATATCTGTGACTGGTAAAACCTGCTTAAGAAAATTATTGAAAATACTTTTGCTATAGTAAATATGACAATGATATTTACTCCACAATTAATTATTATATTTTTTTTCTTTATTAATTTTTACAAATTGGAATAATAGAAGGTTTGCAATAATTTTGAAGCTAATTAATGTATCTATCATATTTCAAACCAACTCTGAGTATTTCATCAAATCTCATCAATCTATATATCTCTGTCTAAATTTAAATGAGTTGAGATAATAAGTATATTATTAAAGACAATATATGAATATTATACCATTATTCAACAGATATTGTTATATGAAAATAAGGATTATGATGTTATTTGCAGATTCAGATGTTATTATCAATGTCTTGTGTGGTTTAGTATGACAGAGTATCAGACACTGAAATACAAAATTCTTGAATCAATTCCAGTGCAGATACTTCTGGTGCTAAAACTTTTTATAAACTCTCAAGCAATAAAACCATTCAATTATTATTTATTATTTCATAAATAGATTAAAAATGACTATGAACAGCCAATTGACTGTATATCACACGAATTTTTAATCAATTAATCATTCTCACAGCTCCATGTAGATTTTATTATTCTGATATGCAACTATTGACATTTTTTATTTTTCTCAAGTTCCTAATAATAAGTTCCCTGACAGACAATATCAAGTTTTATTTAGTGACATCAAAATGAGACCTCTCATATCTGAAACACACATTTTATAGAAAAATATTATCTCTCAATAACATGATAAGATTGAAAATCTATATTGAAATTCTAAATATTCAGTAATTATTGAGATTCAGAAGATGCAACAGGTGTTTTTAAAAAAGCAAAAAGAAACATGAAATTTCCAACCATATATAAGAATAGAATCAAAGTGCCAGTTGTGAACTTACTATATATTTTATCTAATGAAAATACAGCTTGGGCTAAAATGAGAGACTCATTAGACCGATATCCTTATGACAATGATAATCCTTCAACTAATCTCAGTGGGTTATTTCAGATAATAAGATTTACTACAGTAACATGCATTAAAATATAAGGGAATTAAAATAATGACAATGCATATTATCATAACATAAACAAATAAATTAAGAAGAAGAAAAACCTTACTCATTCTTATACACCACTTTTAAAATCAATCAATCTTCCCATATTAAAATGCATCTCCTGAGCAGCGTAGATACTTTGCATGTCATATAAATATTATAATGAATGTTTTCTATTATACCTTCTTAACATATTTTGAAAAACAAATGCTAATCACCAATTCATCTTATTGTCATCAAGTAAAAGCTAATATACTTACAATGAAAAATAAATTGTTTTATTAATGCCACACTATTGATTTTTTTTTACCAATCCCATTAATTTGAATAATCATAAAATCATATGTAATAATCTCAGGGTTCTTTATCTAATAATTTTAAGTATTAATTATCATATTATGTTGTTGAATAAATGGATGACATCCTAGAAGATTAAAGAAAACATGCACTTCTGTTATAAGTTAATATACCCAATAAACTATAGCAACAATTAAAGAAATATTCAATTTAACTATCAATTGCATCAAAAAAATATAAATTAGGAAAAATCAAAGTCTTTCACCCAGGATGACATTGGAGTATCTAGAAAGAAAGGATACCTTTTATATCATTCTAATACTCATCAACAACATAATTTAAAATCCATTTCTAAAATAATGCACTCTTTATTTATAGAATAATTAAATAATATGCAGTCTTAAATAACAATAATAATTCCACATAAAATCAAATATTTGATTCCATTTCAAATATAACTCCAACATTTGGAATTATAATTCTTATGCAATTTTGGCATTTTTAAGTTTGGATTAGTATCTTATTTGAATTGATCATCTAATTTAACCCAATATTTCTGTAAAATACTTAATAATTCAGGACTCGAGAAATCATATATAGAGACAAAGACTAAATTATGATAATAATAAACACATTTATTAACAATTAACATCAATTTAACATTATACAAAATTTAATAACAATTTCTACAAATGCAAGGTCATCAGCAAAACATAGGTGCTGTTTTATTGTACAAGATGCATAAATCATAGATAAAATAATTACCTACACCCTTGCAAACTCCTTAATTATTTATACAAACATTTTGGTGGTTTTTCTTAACTCAAATTTGTTAATTTTTTTGGTTAAATGTCTAATTTGGCTAAATACTATTTTTATTTCATGATACACTCATTTCAAAGTAAAAATAATTTACTATTTTGTTAACTAACTTTTGAACATATTTTGTTATGCTATGCTACTTCTCTAAAATAATTATTTACTAAAGGCTTTTAAACTATAACTAACAACAATATATAAGATATACCTTCATGTCCAGTTGGATACTATTGATTAGCATATTAACTAATAATATTCCATTTATAGCATTAAAAATAAAATAAAATTAAAAAGCTTAAGTCTTAATGGATAGATGGCTTAACTTTTATCAGCAAAGTGTTATGATAAATATTAATTATAATACAAGACATAAATAAAAAAACTACTGTCTAACATTTATTAACTTAACAATAAGAAAAAAATGAGAAAACTCTTCAGATGCCAAGCACACAACATACTAGAATTTGCCCATATCCACATAATAAATTATTTAAACCATTAATTACCAATTTATTGGAAAACTACTTCTGGATGATGACAATGATAGTATTACATATGTGTATATCTTATTATGCTATTCACTCATATAAATATCAAATTACTAAAATATTTGTTGGATTACTTGTAAACTGCTGGCAAGGAACAATTGCACAATACATGCATTACTTCACTTTGCTAAACAATATGAATAAAAAGGTGTCCCTGAAGTGACTATATACTTCAAAATTCTACCTTATCAATTGCCATGACAATTTTAACACACCTTGCATGATAAAATGTAACTTATTATCTTCATGAGAGAGAAAGGCATCACAGAGCCCCAACTACACAACTGGAAAGAAACAATAGCATATTCCAATACCTTTTCTCAGGTAAATATATGTGTGGACAAGATCCTAACACATGGTAAATGGAATATAAACCACCAGAAAAATCCTATCTAAGGATCAAGCTATACTAGCTAAGCAAAAATGACAATCATAAAATATCAAAATATAATCTTCTCATGAAAAGAAATACTAAATATTGAAGAAAATGTGATCAAATCCTTCAAAGTACAATATAATTAATATACAACATTAATAAAGTCACATGCATCCCAAAATTATTAAAAAGGGACTAGCATATACAGCGCAACCATGGTAAGATAAAAAAATATCACTGAAAAACTAGAGAAATAAACTGTCAATTTCTAAAATACATACATTAAATAATGCATGAAACCAACAAATGAAAGCAAATTGATACAACTATAAAAATATTTTAAGTAGCAATACTAAATTTTGCAAATAATAAAAAACACATATCCAATAAAAGCAGCATAAAATTTTAAAACTAAAGTGGACATAAATACATAAATAGCAAATGTAAATATTACTAAATATAATGATGATAAATAACTTCATAAAATAACTTCATAAAAACATTATTATACTATAATAGTTGAGAATTTTCATGAGCTTTTGATAAATCAAATATTGGCTGCTAACCCATAAAGAGATAAACAGAGTATTAATAAAACACTACCCACAAATGTAAAGAAATATGTATCTTTACCTGGACACATATATCATATACTTTACTTTAAGGCAAAGTAAAAAAAATGTATAAATTTTATCTTTTCTAACATAAGAATAAATACATAATTTTATCATATGATTAAAGAAAATACTTTTGCATAATATTAAAATAAAAATAAAATATATAAAAAATATTATTATTATTATTATTATTATTATTATTATTATTATTATTATTATTATTATTATTATTATTATTATTATTATTATTATTATTATTATTATTATTATTATTATTATTATTATTATTATTATTATTATTATTATTATTATTATTATTATTATTATTATTATTATTATTATTATTATTATTATTATTATTATTATTATTATTATTATTATTATTATTATTATTATTATTATTATTATTATTATTATTATTATTATTATTATTATTATTATTATTATTATTATTATTATTATTATTATTATTATTATTATTATTATTATTATTATTATTATTATTAACATCCTTAGTTCTTTTATCCAAGTCCCTCTGTAATGAGCTACTTGATGCAGGAAAGCAATGTTCTTTTTGATGGCAAATTATTTTTTGAAGCAAGGCATCCATAATTTCACATGATCACCAAGTCTTATGCTCGCTTATAACTGTTATTAAAACAGGCAAAACTCACTATACGTATTGCTACACACAGCAGTCTAGAGTAATCCTCACTGACAAAAACCACAAGCCAGAAACTAGTCTGGGGATATTGGATAAGTAGGCACTAGATGGGAATTTTATGCATAAGCCTTCTGGCATTCATTGATTACTCTAGCTTGCTGTGTGTGGCAATACATATAGTGAGTTTTGCCTGTTTTATTAACATCCATAACTTGTTACACTTTTTTTAAATAAAAGCACTTATGACCTCCCAGAGACAAATGATATATAAAAACAGCAACACTTAAAGACAATTACTGCAATAGATTTGGATCCATTTTCCATTCATTTATAAGTTTATTTAAAGAGCTCACTATAGCTTGTTTCAATTTTTTAATTCCAGTTGTAAATATATTATTAGGAATATTTCTTTATCTTTATCTGCAGATATACTTTGAGAAATTAGCAGTTCATTCATTTTTAAAAGAGTATTTTATATACTTATTTAAAATGTTATTCTATTCATCCAAAGGTAACTACTGATATCAATTAATAAATTACTATTTTTTTAAAGTAAGCAATTTAAACAGTTTTTTACATTCCATAGTATTGTTTTTCATTTAAAGTAATATTTTTTTTACATAAAACTTCATATCAGTGCACCCACTCTTTTCATATTTAACATGTTTTCTTGAAAACATTATTATAGTTATTTTTCTTAGAAATAAAATAAAGCTTTTATTTTGTAAAAGACACAGGTCAGTTTTTAAAACCATTATTAAGAAAACATTTTAAAAATGAAATTATTATTATTCCAATTGTCAGGAGTTAAGCATTTCTGAGATAAATAATATCAATTTCTGTTGAAGCATTTCTTTCTTTACTTGTAAATTACATCTTAAAAGTCTGTCAACAATAAATGTGAATATCATAGTTTTGAAAGAATAATGGAAAATATATTATCTTTTTATTCCTCAAGTCTCAGTTCACATACAGCTGGTTATAATAAATTAATAGACAATTCCAGATTTTCTTACACATTTTTCTAATTTCTTTGAAAGTTTCTAGATTAGGCTAAGGCATAAGAAAACTTAACACCTTCTTGTTTCTATCAACATATAATTGCTTAACAAATAATAAAAGTTTATAAAAAATTATCATTTTTAAATTTAGAATGAAAATTGAAATTAAATTTTACTACCTTCTTGTTGAGGATTCTTGGGATGAGAGACAAGAGTTGACTTGAGTTGAGAAAGAGAAAGCACACCCACACTAAAACATTTCCTCTATTTATACCTTTTTATTTTGATGGCATTTCAATTAGCCATACCCTTAGTCTGATCTCTATCATAAATTATGTAAACTACAACAATGAACTAAATTAAAAATTACATAAAATTGATCTATTTCTAATTATCATGTCACAATTTAAAACTTTCCATGAGTTGACCTTTACTTTTAAAGTTATTTAATAATAATATAAAAAATAAAACAATAAAATAAATAATATATTTACTTTTAAATTATCACCTTTTATAAATTATTACTTTTAATTTATAAGAATCTCTGCAACTTATTTATTTAAAACACTTTCAATGCTGAATTAATTATAAGTATTTTGAAATAAATTAATAAACTAAAATTAACTTTACTTATAATGAATAGCATTTCAATAAACCAATACACATGCATATAAATTCTTGCAGACACACCAGAACTTAGTTTATATCTTTTTTAATTTAATCTGTTTTAATAGTTAACTTATGCATTAGTAACTAACTTTCATATTTATTTTAAATATACTAACTTTATTTAAATATTCTGCACTCTAACAATATAATAACTCAAACAAATTATTAGTCAATTTTAATAATTAATTTAACAAAAACACTAAAATATAAATAAATCCACTAACTAGATTATAATTTTCTAAACCTAATATTAGCTTTAATCAGTCTTACATTATATCTAACTTTATTTAGCTGTATTTTTCTAATCATGAGTTAAACCTCAATTCTCATTTTAAAAGCATATTCACTAATCAAATATTAAACCCACACGTTCTAATAACCTTTATATCACTAAAATTTTATATTAAATACTTATAGTTGCTTGAATACATTAATTACATCAACTAAACAAAAGTTAAATAATATAAGTCACATATATTTTGATGTCACAATAAATTTTGTCATGTTTCATTCTTCTATTATTATTTTTTTTAAAAATGCATGAACACTTGAGTAAGGCATTTGAATAGTACCATGTGCAACAGCTCAGTCATTATATATATATATATATATATATATATATATATATATATATGCCATGAGAATAACCACAACAGTGACATTTATGGATTAATGAATATTAAAATACATTATTATTGCCAATGAATAAATTTTATTTACTGAGTTCTCATTATTTAAAACATATATATATATTGTACCAATCGGAATGAAAGTGAAGATCGAATCTAACCGCAAAAACAATATCTGCACTACAAGGGCGCCATCTAGGCATTTGAGCCTAGAAAAATTTATAAAGTAGGCAGATACGTGCTGTTAAGATTCCACTTTATTTAAATATTCTGATTGTTAGCCCAAGTCACTAGTCTCAGTGGAGACGCAGAGATAAAAATCTATATCTTAATTTATATCTTAAATATCAAAGAGTAAAAGCCACTGCCAGAAATTAACATATAAAAATATTTATTTACGCACATATAAAATAATATTTAAATTTTGAGGAATAAGTTTAACATTTTAGATTTTTATATTAACTTTTAATTTTACATTTAACTAAGTTTCAATGAGTTTAATTATTATTTAGATAGTCAAGTATGAATAGACTACATAGATCTGCATTTGAAAAGAAAATATTCTTCCCTGATTTAACCTTAGGCAACAAATTTCGCAACCAAATTGGCGCCAATCCATCTGATACTTTCATGTATTCAATGTAGCATGATACGACAACACAAAATACTATATTGTCAGGAATGTACATCTGAACAATAAGTAGAAATAGAGAAGACATTGACTCTCCACCAACAGGAATGTGACATCTGTTGGCAAGTAGAACAATAAACAAAAAACTCCATAGGAATGGACTGCGGTCTTCTGCCGACTTACAAACCCATCCATAGGCAAACAGAGGGTGTGTGGCATATATCTATAATCCTGCCCATAGCGGACCTCATACTACATCTACTAATTACACAAATATATCCAATCCATTGAACCAATTTAACTACGAAATGAATAACCTAAGATTACCCTCCCTTAATACAACTTTACAAAACTATATAGCCATTCACGCCTGACTTAATTTTAACATTTAAATACATTCGCACAGATTTGTTTAAAAATGTTGGGTATAGATCGATTACATAGATTCCATGGTCAAAAACATTTCAAAATAAACATAAACGATCAAAATACAAAATTATTGATACCGACAATCGCAGAGGGAAACTTATAAGTAACCCAATAGTATTCACCATAAGATAATTGCGTTGTCACCAATAACTTAAAAGACATCCGAATAAATACATTTTAGATACTCACCATAAGGTATCATTATTTATCGAATGTCTATATATTTTGATCAAATATGAAAACCAAAATATAATTAACCACAAACGAATCCATGCAAGCGTCTATAAACAACTTAAATTTCATACATTTAAATAATCTTTACAATAAGAAAAAAAAATGGAAATGATGTTTATCAATCGGAAAACATATAAAACTTAACATTATTAATTTGATTTAAAAACTTACAAAAGTCAGATAAGAGTCCGTTTTAACATTTCAGTTGGCTTGTTTATCAATTTGTAAAACTTGACGAAAGTTCTTGATTGATTTTAACAATTGTTCATTTCATATAGCTTATGGTAGAAGAGTCCAGGCCTCTGCTTTCAATTCCCGCGATGCCTCCGTTGGAAAGTAATGTTCTGGAGATGGCAATAGCTGGTTCAAGGTATCACAGTCTTTTCATTTTTTTTTTTTATAGAGAGTGCGGTATGTGCGTCATACCACATCTCTCAAACACACAACGCTGGAACTGTCAGAAAAAAAACTGTATTTCCCTTTTTATATTATCCACAAGGATTCAATGAACAAAACGTCACTAGTCTATCACTTTCGTTAGGGTCCGAGCCAAGGCTTAGTGCTTCCATTGGTCAAGCTAAAATTTCTTTCTTCTCTTATCTAACTTTTCATCTGACTTTTTAATTTCACAGCTTTTAGATAATTAATAAACAATCATTTCCATTTACAGATTACAGGAATTAATTAATACCTGTTTTTACTTTAACTTACGTTATTTTTTTATTAAAATATTTTTATATTTCAATCTGGTATTTTTTTATTAAAAAAAATACGTTCAGATACTTTTTTTTTTTTTTTGTTTATGAAAAAAACATTTTTAAAGTTTAGCATCTGTGCGAATGTATATACGTATAACAAACATTTTTAATTTTAGCGTTTAGTTTTTTACTCTTATTTGCGAACTTTTAAGTTTTTATTTTAAATTAATGTAACGACATATTTATGTATCATTACAATATATATATATATTGGACATTACCTAACTATTATGGCATCATAATAAAATAATCTCTTCCTATAGAACAATATGTTCTACAAAAGCAAATTTATTTATGATATGATCATTTGTTCACTGTATAATAATGGATTAAAAAGTCCAAGATATAATTAGAGATTGTATTAAGAGGATGTTAAGTACATTACAATGTTTATTATAAAAGTAGTTATTAGGTATTTCATCATTTAATATATATATATATATATATCCACACACATATATCTATTCTAAAACACCATTTTGTTTACATGCTTGGAAGTAATAAATAATTTTATATATCTCATTATCACACATTATTATTATTGTAATTATATAAAAGTTTACTGCTTAAATACTACCAAAATATTACATCTACTGCAATTAACATTACTGTAGAATATCTTTTACATAATTTCTTGATCTATAGTAGATACAGTGTGTAGTCAGCTTAAACTGGTTTATTAAAATTTCAAAGAGGTTAATTTCAGTATCAACAATAATTTAATATAATAAATCTCATTTACAGAGATATCTTAATCATTTCATTTATGTTATGACAGTTTTGCACTGAAGTGATGGCTGTTTACTGGCATTAGATCCTTCCTCAGCAATTTGCAGTCACTATTGGAATGAATCACAATTTTCTACTACAATACTACTGAGGCTTTGAATAATTGTTTCAGAGGGTGAGACAAGCTAACAACTGACCCTGTAAAATCATAGAACTATGTCTCTCAATCCTTAGTGGTTTCTTTGTATTAATCAAAAACTGTTTAATTTAAAACTAACATGAGTCATATATTTAATCTGAACATTCCAAGCTTCATTTTCAGCTTTCCACTTGGGTACAACTTACACAGAATCTACTTAAAGTGAAAATGTGACTACATTGATTATTAACTGACCAACCTAAGAAAAGATGAATTTTCCAATAGTAAATTGCACCTCAAGAGATTAGCTTAACATATTCAATGGAAGAACCTTCCATTTGATTATGAAATACCTCAAATCCCATGTAGATAAGCAAGAATAATTTATCTCTTCGATTTAAAAACAAAACAAAAGGAAAACGTGTTTATCTTACTCACATTTCAAAATAATTGAAAGTGCATTTACAATATTTTAATAGCAAAAAAATATTTTTATATTTATATAAAAAAATAAATTATAATTTTATACTCAGGAGAATTGATGTACATATTTATTAATAATTTTCCGAGCACCTAAAAATCCAAAAAAATTTAAAAAATAAATTCTGAGTTGCAGTTTGAAATGAATAATCAACTGTATTAATTAATTTATCAGGTTACTATATCTGTATGTGATGATAGATTAATGGGGATATACATAATGTAGTCCATCTTTATATAATATAATATATAAAAATTGTAAATAATTTTCTATATATAATAATGTTTGATTAATTCAAGATCACAAAAACAACGAGGTGAAATAACTAAATTTCCACTTGAGAATTAGATTTGATTTTATGATCATCCCATGTTAAAGACAACAAATTATTAAATTTTTTAGCAAGATTATTAAGGTAAACTCCTGCGGTGCCTGGCTTTAATGCTATAAATTTAGAGCCAAATAAAAAGTAAAAACATTATTGTGCTTTTAATCAGTTCAAATTAAAAATTCATGCCAACAACTGAAATCTCATTTTCATGCTTGTTTTATGAAACAGCCTATAAAGTATTTAAAAATATTACTATAATTTAGTCTTTATTTGGAGATAATCTATTAAAGGAGGGTCCTAATCTCTTAAAATGATAAAGTATTATACAGTATTGATAGTTATGATATTTATTACAAATGCCAACTTTTTCTTCTATTAATAAAGTAGTGAGATATTTGTAAATTAAATATACCTCCACTATTAAAGTAATTGCACTTCAGGAGATTTATTATTCCTCTAACAGTTGGGCATATTTTTTTAATCTCAAGTTTTGATAGAATGCATACTAAATCCGATAAAGCTACTTTTGTTTCAAATCATTTAACAAAGCAAACAACTTTTAATGAAAATGGTTTACTTGATATAGAAATCCTTAGTTGGCTAGATAATTGTTTTATACCTATCACATTCATAGAATAGTTAATGTACTAATATTGAATCACAATCATTATTATTGGTATGCATATTTCTATACTTGAAAGTCATCCAATCTCAAAAAAGAATTTAAGGAAAGCTAACTGAAATCAATGTACATAATATCTTTTTTGTTTAAAAAAATATTCTTTTTCTGCTATAATATATTTAAAAAAACTTATAACTAAGGTGGCCAAAAGTTCGATTTCTTGAGAATATCAAAAGCAAATTATTCCAGAGTGAAACAAAAGTAGGGATATTTTTTATAGTCAATATTTTTTTTTCCTATGTCAAATGCATTGACTGGAAAGTGAACCCAGGCCAGCTCCTTGGAAGGCAGCTATGCTAACCACTAGGCCACCAATGCTAGACTAAAAGTATGTTATATATATATATGTATGTCAAATGCATTGACCAGGAAGTGAACCCGAGCCAGCTGTTGGAAGGCAGCTATGCTAACCACTAGGCCACCAATGCTTGTCTGCAAAAGATTAGCAATAGGCAGGGTTACAAAAGTTATTGAAAATGCTAGAAAAAAAAAGATAGGGAAAAAATTGTGGGGGAAAAAACAAAACTTTACCAGATCAATTCTGCAGACGTTAATGAGTGTAGAAATATCTCCAAAAAGCTATCACTGTTTCAGCCAATAGGAATGTTAATCTTATATATCATATTCCTAAATCCTAGTATGATATAATAAAAGAATCAACATTTAAATTTCTCTTTCACAATTTTCAACTAATCTCAACATTGTTAACCAATATTTGTTAGTGAATTTATTTCTGAAACTAGAAATAGCTCCATGAAAGGACTGCATTCTTCCAGTGTTTCTTAAAAGTTTAAGAATTTAAGTTTTAAAGCATGGTTAGCATAATAATTCAACAACATTTTTCAATAAAGAAATTATTTCAAAAACTAATGACATCTTAACATCTAATAATTCAAAAATTATTTTCAAGGGTTATTATTGTTGTCTTTAATTAAACTCTGTAAAAGAATAATCTTTAAAAATTATGCCAAAAGTTGAGAAAAATCTACCTTTAGAACTGATTGGATACTTATTATTAAACTAATATATATATATATATATATATATGCTGTTACATTATTTTAAAATAAAAACTTAAGTTCACAAATAAAAATAAATTTATTAAAAATCTAAAAGCTAAAAAAAAATTAAAGAGTTGTTAAACCTATATATATTCGCACAGATGCAAAACTTTAAAAATAGTTTTTTTTTAATAAATGAAAAAAGTGTTTGAACATAGATTTTTGTAAAAAGATTTATATATTTTTGTAAATGGAAATGATTGTTTTATAAATTAATTGAAAAGCAAACTAACCCTTGGGGAACTTAAAATAAATGAAATACAGATAAGAGAATAAAAAGAATTAGATTGCCCAATATAGAAGCAGCAAATAAAGGCCCGGACCATAACGAAAAAATGGAACAGTGATGTTTTCGTTCTTGGAATCCATAGGAGGATTATAAAAAGGAAACAATTCAAATTAAGACAGTTTTCCTGACAGTTCCAACTTGATTTTGTAAGAAGAATGATAAGACACACTTGTCATTCTCTCTCACTTATTTTAAAAAATGAAATGACTGTGATACCAGAATGGAACCAGCTAAGGCTACCTCCAGAATATCAGACCGGTCTTCCATGAAAGTCTTTGTGGGAATTTCCAACAGGAACCAGGAGCTCTTCTACTGTAAGCAATTGAACTGAACAATTTTAAAATCTGAAGTAATTAAGAACATTAAAGATTTGATCAGTTAATCTAAATTTTAAAAAAGAAACTTTTCTCTGATTTATGTTTCCAATTAATGATAAATGTTTAATTTTTACATATTTGTTAGCTAAAAATCATTTCCATTTTTTTTTAATTATTATTTTTATTTGTATTAATATTTATCATTTAAATTATTAAATGCATTAAATTTCAATTGGGCATATATGCTTGCATTGATTTGTTCATGTTCAATTAAGTTTTTGTTTTCATATATAATTAAAATATATAGACATTCAGTAAATAATATCTTATGGTGAATATCTAAAATGTATTTATTTGGATGTCTTTTTAGTTATTGGTGTTAATGCGGCATCTTATGAAGAATGCCACTGGGTTTCTTGTGAATTCCCTCATGCAATTATATCAATGACTTTATATTTTGATCATTTATGTTTATTTTGAAATGTTTTTGAGCGTATAATCTGTGCAATTGATCTATGCTCAACATTAAAATACAAACTTTTATAAATCCATCTGTGCAAATTTAAATAAATGTTAAATTTAAGTCAGGTGTGAATGGCTATATAGATTTGTAAAGTTATATTAAGGGAGGGTAATCTTAGGTTATTTGTTTCATAATTGAATTAGGTCAATGGATTGGATATATTGGTGTAATTAGTAGATATAGTATGAGGTACGCTATGGGCAGAATCACTGTATATGCTGCACAAAACCTTTTTGCCTATGGATGGGATTGTAAGTTGGCAAAAAGGACCGTGGCCCCTTCCTATGGAGTTTTTATTTTATTGTTCTTCTTGCCATACAGATGTAACATTCCTGTATTGGACAAGAGTCAATGTCTTCTCTAACTATACTGTTCAGATGTCCATTCCTGACAGTATAGTATATTGTGCTGTTGTATTATCATGCTACATTGAATACATCAATGTATCAGATGGATTGACACCAGTTTGACTGCAAACTTTTGGCCTAAGGTTAAATAAGGTATAGATTTTTTTCTTTTCAAATGCAAATCTATATAGTTTATTCATACGCAACAATCTTAAAATAAGTATAAATTTCATCTGTGTAAATGAGTTAAAAGTTTAAAATAATAATTTGAATTAAAAGTTATATTAAAATCTAAAATAATGTTATTCCTCAAAATTTAAAATGATTCAAAATTTATATGTGGGTAAATAAATGTTTGTGTGTTAATTACTGGCAGTGGCTTTTATTTTTTAATATATATTTAAAATTCAAATTAAACAACTTATTTATTATTATCTCTGCATCTCCATGAGCTAGTGACATTGGGCTAACAGTCTAAATATAAAATAAAATGGGATCTTAACATCGCATATCTGCCTACTTTATAATTTTTCTAGGTTCAAATGCCTAGATGGCGCCCTTGTAGTGCAGATTGCGGTTAGATTCGATCTCCACTTTCTTTTGGATCGTTATAATATATATATATAAACTCTCATTAAAAAGGGCTTTCAAAATAAAATAAAAACAGTTACTTTTTAATTGATCTAACTCTTCTTATGATTCTATGTGGTAAAATAGTTACCTACAAAGATCTCAATTAAAATATCGAAATGCCAAAAGAGTGTTATGAAAAAAAACTCTCCAATAGAAAAATGTAAATTACTCTAAATAATAATTGCAATATATATATATATCCACAGATGGCATTCTACCAAAAACACCGATCAAGTGTATGTTTTGTTTACATAAACGTCAGAGAAGCATTCACTATCTCTAACTATAATTCTACTTTCAGATCATGATTTCAAGCTATTTGCTATCATCAGTGAAAGACAGGAATAAAGAAACTAGATCTAAATACAAACTCTGAGCGTTTATGAAACAATTTCTATTCAGCTTGCAAGCGTGAATTTTTTAGGCACGTAATGTCTTCAAACTCAGCATAGCAAACCAGATAGCTATATGGGTCTGATCTCAGTTCAGCATCACCACATAGTAGAAGCCTCTGCAATCTATATCATTGCAAGAAAGACCTCAAAGGTACATTTATGATAAACAAAAATGCAAGTTAAAAAACTTGCTAACGCTTGTATTTATGTCCACAGATGGCGTTCTACCAAAAACACTGATCAAGCGTATGTTTTGTTTACATAAACGTCAGAGTAGCATTCACTATCTCTAACTATAATTCCACTTTCAGATCATGATTTCAAGCTATTTGCTATCATCAGTGAAAGACAGGAATAAAGAAACTAGATCTAAATACAAACTCTGAGCGTTTATGAAACAATTTCTATTCAGCTTGCAAGCGTGAATTTTTTAGACACGTAATGTCTTCAAACTCAGCATAGCAGACCAGATAGCTATATGGGTCTGATCTCAGTTCAGCATCACCACATAGTAGAAGCCTCTGCAATCTATATCATTGCAAGAAAGACCTCAAAGGTACATTTATGATAAACAAAAATGCAAGTTAAAAAACTTGATAACGCTTGTATTTATGTCCACAGATGGCATTCTACCAAAAACACCGATCAAGCGTATGTTTTGTTTACATAAACATCAGAGTAGCATTCACTATCTCTAACTATAATTCCACTTTCAGATCATGATTTCAAGCTATTTGCTATCATCAGTGAAAGACAGGAATAAAGAAACTAGATCTAAATACAAACTCTGAGTGTTTATGAAACAATTTCTATTCAGCTTGCAAGACATTATGTGTCTAAAAAATTCACGCTTGCAAGCTGAATAGAAATTGTTTCATAAACGCTCAGAGTTTGTATTTAGATCTAGTTTCTTTATTCCTGTCTTTCACTGATGATAGCAAATAGCTTGAAATCATGATCTGAAAGTGGAATTATAGTTAGAGATAGTGAATGCTACTCTGACGTTTATGTAAACAAAACATACGCTTGATCGGTGTTTTTGGTAGAACGCCATCAGTGGACATAAATACAAGCATTAGCAAGTTTTTTAACTTGCATTTTTGTTTATCATAAATGTACCTTTGAGGTCTTTCTTGCAATGATATAGATTGCAGAGGCTTCTACTATGTGGTGATGCTGAACTGAGATCAGACCCATATAGCTATCTGGTTTGCTATGCTGAGTTTGAAGACATAACGTGTCTAAAAATTCACGCTTGCAAGCTGAATAGAAATTGTTTCATAAACGCTCAGAGTTTGTATTTAGATCTAGTTTCTTTATTCCTGTCTTTCACTGATGATAGCAAATAGCTTGAAATCATGATCTGAAAGTAGAATTATAGTTAGAGATAGTGAATGCTACTCTGACGTTTATGTAAACAAAACATACGCTTGATCGGTGTTTTTGGTAGAACGCCATCTGTGGACATAAATACAAGCGTTAGCAAGTTTTTTAACTTGCATTTTTGTTTATCATATATATATATATATATGGCTGCAGAAAGGAGTTTGCTATTAACTGAAAGGAGACCCTTTGATTCCTCTTGGAGGCCTTAAAGGAACCAAGCAGGGCAAATTCCTAATGTCCACTCCATACGTTCTTGTCATTGCAGCTGCTATTACTATGTGATTATTCATATAGTAAACGAACATGGATGGGCTGCTCACCAACATGCATTAGCCAGCGTGGTGAGTTTATTGGCTTTTTGCCTCCGAGTTTAAGATCGAGAAACACCATGGTCTTTCTTCTCAGTGCCTGATAAGGCAGAATGAATGTTTGTGTAAATGATAAATATTTTTCCAATACATATATACAATTATGACAGACAAAAATAAAGCATGGCCCTTATTCCCAGGAGGCTGTAAAGTCACCAACCAAGGCAGCAGTTGGTGGCCAAAGGCGGAGGGTGGTAAGAATCCCCTGATTGCAGACCCAGGCTGCTATTTGATGATGACTTTTTATTTAGGTACTTACAACTGCAGATCACTTTCAAGTGAAGGAAGATTGCAAGAATTAGAAGAAGAACTCTCTTATATTAAATGGGACATTATTGGACTTTGTGAAGTTAGAAGAAAAGGTGAAAAGACAATTGATTTAAAAACTGGACATACATTCTATTATAAAGGCACAAATATTGGAAATACAAGTGGAGTAGGATTCATTATAAATAAAAAGTGGAAGAGCAATATTATCAAACATTATCACAGGCATGAATGAGTGACTGTTCATTATAAAAACTATATATTTAAAATTAATAATGGTGATTACTATCTCCATGATTGTTTATTATTAAAAATCATTGAAGTTTCTGGGCACACATATGCACCTTCTGTTCATAAATATAGGGGAAAAGATTTTTAATTGCTTTATTCCAATTTTTTAAAGACATAAAGACTAATAGTATAAGTTTGATTTGACAGTGTATTATTTTTTTTAAATACAAAGTGCTATAATTACACAACATAACCATTTATTACATAATTATAACAAGAAGAGTATTTATTAATAGCAACAGAACCATGATGCCAGAATCTTTCCACATATGTATGACACACATTAGTAATATTTGATAAATTGTAATTTAGATTAACAAAGGAAACCACATGCATATTAGAGATTTCATATACAACTATTTGAAAGTTGTAATAAAGAGGACTATTGAAGATGTCTCATAATTTTGGGTGTATAAATATATGATGATGATGTTTTGCCTTAAATGACCCTTTTGTGTCCAGATCAGTCTCAGATAATCACTCTAACCAAAACAGAACACTATTGTGTTTTATTTAGTACTTTTTAAATATTAAGATCCTAATAGCAGAATTATATTATTCACTTCCTAAATATATATAAGCAAGTTTGTTCATGATTATCTGCAAAGGTATTTATTTAATTCTAACATTAATGATTCCGTAGAACTTTTTATAAAAAAATTGCCAATAAAATACCTGTATTATCATGCTATTTACAGTGATACAAATTTTATATGATCATATTATATACATTTCCCTAACATGAATAATAATGAAATAGAAGGGATTTGAAATCAGACTTTCAAGCTCTCTACAGCTAACCACTCCATCTTATACGACCGATACACATGACCACAAACATGTGAAAAGACAAAACGATCTATAATACACATATTTTGTGCTGAACCAACACTTATCAGTTGGTCCAGATCATCTTCTTCTCCCCCCCAAATATATAATCAGTGCTCAATTTATATTAAGATAACAAATCTTCAAAATTTAATAGATAGGCTTCAATCTTCTCCACCTTCCAATTCTTCACTCATCCATCATCCATAGCATTAATGAGTGCTGATTTAGCATGAAATATATATATTGGAAATCATTTATCTTTTTTACATATATGTGGTCATGTGTATCAGTTACACAAGATGGAAGGAATAATGATAGGGAGTTTGAAAGTTTGCATTCAAATCCCTTCTAATTACACTAAGTTTAGTATCGATAATATACTTGTATTTAAATAATAAAATAGATAATCTTTGCTATTTTAATTAATAATTTTGTTTATTTTAAAGTAGATGATTTTTCAAAATAGGAGAACTTAAATCAAGCTTTTATTTTAACTTCTACATTGTAAGATATGTGAATAAGCATTTATTTTTATAGCGCTATGTTTTATAAATTGCAATACATTAAAGATCAGCCTTCTCAAGTTATTGTGCATGCACTTTTTACAAGTGTTAATAATAAATGAATACTTTCATTTCCAACACAAGATATAGTATTTAAGAAAGAATAAAATGAATCCACTTATTCTTTCCAACCCAAATCCTTATATATGGGCAAATGTTAAGTACTGGAAGTGAAAGCATGAAGCACATGCACAATAGCTTGAGAAGGCTGATCTTTAATGTATTGTAAGATAGTAGAATATTCAGGTAATCTTATAATAAGACATAAGTTTATATTATATAATCGTAAAGATATTTGAAGATACAGATAAATGTATTTATTGTAAGTCATAATGTTTAATTATCTGTTTCTAATTTATTTCACAAAGGGATAAGGCGAATTTTTTTTTTTTTTATTGTTATTAATAAAATGTTTTATTTTAAAATATCAGCATGTATTTTCCTCTGTTATAATAATAAATGAAAACAGAATTTGATGAATATTTATAAATGTAGTCAACAACTTCCTTTCCATAAATAAATAAAGAGGATACCCACACATAATCATTAAAATTGGATGGTTTGCTTTACAATCCACATACCTCTGAAAATAGTTCCCAATCCTATATGATATACCATACATGTCTAGTTTAGTTCACATTCAAAAAGAGAGCTGAAAAAGATATTTGTAAGGCATTTTAACTTTATTTGTCATAATCATAAACATTCAATGATAATTGACAGAATTAATCAAATCTATTCTTAAATATCCAATAATTAATAATCAAAATTACCCCAAATTCATAACTCAACCAGACTAGCCAAAAAAAATATACTCTAAAACACTGACAATGGCTTCACTGCTATAAGCAGAAAAGAACTACAAAATAACAATATATTTAAACTAAACATTACCCACAATTCCACTTTATCTCGCATACCCTCATTATTAGAGAGTATGGGAGGTAAAATGGAATTGTGGGTAATATTTAGTTTAAATATATTGTTATATGAGAAGTTTGTCTAGAATAGCATCTGTAAAAAAAAATGGCAGAGATGACAGCTTTTATGTTTTTAATTTTGATTTTAGAAAGAAAGCTTTAGAAGAAAAGCTTTGAGTAAAAGCTTTCTTGAATTAAGAAGTATAATATTGTCATCCATCAAAGAAGAAAAATAATCAAGCTGATTAGAATGATAGAGCTAACTTGTGAATTATTATCAGAGCTAATATGAAAAAACCTTCAATAACTGAAAATCACATTATGGTGGGGTAAAAAAATATAATTAGGGCACTAGTCAATTAAACCTGAAATCATATAGTTTTCTGCAGAAACCAATTTTAAAAGTGATTCATTCCAACATGCAGCAACTATTGAGGATCTGGAATTAGCATTATTTCCTTATCTTTCACATGACTTCTGTAAGCTATTCCTGATGAATGCATAATCTACTCATACATCATTCTATTTAGAAAATAAGTCAAGAAAAATACATCAAATGAAGTTTTAAACCTTTAAAACTTTCTTATAGATCAATTTTTAAAAAGAATTAGAATCTATATTTTTAGTAAAGTGTAAAATTAGAATTCTGATGCCATAGTAAAATAATTTTTTATTAAAAATAAAAGGCCTTTATAAAAAAATAATAATAACAATAATAATATTTATAGCAAATTTTAAATTTAATATTAATATGCTCTAAATAATTTTAATATTTTGTATCCCTTTAATCCTGTATTTATTTATTCATTTTTTAAATGTAGTTTTTTATATAAGCACTAAAGTAAATATAGTTCAGAATTGATTTCTCATTTGATTATTAATAGTTAATAGTAGTTATAACTTGTATACATTTGTTATTAAATAATTTATATTTTTTCATTCTTTATTTACATTCTTAGTTAAATAATATTAATTATATGATTATTTGATATTGGTTGTAAACATAGTGGAGATCATAAATTAAATTCAGTCTAATTAAATAAATTTTCTCTGTTATGAATATATACTTACATAAAATATATATGGATATTTTATTTTTTATGTATTTGATTCATCAATAAGTATCATATAAGGTCTATAAATATTGTAAATACATTTTGTTTTATTATAAATTATATTATTTAAAATATAGTTGTTCATTTTACTCTCTCATTCCAAACCTTGTTAACGATAGCTATACACTCACACCATGGGTCACATTGCCATGTTTTTCTTTTGAATTAGCAGTGGGTAAATGAAGGGGCTAATTTCTAAGAAGCTAGAGAAGGATTTCAACCTGACCTATAGGTGTTTGTTATTTTAGAGATAAGACACAAATCTGCAACATGACAGATAAGTTTTAAAGCATCTATAGTGACAAAGAATAGATCCACTCTATACTTAGACATGTTTGATGGGAATGATGTTATGGAAATATGGTTGAATACTTAGTCTGACCTTTATTCATTAGGTTATTAAGTTCAAAAATAATCTGTTGTTATTTCTAACACCCATTAATTCCAGATTGTTAACTCTCATTCTTTTTTATAAAGAATTGTAGCATTAGTCAAAAAATGGGAGAGAAACATTAGGCCCATTTTACTAGGCATCCAATGTTAGGAAATTTTCACACAAAAATTACCTATTTGCATGTGAACTCCACTTTCCAACACTCATATGATCAACAACTTGTTCTTCATATAGCTTGCTAAACCAGCTAGATATAAGAGACTGTATTAAATTTTAACTAACTTTATTGATCACAATAATGACAAATTCTAAAAATAATGAAACACTACAATTTATTTACATATATACATTATTACTACACAGACAATAACATAATTGATCACCATTCATGGGAAACATTAGTCTATTGGTTCTTTTTACCTAGAATTAAATTTAGACTAATAACATACTATTTTTCTTAATTGCCGTATTTAGTTTGAATACAAATTAATATCGTTAGAGATTTATTGATTTTCTTATTATATTTCATGCACAGACAATATATGGCACAATGCATTTGAATTGTTTCTGGACAAATATAAATTTAATGCACAGATTAACTATCACTAGTAATTACTAATCTAATATGTCACCATACAGCTTTAACTTAACAAACTTACAAATTTCAAGAAATGTTAGAATCATTTACTATGATCAATCATTTCAGGCTGTAATACAGGTAAATAACTAAACATAAACTAAGTAATTGTAAGAGACAGTAAACTGCATCTGTATTACACTCATTTATGAATCAGAATATATCAACCAAAGCTAATGCATACCACTGCTTAAAGTAAAAGTATTAAATGGAGTAAGCGGCAGACACAAAAGGTATTACACAAAGAATATATATCAAAATAAAGCATATGTTAGATGGAAAGTATGTTTATCTACCACATACTACTGCTCAAAGTAATGGTGCTAAGTGTGAAAAGCCAGAAGACTCAACAGTATCACACAAAGAAAATATATAATGAAGCATAAGATACATAGTATGCAGGTCTGTCTACAACATACTATTGCTCAAAGTAAGTTAATCAATGCAAAAAAATGGTATTACCCTCATTTATGAATACACAAAACAACCATAAACAAATATTATGCATAAAGAAAACAGCCAGAAATAAAAGTATATCAACTCGAGTAAATTTAATGCACTCCATTATTCTTTCCATGCTTGCTTATTCCCAAACCTGGAGAGAATTCTACTTAAAAATATAGCTCTTTATAACTATTAAACAAACAATCTTATATAATATTATTTTTTTCTATAAATGCAGCAGTTCTATTCTGTCCAGAAGATTAGTAATCAACATTATTCATTATTAGATTGTTATTTTTACAACACAAACCTATTGGAAATGACAACCATTATTAATTCTGATTTCAAAATGCTAACTAAGTTTTAAGAGCATGATGAGGGTTTGCAATAATAAGCTAATTACTTGATAAATTTTTTTATTCTTTTTAGATTTATGTGCCAACTAAACTTTGGTGTGACTAATAAAAAATAGCAATTTCTTGCCTTACTAATTTATAAGTAGATCTACTTCTACATAAAATTAATCATAATTTATAAAATATTTTCAGTATAAATTAAATATAGAAGATAAAATACTTAATATTAGTAATAGACAGTAATAATAATGTATTCAAAATTTATACACATTACCCTTTTTATCACTCAGTATTCAAGTTTTGATTTCAGGTTTTGGTAGGCTATGTCTGGAAAAGTTTCTATCATGTTGGTCTTCATTATTGCAATGGTCTTCATTAATGTTCATTCAATTTTTTTTGTTCAATGGGAAGTATCTGATAGTCTTTTCTTTATTCATTGACAGCTGGTTTTTCCCCAAAACAAGAGACACTTTTGAAGTGTAGGTGGCATATAATTCACATATAAACTGGATGAAACACTTTTTAAGATAGTTCTATTTTATTTGATGACTTCTCAGCAACTCTTGATAGAAACACAGGTTGCACCTATCCAGCTTAGCCAGAGTGGAGTAAATGATGGCATCTGTACTCTGCCATTATATTTTAACCCAAATCATAGTAATCAATCAGAGCAGAATTAGAATAAAACAATTAAAGCAGAATACGCATTTCTAATTGATATTCAGAGTGTCTTCTTATAATTTACTGAGTTACCTTATCAGCAAAAACAGTTTTCATCAAAGGTTGTTTCTAACATCTATTCTTTGATGGAAAATAACTCCTAAACTACATTATGGTTTATGGCTTATTTGTCCAATTATAGCATTTATAAAAATATTAGCTTTGAAAGAGGTTATACCAAAATAACAGACAATGCTTTGACTAAATTACATAAGATATTTATCACTTTAATTAGCCAATCAGTTTATAAGAATTTAATTACATTTTATACAATAATATTTATTTTCACTCCCCTAATTATAAAATACCTTTACAAATGTTAATAAAAGAAATATTTTGTTTTAAATTACTTATAAAATAAACTTAGAATTAATAGTGCCATATATATTTATTTTAACAATAATGTCCAATTTAATATGAGAGTTTTTGTTACAAATCTTGCAACCTTCTTTCACTTGAAAGTGATTTGCAGTTGAAAATACTTCAATAAAAAGTCATCATAAAATTGCAGCCTGGATCCTCAATCAGGGTATATTTAGCATCCTCCATCTTTGGCCCCCAACTGCTGCCATGGATGATGACTTTACAGCCTTCTGTGAATAAGGTCCATAATTTATTTTTGTCTGTTATGATTGTAAACATCTATTAGAAAAAAAATTCATTCTCACACACATATTTATTTTGCATAACCAGGCAATTTGGAAAAATGACCATGATGTTTCTTGATCTTAAACTCAGATGTAAAAAGGCAATAAACTTACTATACTGGCTAATGCATGTTGGTGTTTGTGAATATAGAAAAAAAGATGAAGAGACAATTTATTTAACAAATTGACATATATTCTACTACAAAGGTAAAAAGATGAAGAGACAATTGATTTAACAAATTGACATATATTCTATTACAAAGGTACAAATATTGGAAGAATAAGTAGAATAGGATTCATTATAAATAAAAAGTGAATGAACAACATTATGGAGATTGATGGTGTATTGAACAGAATAGCAAGATTAGTTATTCAACTTAATAACAAATACCAAATACAGATGATTCAGGTTTATACCCAAACCAGTTCTCATAGTGATAGAGTAGTATAATATTTTTGTATGGATGTACAAAAAGCTTTTTATCAGAGTAAACAACATATTAAAATTATTTGGGAGACTTTAATGCTAGAATTGGTAAACAAATGAAAGATGAAAGTGCTGTAGGTAAATTTGGTTATGGTAATAGAAATGAGAAAGGGTATAGACTTGTGGAGTATGGCAAAAAAAAGAAACAAAAAAACTTTATATTATGAATTTTTTTTTGAGAAAAATGTTTTTAAAAAATGGACGTGGAAGCATCTGACAGCAGAACTGGATTATAATTTGACTAACAGAAAATACATATTTCAAGACTGTAATATCTTTAATAAATTCAACATAGGATCTGATCATCAATTAGTAAGATGTAAGATATGTGTTAATGCAAAACTAGAAAGACAAAATTTATTTTAAAAAAAAACACAATATTTATAGTTCATATTCCTAATCTTCAAAAACATTCTAATGAATTTAAATTAGAACTTGCAAATCATTTTCAAGTATTAGTAGATTTTGAACATGATTCAAATTTGAATAAAATTAATAAGAAAATAACTGATATACTTTTAAAAACTTCAACAAAGATAGCTGGTATAAAAAAGCAACAATTGACCAATAAAATTTCTACTGAGACTAGAAAATTTATGAAGGAAAAAGAAATATGAATATATATAAAAATGATGCATTAAGAAAGATTGAATACTTCAAAATTTTGTAAAATTGTGTAAAAAAGAGTTGATAATGATATAAAAAAATATAACTGTGAACTAGCAAGAAAAGCTGTAGATGAGTATAAAAAACTCAAGAGCATAAACGATTGGTATTTGTAGGAAACTTATATTTGCAACAAGAAAAAATGATGGAACTATTGCTAAAAAAGAGATGACATAATGAAATGGGTAGAAGGGTTCTATCAAGAATTACATAGTAATAAAAAACAAATATTTCCTACATTTTAAATGAAAAAGTAAGACATGCAATTAAGTTTATAAAGAAGGGAGAAGCTCCAGGTAATAATGAAATTGTAATCAATATATTAAAAGAAGCAGATGATAACCTAAAAAAACTTTTTGCAATATACCCAATGTCTAAATGATAAAGTTGTACCAAAAAGGTGATAAAGAAAATATTATAAATTAGTCTTTTATCAGTTTTATACAAAATTTTTACCCAAGATAATTACAATTCATCTACATAGAACATTGGATTTCAAGTAATTAAAAGAAGAAGCTGAGTTTAAAAGTAGTTTTAGTACAAGATCATATCCAAGTATTGAAAGAAGTTATAGAAAGAACCAATGAATATGAATTGCCATTATGCTTTGGATTTGTAGATTATGAAAATCATTTGATTCTATAAGCATAACTTGTGATTAAAGCATTGGATCATCAAGGTATAGAGCCAGAATACTGTGATATTCTGAAGAATATTTATAAAAATGCAACAGCAACAATTAGATTACATAATAATACTAGAAATGTTAACATTGAAAAGGGTGTAAGACAGGGTGACTCCATATCTCCAAAACTTTTTATAGCAGTTTTGCAAGTAGTATTTTGTGGATTAAAATGGGAAGCTAAAGGAGTAAAAGTAAATGGAGATTATTTAAGTCATTTAAATTTTACAGATGATATAGTTGTTTTTGGAAATAATGCTTCAGAGCTTATGGAAATGTTGCAAGAGTTATCAGATGAAAATAAGAAAGTAGAACTAAAGGTAAATGTTAAAAAGACTGAAGTAATGTTCAACGTATTTTTTCAAAAGATGAAAATAAAGATTGATTATGATGAGTTATAAGAAATTAACAACTATAAATACTTTGATCTGATTATTACTAAAGATGAAAACATAATGGATGAAATTAATCATAGAATTAAATTTGATTAGAATGCTTTCAGTATAAATAACTTAATATTAAAATGAAATATGCCTATGTGTTTGAAAAAGAAGGAATTTAATAAATGTGTTTTACCAGTATTTATTTATGTATCTGAGACATGGACACTTAATAGAAAAGCAATACAGGGATTTAGACCATTCAAAGAAGTATGGAAAGATGCATGTTAGGAGTAACAAGATGAAACTAAAAATGTAATACATGGATAAAAATTAAACAAGTGTTACGGATGTCAATGACATAATTAAAAGACTAAAATGGAGTGGGGCATGACATTTCCCTGGCAGGGATGATAATAAATGAACAATTGAAACCTTAAACTGGATTTTAAAGAACTATAAAAGATCCAGAAAGAGACTACATCTGAAATGGATGGATAAAATAAGAAAAATGTGCAGGAGTGGTGTGGAGAAGAGAGGCTAGATATCGGAGAAGAATTGAACTTGGAGAGACTTTCATCCCGCAGTGGACTGATAATGGATGATAATGATGACATTTACCTGTGCACATACTTATCTATATATAATTTCCTCTTATTAAAACTGTTAAAAAAATTTAATTTAAAAATTTAAATCTTTCAATTTATATACATGAAGCATATGTAAATTTTTAAAAAAATTTCTCTACATTGAAAACATCCTATAATCAATAATAAAAATGACCTGATTCATATATACAAAAAATTCGCTCCAGAAATAATGTGTAGATAACTGCCACTTTCCAAGACGTAGATATCACAAAACTTTTGTTTCTCAAATTTCCTTGACTTAAATAATAGCAAGAGTATTAAGTTAAAGCTTTTTGTTTGTTATTTTATTAGAGTTATTCAATCAACAAGTTTTTGTGCTTCATTACATTGTTAAAACTATTTGATTTTTTTTTCAACACATATATAGCCTTTCTCGTAGTCCATAAACAATTGTCTGTAAAAAACTAATTAGCTATTTATTTTAGCATGTTATCAGAATTGGAAAGAGTATGTTCCAGTGAATCAATTTCCTGCTTTGTTTACACTTAGTATGAAATATATTTGCATTCTTAAACCCTTCACTTCATTATGTCTTACATAGTAAACCAACACTCATCAGTTGGTCCAGATTATAATCTCTTATATATATATATATACCTTCATTATGCCTTCATCATTTGATTATCAATTCCAAATTAATACACTTTGATTTAGAAATGTTAACCTTCTTCACTCATATCTTTGGCATCAACCATGTCAAATAATTACATATGATTATTACCAATCATTTTATTAAATGAGAAATTGTCTCTAGCTTAGTTATAAACTTTAAAACTCACTTTAATGCATCTATTTTTTTTAATTATATATAAATACAGTTAATAAATTTTATCTCTTTTTTTTTTTCTATTCATATGTTTCAGGCAAAGTAAAAATTATAATTAAGAGATAAAATGACTGAATAATATTTTCAGATGTCTTTTATTTACTTGTTTCAAGCAGATGAGATAAAGTAGAAGTTTAAGGTGTATCTGTGAAAAAGAGTATAACTAGCTATTGAATCTCAGGTTTAATCATGCACGCATAAAAATAAATACATATTTTTTAAAGGCATTTTCATGTATTCTGAATAACTGAAACACAGGCTTATTATGAATTTTTTTATTTTATTTCATCATTTGCATTTTGCCCTCTTTCCTTTTCAATCATTCGCAAATTGCATTTTCTTTATATTATTTTTCTTCCTTCCGCCTCTAGTCATGTAGTTGTTATTTTTGTTTATAATATGAAAAGTCAAGTAGTGTTAGTATTTTCCCAGTGGACCAACTGATTTATGATTCACTAGAAGACTAATTCCTTAAAATGTTATGGAGATTGGATGTTTTAACAATATTAAAAAAGCTTTTTCTATAGATTTTTCTTCTTGATTTAACAGATTAAATCTAAGAAAGCTGCCACTTTTCTTATTAATTTGTACGAGCGCTTGTGAATTCAGTTCTAAAAATTGTTGTTAAAATGGCAATCACTTTATAAAGAAAGATCGGGAAAAAAACTTAAACATAATAATCAGTGAATATGAATAATATATTCATAAATACATTTATTATTTAAGTTTTTTATCATTATTAAAAATAGAGATTGACTTTATTTTTAAGCTTTACTAGCATACAGTTTTTTTTAATTACCAGCTTTATATTAATTATTAAGCGTAGTTATTTTAAGAAGTTAAACATATATAAAATTAATCAAAAATCAAATACAAAAAAAAGAACACTAAAAATATTAGGATTTATGTATATTCTGCGTATATATATATATGTATAATTAATATTAAAATAGAAATCATATAACATTATAATACTAATTAGAAAAAAAAAATACTAAAATTCTTCCACAAGCATGGTTTCATCTATTAGCAAATACACATTTTCAAATAAAATTCAACAAGATACAAAATACATATATACTATACAAAATATCCCCTTCATCATTAATTTCAAAAACCAGCTTCTTTTAATATCAAAGGATATCTTCATAAGATTGATGGCCTGAGATTCAAGAAAATTTATCGGAGATTCTTTTAGGCAGTATTTAATAATTAAAATTTTATTTTGATATTTAGTATGGTACTTTTATTTGTACAAAGGTAATTTATTGATTAAATCAAAAGATTATATTATGTTTTCTTAGTATACATCCAAAGTATATAGAGATTACAAGTTGTTTCCATATATATATAAACAGCACTAAATTCTTCTTTAGTCATTTTGTAGATATTTATAGTGTTAGTGACCCAGATTATGCCTCATTAGGAACCATGAGGCTATAAATAAATTATGAGGGCTAATCCTTTTATTACTTTCATTAATGGTGTTTAATTTGTTGATAAAGTTTTTTATATGTCTTCTTTGGCTATGGTATTTTTATTCAAAATTATAAATTTCTTATCAAATTAAATATAACAAAAAAAAAAAAAGGATTAAAATTATATATATACATTTTGGAGAAAGGACTGAAATTATAGTTATAAAAAAATCAAAGTATATTGCTTAAGTAGCTCAATCCTCAAATTATGTAGGTTGACCATTCAATAGAAGGTTATACTCAACAATAAAAATTAATGCATTTTAGAAAAAAATATTAAATACAGACATATATATTAAAAGAAATTCTACTTATTTTCGTAATTTAAATGCTTTTTATATTATTGAAGAGAGATTATAACCAATACACAATTAATATTTGCTAGAAAAGCTTTATAGAGCTTACTGATTTTTTTTTCAACAATTTTTATGATCGTCTCTATTTTAAGTTTTATGCGCATTTTAATAAATAAGTGTTTTAATAACAAATAATCAATGAAAACATGTTGCTTTATTAATCTATTGAAGATTAATAATGTTTTAAATATTATGTTATATCTAAAATACTAACATAGTTTAATTTTTTTCAATTACTATAACATAAAGACATTTTCTTTTTACTATTCCAGTGTTATTCATTGTATATTTGAGTTTGAGCTAACATATTGCTAAAAAAGATGATAATAGATGTATGGTTAAAATCTTAATCTGGATTCCAAGAGATTGTAAAAGACCTAGAAAGAGAACAGGATGAAATAAGGAAGTGTGCTGAAGATATGTGGAAAAGAAAGGCTAGAAATCAAAAAAGATGGATCCACTTGGAGAGATCTTCATTCTGCAGCAGATCAATCATGGTTAAAAATGATGATTCATTGTATATGGTTCTATAACAGTAGAGAATACCCATAATATAAGTTTTCATCCCCCCCTTCACTAAATAAACTGCTGAATAACTTGAAAGATAAACTGAGTAAGGAAGCAACCCATCAAATAGTTTATAGAATCAAGTGCAACAAAACTGACTACAAATATGTTTACTATGGAGAGACAAGGGCAAATTTGTCAACAGGCTGACCAAGCACAATTTTTTATATAATAAATACAAGAAAAGTAATGAATATTCTTTTGTGTTTATAGAATGTCTCAGACTATAAATTTGATCTACACTAGGGTGGATGACATTTGCCCTGAAAGGGAGGATAAAAAATGAAAGATCAAGTAAGCTTGGACAATAGCCAAAGATGAATTTGTTGTAAACAAAACAGATACCAGCATCCCCCTATCAAAAAGTGAGATCTATGAAGAACTTTAAATATATTTGAATAACAAACAATAAATTTAAATAATTGAATACAAAAAATAGCTATCAAGTATACATAAAGACCATCTATAATAAAATCTAAAAGAGCTATGATTATGATACATAATATATCAAAAGCATACTAAGCATGAATAAAAGCTAAAATTTATAAACATATATCTATCTTTTCTGTGTTAAATGTCTGAACATTCATACAGTTAACATTATTTGAAAGTCATTATATAAAAAATAATAAGATTTTGTGCATTGAATCTCTATGTAAAAATTTGTCTACTTTATATAAAATCATTTGTGTTGTTGTGCAGTTCTTTTATTCAGTTACTAATGGATTAATAATTCTTTATTTAGTATATTGTAGTTTTAATTTATTAATTGGAACTTAAAGTTATTTGATTTTTTTTCTCTTTGGAAGATTACATTAAAAAATAAATGTATTCCATAGTAAAAAAAAAAAATGTGTATGATATTGTTGCTTGAAAGTTCATAAAAAGTTTGAATGCCAGACCTCAAAATATCACAATTGATCCTGGAATCTCCCGATCCTGAGTCAAATGCCATATCTACTGCACCAAATCATGCAGGGGTACTTTTTTCTCTCATGTGTCATGGCATCAGCTGGGAAGTAAACCTGCTAACCCAGGACAACTGCTTGTAAAGCAGCTAATAGGAGTTTAATAGTGGAATTTTTTGGTACTCATAAATCAAATATGTTTGTTTACTAGCAATTTAAGATTGATGCTAATTTAATTTCATGTTTGTATTGGTCAGAATTTTAATATTTAAAGTCACTGCAGCATAAGATTTAAGAAAATATTTTTTTGAATTAACTGTTTGAAGTTGAAATATTTGATCACAGAGGGCATTGCTGAAATTTCATAATGATTGGGAAGATTTGAATATTTTCTATTTAATTTCAACTAACAATATTCATTAGAAGATAGAAAATCATGTTAAAACACACTACATCTACTAACATTGACTATACAATTTAACAATTAATTAAAAGTATTTGCCTTTAGCACAGAAAATAGAATTACAAGTACATAGTTGTTAGCTTGTACAGCAAGTGGTTTAGAAGAAAACTCATACATTCTTACAAAATGTGAGGCTTCCAACTATATATTAACTGATCTTGTAAAATATGGTAATCCAATCATGAGCATTCATCATTACATTTCAGAAAATAGTGGATACTGTTCATGTCTGAAAATATAATTCCAGGCCATAAATTACTATCACAAAATGACTCTAATCTTTCTATTTGACCTGTTATTTAATGTGTCTGCCTTTTCTCACAAATTAATCTTTGTTTTGCATCTATATCTTTTTTCATTGTGAATAATTGGACTCACTGACCTAGTTAAATGATTAAGCTAATGGCTGTTTCTTAACTATAATTATTGTTTCATTAATCAATTTTATAGCAGAATGAATTCAATCTTGATATCTCAACAGATATTACAGCACAGAATAGCGATACTTTAGCTCACTTCTAGATACTTAGAGTACATTCATAGTTAATCCACCAACTGAAAAATATTTTTGGTCTCAGGTATTCTATTAGAAAATTGGTTAATTACTTGCTGGGATATTGTTGAAGTGATTGATACCCTGAATGAAAGGCAGATGAGTAGTAATTGCTTATGCTTCTTCGCATTTTATCAGATAAGCATGCCTTAAATTTTTATGAAGACCTTGTCCCAAACAATGTGGAAAGTATGTACTTACAAATGGTGGAAGATAATTATTAACAGAGTTCTTTAATCATTTTTATATAAGTGGTGCATTTTAGGATGCATACAATTGGGGTAAATCATTTTAAAGTGGTTATTGACACAATACTCTTTCTACTAGTTATGTTGTTCAACATATCTGCCATTTTAGCTCTCAAGAATATTGTAATAAAAACTGTAATGACATTGTATTGTTTCACCTTTTTATTTAATTGCATGTGTACTCGCTACCTTATATACAAATCCAATTTATAATCAAACACACATGGGTAATCCTTTAATAACTTAATTTTTGGCAACCTTTAATGACATTTTTTGTAGAAGTCTCCTGTTCTTATTTTGCTTAGTTGTGTATCTATTTGGCACAGATTTATCACAATAATATTAATACTGAGGTAAACTATCTTTAATGGAGCCACATTAATTGCCATAATTTTAGTTAGAATTACCTGGAAGAAAAATAGAACCAAAAGCAATGCTTGGATCTAATAATAGACTAATGCGAAGGCTGTGATCTTTCATTATTTAAATAAAATGGACTCTCAGATTTGCATTCATGAAATCTTTAAAATTGGGACTCAGTATTATATTCCTGAGCTGTATAAAAAAAATTATAGCATTTTAATTACTCCCCTAGATCAAGAGATCAAAATTATACATCTGTAATATAGTTATGTTGCTAGTGATAAGACATCAAAAAAGAGAGTGCTTTGTCAAAATTTAATTCAAATTAAAGTGGAGCAGCTGGCTGAGAACAAAATACCCTATGCTGAATATTTGCATTAACTTATGAATATTATTAATTTGCATTCTCATTTTTAATTTGATTTGCTTTAAAAAAGAAGAAAACTAAATACATAAGTCCCATGTACATTTGGAAATTTTTCAGATGACCCAAATCAAACATTTCCAGAAACTAATTTTCACCATTTTGTTTTTTTTTTCCTATCATGTGGCAAATTTTTTTTTCACAGAAACAAAACCAACATTAACATTTGGTTATAGTTACTGCCTACTAATTTTAATGTTGTAGGATATCTAATCAACAGAGATTAATGGATCCTGTCACAACTGTGCCATTTTTCTTGCTTTTACACATGCTTTTGCTGCCAGAAGGTAATACTTCTGGCAGGTGATTAAATGAGATTCAAATAAAAATTAATAATTGATGTTAATACATTTTTATGTTTATTTACATATAAACACACACATTTACAACAGTTAATTACAAGAGTTCATCTTCATTGAAGTTAGTGGAATTATACCATTGTTAGCAGTGCTTCACAATTTGAAAGAATGATGGGACTCCTCATAAAACTTGACACTTCTAGTTACATGGACTTGTCTTATAAGTTATGATATTTTCCATTTAGTTTTGTCCAGTCTGAGCATGAACATATCTAACAAATAGCAAATATTGTGCTTGACTGTCAAAGTAAATCCAGAATATGAATTACTGTTACAACATGATGCAGTAGCCTTATCTTGCTATCTGCACTTCAAATGGGCTTTCATTTTATGAACACATCTTTGTCATAATGAACTTTCAGGTTCACTGATCTGGTTATATGATTGGGCTGTTAATGTTTTATTTTAATTGTTGTTTTATTAATTAGACCTACAATATAATGAATGTGTTTTTGATAGTTTTGTTGTTTATACAACTACATTATTTGAAGGTAACCTTAAGGTGAAACCACAAAACTTTTAATATCTTATCTTTGTTTTTGCTTCTTTAATTACTAATATGTATACATATTTAGCAGAAACAATTAAAAATATTGTTTGTGGCAGTGACTTCATTTGTGTTAAACAGCTAAACAACATTTCCAATTGTTTTGAAAAAATAACCAATAAATTACTCTCTATATTATAAAAAAATCATGAATAATAATTTAAAGAGATTGAAAGTTTCATAATGGCAAATTATAAAAATACACAACAAAACTAACATGAACTTCAGCAGTATTGTGGAATATAGATATACAACAACAAGAGTGATAAGTATCCTATCCTCATGGAATCAAAAGTAACTATATTGTATTGGCAATCATAGATGTCTCCAGCAGTATTATGAAATATAGCTATAACTAGTCTAAAAAAATAAATGTTCTAGGTTCATGAAATAAAAAAAACCTCCAACTTGGGATTGGAAACCATGAACATCACAAATCTATTCTCTACACCACAATTTTCTCTTCACTTAGAAAATACAATTGAATTATCTTAAATCTTTTCAAATTTTACTTGTATTTGAATCTTAGTTATACAAATAAAAAATGTTGTTTACATAAATGTGTGTATATATAGAAAATGTATATATATTAAGTACAATCCCAATAAAACTTTATTAATTACAATATGAAAATTTGGTTTCTACTATATAGTGAATCAATATTCCGTGAGTTTTTGTGTTTGAAATAACAGCTAATATTAGAGATCAGAGAGCTTTATATTATCTATATTCTAATAATAGTAAGAATAATTATAATTACTAAAAATAGAAACTATGGCTATTGCAATAAGTATTAATTAAAATAATATATAGGCTATTAAAAATCTGAATAAAAATAAACTTATTACAAAAATGTATTATTCAAATCAAATCATATTAAATTGCTTAAGGAACTCAATTTTTAGAAATGCGCATTAAAGTCATATATTTATTTTATAAATTCATTTGAGAAAATAATTTATCTATCACTTTATTTATTAAAAGCTACAATTTAATCAAATCATCTTTTCAACTCAATACTTTTTCCCCTATATGAAATTATTTGCAAGTAAAATTTTGTGGAATTGAAATGTTCAGAAAAAGAGTTATAGAGACCTTTATTTTTTTAGTAATAGTAATAAATCAAACAGTTTCCAATGATTATTAATATATTTTCTTTTACAATGATTGAATAAATATGTACATATATTTTCGTAATTAACAAAATAGTATAATAGATGAACTCTTTTCAAACAGCTTTATGTATATAATAAATTAAGCTTGATGTCTGTATACTTTTCAAAATATATGTAATATTCAAATCAATATATATATATATTAAAATACAGTAAAATTCACATATAATTTATGTGAATTTTACTGTATATATATATATATATATATTGATTTGAATATTATATTTATAGTAACAGGATGGACTGTAGTGTAGAGCAGGGAAAGTGGAAATTATCATCATAATAACATATTAAAAACATCAATAACCATTAACAAAGTATCCCTGTTTACTAAGTGTAGAAAATTAGCAAAGAATAAGCGTAGAAGTAAAAAATAAGCAATATGCACAGACAGTAATAATCATAAAGAATCAATAACCATTTTTGTACTTGAATTAAAAGAAAAAATGAAAAATCTTAGGATAACATTATCCAGTCAATGCCAAACTTAGAGCATGTTATAAAAGTTGTCAACAATATTTCATCTGTTCTCAAATATTTAAAGGCTAAAATAACTACAATAATAAACATATCAAACAATACTGGCATAATTGTATCATTGCAGAACATTATCAGTGCTCTTGATCGTCCTGTACCATGAATATTATTGTCCATCAATAAACTTGCAATATCCTAATATATATAAATAAAGTTTGATATCTTTAAAGATGGTCTTTATATACATCTGGGTCTCATTTTATGCAGTAGATGGGTTCTTCAGAAAATGTGCACAAAAGAAATTGCACAAAAATAGACCTACCTTGAAAAATGAGGGATACGTACTGTGATTTTCCAAAAATCACATAAAAGCAAAGCAATAATGTAAAATTACTTTAAAATTTGCATAAAAAAAAATAAGAAAATAAAATATGACTAGTAAAAAATTTAAAATTTGAAAAAAATTGATACAAGACAAACTTTTTTTACTTTTTTTATTAACTACAGTATTTAATTTTATTCAAAATGGCACAATATATTTTTATGCAAAATTTACATTTTTTTCATACATGTACAGTATTTTAATCATTATCACTATTTGAGACATCAGATTCGTCGATGTGATGTGATGTACTGTGGCTTCTCCTTAAACAAAGTCAAGAATAAATACAACTAATGCCAACTTCATTTTTTTAAATTGGTCTTATAGTGGATTTGCCCAAACTAAAATGTTTTCCAATTGCTGTTGATCCTTTCCATTTCACTAAGTGATCTAAAATTGAAATTTTTGTTTCCAAAGAAATTCATTTTCTTGGGTGTTTCTCTCCATTAGGGTAAACTAAAAGTTTAAAATAAAAATAAGAACTTAGACTTATGATAATAAAGACACTGACTCACCACTGTTGGGCAAAATTTAATTAAAACTAACAATTAAAAATTAAATTCTTATTTTTGACTTTAATTTTTTAATTTTCAATTCTGTTTAAAAATCAAATTTCATTGTTTCGCATCACATTAATTTCAGATCACGTTATGTAATTTTTAAACTGTTAATTATGATTAAAAATCAGATTTTAATTGTCAAATTTAATTGTGCCTACCACTGTTACTCACCTTTTAAAAATAGACTTGCGGACACTAAATGATTAATTGATTATGTACTCATTTTTAAAAAAGCAAAAATAGAATGTGATTTAAAATGCAAAAACAACAACACACATAGTATAGGCATCTATAATGTTTGAACAGATTTACATTATAATCTTGTAAAATTTATTACTTGCAGACACTAAATGATTAATTGATTACATACTCTTTTTTTAAAAAGCAAAAATAGAATGTGATTGTAACATTTGAACAGATTTATATTATAATCTTGTAAAATTTAATGTGTGTATATAAAATGGGGAAATCCTGATTTTAAGTGAATTATGAACTTCTTTATTGCATAAAATCTATTACAGTACTATCATAAAGTGCTGAAAATATTGAAATTATTAGATGGAAGTCGAACTGCAATAATGTGCTTTTACTTTAAATATGATGTGAGTGTGCAAAATTTATAATATTTAAAGTAATAGTGCATTATCAGAGCTTGACTTCTGATCTAATAATTTTTATCACATAAAAGAAAACCACATACAAAGATATTAAGAAGAAACATGAATCACATAACTTCAAAATCACATTAAACAGATCCGCATAAAATGAGACCCGGGTGTACTTTGCACCATCCAAATAATTTTATATAGAATATTCTGATGTCTAAATTAGTATATACCCAATATATCACAAATATTGCTATATTTAAGCTATCTTTGAAATCACACGAACTCTAGAATCTGCCTAACAAAAAAAAAATATATACACAATTCATTTTATTAATAATAATATTACTTGGATAATCTATGAATCCTTTAAAGCATAATTCCATGATGAAATCTGTCACACATACTAATACACAGATTTGATAGCTGGAAAAATAAATACACTAAAAATATATAACTTTTGTTAATTAATATTTTTTATCTTTTTTCTTTTATTTAAAAAAATATTAACAAAGAATAAAAAATTTTTAGAAAATAATTATGTAACCAAACCCAAAGATAATACAAATAATTTATAAAATACATATAATTTTATATAACATATGTAATTATTATTCCCTATTCATTCTTTTTATTTAATTAATATTTAATCTAAATAAGTTATTGCCTTACAATAACCAAACCATATAAAATTATTTCACAATAAAGAAAAAAAACAACTTTATTTTGAACTTTTCTCAAATTTTTCTTTTAAAATTGAGGTTGTTTTCAAACAATTTTAACAAGTAAAAAATATTTTTACCTACTAAAAAATATATTCAATATTTTGAATTATTAAATTCTTATAAAATAATATTAATAAGTGTAGATAAGCACACTACAATAACTTATCTAATTGTGAATATCTTTTCTATTTTTTTAGTACTTCTTTTGAAGTTTCCCAAATGAGTATCTATTCTTATAAATCTTTAAAGTAGTATTTTAGTCGATCTCTTTACTCTGGTTTTCATTTTTATATTTCTTTCTTCTTTTTTGTCATAGTTTTCTCTAAAATAAATTTTATCCATTTAGCTTTTTCTTATTTTCTTTTTGTACAACAGATTTCGAGTTTAACAATTATTTTCATTTCAGACTAACTTTTTTTTAAATTTCATAGACCAAGTTTCCAGTCCAACAACTATTTTTATTTCAGACTGCCATAAGATGAGATAGCTATAATGGTGAACTGATCAGAACATAAATCTAGTTGAAAATTTTTCTCAGGGATACTTTCCTTTTCCTACATTCATTTTAATGAGATTGGTTGCATGGGTCAGTAATGATCAGCTGTTAGAAAGAGATTAGCATATTGATTTTGTAAACTTCATATTAAGATCCAACCTATTCTTTTTTATTTTCTTTTCAAGTACAATCAGTTTAACTCTCAACAGATACCATCAGTATATGATGCATCAATAATTTTTATGTGCCTTAATATTCATAGAATTTTTTTAATTTAACAAGTACCCATCTGAGTAGTTTGAATTTTGCTTACAAAATATGTCTTAGACCATTTTTTGAGGGTTTAGTGGTATCTCATACCACTTGGAATTTAAACATAAATTGTTTTATTTCTCAATTATTTGTGATCCATGATTATATGTTTTTAAATTCTTTATACACATATTATAGTAATTATTGTAAATAATGCTTACAATAATAAAAATCAAATGTATTAAATTATAAAAATAGATAGTTATTTTCCTTTAAAAAGCAATCAATTTATTCCAGTTAGAAGCTATTCTAAATAAAAGTAATTTTATTTATCCACTTTTTGTAATTTTATGGTTATATTTTTTATCCATATATTACAATACTTAGAACACAGACTTTCAAGCTCCTTTTAGCTATCCACCCTATTTCATACAACCAATACACATGATCACACATGTGTGAGTAAATACATGATATCCAATATACATATTTCATGCTGAATCAACACTCATCAGTTGGTTCAGATGGTCATTTCCCACCCATATATACAATCAATTCTTGGTTTATATTAAAATAGAAAATCTTCCATCTTCTATATTTAATGAACAGACTTAAAATAATCCACCCTCCAACTCTTTATCCATTCATACAATTAAAAATCAGATGATGGAACACCCATTTCCCTTGTTTTTAGCATTCATTCAACTGATTTTCAATGGTATGGATGGATGAAGAGTTGGTGGTGGAATATATTGAAGTCTGTCCATTAAAGTTAGAAGATTTTCTTATAAACCAAGCACTCATGGGTGAGAAATGATGATCTGGACCAACTGATAAGTACTGGTTCAGAAATTCCTACATATATAAGAGATTATTTAGTTTTTTCACATCTGTTGTATGAATTAGAGTGGTTAGCTGAAGGGAGCTTGAAAGTCTGTATTCAAATCCCCTATAATTACATCTAAACGCTAAGTATATAAATTATACTTGTATTCAAATATTGTAATATGATAAATAATGCTTATAATTTAACAAAAAACAAATTTGATTCCATAATTCTATCATAAAATAAAATAATACTTTTCTTAGGAGTGATAGCATTTGCATTATAAAACCAATTTATAGCCAATGAAGAGAGCTACTAATCTGATTTTTTGATCATAAACTCATTTTATGAACTCTATTTTTTAAAAAAGAAACCTTAATATTAATCTTCCATCAAATATTATGACTGCCTTAGAAATCATTGGATAATGTCTTGACCACTCTTTTTGTAATAAATACTATATATTTTTAAAAAATAATCTATTTAAACACCAATTGATAAACTATTTCTCATGTAACAATTTCTTCAGAGATAAATATTTTCATTTCTTTTTGTATTTTTTTTATAAAAATTATTCTAATTATAGACAAATTGATAAATAAAAATCTCAATCTTTTCTTTTTTTTACTTTTCAAAAATAAAATAGATATTAAAAAATTAAACTACACTAGAAAAAAATATTATTTTTATTTTTTACAACTATGCCTAATAAAAATTAAATGTTATTATTATTAAAATGTCTAGAATTTATCATATGAATATTTCATACATAGACAGCTTTTTATACTACAAAGTGACTAAATTCTTATTTAACAAATAGGCTATCCTGCAACTAATATGAGAAAAAATAATTTTTCTCAATTCATATATATAAGATGACTAATAAGTCAGCATTTATAACAATATTATATATTTTTCCAGCACATGGACACATATAAGAAAGAAATAACAAATCCAAATTCCTCTACTCGTTGATGTCAAAAAGAAACTATGGCAAAGTATAACATTCAGCATAGATACTATAAGCAAGTATTATAGAAAAAGATTAACAGATTTACTGCAAACTTTAAGCAAAGAGATTTCTACATGTGTTGTGTTAATTGAATAAAATATTTAAATGTATGTATGAAATTAGATATATTTTATCTTTATTTTTTTAATGTTTACTTATACTTTGTAATATCAATAAAAATGATAAATATAATGGTAATTAATTATTATTTACAGTCTTTCAATCCACTAAAGTAAATTTGGTTAATTCCTTAACCCTCCTTAGCTGATATATTTAAAATAATTATGTACATGTGATGTCAAAAATAATGGAAGCATTTTCTGTGCTCTATTAAATATTTTCAATTTAAATATCCTTCCGATTTAATAAATGTTGTTTCCTCCCCCACACATAACATATGGAGTGTATGCATGTATATATATTATAACGATCAGGGTAAAGGAGACTTAACATATCTGCACTACATCTAGGTATTTGAACCTAGAAAAATTTATATAGTAGGCAGATAAGTAAGTTTGAAAAAAAAATGTATATATTTCATTCTGACCGTTAGCCCAATGTCACTAGCTGAGGGAGACACAGAGATTTATAAGATATAAATTCTTATCTAATAAAATTTCACTTAAAAAATAAATAGAAGAAGCCACTGCCAGTAATTAACACACAAACATTTATTTAAACATATATAAGATTTAAAATTATTTTACTATCAGTTTTATATTTTAAAATTGAACTTACATTTTTAACTTTGATTTTAGATTTTAATTTTTATAAGTTCACACAGATGGATTTATAAAAGTTTGTTTTATAATGTTGAGTATAGATCGGTTACACAGATTACGCAGTCAAAAACATTTCAAAATAAACATAAACGATCAAAATATAAAGTCATTGATGGAATTGCAGAGGGATATTCATAAGAAACCCAATGGCATTCATCATAAGATGCTGCATTGACACCAATAACTTAAAAGACATCCGAATAAATACATTTTAGATACTCACCATAAGGTATCATTATTTACCGAAAGGCTATATATTTTGATCAAATATGAAAACCAAAAACAATTAACCGATAACGAATTCATGCAAGTGTCTACACCCAACTTAAATTTAATGCATTTAGAGTGTCGAGTGTGAATAGACTACATAGATTGCATTTGAAACCTTAGGCCAAAAGTTCGCAGTTAAACCAATGTCAATCCATCTGATATATCGATGTATTCAATGTAATACGAACACAACAGCACAAATATAGGTTAAGAAAAGAAATTGACTCTCGTCCAGATAAGAATACTACATCTATCTGATGAGAAGAGCAATAAAAAAAACTCCATAGGAAGGGACAGTGGTCTCCATCTTATTATCCCTTCCATAGGCAAAATGAGAGTGTGTGGCATATACTAGTGATTCTGCCCATAGCGAACCTCATACTACATCTACTAATTACACCAATATATCCAATTCATTGACCTAATTCAAGTACAAAACGAATAACCTAAGATTACCCTCCTCTAATAAAACTTCACAAATCTATATAGCCATTCATGCCCGACTTAAATTTAACATTTATATAATTTAGTTTAACGAAAAACAGAAATCATAATAAAAACTTGAAGAACAAAAATAAAATGAATAAATGGAAATGATTTTACAAAAGAAATACATCAAATAAAATTATCACTAATTTAGTCAGAAAGGAAACTCTTCTATTTAAAATATTGAAAAGTTTAGCATTTAGTTAATTTTTATAAGTTCTTTTTGTTTAGAAATTAATTAATGTTCATTAGATTTCATAAAGTTCTTACGGTTTTAACAAGTCAGTAGTTTCTAATTTCTTGCAGTTGCTTGCCATCTTTGAATGCGAATTCCCAAACCATCCTGAAGAGATTTGTATCCAGTTAGCCATTTTATTTATTCATCCGAAAGTCTTACTTTAGCTGGTCCTCAATGTAGAAAATGATCGGTCATTTCTCTTTCCCTTTTTTTATAGCACAACTGAAGGGATTGAAGAGTGCATCTTTTCAATCCCTTCTCCTTCAACTCCGCACTAACACATCTCACCACTGCTATCACCCATCTCTCCCAGCTCTTTCTTCATTCACTTTTTATAGTAGACTTTCAGATCCAGTGGACATTACATCATGATGATGGTGATGGTCTTTTCGCTGAGGTCTGATTCCATGAGAGATTTTTTTTATTGGCCATTCTGATCCCATTGTTTTTCTGTCCTATCTAACCTTTGCTCATACATTTTAAATGCCCAAGGGCTAGTTTACATTTAACTAATTAAAACAATCATTTACATTTTATGATTAATTAATGTGTTTTCCAAACTTAAAGATATATTTTTATCTCTAAATCTTTTTAAGTTTTTGTTGAAAATTTAATTTTAAAACTTTTCCTTTTTTTTTAAATAAAGTTTCTTTTTTAATTTCTCATCTGTGCGATCTTATATATATTATAAAGTTTAGATGACTTTTAAATTTTTTTTTTTTAAAAAACAAATTTTTATTTGCGAACTTTATATTTTGATTTAATGTTTAATAAAAAAAAAAAAATAATGTAACGGTGTATGTGCCCAATACATATCAGTAAATTTGCTTAAAAAAAATAAACAAACAAAATTTTTACTTAGGGTTAGTAATTTAGTAATTACAGTACACGATTAATGAAGACCTTTACAAAAACATTCGGTTTAGTAATTTTACAAAAGACTATATATTTCATTCCAATATCAGCCTTTCAACCTAATTGAGCATGCACCTTTTGAGTGTTAAATAAATGAATACTCTCTTCTTCCCCAAGAGTTCTATTTTTTTATACATTTTATTTTTAAACACATGGCATGACAAGCAAGTTATTTATTTAGGAAGGTTGCATTGAAGTAAATATGTTTTAAGAAATAATGGGTTTATATGTGCTTATTTGCAGCACAATTATAAATACCACCAACTTATTTATGACTGATTGAAATGCTTAAATAGGGTTACTATGAAGTAAATTCCCAAACAGTACTCATCGTAAGGTACCACATTTACAATCATAAACTTACGTGGCTGTGCGCTCCTATACACATTAAAAAAACATATTAATTGCAACCTTTTGACTTTTTTTTAACAAATAAATTAGTTTTAAAATTATTTATACTTTCTCATGTTTAATATATGTGCTATTTCTTTCTGGAAGTGCTTTTATAAGATTTAACGTATACAGTTTTATGTACATAGATAAGAATATTTCATTTTGAAAAAATTTGCTCAGGGTATTCATGGTTTATTAAATATCTGGCCCACGTTGAGAGTCCAATTATAATGATTGGGGTAAAGGAGATTTAACGTATCTGCACTTTAGGCATTTGAACCTAGAAAAATTTAAATAGTAGGCAGATACATCAGTTTGAAAAAAAAATATTTTTGTATATATTTTATTCCGACCATTAGCCCAATGTCACTAGCTCAGGGAGACACAGAGATTTATAAGATATAAATTCTTATCTAATAAAATTTCACTTAAAAAATAAATAGAAGAAGCCACTGCCAGTAATTAACACACAAACATTTATTTAAACATATATAAGATTTAAAATTATTTTAGTATCAGTTTTACATTTTAAAATTTAACTTACATTTTTAACTTTGATTTTAGATTTTAATTTACATTTTAATTTTTATAAGTTCACACAGATGGATTTATAAAAGTTTGTTTTATAATGTTGAGTATAGATCGGTTACACAGATTACGCAGTCAAAAACATTTCAAAATAAACATAAACGATCAAAATATAAAGTCATTGATGGAATTGCAGAGGGAAATTTATAAGAAACCCAATGGCATTCATCATAAGATGCCGCATTGACACCAATAACTTAAAAGACATCCGAATAAATACATTTTAGATACTCACCATAAGGTATCATTATTTACCGAATGTCTATATATTTTGATCAAATATGAAAACCAAAAACATAATTAACCGATAATGAATCCATGCAAGCGTCTATACCCAACTTAAATTTAATGCATTTAGAGTGTCGAGTATGAATAGACTACATAGATTGCATTTGAAAGGAAAATATTTTATCCCTTATTTAACCTTAGGCCAAAAGTTCGCAGTTAAACCAACGTCAATCCATCTGATATATCAATGTATTCAATGTAATATGAATACGACAGCACAAATATAGGTTAAGAAAAGAAATTGACTCTCGTCCAGATAGGAATACTACATCTATCTGATGAGAAGAGCAATAAATAAAAAAAACTCCATAGGAAGGGACAGCAGTCTCCATCTTATTATCCCTTCCATAGGCAAAATGAGAGTGTGTGGCATATACTAGCGATTCTGCCTGTAGCAAACCTCGTACTACATCTAATAATTACACCAATATATCCAATCCATTGACCTAATTCAACTACGAAACGAATAACCTAGGATTACCCTCCCCTAATAAAACTTCACAAATCTATATAGCCATTCACACCTGACTTAAATTTAACATTTATATAATTTAGTTTAACAAAAAACAGAAATCATAATAAAAACTTAAAGAACAAAAAAAATGAATAAATGGAAATGATTTAACAAAAGAAATACATCAAATAAAATTATAACTAATTTAGTCAGATAGGAAACTCTTCTATTTAAAATATTGAAAAGTTTAGCATTTAGTTAATTTTTATAAGTTCTTTTTGTTTAGAAATTAATTAATGTTCATTAGATTTCATTAAGTTCTTATGGTTTTAACAAGTCAGTAGTTTCTAATTTTTTGCAGTTGCTTGCCATCTTTGAATGTGAATTCCCACACCGTCCTGAAGAGATTTGTATCCAGTTAGCCATTTTATTTATTCATCCAAAAGTCTTACTTTAGCTGGTCCTCAATGTAGAAAATGATCGGTCATTTCTCTTTCCCTTTTTTTATAGCAGAACTGAAGGGATTGAAGAGTGCATCTTTTTAATCCCTTCTCCTTCAACTCCACACTAACACATCTCACCACTGCTATCACCCATCTCTCCCAGCTCTTTCTTCATTCACTTTTTATAGTAGACTTTCAGATCCAGTGGACATTACATCATGATGATGGTGATGGTCTTTTCGCTGAGGTCCGATTCCATGAGAGATTTCTTTTATTGGCCATTCTGATCCCATTGTTTTTCTGTCCTATCTAACCTTTGCTTATACATTTTAAATGCCCAAGGGCTAGTTTACATTTAACTAATTAAAACAATCATTTCCATTTTATGATTAATTAATGTGTTTTCCAAACTTAAAGATATATTTTTATCTCTAAATCTTTTTAAGTTTTTGTTGAAAATTTAGTTTTAAAACTTTTTCTTTTTTTTTTAATAAAGTTTCTTTTTTAATTTCTCATCTGTGCGATCTTATATAAATTATAAAGTTTAGATGACTTTTAAATTTATTTTTTTAAAAAAAAACATATTTTTATTTGCGAACTTTATATTTTGATTTAATGTTTAATAATAAAAAAAATAATGTAACAGTGTATGTGCCCATTACAATATATATATATATATACAAATCAATATATATATATATATATATATATATCAAAATACAAATATATATATATATATTGTGCCCTTTTCTATAGGTCAGAAATAGCTCATCACAGGCAATTACTAAAACATTTAAATTTTAAAATATGTTCTCTTGATGTGTTGATTATATTGTATTAATATTATCTTAAAAGTACAATTTGAAGCTAAATAAAATACGTAGTGCATAAAATTATGATAAATCACTTAAAATAGTTAAGTAAAGTTAAAAATATTATTACATATGGTTGCAAAAGCTGGCCATAATAAATAACACAGCTATAAATATTTAAAAGTATGTTTAAAAAGTTCAATTGTAATAGACTTAAATATATAGTTAAATAAAAGTTATATTTATTTTTATAAATTATATTATAATAATCATAATTAATATCGTATATTTTAAAAGTAAGTTTTATGGTAGTGAAAGTTGTATTTAATTCTATATTTTCTAAATTATTCTTCCAAATTTTATATAATTGTATTATTTTATTTAATACAATAAGTGTAGCAATTTATTATTTATTCCCAGACAGAAAATCGGATAATGTCTGTATTGGTTATATTAGTCATGTGATTTGTATAATAATATATGGTTGTACACACATACTTGCTAGTATTTATTAGTAAAGTTTAAAATATTGTAAAATTGCATTATAGAATTGGATATAATTATTACCTATCATAAAAGCCAATATTAAATATTAAGTTAACTATCGTATAAAATGTTTTAAATAATGTAATAAAGACGAGTACAGTTAATAAAAAAAAAGTTAAATATTTTGTTAAAATAAAAATAGATAAATTAAATATTAAGAGTGGGATAATTTATTAAATAGTGCTTTTAAAAAGTCCTTTTAAATATTTAAATAATTTAGTAAAGTAATATTTGATTTAAAAGTAATATTTAAATAATACTTTTAAAGTTTTAATACGTCATATTTTTTATTTTGAGATTTAATTGTGTAAGCTTCTAACATTATGCAAATTTGGTATCAAACCAAAAGTAAGAATCAATCAATAGAATAATGTATTTTCTAGAATATAAATACCAATTGCATGGGGGTATCAATGGTGATTAGTGGTGATTAAAAAATGTATTAAAGGTAGCAGAATCATATCAGAAGCTATCAAGATGATAGTAATTTTTAATTTTTTATTTAGTCAATTTTTTTAGTGCTCGTGTAAAATTTTATTTGCAAAACTAATAGGTTATTATTATTTTAAAAAAATATTTGCAAAAAGAGAGTGTAAAATAAAAAAATATTAATAATAACTTCATTTAATATGCCTTGCTAATTTTAAAGTCCCGTTGTCAGTAGTATTCATCAAAATCTAAATTATAACTTCGCAATAATAAAATGGATATACCAATAAGGAAAATGTATTCAACTTATAATACTTTAAAAATGAGTATAATATTTATTAATGTAGTTTCAATAATACTGAACAAGAGGACTATTCAAATGAATAAATAATTCTATGGACATTGTATGGGGAAACTCATTGGGAAAACTGTTTGCTAATTTAAAGTAAAGACATATTATTTTATATAGCAAGATAACCTTGTCCAGTATTAATAAACAATAGGACAAGTATACTTTATAATAAATTTATGGAAATACCATTTTATAAGAGTAGATGTTATATCCTTTGTGAAGGAAACATTAAAAATATCTACAAGAAATTATTTTAAGAAAAGACTCATGGAAAATATTTTAGAAAAAGCGTTGTTATGAAAAACCTGAGGCATATAGAGGGTTAATACGTGTATAGAAAATTGTTTTAAAAACTGATAATTTAAGACAAGAAAAACCTCTGAATAGATAATAAATAACAATAAATTTCCTTGAAGAAGAAACCTATAAAGAAAATGAACATGTTAATAAATAAAATGTGGAATTATGGAAATAAGTATTGTGCAAAAGTTTATTCGGATAATTCAAACTAAGCTAAAGAGATATGATGCATCAATACGCCTATAGAAGCTTCACATGATTATTTTTAGTATTATAATTTTAATAATCATCATTCTGGACTATAGAAGTCATAAACTATTATTCTATCAACTATTCCAGAATCGATTGGTGATTGTTTTCTTTAATTTTCAAGATTTTCAAGATGTTGTAATATTTTTATTATTTTTTTTTAAACCTGAGATTTTTGTACCGGATGTTTGGACAACACTTCTGCAGGAAATGTATTGTATTGTTTATCATCATAGCAATGGGGGAGGTTGTAGAATTATTCTTGAAGTGAACATTTTTTAAAAAAAAGCTTTTGAAAAAGAAAATGGAAATTTTTGGACTTATAAAGAACATTCGTTTTTCAGCTGAAGTTATTTAAGTATGATTTTTATTTATTACTATTCATTTTAAATGTAAATATTCTGGTTTATAAGTGTAGGAACATGAACATTAATCTATTGATAATATTAAAATCCTATAATATAATAATTTAATAATTTAAATAAGAACATTTTAAGTAAAAGTATAAATGTATTTTCGTGTATGCAATGCTAAAAAATCTAGTGGATGGAAAAGAAGACTGCAGAAAGTGATAACAAGATAATATCACTTGGTAATAGTTAATGAATATTGATAATTTTATGATGTATATTTTGATTTCTTTTTTAGATTGCCTATGAATAATAATGAATGGAAGTATAAATGTTTTAATTATATGTAAACGCATTTTGTACAACACTTTAAACATTATGAGATTAAGATTTATTTTGGGAATATGCATACTATAATTTTATACTAGTAATATAACCCAACATGATAATAAATATTTATGTGATTCTTTTAAAAAACTTTCATATTATTGGATGTTCAAAGTATTATCTGATTAGTTTGTATATGTTTTAGAATATAGAACAAGGAAGTAAGCAAACTTTTCTTGTGGATCAGTGAGATCACTCTAATTATAAATGAATTTTATTTATTGTTTTGAATATGCAAGATAGTTATTTTTGTCAATGTAAGATGTGATAAATCTTTTAGGAAATAAGAATAGGATAATGACCTGGTAGTAATATGGTGAACATGAGCCCAGGAGATTATATTAAGTTAGAATATATTTAAGGAATATGAATAATATTTCGTAATCTTAGTATATACAATACGGTTAACAAAGCCCTGTATGTGTATATTTATTTGTGGACAGTGTCTATTTTTCTTGAAGTATTGATGTTCAATAAAGCTGAAGGAATAGCTTGACATCATTGATAGTATTTGAGGACATTAGACAAAATAGGTCATGCCTCTATTTCTTATAGATACACTGTGCCAGTATTTTTCTTCGATATGAATTATGAGTTATACTCTAGTTTCCTTCCCTAAACCTACACATCTATTTGCTATCTAGATTTCCAATGTAACTACATCATTCAGTATGATATATTTGAAAAGAAATAATAGATAATTTAGAGTTTAAGATATGCTATCATTTGAATGAGATAAGTTCATTTACTTAGAAGAAGTAGAATTTGTATAAATTGGAATTGAAAATCCAATGAATCCTAAAAGGAAAAAAAGAATCATAAGATATGTTTTTTTATTTATTTTGGAAGTAAAATAAAATTTTAAGAATAAAGTATATAAAACAAAGTTGTTCTTTAAAATGTTAAATAACTTTTAAATGCTTTATTTTGTTTTAAAATAAGTATTGCATATTTTAAAAAATATAATGTTATAAAGTAAAACAATATAAATAATAAGCATAGGTATAATTTTGTAATTATTAAATAATAGGGAATATATCGGTAATTACAACTATATAGTATTAAAGTAATGCTAAATGGAAATATGTTATATTTAATAAACATCGTGTAGTGAACAATGATATTCACAAAATCTGGTAATAAATTATTAGATAGATATTTTATGTAACATCTTTTGACATTGCAGGATGAAAATTGTTTATTTTATAAAAAATCCATACTCACGATAATGTTATTTTTTATGTTTTCCGTAGTATGTTTCTATGGATGTTTTTTTTAGAAAGAAAGGTATAATTAAATAATATTTAAGGATAGAATATATTTTAATAAAAATAAATAAATGTAATTTATCATAAGTTTAATTAGAAAGAGATAAATAAAATGGTATTATTTTATTATTATTGTTTAAAGTCAGAATGAAGACATAAAATAATTCTATTTTTTTTTTTAATAACTAAGTAATAAAAAGTGTAAAATGGTGTAAAGTGAGGATATCCGATGTAAATATTGTAAATAAATTGTTTATTTTATTTTATGGTTGATAATAAACTTTGTTAATTTTGTTTTCAAAAAAATTTGTGTGTTTAGATTGTTTATTTCTCCCACTACACTGCATGAAACTACACAATACGCCCAGAATAATAGAAACGAACATATAATTTTTGCACAAAGATAAATAAAAAATTATCTTAAGAATTTGAATATTTTCTTGGTATTCATTTAATTAAGTAATCATATTTTACATTATCTTATGGTCATAAATTAGTTATCATAATGGTACATTTAATTATATGCTATCCGTTGCCACACACCTTTATTTGTCAGATTATAAATGCTACCACATTTTTTTACATTATTATATGAAGATAAAAGATTATATCATATTATATTATTTTATTATGGTAATAAAATTATATTGAAGAAAGAGATATACAGAATTAGTTCATACAATGAAGAATATTATTATTATTTGTTATTATTAGTTTGAGTGTAGTAGAGTATGACATAAAATCCCTTCTCGTGTTTTACTACAGTAATTTTATTTAACTTAAAATAATTTTATGAACCTGAGATTTTATTGAGTTAAATTATTGTAGATAAAGATTAAGATTTAATTATTAGTTTAATCTTAATGAGTAGGATTTATTAAAGTTGTAAGAATACTATAAGTTTATTATTTGAAATAGTAATAAGGGGGGATAGTGTTCTTATGCCATTGAGGTAGTATCCTGTGGGATATTGGCTCAATGTAATCTTTCTTGTCATCTGTATTTTCACTTCTAAGTCTCATGATATAATTAAATACTTATTTAATTTATTTTATAAACTGAACCTTTTCATTATTTTGATAGTAGAATGTTTTAATTTAATGCAGAATATTTTATTTATTAATTATTTGCGTTATAACAAATGTAATTTGTAACTGAGCTAATCCATTTTTGTTTTATATTATATTGAATGGATAGATTAGAATATATATATATATATCAAACTTTATTATATATATATTGATAAAAAATCAAGTCAGATGTCATATGACTTAATTTTAATAAAGCTCGTATTTACAAATGTTATATATAGAGTACGTAAAAATACACACTCTTATCAAGCTTTTAAAAATACCCTCAACCCCAGACCGCGGTTTCTGCATCTAGCATCGTCAGTGAGGTGTTAGGGATTAAAAACACTAGAACTAGTCTAGCATTTTATCAATGCCTAACTATTGAGAAGAAAATCTGAAACTTTCAGACATTTAAATGTCCAAAAATCCAGCTATCTAACTCAAATAGCCGTATGGGACTGAACTAAATTCAGATACACCATATATTAATAGCTCTAGCAATATAAAATCGCCAAAGCCTTAATAGCAAAAACTAAAATTAAATTGATAAAAAATCAAGTCAGATGTCATATGACCTAATTTTAATAAAGCTCGTATTTACAAATGTTATATATAGAGTACGTAAAAATACACACTCTTATCAAGCTTTTAAAAATACCCTCAACCCCAGACCGCGGTTTCTGCATCTAGCGTCGTCAGTGAGGTGTTAGGGATTAAAAACACTAGAACTAGTCTAGCATTTTATCAATGCCTAACTATTGAGAAGAAAATCTGAAACTTTCAGACATCTAAATGTCCAAAAATCCACCTATCTAACTCAAATAGCAGTATGGGACTGAAATAAATTCAGATACACCATATATTAAGTCATATGACATCTGACTTGATTTTTTATCAATTTAATTTTAGTTTTTGCTATTAAGGCTTTGGCGATTTTATATTGCTAGAGCTATTAATATATGGTGTATCTGAATTTATTTCAGTCCCATACTGCTATTTGAGTTAGATAGCTGGATTTTTGGACATTTAGATGTCTGAAAGTTTCAGATTTTCTTCTCAATAGTTAGGCATTGATAAAATGCTAGACTAGTTCTAGTGTTTTTAATCCCTAACACCTCACTGACGACGCTAGATGCAGAAACCGCAGTCTGGGGTTGAGGGTATTTTTAAAAGCTTGATAAGAGTGTGTATTTTTACGTACTCTATATATAATATATATATATATACATGTATATATATATTCAATTGAACATAGATATGCATTGACATATATAAAAAAACAAATATATGTTTATTATGTAATTTGTATCTATAATTAAAATATTTGTTTTTTCATATATATGTATAAATGGGTATTGTCCTCATAATAAATTCATTTTTAACAAGATTAAATTCCATGTTACATGTTTGTTTCCATAAATTTTAAAATATAGTCGGTTTACTATATCCATTGTATCAATACATACTGATTCTCTCATCAATGGTTTAAAAAAAATATATAAAATTTAAAAAAAAATAGAATGGAAAAAAAATGCTAATTTTTCATTACACGTGGCAATTATTAACTTTTGTAATTGTAAAATGCAATATCCCATTATAAATAAATGGGTGAACTCCTAAGGTAACCATGTGCTTGGTATTATAGGTAATAATTTAATATTACTTAGATATTGTGTCTTTTATATTTTGTTATCTTAAGCATTAGTCATAGGTAAAAAGAAATAATACTTTATCCCAATTAATTAATTTTTGTTAATTATGTTGTTGATATTTTAACTTTCTGGAAATTGTGATTGGCTGGTCTGAGAGATAGAAGCAAACTTTTTTTAAAAAATATTTTTATATTCATCAATTGTCATGAGCAGTGAGTGGCACATATGCACATCACTAATGCTACCATAATAAATAAATCATCAGATTGATCATGATATGTGTTTTGAAAGATTTATAACATTCAATAGCAAATTGTATTTGAGAGATGACCTCTGAGTCAGATTGGTGATTTTTTTCATTAACATTTTGAAATCAGTGTTGTATGTTTTTGATTATCATTACAAATATAAAAATAACATGTATCAATTTGTTAATCCCAGAGATGTTAAAGAACATTAGTGAATGCTTCTTGAATCCAATAATGCAATGGTAGAGACAAATATACAAATTAAAGTGATTTTAAAAAATGAAGATTATCTGGAAATTCATTCAAAAGATTTAAATACTAAACAAGATATTTATAGTGAAGAAAGTAAAGCTGAATTAGTCATAAATAAAAATATATTTTTGGAAAGAATAAAGAGTTAAAATAAAAAAATTCAATAAGAAAACAGATTAAAAGCAGCTGCAGAATATTTTGATTAAACATAAAAAATGTCAAACAGAACTTGAAATTTGTAATAATCCATAAATTTTACAAATACAATGTTGAGATTATAATTATATACGAATCATCCCTCCTTACTAATGCCATTGAATAGTGACATTAAAATTGCAATGATACTCTTGCTCCAGCCACAAGATAGAGACTTTGAAAAAATAAGAATGACCTTCTGATTTTCAAAGTCAAGTGCAATGATATGAGCCAATCTTAAGTGCTTAGAAGTGAGAGCATGAATATATAAAGCATTCACTTTAAATCCATATCTTTTTATAACAATCTTATTAGCACTTCTGAAATATTATAATTTACTTTGTGCTAATATTAGAACTACTAATAAGATTATTAAAAGTGAAATGGGTTTAAAGTGAATGATTTATATATTTGCACTCTCACTTCTAGACACTTAAGATTGGTTTATAGAAGTGCATTTGAGTTTGAAAATAAGATGGCCATTTGTATTTTCTCAAAGTCTCTATCTTCTGACTGAGTCAAAAGTATCCTAGCAGTTTTAACATAAGTATTTAATGGTGCTAGTGATGAGGGATGATACCTTCTATATAATTACAACTTGAAACTTAGTACTACTTTATCACAAATAATTATTTTAGCTTTAATTTTATTATCTCCAAATAATTATATCAATTATCTCTCAAGACAGTTTACTTGGGAAAGAGATGCTAAATTGATAGACAAAGTGAAATTAAAAAAAACATATTTAGATCTTTTATATCTAACTGGTTTACATTATATTAATAGGCTAAATTTTCAGGATTTATGGACTAGAGATGATAATAGAACTGAACTTTTTAGACTTGTAATGTCCTTACAGAGACTTAGATTTATTTATAGTTATATTAGCTTTGATGACAAACTTACCATTTGGAATGACTGAAAGTGGATAAAATAACAGTGAGAGATAATTACTCATTATTTGTAAAAAAATATAAATAATGTTATTCTAGGAGGGGGTGGGATGTTATCTGGATTTAAAGGTAAATGTGAGTTTAGAAAATAAATTTCATCCAAATCCAGTAAATATAATATAAAAAGATTTACTACAGTGATTCAAAAGTACTTTTACACAGAAAATTTTGAAATATATGCTAGTACGTAGCCTAAGAATCCTTACTTAATTGGCATTACAGCTGTAAATATAATCAAGATATTTAGAGAATCCATTTACTTGTTGGTGCACATTATAACAAATAACTGGTTCATTGATATAAATCTTATCTCTGACTTGGAAAATAATGCAGCTTTCGTTTGTAGTTACTATTTGTAAGAATAAAAATCAACTCCTTCTGAATTAGTGACTTCTAAAAATAGGCCTGAAAAATCCAGCTTATTTGTTTTTGATACAAATGACCCACTTGTATACCAAATAGCCAAATTGAAAAAAAAAATTTCCACTATGCAAATTAGATTTAAAAAAGCCCGACATTAGACAATATTACAATCAAGCACAGTCAGGAGATGACAGTTGCAGACTAAATTATAAATGCATATAATGTGATCAGAGAAAATCTCAGAATATTTATCTGTTGAATAGCAACATGAAAATAAAATGCAGAATATTTTATAAGAAATTTCATAACATAATTAGTATCAGGAAAAAAAAGAGTAAGAAATCTCTCAACATGAGCAAAAATCTTTATCTGAAACTTCATCAACTTTAAATACAAATTGAAGAAATTTATATCGACAATATAGATAAGGATTACTTTAACAAACAGAAGAAAAAAAAGATGTGTTAAGTGTAACGAATATATTTGTGATAGTAGGGGGAAATATTTATTAGTTTACCGTAACAATATTGTTTATGATGTCTATTATAAATGTTTTGCAAAGCTTAATTAACATTAAAGATTTTTTTTTGTTGCATTTTTTAACGATAATCATTGTTTTTGTTATTTGAAACAAAATACTCTTTATAATATTTTTAATAAACTAATAAAAAATCAATAAAAATCATATAATTTATTATATCAATATAATAATAGGAATTTTACAAAGATTTTAATTTTTGATTTTGCATTAAACACATACTAGTAAAGAATGTATTTTTTACCTACGCACAGCCTCCGTGCATTTAATATTTTAAAAATATCAATGTTAAATTATTTTTTTTATTTTTTTTAACTCTATGGAAGGTGATGTGATGTGACATGGCAACTTCTTTATCGAAGTCAGGAATTTCTTAGTCACTATACCCAGAAAAACTTGTTAGCCATCTTACTTTCCCTTTCCATTGGCCACTCTGATTTTCCCATATTCTTCTCTATCCTATTCCATCCCATTTTTACAACAACATCTTTGTCCACTTCATGGTCTTTATATCTATATCTCCCTTATCTTTTTCCAAATCCAGCATAAAGACCAGGCACCCACTTTTTGTATAATCACTTAGTTTATATTTATTCTCCCACAACTTTATTTTTTGTACCTTTCTGCTTGTAAACATTTACATTCAATTAGCGGACGTCTAATATTTTCCATGCCTGCTTTACATAATTTTCAGAATAAATCATCCACATTTCTACATTTATGTGCTTATTCTCTTGTTTCTAATGATCCTGATTGAACATTAAACAGTAGAATACTTTCTTTGCTATTATCTTAAATTAACAACTCACACCCAATATTCTGTTTACTTATATATATATATTACAAATCGATGTCTGTATTTCTTCAAAATAATATATGTAAATTTATAAATAAATATTTGAAAATACAGTAATTAAAAGTTTATAAAAATTATATGTATAACCATAACTTAGAAGCGCTTTCAACTACCTTGTAGCTTTGTCAACTATCACTTTTAAAAAATGTCAGCTTTCTCATAATTCTGTGATCTTAACATTTGCTGCTTGCCTATTAATTAAATTCTGCTTGTGTTTATATATTAACATCACCTCTTTAATTTTTTTATTATTATTATTTCTTTCAGTTTCCAATATTTTTACATTGTTATAATCAAAATCAAAACCATATATACATACATGATTTATTATGGTCATAAAAAACAGAAGCTGATAAATTATCACTATTTTTAAAATTTTGTTTTGTATTTGGAACCCTTTTAAACAACAATAAGTGCTCTTTTGTTCTTTTTTCCAATGTGCACCTCAATTCACCTATATATCCATTTCCACACCTACATGTCCATTTGTAAATGATACAATTTTTATTGGTCAAAAAATTGTATCATTTACAAATGGACATGTAGGTGTGGAAATGGATAAATTGACAAATAAAAATTGTATCATTTACAAATGGACATGTAGGTGTGGAAATGGATATATAGGTGAAACGAGGTGCACATTGGAAAAAAGAACAAAAGAACACTTATTGTTATTTAAAAGATTCAAAATACAAAACAAAATTTTAAAAATAGTGATAATTTATCAGCTTCTGTTTTTTTATGACCATAATAAATCATATATATATGGTTTTGATTTTGATTATAACAACATAAAAATATTGGAAACTGAAAGAAATAATAATAAAAGAAAAATTAAAGAGGCGATGTTAATATATAAACACAAGCAGAATTTAATTAATAGGCAAGCAGCAAATGTTAAGATCACAGAATTATGGAAAAGTTGACATGGAATTATGGGAAAGCTGACATTTTTTAAAAGTGATAGTTGACAAAGCTACAAGGTAGTTGAAAGTGCTTGGTTACGGTTATACATATAATTTTTATAAACTTTTACTTACTGTATTTTCAAATATTTATTTATAAATTTACACACACATGTATATATATATTATATATATATATATATATATATATTACTATCCATACTAGTTCTTCATCTCCCTATTTTTTACTAATGCATTTATTCTTCTATCCCATTCTTTGCTGTTATAACATTCAATAATCCTCCTAACACAATCATCCCAAGTTTTGTACAAGTATACTGCCATAAAGTCTTTATCCAAATCTTCTGCATACCATACTACTTTTCTCACCTATCTTGTTGCCTGTCCTTTACTCATAACCCAATTATTTTTTTCTAAATGATCTAACACTCCTCTATTAACACATACTGCTTTATTATCATAAGTTAACCTTGCTACTGCCATTCCTTTCCATACAATTTTTGCTACATCATATTTATTATATGAAAGCAGTGTTAATTTCTTTATCAATCCCTTTATTTTATTTGCTTCATTTATTAATTTTTTCTTCCATTCATACAAACAATTTCTCTGCTTACTTAAGACAATTGCCAAATAATTATACCTATTCACCACAATTAACTTTATATTCCCAAGAAAATTTCTTTTTCTGTTCTTTTCCCAGCACTTATTATCATTACTTTTGATTTTTCTTCACAAAATTTGATCCCCATCACTTTACCCACCCTTCTGAAAGTCTTCAACACAACTTCTTTATCTTCCCTATTTTCTGTGCACAAGAACATATCATCAGCAAATAAAAGATCTGATAGTGTATACCTTACCATCTATTAGTATTATCTGTATCTCTTCTCCTAGTCTTTCTATTACCCTCTCCATTTCTCTCAAATATAACAAAAACAAAATAGGTGACATAATGCATCATGCCCTAGTTCCACCCTATTTTTAATTCTAACTGATTTTATATTTCCCCATTGATATGCTTAGTAATAATTTTCATACAACTAAAGCCCCATTCATTCCCAAATTTACTAACATTTCTATTTACTCTATCATATGTCTTCTCTATATCAATAAAGACCATATATAAACTGTCTGCCTGTATTCATATCTATAAGTTGTCTAACTACAAATATATTATCTCTTATCTGCCTATCTATTCTAAAATCTCCTTGCATTTCTCACATTATATTATTTTCTTCCATACATAGTGCCACTCTAATCATTGATGTTACCATCACCAGTCTATAATTGTTTATCTTTCTATGGTCTTTATCATTTCCTTTAAATAATAGCCTCACTCTTATATTAATCCACCTATCTGTACATTATATCTTCTGTACCATCTTAATAAAACATAGTAAGAGATTTAATTTTGCCTATTTCCTAAATTCATCACCATCTCTGCTGTCCATCCAACTAAACCTTTTGCTTTTCCCTTTTCAATTTCTTCCCTACTTCATTTAATTCATTTTCTGTAAAACTAATATTTCCATTATTATGTACTTTTATGTTTTTATCACCTTGTCCTTTACATCTAACATCTTTTCTACATCTATTATAAACTTATTTAAGATTGTCTCTTTCTCCTCACCATTTAGTAATACTATTTCTCTCTTCCTTATATTCCTTCTTTTAATATATTTCTAAATTTTGTTTACTCCCATCTCTTCCATTTTTATTAATATCCTCCAATAATTTACTATTTAATTTCATTCTCTCTATATAAGTATATATTATAGTCAACTTCATTTTATTTAAATAGTTTTTCCATTTAATATTAACATCTTTTTCACTTTCTTAATTTTTAATAGTGCATTTATATTCTCTCCATGCCTTTTCCCTCTCTTTTACACTTTTATAAATTCTCACATTTCTATTACTTTTATTCTTCTGAATATTCTCATCTAAAACTCTATTTGCCACTTTTTCTACTTTATCATACCAATCTTTATATTCATTCCAATAAACTCTTCCATAATTTCTTCTATTTTTATTTGATATTCTTCTAACTTATTCTTATTATTCACTCTCCATCCATACCTTTCACTATCCTTTGTATTTTTATTATTATTTTTCATTATATTATTAACCATTCCTGTTATAAATTATGATCACTATTACATTCTTTTTCTTCATTACCAAACACTTTAATTTTCCATACATTATTCATTTCCTCTTTATCTATTAATAATCTATTGTGTAAAATATATTGTTTCTAAACTATGTGTATTGCCCCTCATAAATATTTGATAAATTTCTAATCTCAAATTCACTCACTGACAAAAAAATTTTAAAAGTTGTTTATTCTTGTTATTCAAGCCATCAATATTTTCAGTTATAACCATTCATGTCTCCTATAAACTATCATTTTCTTCCCCTTTTTTTGTAACTCTGTATATCCTTAAATAGGCATTTATATATGCTACTTTTTGACTCTATTATAATTTGATTATCTTCAGTGCTATATAGGGTATAGCCACCAACCATTCTTCTCTTTCCTAAGCTCAAAGCACAAATGTTCTTAACACTTTACAGTATTTAAATATTTTTTAACATAACTCCTATACCACCACATCTTTTTTTTATTTTCTATTTATACACTACCATACCAAATTTTCCAGTGTAGTTTTTTTTCTAGTAGATGTATTTCCACTATTGCTAATGCATCAAGCCCTTCATTTTTAATTGCTTTGTTTAATTTTAACCACTTTTCTGGTCTTCTACCACCTTGCATATTCAAGTATAATAATTATTTCCTTTATTATTACCCATTTATAAATTCTTTTAACTTTTTCTTCTCTACTATATTTGTAATTAGTTTGTTTATCATTAGTTTTATAGACCCATTCCCTCTCCACATCTATATCTATATCTGGATCAGCCCCTCTTTGTTTATTTATTACATCCCATCCATTCTTAACCTTCATTTTGATAATAAGGTAATTTTAAACTATACCGCCTTTTTAAGTTTTCCAAACTATAATATTTTCTGTAAATCAAACTCCCTAATGCTTCACTCTTTGTTTTGCTAAATGTCCAATATATATGAGGGGCTGCTTGGAAAAAAATATGATGGATATCATGGCTTCATTGCATTAATAGATTATGTTGAAAGAAACAAAATAGCACAAATATTAAAATGAATTTTAGTAAATCTAAAAAGATTGTATTCATCTTTAAAAACAAATGATAACAATTTGAAAGTGAATTCAACTCCTGTATAACTATAAAAAATTCTAGATTAACTTTTGCTTTTTTTTTTCAGATTCTATAATAGGCTGTTATTTAGATATACAATACTTAGAGGTCTGAGTCAAGAAAAGCTTGAAAATTGTTTACTAAGAAGTGAGATATATGAACTCCCTCAGGGTGGGATATTTATACACTTAATGTAATTTACTAAGCATGATTTCAGTAATTTGTAAGTGATATAATAGTCATAGCATCATAATGATTATGATGTTACATAATACTGAAAGTATGATTAGTGAATAACATTAAGTATATAAATAAAATCACACTGAGGGAGTTCATATATCTCACTTTCCAGTAATTATTTTTTTTAAATTCAGCTAACTCATGCTTCCAAGGACTTATATCTAAATTATAAGTGCATAAGGAAAGTTAAAACTCATAACAGAATTACAAATCAGCTGTCATCTACAATTTTTGAATGATCACCAATATTTTTATGCCAGAAAAACAAAATGAAAACTTCTAATTTATCCCTTAATCCATTAAAGCTTATTATTAATGATTTGAGTTAGAAAAACTTTATCAGAATTCATGATTTGTAATTTAATTATTCAGTATATCATAGTATATATAAAAGAAGCAATTCATATTATCAAATTTCAAAATATTTTCTCTGTGAAAATAGTAAAACACTCAGATTAAGTTGTAATCTATCTTCAAATTTTATTTTAATACAGATTATCTGTCAACACATGCATGCAAAAATAAGTTTCTAAAAAAAAAATAATTGTCAATTATATGTACCTATAACTTCTTTTATGCCAGTGCAAGCAATTCTGCAGAGCTCATTATTTGTTTCATATTTTTTTGCATAAAATTCGAAAAAAAGAAACTGAATTAAAAAGTTAATATTGAAATAAAAATATTGCTAAATATAAATGTATTTTATGTATATAAATATTTTATACAGCAACATAAATAGTGCATACTTTGATATATCTGCAACCTAAGTCCAAATTAGCATCAAGAAAAATTTTACATTTTTTTATGCTTCAAATATGCTTAAGATTTTTTTAAGAATAGTCAATAAACAATGTAGCTAACATATATTAGTAGTAAATATTTATAAAGATATTCTTAACTTTAATGTAGAACAAAAAAAATATGGTAAAGCCTTTATCATAATGTTTTCTCTTTCCCTATATTTTTTGAAAGCAGAAAGCTTTGTCCAATCATAGGATACTTAAAGATAAGCATTATCAACATCTAACTTTGCAAATGATTATGTCCATTTTGTCTGCTATAATAATTTAATTAAATATTATTCAATCTTTAAGAAAAACAACATATACCATGGAGACATACTCTTGTATTGTTAAATAAATTCATCAGAAATATTTTTATTTTAAAAAAAATCATAATGACTAGAACTAGAACATTCAGAAATTTGAGTTGTAATTCTGAGATGCTAGATTAGACAAAGAAACAAAAGTTAGAGTCACTAACTGAATGTTTTACTGACTTGGTTATAACTTTGATTATTGAACTTGTTTTGGGAACAAAATCTTAACATATCTGCACATATTTAATAATTAATAGTATCAAAATTTTAAACTATTTAACAAATAATTTATCCTTACTCTTCCAAAAATGACAACAAATAAAAAATATAAACTATTTTAGAAATTTCAGAAGAAAAATTGGCCACATGCATATTTTTAATGGGATGGTTTGGTTTCTTTTATTTATATTGATTGTTCCATTTTTTAAAATAAAAATGGCATTTTTATCTTATTTTTGAAAGAAAAAATCTATTTGTAAAAAGTTATTCAAATATAATTCATCATTTTTGATTAAAACTGATCAGAGCATTCATGGGGTATTAGATTGACTCAAATCACATCTCAAGTTAGAGGACGTAAAGTAGGGTTACCAATAAAGACATATGATTCATTCTGGCATTAAATCAAACTCCTTAGTTTTTATTGTATAATATTTTTAACTCTCAAAATTTAAAATGTTGAATAAATGAAATAGCACATTTAATGATAAACTCCAAAAAGAATTCAAATTCATTAAATTTAATGCATCATATAGTGAGAAAATAAAAATGATCAACCAATACTATAATATTCATCTCTCCAATGATCAGTATCTATGTAGCCAAAAGCATAAATAAGCAAAAATAATGATTTTGATTCAAAATATCAACTTATTCATATTGAAATGTGATAGACAAAAAGATAAAATTACTGCAAGTAATGCTTTTATTGCTAATCATGCATCTAATCAGGATTTTCAATCTAATATTTATTTATAAATATTAATTGAAAAGATTTATGAACACAAATTTTCTTTTGTGCATGCATAAAATCAGAAATGATTATAATTAACGTAGACATTGGATGAAATATTAATAGCTATAATCAAGTCAAAAGAATTTCAATATCTCTAAATGCATCAAATAACAGGCATCTGAATTAGAAAGTATTACATTGTAAAAATATATATAAATGAAATTTTTTTTATAAAAAAAATATTACAGTGTGTACCAATAGTTTAAGCATAAACTTTGAAGATTATAAAAAAATTGGTTAAACTAATGTATGGTAAAATATTTAAAATTGTTTGTATAAATTATTGGTAATGGCTGTGAAGTATATATTATTCATAATTATCTTTAATGTGCTGTTGATTAACTGTCATCTGATACTTAAAGCTTTACATTTAACATAAATAATTTTTTAAAAATATACAATCAGAGTAGGAAAATTCAATTTTTTTTTGCAAATTCATAGAACAATATGTAAAATTATGAGAGCTTAAGGCTGTAAGATGGTAGACCTTAAGTCCATAAATTTTGAAGATTCTTTTTTGAAATTTAAGTTGTTGTTCACAAAGCACCATGTGTCCATGTTTCAAAGGTGTATTACCTATGTTGAAAAAATAATAATATTTCAGCTCAGATGTAAGTACGCTTATTAAAAATTTTGATGATATATTGCTTATAAGAACAAATGAATTTTTTATAACTAAAAATCTACAAAATAAAATCAAAATATTGATAAATAAAAGTGAAATTTGCAAGACCAATATTTTTGAAGAATTTCTATGAAACCAGCTTAGAATATGTAACCATATAGAAAAAGAACTTAAAAAATATTGAAATATTTAATAGATCTTATTAAAAACGTATATAAATGGACAAAATTCAAAATTGTTTCAATGAGCAAATAACCTCATAATCAGCTAAATCTGAAGCTAGTTTATTTGATCAGTGACCATTTATAAAATGTGAAATACTGAAAATATTCCTGAATCAGAACTGATAGATCCAAATATATACTGACATAAATGAAAAATATTTAGGTTTTTAGGATATTAATAATACAGTAGAATTCATTTTTTGTCTTCCTGGGAATACTGCTTCTAGAAAACAATATTTTTTAATGAATATGATTTTCTGAAAAAGAAATCCAGATGAAGTTTAGGAATCATAAAAGCAATATTGATTTCAAGATAAAATGGTTATATGGATAATGACAAGTTTTACAACATTGTAAAAGACCAGAATTTGTTCCAGCAAATAAGATTATCTAAAAAGTATTATTAGAATAAGCATAATGATAAAGATACACTTCCTCTTTGTTTACATCAACTTAATTTCTTTGTTTTCTTTTTGAATTCTTAGTAAAATATTGTTAAACTTTCAAATCACATTTAAAATAAAATTTTAAAAAATCTTCTTTTCATATTTTATTTTTGCCTATGAAATTATGAGTCCATCTAGTAATAATCAATTTTTACATCTTTCTCATAAATACTATCAAATTAAGTGTTTGTTTTTTTATTAGATTTTTGTGAAATTCCAACATGGCACTACAATAATATATATAAAAAAGAACACTTCTTTATATCAATGACAAATTTAACAATTGTATACACCAGTGGTCTTCAAATATTCTTGATCATGTTTCCCTAAAATAGAAAAAATAAATATTGTGTACCCCAAATTTCTCATTATAATTTAATGTGAACAATGGGACTGCATTTGTTTAAATATCTGATAATTATGGTTTGATAGTTTCTGATACTGCAATATGAAGATTTGGCTCCAAGTTTAATTTATTTTCATATTTGGTTTTAATATACATCATCACAGAAAATTATACCTCACATAGGTAAGTAAAAGCAACTGTAAGAGTGTATCACTTGCTGCCCTTATTAAACCAGGAGACTTAGATATCAGTCCAATCTAGCAATCATGAAGAGATTTTTGTTGAAATTCATTTCATAATTTTGTATTACATCTAACATCAATTAATTTCTCTTGAGAAAATATCAGAAAGTGCTCAATTTTTACATTTTCAGCAAATGTGTATAATATTCTTCACCAGAAAGATCTGTAAATTATCATAAAAATATGTGTCTAAACTTTTTAAATGTGAATATAGAAGACTTTTTACTTGTTCCACATTTACACTATTTTCTGCAATGAAATAAGACAATAATGGAAACATTTCTTTTCAAAATTCTCCCTCCACAAAACAAATTTCTTTCAAAATACAGTTTTCTTATTCATTGTTAAAATGTTACCTTTTCCATAAAGAGACAAATTAAGCATGTTTACTTTTTTACAAATATCAGCTAGATAGCATATTATTAACAGCGGCTTATATCTTTATGCAGTAGAAAAATGTGTAACTCCTCATCTTCCAGTTCTATAACTCTTTTAAACAATTTTTCTTGAGATAAGCAATGATCCTTCATGGGATACATAAAATTTTAATGAATACTGCCCATTACTTGATATAGTACTGTAAATATTCAGCTATTCAAAGGTTTCATGCTTATAAAATTAATTGTGTGGAAAACATCCTGAAATATTTTGTATATATCAAACTCCATTTTTTGGCTCAGTAGATTTTGTATGAATAATACAATGAACAAATTTCACATGTGGTATATTATTTCAGTTTCCTTTCCTTTAAAGCCTTTCTTTGCACCAGTTAAAGCAACTGCTCTATAAATACTTATACATAAACAGATTTTTCATAAAATATTGTTTTTAACAAAAAAAATTTACTATTAAAAAGATGTTTCACCCCATACATATCACAAAAAAGAATCTCTTCATGCTATTTATTATTAAAATAATATCTAATAAATACCAATAATTGAAGCATGTTGCCAAGATATATGCTTTTATCCAGATGTATAGCAAATTTTTTACATTGAGTACTTTGTTTTAACAGTTGCTTCTGTAAATTATCAGAAATGTTTTTTATATGTCTTCCAATGGTATTTTATGACAGGGGAATATATTTTAATGTATCTGCATATTGTTTTCCATGAATCATTTCTACCATTTTTACAGTAGCAGAAAGTGCAAGTGTTTCTCCAATGGTGTGTGGAATTTGTCTTTTGCAATTAATAATAAAACTTCAAAAAATGCTTCCAAATATTTATCATTAATTTTAGTGAATTTTTTTAAATTGCTGTTTTGAGAATTGTTCAAAAAATTGTATTGTATTCAGAATGTTTAGTTTTTAAGTGTTTTACAAATAATGATGGCTTCAAACAATAATTAGATAGTGTTTTTTCTGAATGGTTGTGATGATAGTGTTTTAATTGTATTTATATGTTGGACTATTTCCATTATCTTATATGAGTATTGAATGTCTTTAGAAAAATTTAACTTTATTTAAATATTCCAAATACATTCAACTGTCAGTAATAGCACACAGGTTAGTATATGCACAATATTTCAAGAGGTATTATTCTCCCCTCTTCATCGTGTGTTGCTGGCCTGACCAGTAACATTACTAGCATAGAAATCAAACCTAACCAACTGAACATTAACATAAAATTCAATACTGAAGAATCTAATGGTCCAAGTTCAATTCTCATGCTAGTACTGTCACTGGTCTGGCCAGCAAAGCTGAAAAAGAAAGTAGACAATACCTCTCAAAATGTTGTGCTATTACTAACAGTTGAATGTATTTGGAATGTTTAAATAAAGTTAATATTTTCTAAAAACATATTCATATTAGATAATGACAATAGTCCTCTATATAAATACAACAATTAAATAGCATCTCATGACACAATAAACATATAGGATGTTTATTGTTTGATTACAGTTGATGTAAATCTCATTTCAAACAGGCTTCTTGATGATTGTGAATTTACTGAATAAGTTTTTCTTAAATTTCAGTTCAATGTTTTTTTATTATTCAATCTGATTTGCAACAAGTTTGTATAACTAAAAGTATCAATTCCATATTTTTCTTGTTTTTCACATGATGTAAACACATTACCATAATATCATCAACCTGCAGTTTCTTTGCAGGAATTTTATTTTAACCATTTATACATTTTTTATGGTTAATTTCATAAAATTTAAATATAATTTGTTACCTATTGATAATATCAAATATCTTTTAAAATATAAGCAATTTTGATAATACTAATTCACTGTTGTTAGTTTATAATGCAAAAATAAGCATAAAAAAACATTGGAACTATCCAGTATGAGCATATGAAATGATATATATTTACAGAGTTGCATGTAAATGTACCACATATGCATAAAGCTCTGCCATTGAGTAATTTTAAACAAGGGATCACAGGACCACATCCAGATTGCAAATTTACAACCAAGGTATAAAGGTGAGGAGAATTGAAAAACTTTCATCTGAATAGCTTTTAGGGGTTTGAATGAACATTTGGAGCAATTATTATGATTTCAAATAATATTTCTGTTTAAAACAATGTTATAATCAGAGATAGAATCTAGAATCTAAGCTGATCTAACCTTAAGTTGATATAAAATCAAGACACATCTGTCTTTGGTGTAGCTCTGTATCAATTCATGTAGCCATATTGGAGACCACTAACATAAACAAATCATAGAAAATATCAGTCTTCATATAGATTTATACTTTTTATTTTTAAAAACTGTTTTATGTATATGTAAGTATTTATATAATTAGATTTTTTTGACCAAGCAATAACAAGTGATTGTCATCAGTAACAATTTACCATTGCTTGATACTTCTTAATTAATTTTAATATATCAATTTTAGAATTTATACATAAAGTTTAATAAGCACTTCAATGATTGTTTATTTAATAAAAAAAACTAAAAACAGATTCCAATAAAGTCATTCAGACTATCTCCACTGATCTTCCCAATATTTAAATGTAATGTTCAAATATTTGTAAGAATCGTCTTTTATAAGACCATTTATAAATAATATTGGCCTACTCCACTCTATTTTTAATTTCACAATTGTGAAAGATCCCTCTAACTACGAGAATGTAATCCAATTTCTAGTATCTTTATGGATATATAGTATTAAATGTTATATATTTACATCTTGTAATGCTATTTATTGGCTTAGGTGAATTTTATTTATCATAAATTATAAGGTCTTATAATAATTTTAAATGTATCTCCATTTTTAGATTTGTATTATAAATATAAATAGTAAATTTAGAAATTAATCCTTTAAAATAAATTTAGCTTACTAAGAAAAGATATTTACTAAATTGATTTGAACACTTAATACATTCAATCTAGTAACAAGACTTTCAAAAGAAACGTTTTTTCAATTGAATTTGAGAATGAGCGAGTCCTAATTCAAATCTTGCATCATGATTAAAGAAAATCAATGAGGGAAGAGAAGATTTTTAAGACAAATTAAGAGCAAAGTTGTTTAAATTTAATTTAATAAAATAAAAACTAAGAATTTAGAATTTATATATAACGATGTTAAAAATATAAAACTGCAAAATATTTTATATAATTTAGATATTAATACAAGATAGTAATAACACGCACACACATGCATACTCATATATATGTGTGTGTAAAATGTAAAACAACAGCTCATTGTAAATCAAAGATCTTTCCAGAATTGCTTTATTACAAAAACATTAAAGGAGAAGACAATACTCATCAGCATAGTTAAACATAAAGCGATAATAGTTTTCAGTTATTTTTCTTTTATCTACTAAATAAAAAAACTAGATACCTATTTTCTAACTAAAAACTGGGTATCTAGTTTTATTGGCTATCGGACGCTAATTGAAAGAATATTCTAAAAGCTAAAAAATATTTAACCAGTTTAAATTTCAGATCATCATTATGATAGATGGATAATTGAACCACAAAGCTATTCATTATAAATATTGAAATAATATAAAAGAAGGGCTGAATATGGGATAATATGGAAATAATAATATTTGAAAATTGGAAACCATCATCATCCTCATTAAATATATAAATTAAATATATAAAAGGAATACCATAAATATGAGCAGAGAGTCATCATGGAATAAAACCGTAAGTGCATCCTCAGCATTACATAAAAATAATTACATCAAAACTCATCAACAATCAACAGTCATCCTTGTAACTAGGTTTAACAGAAGTACACTATAAAAAAGACAACTTATTTAGTAACTGTCATATTTAGTAATAGAATGTAACTCAATTATTTGGATACACATCTTTAAGGTAACTGTTTACTCATAATAAAAAATAATGCTGAAATATTGAAACATGCTGATCATCATCAATGCTCTGACCACAAAATACTATTAATGAACTGATCAACTATAAACTTAATTTCTGATGGAAAACAAAATCCAATAAATGAAATTAAAAGGTGATATTTTTGCACCCTTCAGTGTTACCACCTGCATACATATTCAAACACCAACATAAAGCTCTACATCCATAAAATTAACAATTTTGCTCAAAACTAGTTCAGGAAGCAAGAACTTTAGGAACTGTGATCGTGAACAACAGATATATAAATTTTAACAGTTTACTCTAAATAATTGTAAATACTTTATAGGTTTACTCAACTATAATCAAATAGCTTTACTGAAATAATTTAAAAATCTCTAAAACACTAAGCTGTAATAATACCAAGTCACACACACTTCTAATTCATAGAATAGATAGCTGGAGGAATAAAGATTTTAATACTAGAATATTTTTTATAAACAATTATTTAATAAATAACTGATTAATAATTTTAAAAATGACATGATAATATGATAATTTAAATTTATGCATTCTTATCAAAAGTACAATTTTCCTTTAAAAAAATAATCAGCTGACTCATTTCTTAAATTAATTAACTTTTGTTTTTATTATGTCCTTATAAATAACAAAAGTTAAAAACAGTTTCTTTTATAATCAGAGATAAGAACATTTTGACTCATTTATCCTTGTATAAGTTGAGAGAAGGAGTAAATGAATAAAAACATGTTTCATAAAATAAATACTACTAAAATTATTTTTATTAATTATTACTTAATTAAAAACCTCTCTATAAATTTAAATGTAATAAGTTCATTAAAGACAATAACTTGTACCATGGTTTAATTTCTTTTTTGAATCCTACTTTGTCACTTGTAAATTCCCAGTTTCCATGTAACTTTTCTTCTTGAAGGCTTCTAAATTCCAGGCTACTTTTGTACCCAGTTAATTCCATTTTAGACTAACACACAGAAATAATTTTTCTATTTTTTTCTAATAATTGTTCCAAGTTTTGTTAATACATAGAGTCACTTATGCTCTTGTAAGACAAGATTGTAGATTACTTCAGGGGTATCTTCTTTTTTTACATTTTTATTTTATGTAAAGCAAGTTTACATGGAGAATGATGATATTTAGCATTTATCTAAACTTAACACAAGGTTGTATTAATCATAGAAAAGATTTTTATAACTAAACCTACAGTGTGCTTTTCACAATTCAATTCTCCTATTGTCTTCTTCAACAGCTTGATTAGAACTTTTTCTCCTATTGTTTTCTCCAGGAGTTGGCTTAGAACTGATTGTCCTCTTCAGCAGCTAAGTCAGAATGCTTGTTTCTTATAAGACACTATCGTCATTTGATTTACCATTTTTGGAATGAAGATGCTTCAACCACTCACAATGCTGTCTCATACATGACAAAATTTAATAATAAATAATGAGATCAATTTTGACAAAAACAATTGTTCAGCTATTTTCATCTTTCAACATTGAGATTGGCAAACAAGTAAAAAATTTAAATTAGAATCATAGTTTTTGACATTTCTATTTAATTATTATTATTAATTTTTTTTTGTCAAAACAAAACAAGATGTTCAGATTAATTATACTGACACCTTTTGGAGAAAATAAAAAGGAAGAAAAAAATAACTCTGCTCAATTAAAGTAAAATTTTAACAAAATGATAAATCATATTTTCCTTCTTTTCTTTTAAAAATATTACTAAATATAAAAATGTATATTCATTATCTCTTTTAAATGTTAAAATTAAAAATTATTATTTTAAAATGTAACTTGATTTTTTTTTTTTATGATGGCAATTTGTTTTTCATATCCAGAGTTTCACTGAGGTTTTATTTCAAAAATTATTCAAAAAGTAAGCATCCTTATAATTTTAAACATTTTTTCACTATCATAACCTGCAAACATGTTAAATTCTTCATGGAAAAATAATTGTTGTATACATAGATAAATTTTATTTCATTTTAAATATGTTCATCAGAATAGATGCTTTATCAAGTTATACCACACACACATACACATATATATTTTTCTTATACTGAATGTTTCTTATATATATATATATATATATATATGTTAAAACGAAGATTTGTACGGGTTAAATATATAAAATACATATTTTGCGGGTTCATCCGTGTTAAAAACTTTTAATATCAATTTACTGACGTTTCGACTTGGTCACACAAGCCATCCACAGAGTTATAAAAAGGTAGAAAGACGGTTGTAGAGGCGCTACAATCACTGGTTTGAATAAAACATTAAAAATCCCACCAATAGCAAAAATGTTAAATTTAAGAATGTTTTTTAAAGAAATCTTTCCAAATAGGAGGAAGTTTGCACGTATCATCTCGCTTATTGATACAATCTGGCCTTTTAAGTATCTCAATGGCTTCTCTGATTTTGCATTGGTAGAGATTATCACATCTGGATATGATCCTGGTACTAGAAAAATCTATTTTATGACCTGAATCTATAGTATGGAGTGAGAGTGCTGCTGATGATGATGAGTGTTGTTTAACTGCATTAGCATGCTCATCTCTCCTAACACTGATGCGACGATTACTCATACCTATGTAAGAAGCTTTACAATTTTTACATGAGATTTGATAGACACCATGAGATTCAAGAGGGATTGAATCCTTAGGCTTGGTTATTATATTGCTGATCTTTTGATGAGCAGAAAATGCTGTATCTATATTATAGTGTTTTAATATACGTCCGATACTGTCTGTAGTTCCTTTTACATATGGAACACAAATCCTAATAACTGACTTATCATCTTTTTGTTTCCTATTTTGTCTATTTTGGGCTTGAAATAAGGCTTTTTTTATAAATTTGTAATTATAACTATTTGCTAATAAAACACTATTAATATGATTTATTTCTTCTTTCAGTAAATTGATATTAAAGTTTTAACACGGTAACCCCAAAATATGTATTTTATATATTTAACCCGTGCAAATCTTCGTTTTAACATTACTAACCTCTACGGGGAGGAAATTTTCAAACAGCTCGTATATTTGAAAGAACGTGGAGTAAGAAATGTAAGTTACTTTGTAATTTATCTTTTTTGTTAGCGTGCAAAAATCACAACGTTATACCCACTTGCTGTAAAATTGTGTTTCACAAGAACAATTATAATGTTAGTAAAATTCTAAGGAAAACCAGCAATATTATTTTAAACTCTTTTATTAAAGAAACTCGGAAAAATTTAGACAAAATTGATAAAGTATTGCTACATTTACGTTTATTCCTTAGTAATAAAATACATCCTTTACTGTGGACTAGTTTTGATCGTATTGCAAGTTTTCGATCATTTAAAGATTCGGAATTGGTAACAGCAAAGCAAAAGAAAAAATTGCAAATGCTAATTAGAACACAATCCCCAAACATTATGTATCCAAATCAAAAAACCGTTTACAATTTATCTAAGAGAAGCCCTCTCTACAGATGAAATTTCGGTTTTAGAAAAAGGTTTCAATTTTGCTTTAACACCTTCCCGGATACCTTTTGAGAAAATTGTCTGTAATGTTGAATCAGCTCTTGATAAAATTGATTCTACATCGGCTGATTTAGCTAGAGCTGAGATTTGTAATATTTTAAAAAAAGCTAAGCTTCCTAAAAATAATTTTTCAAAGAAAGAAAGACAAGCATTAAATAATATAAAATCGGACAAATCAATTGTTGTACTTCCAGCTGATAAAGGTAATGCCACAGTTGTAATGGATCGTGACATTTACCATAATAAAATTTTAGATCTGCTTAGTGATAAAACTTATAAACTATCAAAAAGAGATCATACTACATATTTGGAAAAAACAACAAAAGCTATTATTAATAAATCACCTATTGAAACAGAGATAAAAAATAAAATAATCCCTCGTGAAAAATCTTGTGTCTGTCCAAAATTTTATGGACTTCCAAAAATTCACAAACCAGATACCCCTCTTCGTCCAATAGTAAGTGCAATAGGTTCTCCAACTCATATTTTAGCTAGATACTTATCGGATTTCATTAAACCTACAATCCCATCTATTAAATCATATATTAAAAACTCTCTTCATTTTATTTCTGTTTTAAAAAGTTTAAAAATTAATGCTAGTGACATTCTGGTCAGTTTTGATGTCGTGTCTTTGTTTACAAACATTCCAATTGATGAAGCTTTAAATATAATCTCACAACGTTGCAATTTACCAGACCATATTATTGCTTTGATTAAACATTGTCTCTTAAATACATATTTTGTATACAATGGACAGCATTACAGACAAGTTTTTGGTACTCCTATGGGCTCACCTATCTCAGGAGTAATAGCTGATTTATTCATGGAATATATAGAAACTCGTGCTTTAGAATCATCATCTTTAAAACCTCTCATTTGGCTCAGATACATAGATGACACTTTTGTCATATGGCAACATGGAAAAAATACATTAGATGATTTTTTCTTACATTTAAATAATATGCATCCTCATATTAAATTTACAATGGAGACAGAGTCTGATGGAAAACTCCCTTTTCTTGATGTTCTAGTCACCAGAACACCAAATAGTTTATCTTTTTCTATTTACAGAAAGGATACACACACAGACAGATATTTACATTTCCATTCTCATCATCACCCAACTCAGATAGTTTCTGTAGCCAAAACTCTTTTAAATAGAGCAATTAACCTTTCAGATGACACACATCTGAAAGAAGAAATAAATCATATTAATAGTGTTTTATTAGCAAATAGTTATAATTACAAATTTATAAAAAAAGCCTTATTTCAAGCCCAAAATAGACAAAATAGGAAACAAAAAGATGATAAGTCAGCTATTAGGATTTGTGTTCCATATGTAAAAGGAACTACAGACAGTATCGGACGTATATTAAAACGCTATAATATAGATACAGCATTTTCTGCTCATCAAAAGATCAGCAATATAATAACCAAGCCTAAGGATTCAATCCCTCTTGAATCTCATGGTGTCTATCAAATCTCATGTAAAAATTGTAAAGCTTCTTACATAGGTATGAGTAATCGTCGCATCAGTGTTAGGAGAGATGAGCATGCTAATGCAGTTAAACAACACTCATCATCATCAGCACTCTCACTCCATACTATAGATTCAGGTCATAAAATAGATTTTTCTAGTACCAGGATCATATCCAGATGTGATAATCTCTACCAATGCAAAATCAGAGAAGCCATTGAGATACTTAAAAGGCCAGATTGTATCAATAAGCGAGATGATACGTGCAAACTTCCTCCTATTTGGAAAGATTTCTTTAAAAAACATTCTTAAATTTAACATTTTTGCTATTGGTGGGATTTTTAATGTTTTATTCAAACCAGTGATTGTAGCGCCTCTACAACCGTCTTTCTACCTTTTTATAACTCTGTGGATGGCTTGTGTGACCAAGTCGAAACGTCAGTATATTGATATTAAAAGTTTTTAACACGGATGAACCCGCAAAATATGTATTTTATATATATATATAAGTAGAGGGATTGAATGTTTCATCATTGGTTTTTTAATGAAATAGAAGATTAAATAATTGGAAGGATGAGATGATTGAACACTGCCAGTAAAGTTTAAAGAATTGATATCTTAATATAAACTGAGCACTGATTGTATATATGTGTGTGTGTGTGATTATAATCTTCCCAACTGATGAGTGCAGGTTCTGCATGAAATATGTATAGTAGAGATCTTTTATTTTTTTCATTGCATATTTGATCAGGCATATCAGTTGCTTGAGATGGAGTGGAAGATAAATATAAAATAAAAATCCTATGTTCAAATCCCTCTACTTACATATATAAATAATAAGTGAAATAATGCTTAAAGCTAAAAGGGATAATATGTAATCATTAGAAACCAGTTACCACCTAAACATGTCAATATAGATAGTATTCAATATTTCTCACTGTTGTCAAGGCAACCTCCCTCCTTTTTAATAATAAGAGTGTATATATATATATTGTACCGGTATAAATCCACCACGCTTACTCATACACAGTACCCGAGTTCAAACCCAGTCCACGTTTAAGAATAAATTCCAAAACGCCAACTAAATTCAAACCCAAACCCCGGTATGACCAACCGATGATGACTTTATAACAGCACGGGGTTATCCCTTTACTAGCTCAACTCAGAACACAGACTAAATTACTTACAGTTAATTATATATAAATCTATTATACTCTGGATATTGGTACGGTCATTAATGTAATGTATATATTTAAGTTGCCAATACAGACAGTAGGTGACTAAATAGACTTCGAGAGTAATGAGGTGGGAGACACAAAATTAGATTAAATAAATTGTTTAATAATAAATAGAAAGCATTAACAAATATTATTCAAAAGTACGGTAAGACTTCCATAAATATTCTATTATAATTGGCTACTAGTCTTTAGTAATCATTTTACCTGGTAAACAAACTCATGCCAATATCGGTGTAGTTAAATGATTGACGGGTGGCTAAGGGAATCAGAGTATTTGGGGCATTGAAAATATTTATCTACTATTTTTATTAAGTTATTTTATTCGAATAGATTCGAGCCGTTGCGTATACGAATAGTTGGAGGGTGGCTTCGTATAAATATGATATCTAAGATTGATGTACTAGTGGTTGCCTAGATTAAGGAGCCCTACAGTAATCACTTGCGGTGCATTAACGGAATACCGGGCGGCTTGTACTTTGACAAGGCTTAATGCCCCCAAGTAGATCCGGGACACTACAACCAGCCGGGATCATTTCGAAACCCGGTGATCCAAGAGATTACCTGGAAAAGAATTGCTTTCTTTCCCATATGGTAGTACGGCGAGACGCCAACTTCGGCGAAGGAAAGGCATTGCCACAGTCATCGAGGACGAGTGCTTGAAGTGGATTTGAAACGGAATTACACAAAACCTAGATAATCTATTCGTCTATTTCTACGCAACAGGCTGATATAACTATTCCAATAAAACATGGCGGAATCAAACTGACCGCGAAAGCAACGATTAATTAAGTTTACTCTGAAACCCCTAACCCCCCAGGTTGTTCAGGCGGTAGCGACAGTATCAAATTTTACAGTGAGAATTATTTCTCATTTCATGTATGACATTAATATAATAAACTTAAAACCATTTACATATTTACGATTGAACTTTAGATTACAATAATATGACAAAATACGAATTCATTATAATAAAGTGTTTTAATATCTGCCAACTCAACATATGAAATAATCTTGAATTCAAAACAACGAACTTACTTTTAAAATAACTATAATCAATATTATAAACTAGCTTTAAACAGAGTTGGGAAATATTTCTATTGGCATCGTTTGTTTATAGAATAAGTTACAAAAAACATATAAATGTATTCATTTGAATTATTATTATTAGGTACAATATTTATAAATTATCTTCTAAAGACTAGAGCGGAGGAAAAAGAGAAAAGAAAATTTACTGACAGGTTTTAAAAAGTAGCATTATAAAAGAAACAAAACTTACATGTGATTAATTTGATTGACAGATTAACTATAAAATTAAGCTCGGGAGAAAGTTAAAAGTTCATGTAACACAGTTACCCTTCTTTCTTCATCCGGCTTGGCTTCTCACGATGGTATTTCTGATGAACGTAGGCGCGCATTTGAAATTTACTTGAAAGGCATAGTCAATTTGGAGATTGGAAGCTGGAAATTTTGAAGCACGTAAAGCATGATCAGACAGCGGCACGAAGATTCAAATTGGCAGGACAGAGATCAGCTCCTGGCACTTAGCCCATCGACATTACGGTTTACTGGTGGACTTCTTAACAAGAGTTGTAGCGATTTCTCTAGCAACTGCTGTGCTGTCTTGAGACTATCTACTCTCAACCACGTCAAAAGTTAGAATGTTAGTTTTTTCTAAGATGGCCACGGTTGACCTTTCTGCCTGGTTTTTGTTTTAGGCTCCGCCTACTTTTCTCTAGCCTTCAGCAATCCAGCTTGACCATACAATATCAATTATCCATTTCCATTGTTCCATTTTCAGCTATCTTTAACTTTAATACACAATTTTAAATTGACCAAGTAATTACAAAATATAAATTCCTTATCTAATTTTCAAATACAAATTAATTACTCTATACATTTGTACAAGACAGATTTTAATTAAAAACACTGATCAAAGGAATGTGACTTTTGATCAGTATTTTTAAACGACTTTGTATAATTCTAAAAAGTTAAAATTTAAACAAATACACCCGCAATGAAACTTTTAAATTAAGCTGCTATAAATTCACAAACCACGCACACACGAATATTATTTCATGATTTGTGATATTTATACACGGAATCTTTACATATCTTTTTACAAAACATAAAATATATCCCAATTTTTATGTGACTTGAAATAGAAAAATCTCATTGCGGGCAAATAGTAGTTCGAATTACCGTACTTCAAAAAACACATGAAACTAAGATCGGTTCTTCGATCTGTCTGTTTCAATATATATATATTTAATGATCAATGGTGAGTAGTGATGTAAACACACCTTAAGGTATGATTGTATCAATGCACATATCATGGAATAAACACAACAATATTCCATTAAAGTACTTATTTTAACATTCAGGGTTGAGTTAACAATATCGATGGTTCATAATTTATCCACTTAGACTTGCATTTCACTTTCATCTTTTATCTATCCCAATCTTAGTGTCTTTCTAAAAATCAGAATCCTGCTCATAATCATTAACCCAATCTGTGGATTACATAATAGCAACAGGAAGTTTTGAAGAATATACCCTGTCTCTGTAACAAAGATAATTCATCAAGATTTTAACAACCCCCCCCTAATTTTATATTATCTCTCCATAAAATGCAGTGGTTAACCTTTATCAATACATCCATTCTCAATTAACTATATCTGACCAAATCAAGTATTACATAAATTAATTTTCAATAAAAATACCTTGGGTTAGCATTCTGACCTGTAAATCTTTCATATAATAAATTAAACTCATTCGATGTTTAATAAATAACAGATCAAATAATTTACAGTGAATATTGTTTCTTGTTTCAAATATCCAGAAATGTTACCCACTATATTAATTATTATCTTATATAAGACTACAATAAAACATTTTAGCATTTCTTTTTTTTTTTTAATATTTCAATTGTATTTAAGCAAGTTTTTCTTATTGATCTAATGAGCTTCACATTTAAATTATATTCTTCATAAAAACAAATAAATCTTTACTAATCTATCATTTTTAACATTAGCAATAATTAATATATTTCTTGAATGATCTTACTTCTAAATTATATTTTCATTTATATCTCACAAGCATATGTAAAATGACTATATGCAATATAATTGTAGCATTCCAGCTTCACAGAAAAATGTCCAATATTTCAGCATGATCAAAATCTATAAATGTTACTTATATAAATGACATTTATTATAATGTTATCAATCATTGATTGCAATAAATACATAATATTTTTAAGGCACATAAAATATAATTTCACATGTCAATGATCCTTAGAATAATAATCTATTTTTTTAGTTAATTTTAGAGTCACAGTCATCACATATTTTCTTAAAAATAAAGTTTATTCTACTAATACATATTCAGTGTACATTTAGATAAACATATTATATAAATACATATAGTTCCACTGATGTCTTTATAAAATTAATCATCAATAGGGGTAGTGATCTTTGGAGTCAATCTTCTTATAAAACTATTTATTACCTAAATGCATTCATTCATAAATACAAAATAATTATTTAAATATAGATAATTACAAACAAAATATTGTAAATAACTGTGATTATATAATGAAGCCATGAATATAAAAACATACATCATCAATACTAACTAACACAAGGGTTTACATCTTAGCACAATTCAATATTAGATCTTATTTATAAGATAATGAACATTTTAATTGAAATTAAAATGATTACTATGTTATATTTTAGTTCAATTCTAGGATAATTTTAGTATATATATATATATATATATATATATGTGTGTGTGTGTGTGTATGTGTGCACATACATTATACTTGAGTAATGTTTAACATACCTATTGCTACATTATTATTGCATTTTATGCTCATTTACCTAAGTCCTAAAACTATGGTTTAACCTGAAATATTCTTATTACACTGTTTATTTGCATTACTATATTTTTTTTTTTTTACATTTTTCTGAATATTAGTTGTTTATATTTTAAAAGAAGAATCTGTATTTTTTTTTTTACCTGATTATATTGTAAAATATTTTTACTAGTAATACTGTATTTTAGAATTTTTTAAAGTTACTTTTTTAATTTTTTTTTACTCTACTTCACTACTATTTCTATCAAAACATTTTATGAATGAAATTGCATTACTGATCATGAATTAGATATGAAATTTCTATTTTAATACACATATTGTAATAATCGAATCACTAGTGTGTGCTTGCATGTATAGATTAAAAAAATTATAGTTAAAAGAAATTTAAAGACAATATTTAAAAAAATCATACAATAAAATTATACAATTTATATTAATTTACATAATATGTTAAACGTTTAGTCAAATAATTCAATCAAACAAAGCTCTCTTAAATAAGACAATTTTGAGTCATTGAAATTAAACATTCAGAACTAATTTTTTATTGTATTTGTTAAAGAATGTAAATCTTTTGAAATTAAAATAGAATGTAACTATATAGGATATATATAAAGAGTGCATTAATCTCAAATTATTGATTGATATGTTTAATCATCATCATCTGATTATTATCATCAATGAATAAACTTTTCACATGATTTGACTCATCAAACTGTGGCTAGATAGAAAGATGTTTTTGCTATGTCTTTTCTTTTATTCTATTACAATACATATATATAAAAGTGATGCATTCTCTCCAAAATTTAATAAAAATATGTTTTTGTCAACATTTTTATTTAGTTTCAATAATAATTTATTATTTCTAATGTATACAGTGGTATCAAACCAAATGTACTAGGTTTACATTGTTGTTCTAACTATCTTATTTTTATTTGGAGTTCTGTTGAGTCTATGTTGTTGTGCTCTAAGTGCAAGATGGTGTGCACATTAAATCTTTCACATATTTGTTATCTGATTGTTGTCCCCCCCTCCCATTTTTTCTTCGTTGTTGCAATTTCTTTGGGTTTCTTTAGAATTCCCGTGTAAGTACCTAATTAAATCTGACTATATAAAGAATAAAGGAAAGAGAAACTCCAAAATATTTACTTTATACTAGCAGTGAATTATTTTGTATTTATTTTATTCAATTTCTCAGTATATTACAATATGAAACTATAGTTCAATCAATTTGTATTACCTGAGACAGTGATTTGTTCATTATTAAGTACTAAATATATGTAGCAACTGGTTCTTTTATTTTTGTGTGTGTGTGTGGGGGGGGGGGTGATGGTGTTTTCCAATTAAATGGAGAAATGATTTTCACATAAATAATTGCATATCACGTTTCACCTTATTCTCATGAATGTGAATATATAATGCAAACACATAAAACAATAAAAAATCTAAAAAATTAAAAATTAATAATGACAATTTTTTTAAAGATATAATTTGACAATTTAACAAACACTTTCAATTTTGTTTCTCTCTTAATCTGATTTAGATTTATTTCTTTCAGCAGCACATTTTCATACTTTAAAACATTCTTTTCAGATTTATAAAAGCCTGTAGAAACTAACAGACACTTTTCTATTTAAATGAAAACTTCTTTAACCACATCCATCTAATTTCAGAACCATTCAACTGAAGCATTTCTCTTGATACTCTTTTGTTCAATTTCTAGCAATGCAATCAGCTCTTAATACTGTTAATACTATTCTGAGATGAATAGTGTTAGCTCAACGTCTTCAGATAGGACAATGCTGACAAATTCTATTAGAAATACTTTTATTAATAGATAACAATATAATAAATCAAACAATTAACTTAATAATATATATAAAAGACCTACTATTAAAAATAAAAATTCAATCAAAAATTTAAAAATTGAATTTTATTTAATAAAATAAAGTCATATAATTATTTCAGGCTTATAATTATTTGTTAACAAATCACTTACCATAGAGGCAATTCAATAAAATACTTAAATCATTTACTAACACTAATTTTCAATTGCATGAATCAATCTCTATATATCTGCATGTCTTCATTTATACTTATATGATAATTATGGTTGATATATCTTTTGCATACATTATACATGATTAGGTTTTGATAATTTAATTAACAAATGGTCCATATCATTAGTGTTTTATTTAAGATTGCTCGCATAAAAAAACAAAAACATTAAAAATATAATGTAATGTTTTGGGAATTTGTCTTACAATTGCCACTCTATCTTAAAGCATGTATATATAAAGACAGTTACGTGTCTTGTGGCATACAACAACATAATAGTGTGTGTACATATATATAAAATTGAAAGAAAAAGTAGAAATAAACACAAACAATTTTTTTATAGATATTTATTATATTACACTGAAATAACAGTTAAGAGTTAAATAATAATTTTTCATCAAAAAAATTTATGATACTGAAAATTATTATGATCAAACATTTATAAAGATCTAATTAATGTTTATTCTGATTTTGAAATCTAAAACTATTTTTATGTTACAATAGATATTACCGGTAATTACTGTATAAAATCCTCTTATCTATTTTTAATCAGATTTAAAAAAAATTTAATTAAAGCTTGTGATAATATACAATCTAATGTTGTTTAAAGAATTAAGAAAGCTTTTATATAAAAATTTGATTTTAATTAAGGCGAATTGAAAAGTCAATAACTTTTTTGAACAAGATAAAGAATTTCCTCAATTACTTCATGAGCCTAGGACATTTATTTCTTTACTCTGGTTATGGCTATGCTTCATAATACTGTTGGAGGCATCTATGATTGTCAATACAATATAGTTATTTTTGATTTCATGAGGATACGATCACCTATCCCTCTTGTCCTTGTATATCTATATTCCATAATACTGTTGAAGTTCATATTAGTTTTGTTGTGTATTTTTATAATTTACCTCTTTAACCAGGAGTTTATCAACATGAAGTCTGATTTATATATGGAGATATTCATTTTACACATAATGCATGGCACAAGAAAGATGGTCACAGTAAGACTGTTGTGAAAGTATATTAATAAAAGATCTTTTTCACAGGTCTTTAGTCATATATTTATGATTACATTCCTCCACAAGGTGTAAAAAGTGATAGAAACCATTCCCTATCTTGAATGAGAGTGATAATAAAAAATTTCATTACAGAAATATTTTTCATTACTGAATAGTCTATAGTCTAATGATTGACTAATAAAACTTATTAACAAACTTTTATCAAATATTTTTTGTCAAAGTTGTGAGGGCAGCACATTTGACACATCAAATAAACTGTAGTCATTCGCTATCTCTCTCTCTCTTTCTATATATATATATATGATCACTAGATGGAGCTTTACCAATAACTCCTAACAAGCTTTGTTTACATAAATGCCAAAAGAGATAGAATTCAAAATCTCTATCGTTGTCACCCACCTCCAGGCCAGCTGGTTTTGAGCTTATTGGCTCATGTCAGTGAAGGCCTGGGAGACTAAAACATATAAATATCAACTCTAAAATCAGCATTTATCAAACATGTTTCTATCAGTTTGACAGCATAAATTTATCAGACATGTAATGTCTTCTAATCCGGCTTAACAAACTAGATAGCTATATGGGTATGAAATCAATTCCGTTTCACCATATAGTAAAAGCCTCTGCAATATATAGCATTGCAAAAACCTTCAACAGTACATTTATGATAATCAAAACAAGTTATAAATTCCGTAACTTGCTTTAAGCTTGCATTTTATAATCATTAGATGGAGTTTTACCAATAACTCATAACAAGCTTGGTTTATATAAGCACCTAATATTTTCTATGACTTCTTTACATAACTGCAGACTAAATCACGCATATTTTTTTATTTATGTGCATATTTTCTTGTTGCTAAAGATCCTGTTCAAGCCTTAAACAGTAAACTACTTTCCTTGCTGTTGTCAGAAATTAATTAACATCTAATATTCTGTTTGCTTATATATATATATATATATATATTTTTTTTTTTTAATATATATATATATATATATATATATATATATATATATATATATATATATATATATATATCCCTCATATATATATATATATACAAACATTACAAGCATAAAGCTAAACTAGTCAATATATAATCAAAACTACCCCAAATCCAAAATTAATAAAGGTAATTTTTATAAGATTAAGGAAGAGTGGATAATAGGTTATATTATTTCTCCTTTAGTATGTTCAGTTTATATTAGTTTTATGGAAGAGGAAATTATTATTAAAAAAAATTGTTTATATGTAAAATTATTTGTCAGATATGTTGATGATTGTTTATTTGTAGTTGAGAATGATAAATTGAAGAAATTTGTAAATGAGTTTAATTGTTTTGATCCTTCTATAAAATTTGTGTTAGAAGGAGGGGGTTAGATTTTGGTAAGTTAAATTAGATCTTTTGGTGATTAGAAATGTAGAAACTAATTGTTTATTGTGCAGCCATTTAGTTAAAAGTAAAGAATTAAGATCTATAATTAAACCTGATAGCTATCAGTCTATATCCCATAAAATAGCTGCTTTAAGGAATTATTGTCATAGGAATATTAAATTAAATAATTCTAGTGGGGTAACTTTGTTTCAGAATGATCAATTTTATAAAGATTACTTGAGTGTTGGATACTCTGATAAATTTGTTAAAAGTATTTTATTTAATAGTAATATTTGGAAGGATGTAAAGGTTAAAGAAAAACATGATTTTATTTCTTTGCCATTTAAATTGTCTTCTTATAAAATTGTGTGTGGAAATAGTAAATTGTTTTGAAATAAGAAAATTGCTTGGAAAAGGGGTGTTACTTTGAATAATTTATTAAATAATACAAAAGAAGTTTTTGATAGAAAGACTATTCCTGGTGTAGTATATTTTATTCCTTGTTTATTTTGTAAGAAGGTTTACATAGGTCAGAGTAGTTTGAGTTTAAATGAAAGATTAAAGGTTCATAAAAGTAGAGTTAAAATAGATATCTTAGTTCTGCTTTGTATGTCCATGAAAAAGATACAGGCCACACTATTGATTTTGATGAAGCTAAGGTTGTCTTCTTTGAGAGAAATGAAATCAAAAGAAAAATTAGAGAATTTTTATTATTGAAAATTTATTATTCTGAAGCAATTAACTTATTTAAGAGTTCTTTTAATATTAAGGGTGGATGGGAAGTGAATGGATTTGTGGGTAGTTTTTAATATTATATATATTGTGTAGTTTTTGTAGTTCTTTACACTTGAGAAGTCTGCTTGTAGCAGTGAAGCCTTAGGTTGTGTTTTAATATTATTTTTATGCTGGTCTTGTTTAATTTTGGATTTGGGGAAGTTTTGATTTTATATATATATATATATATATAAACTCTTTTTATTCTCCATACTAGTTCTCTATTTCTTCAACTCCCTATTTTTTATTAATGCATTTATTTTTCAATTCCATTTCTTTCCACTATAACACTAAACAATTCTTCTGAAACAATCAACCTGTTTTTTGTATAAGTATACTGATATAAATTCTTTATCCAAATCTTATGCATATCACATTACCTTTCTCACCCATCTTGTTGCCTGCCCTTTATTCATAACCCAGTTAAATGCCATTTTGGCTATTCTTTTATTAACCATAAACTGCAATATATTAAACATTTTCATTTTGCTTTTTGCATCTCTCATATAAAAAACTGACCATCCCATTTCTTCTTGAATTGCCTTCTTTGCCATCCACACATCTGCATCTAATGCATGTCTTCATACTTCTTTTTGTATTTTTTTAAGTAATATAATACCCTTTACTAACACATAACACATTGTTACCATATGTTAACCCTGCTACTGCTACTCCCTTCCATACAATTCTAGCTACATCTTATTTATTATATGAAAACACTGTTAATTTTTTTTATCAGTCCCATTCTTTTCTTTGCTTCATTTATCTTTTTTTTCTCCCATTTATCCAAGCAATTGCTCTGATTACTTAAAGATAGAAACTGAAAGGAAAAATGAGCATAGAACACCTATTACATCAGTACCTGTTTTTAAGTGGAAATAAAATTTTGTTGGGTTAAATTGTTAAGTATAAGCAATATGCTTTAAGTTTTATTAATGTTTTATATATATATAATTTATTATTAAAAATTAAAAACTATATTATTATTCTCATCTAAACTTAATTAGAATTAATAAATTTTGAAGCATAACTGATATTAAGGTTGCATAGATATAACTTCGAAAAAAGAAATGATAAATTTTTAAAAATAAAGACACCTATAAATGAATTTAATTTATTTTTTTTAGATTCCATCACTTTAACAATTTATTATACATATATATTAATTCTCTAGGCAATTTAAAATCCAGCAGCTATATGTATTGACAAAAGTCAACTATCCATGCTCTTATGACAACTTGCATTGTAGCAATTTTTAAATCTATATATTTACTTGCTAAAGGAAGAATGTAGAAGAGAAACAATTAAAAAAAAATTCTTTTTTTTTTTTTTTAAAAAAAAAAAGATTCTATGAATGTCGAAATCACGTGCTAGGAATAATTGGTTATTGATAATGGATTCATTTAAATTTTTTTTTAAAAAGGAAATCAAAATGTAACTATAAAATTTATTGAAAAAATGGAACAACAAATAGTGAATTTAAGCAATAATAAGAAATTTTTTAAAAGAAAAAATTCTTTCAGAAATGCTATTTAAATAAAACAAAATTCAAATAAACTGTGTTTTGATGACAGTAAAACATTCAATAAGAATGAAATTTAATCAATAAAAAAAAAAACCTTTTTTAATTAGTTTTTTTTTAAATATAGCATTGAAACAAAACTATGGAGTTCCAAGTGAAACACTGAAATTTCATCAGATATACAAAGTAACAAAAAATGTTAAATATATTTGTTATTTACAGAAAATATTTAAAAATATATATAGAAGGTAATTAAAGTGCATAAAAGAAAGAAAGTTAGTCAGATGACTAGGGTCTACATTAAAAGTTACCATGTAGATTTCTATATGTATGCTCCGAGGAACAGAAAAAATGATTATTAAATAGTTTGCCCTAACCAAATAATATTTATAAAACTGAGAATTACAATTTTGGGGATTTCATTAGCAGATGGTACATTACACTTACATTTCTATTGTATCACGAATATGAAGAATTTAAACTGATACCTATAAATGGATCCCACTCCAATGTAAATTATTTTTGAAACATTATTTCATTTATCTATTGATGGATCTTTTAATAATATAAAACGTTGCTAATTTATGCACTTTTTTCACAATAATTTTGAGGAGAAAAAATAAAAGGGATAGGTTTAACCTTTGATCATCATTAACATCAGGTACATTACTACAATTTATACCTCAAAGGTAAGTCAGATGAAAAACTAAAGAATCCCTCCCCCTTTAGTAATAATGCTTTTTTAGAATTAATTCTTTTTAGACACTTATTGATCACAGAACTTTACATCTATATCTTACATTTTGCTAATAAACTTTAATATTTGAAACTACAAAATAAAATAACAATGTGAGATGATATATTTACTTCTATCAGGTAGCAGCTGAGTTTTTAATTTTTGTACTTTCATACCAACAATATAATTTTTTTATATAATCATATGGATAGCAAATCATCATTATCATGATTTCTGTAAAATAGTATTAAAATATGAATTATAAAATCCAAAGTCATTAAAAGAAGTATATTTTTTTAATACTTCCAAACTATTTCTTTTGCAGATTACTCCACTGAAAGTCAGTTTCTTTTATAAAATTACTCTTAAATAATAATAATGTTAATAGTAGAATTATCAATATTAGCATATCAGTAATTTAACTTTAGAACAAAAATACTGAATTTTCATCTATGAGTTCAAACCTAGATTTTTTTAGATAAACAGAAGATTTTAAAATAAATAAAATGACTGCTGTAAAAAGATCAAGCAGGCTGAGAAAGAAATCAATTGAAAAATCTATAAATAATAAACTTGAAGTTCAGTTAATCACTACAAATAATAAAACAAATTCATTAATAAACTGCCCTCTACCTAATTTTCACAGTTAAATAATTGCTAGTGAGAAGCAGTCTTTTTTGTTTTAGAATACCTCAAATATCAATGTTTTTAATAATTCATTCACTTGATACTCTTACTTAGAAGAGTTCTTGTTTGTGTCATCAGAATATTATTATTATTAATTTACATGTACTGAGAACATCAATATTATAGACACTTTTAATTTTGTCTATATTATTGCAAAGAGTTTCTTAATAAATGAATATTTATTAGTAAAGAAATATGGTGAAAGTATAAATTAAAAATCACTCTTTATATAATAATAACATTTTCTATTTGTTAAGGGTCTTAATCCTATCTGATTATAAGATTCCACTCACCAATGTTTTCCTCCATTCTTGAAAACTTTGAAACTATATTAAAACTACATTGCCACATAAGCTATTGTAAAAACTGTATTTTCAAAATAAATAGATTTCATTTTTGTATAAAGTCTGTTCCAACCTAAAATAATGATTATATGTCACCATGTAATATTTGGATACTTTTCATTTTACATTGCCACTAAAATAAAGACAGCTTGATATTTTGATTACTATACAGTTGCCCTAAGTTTAACATGTAGATAATATAAAATGTTTTTCAATGAAAAATATTCCTGGTCTTATGTAAATCAAGGAGAAAAAGATGGATTGAAAATGCCAAAAAAATAAAGCTGGAAGCAACTACCTAAGATGATATGATAAATGTGGTATAATAATAAAGAAAACCATAAAATAAAAAATTCTCTCATTAATAAGTCATTGCGATAATCAGAGATTCATCTGTCATGATCTTAATGGTTATTCAGCCATTATGAAACAAAATTATTTCAATTTATACTCAGAATTCTGGTTCCTCGATAACACAATCACTGATAATGAAAATCTTTCTTGTTTAATACAGATCAAAAGTAGAAGCCCAAGAAAATCAAAATTTTAAAATAATTTTATAAAATGAAATTAGATACTGGTGAACTAAAACAATTGAAATAAAAACTGTAGGAGAAAAACTTGGTTAAAAATAGATAGCCTTTACATAAATATCAGTTTTGAAACCTTCAGTATAGGAGAGCTGAATTTATAATCTGAATTTCACAAATTTTATAATTTTCTTTTTAAGAACCTTATTTTATCTATTAGTAGCAACAGGAATTAAATTTAATTATAAAACAAATCCAAACATCTACAAACAAAAAATGGAGATTTTGACTAATAAAAATAAAACCTAATCCAATAACTTTATTTCAATTCTCTAAAACATCCATTATGATATCATGCTCTACACAATCACATATTTTTATATATTCATTATAAAAGTAGAAGGATAGTGAAGATATTAGTTTGGTATTGCATTATCATGGATAATTTTAATTAACTGTTTAACCAGTTTATAAATAATGTTAAAGAATATATATTGATATCAATTAAACTCAATTACTCAATATCTAACTCCTAAATAATATTCATGCTTAGAAATTTGTAAGATAATTGTTCATATTTTTTTGTAAGATTACTGAATATCTTATTAAACTATTCTGGTATTTCTATTTTTTACAGATCATAACAAAATTGAAGCTAGCCCTATTTGTTTAGCTCACTATATTATCTGATCTTCTCAGTACACATTGAATTTATCATATATTTTGGTATTGTTTAACAACTGGTCTTCTAATTCTTTCATGGAATTGAAGTTTAGGAATGGTCTATTGAAATACCCCTCCACCCATTTACCACTTCACTTTTAATATATATTTTAGGGAAATTGAAGTCCTCATCTATATGCATATAAATATTAATAGTCTTCTTACAGTGCTTGTTTAATAAATAAAGTTTTACTTCTGAATATTATGTAAACAAAACACTTATTTATAAGTAAGTTTTAGTGGAGAAGATATAAATTAAATATTAATATTGATAGGCTCAACATTTTCAAGGATCCATGCTTCATAATCATAGCTATCATAAAACTTACTTATCATTGAATAAGTGCTTGTTTAAGTAATTTAGAAAAGTTAGTATACAGGTTTGTCTTGAAATGTCATAAAAAATTAAACCAATCTATGTATCTTAAATCAGGCGAGATTGTTATTGGCTTTGTAATCTGTTGCTTAAATATGCATGCTATACAAGTTGCAGGTAATAAGATACAGTTTTTTGTGGGCAAATAAGCTATATTTTATATCTTCATCTGGACATCTTATTAGTATTTTTCAACATTAGTTAAGTTATATTATTCAAAGCAGTAGCTGGCACACATTGGGTCAGCTTAACAAATCATGCTTACTCTTCTTACTGAAAGAATTTTGATGTTGTAGCTGTGTAAATTATTACTGAAAAGTAATATAATAGTGGTCTTCTTAGATTATATATAATGCTTTTCAAGCTAGAACTAAAATCTTTAGTAATGCTGGGATCACACACATTGGCTCTTCACAAACATATCACTATTAGTTTGTCTTCTTCTTTTTTTCTTTTGTAGCTCATGCCCAAGAACATTCTTTTGAAAATTCTTCTTTTTTTTCTTAGCTTTAATCCTAAATTTTCATTTTTTTTCTAATGATTTATTACTAATCTGTTTTTTTTTTTTTCATTTTTTTTTTTACCAACCTAGTCTTGTACTTATCTATAATTACATTTTGTTCAAAATCCATTTTTTAAAAAAATAGATTTTAACTTTGATTACGTTATTAGCAAAATTGAAATTATATATACATATTTATTTGGTATTTGGATATTAACATATATGAAACTTTACAAACTTTTTAAATATTTTTTTATGAATGAACATTATTATTAAATCATCAAACATAACATGATGACAATTCTTTAAGCTTATACAATCTGTATTCACAGATCCAAGACTCCTCAGTGATGAAAGCATTAATCTAGAAACTAGTCTGGGAATATTGGATGAGTAGGCACTAGATAGGGATATTATGCATAAACCTTCCTGCATCCATTGATTACTCTGGTTTGCACTGAGTGACACTACTGTATGGAGAGTTTGTCTCTGTGAGAATGTTATTATTGTCATATAATTACACAAATAGAATCTAAGACATCAATTGGGTGAATCTTTTTTTTCTTACATTACTTTTTCATCAAACATTCTAGAATATTTGGTTTATCTTTCAATTTAAGCTGAATTGATTTAGGAGACTTATAATATATTAAAGCACAAGAGCTAAGCAAGATCATATTATTATACTACATTAATTTTAATTAATTAATATTATTTCAAATAATTCTAAATAACAGTTTAAATTAAATATTCATAATACAGAACAAAACTATGTTATTTTATACAATGCATATATACAGGGTCACATGAATGGAGCTGAATATTTAAAACAACCAATAGTGAGAATGTTCAAATTATATAATTATTATATCACAAATCTCAAAAAATTATAAAAGATTTTTTAAAAATATATAATAAATAAATTATATACAATAAATGTATTATAAAGCATTATTCAAATCGATATTCTAATGGTAAATAAAAACATAAACATGTGTTCACATCAAAAGATGGTAGATAGCATATAAACATTAATAAAAAAATAACTGCTATTTATAACTACATTTTGAAAAATAAAATTTCAACATCTTACATTTAGCATTCCACATGAATATTTTGAACTGGATGTAGATTTAATGTGAAAAACTTTTTTTTTAATTATTTATTTTAAAAAATGCAAGTTTTACTAATAAAATTGCAATTCGGTTTTAAATTTTATTATGCCAATATGGCAAAAATAAAATTACAGTTCATCCAAGGTTGTAAATGTGAATCACATAAATTATAAATGGTGTTTTATTTTCAATAGTATAGTTTGAACAATCATTTTATATTAACCATTTCTATTAACTTTACATTTATTTTCTGTTTAATTAAAATAATGATTGTTAATTCTTGCATTAAGTAAAGGAAAAAAATATTAAACTTAAATTTTTAATAATTTTGGATGAAAATTAAACAATTTTATTTTTGTTACTGTTTTTTTTTTTTTTTTGGTCTCATATTTCTAATAAATGTAGTAGGATGTGTTTTGTGTTATACCTTTTTAAATGTGATTTTATTTTCTATAATTTGTATAATGTAATTATAAAATTTTAAAAGGAGAGTTTACTATTTTTCATATCTCTTTTATATCTTCAATGCAAAACTTTATATTTATTTAAGAACAAATATTTTGTAGGCTAATTTTATAATTTGTAAAGAAATCTACTAGATATGTTTTTATTGCATCATAAATAATGATAACAACTACAATAATAATAATGCAAATTATGGCACTCGAGACTGAAACTGAAGATGTAACTCATGTAGATAGAAGATGCAAAATTTCAATCAAAGTCATACCATGGCCAACAATTATTAAGAAAACATCTGCTGAAATGATGGAGGCTATTACTCCAGATCTGCCTACCAAAATAGAAATCCACACTGAAGATAGGCGCAAACCAAGGCATCCACCAAAACAAGATAGAAGATATAAAAAGGTGAGAATTGAACAAGAGAATCCTCACAGTGAGCAGGAAATATATAATTGGGCTGTACCAGTGGGTGAAGAGAGTGGCCTGGTGTTTCAAGATGCAGTGGAAATCGGGGAAGAAAAATAGGAAGACCTGAATTCCTAAACTCAAAGGAAAAAAAAAATTATTAATAAAACTTAAAATTGCTGTTTTAAATGTCAGAGGACTTAATGCAATCAATAAAAATTTCAAAGTCACAAATTGGATAAATCAAATCTGAGCCCATATAACAGGATTATTAAAAACAAAGATATATGCAGGCTCAGCAATAAATCCAGCTACCTGCCTGAGGGGCCAGGGCTTCTCTGCATGTTCCAGAGATTCATCTTCCCCTTCTACAGGAACTGGAATAGTAATTGCTCAAGATTGCCCTTTTGAAAATTTCAAAATACTTTACATTGATTCAAACCATCTAATAATAACACTGACTCAAAAATAATTACAATGAATATAGTACTTGTATATATGCCAGTAGAAAAGCAAAAGATAGAATCTATAATTTATAATATAAATTCAATTCTTGCCATGAATGCAAGCCCCACTGTTCTGGTTGGGGACTGCAACTCATCTTATGAAGAACTTATACAGAAATTACTCCTATTGGACAATAATGTGATTAATTAACATTCCTAAAGTAGATACACTCATGTAAAATTACCCATATAGATATGTACTTTTTAAAAAATAAATATGGTAGCACTTGAAATTGAACTGACAATAATAAGATTCAATATGTATCTTGCTATGGCATTGTAATACTATGTAACTAAAAGGATCAATAAAGTTTACTATTGTTGAAACTTAATAATAATAATAATAATAATAATAATAATAATAATAATAATAATAATAATAATAATAATAATAATAATAATAATAATAATAATAATAATAATAATAATAATAACAACAACAACAACAACAAGGAAACTGAAACCTAATATCTTTGTACCTTACAGGTAAACTTCTGCCTGTGGAATAGGAATAATAATAATAATAATAATAATAATAATAATAATAATAATAATAATAATAATAATAATAATAATAATAATAATAATAATAATAATAATAATAATAATAATAATAATAATAATAATAATAATTATTATTATTATTATTATTATTATTTCACAGGAAGCAGTTTACTTGTAAGGTACAAAGATATTAGGTTTCAGTTTCCTTGTTATCAGAACATTCAGAATACAAATCTGACAGGGTTCCCAAAGGGCAGAACGTTTTTTCTGTTTTCTGCTAATTTATTATTAAAAATTTTGTTAGAAATTAAATTGTTCAATGATTGTTTTCAAGGACAACATGTCATCAAAGCCATCACATGACCAAATGTTTCCTGTCATTATCACTAGTTCTCAAGCTCAAAATACAAAACTCCAGCAAACACACACCAACATCCTTAGTGACCATACCACCAGGTCCTCAAACCTATACAAATGTCATTAGTAACAAAATACAAATCTCCAACAGCAAAAATGATAACATTTCAATTGCTCCAATCAACAGCTTTGCAGTTCAAAATTTCAAATCTCAAACAATCCTATGTAAATGCCAGTTGTAACAATGTAAAAATCCCCATATCAAAAATAATAATTTTCCATTTGTTTTAATCACCAATTCCTCAATTCAAAGTCTAAATCTCAATCAAACATCTACAAATGTCACTGGTATCCTCACCATAATAGATCAATGCCAAACAAAGCCTCTCAATTACACCAATCTAGCTCAAGATAAATAAACTTTTATTCTGAACATATGGACTCCCCCAACTCCCCCCTCCCTAAATCTCCAAAACCTCACACACATCTGAAATCCACAATATCCACCAGCCCTACATAAGATATTAATTTAATGGTTCTCTTGTTTGTTCCCTATGACATAAGTTATCAATATTATCATTAATATAAATCATATATAATTACTGATATAAATATTTATACACTGAAATATTCCTATGTGATCTTGTTTTTTTTAATTGTACTGCAATTCCATATGTTAATGAATGTACCCTATTAACCTATCACTTGTAGACTTATTTGATCAATGTTGTAAAATTTTCTAATTGATATCACACTTGTTAGATCTGTCAGGCCATTGTAACCCTATCAAAACCACTGTAAATATTCATGCAACCTATTTATTGTGCAATATGGTATATTGTTGAAACAATAATAATGTTGTTGATGATGATAATGCAGGTGATGAATACATCTGATTCAAATAACAAAAACAGCATTGGACCTTTTTGCTGGTTATTCTACAACAATTAAAATGATCAGAAGATGTAATAATATTGATATTTGCTAGAATAATATAAAAACATAGATCGGTAAAATATGTATAAAAATAAAACTCGGTTTCATTAACTTTTCAGCGATTGATGATAAAATAATTAATATAAAAAAATCTAAACATTTTTTGGCATCTTCCCGCGTGTATATATATATATATATGCTTTAAATATATATACACATACACGCGAGTAAACATGAAAACAAGTGAATGTGTTACTTAAACATAAATATGTATATACATATGATACAATTCTGCACGCATAAAAATGTATACTTATGATGATTAAATTAAATACTACTAATAATAGTAATCGCAAATAATTAGATACACCTAAAAATAACAATTTTAAATAAAAACGATAATAGAAAGTTTAAACTTGATAAAACAAGCACAATAATAAAAAAAAGTAGCGAATTATTTATAAGGATACTATTAAATAAACTCAAAAGTAATTTATAATCTAAAAACGAGCAACACAAATAAACTATTATATCATTACTGAGAGCTTAACAATAGTGATAAAATCTTAAACCGAAAAGCATGATTTTTAGAGAGTATCAATGCAAAAAGCATATAATACTCATTTGTTGATATGAACATTAGGTGAAAATAGCTTTAGGCTGCAAGAAGAATGCTTATTTGAATGAGAAAAGATGTCATTGTTTCTATCCTTCAAACTAAAATAAAAATCCACCACCTCTGCCTACACCACGATGGTAGGTCACAATTATTTAATGTCTTAACCAGCTACTTTGGCTACATAGTAGGAAATCACTCAATCGCTAACTTTTATTTTAAACTTAAAATACAAAATGTGTTGTTTTTGTCATATATACACCACTCTCTCAATATCTAAGCTACAATTTTAAAACCCATAAATTTGCATCCCATTAAATCATAGCATTGAGTGAGTCAATTACATTATGCATAACTAAATAAATACAACTTGTTCATCTTTTTTTAATATTTGGTGATGTGTATTATTATTTATGCAAAAGTTTGACAGTTTCTTCACTTTGTTCTCAAGATTATTTATTTTTCTTTCTCATTCATTAAAGTATAATTCGCTGAAAATTTACATAAAAAATATATTAATTATACAATGAAAAGAAATAATTTTTTTTGAAAAAATAAAACAAAAAAATTAAATATACGTTTTTAAAATCTATAAGTCTTAAAACTTTCAAGTTTATATATGTTAGAGAAGAACCGTTGATTTTAAAAAAATTCAAGGAAAGTCTACATCACGCTTTCCAAATTATGCATGATTTCAATTATAAGACAGGTATAATTTATCTGACTTTAATATTTGATGCAATTAAAATTTTAAATAATCATTTAATCTTTTAATATATTTATATTTTAAGAAGTCTTGGCATTAATAATAATAATAATAATAATAATAATAATAATAATAATAATAATAATAATAATAATAATATAGAGTATATGAGCACAGACTTTCACACAACACACCACTCTCCACTTTATCTCATAACACCGATACACTAGAACACACATATGTCGAAAAGATAAATAATCACCAATATACGTATTTCATGCTAAACCAGCAATCATCAGTTGGTCCAGATTACCATCTCAACACATACATGCTATAAGTGTTCAAATAGATATTAAGATAGCCAATCTTCATACTGTAATGGACAGGTTTCAGTCTACTCCATATTCCAACTCTTCAACAGTCCATCCAATTAAAAATCTGATGATGAAATGCTCAAAGGCCACCCTGAGGCCGAGACTCTTGTCACACCCATGTTGATCTAAGGTCAATCTGACTCCTCATGTACAGTACATAATCTATTTAATACATATAATAGGGATGGGCAGACATCTTTACAATGTAATAACTGAAACACAGACTTATTATATACCCATGTCTATATATGTAATATAATAATAATAATAATAATAATAATAATAATAATAATAATAATAATAATAATAATAATAATAATAATACTTTATTACTTATAAGTCATGTGATATTCAAATGATATATTGAGCTTTAATTCAGGAATCTTTAACTTTTGAAATTATCCCTCTACTATGATCCTAACCTACAGAAGACAATTGGGACATTAAATAAATAGTTCTGATATTGAATAATAATAATTTGTTTTATCAAATAAATATTGTTGTTATTCAATAGATAAATCTATAAATTTTCAGAACAAACTATCTTTCATCTTTTAGCCATATAATCATAAATTGTATAATCGGTTATATTTTAAAGTAAATAAATTTATTAATGCTTATTATGTATGTTAATATATATTGTTTGTTTAATATATTTACTATTTAATATCAAATTTACCAAAACTTCAAACTTTATATGATCACCAACTACTGTTTAGACTATGTCTAGTGTAATGATACAGTAGCAGAATCTAAAGATTAAGATCCCTGGATTGTGCCTAATTCTATCATTTTGAATATTCAAATTTCTTATAAACTACGAGCATTAAAGCCATTTAATCATTTTATTTTACTTATTCTAAAAGCTTGATTACATAACATTTACTGTTCATGCATTAATTTCTTTTGCATTTGCTCTTTATCATATTATGTAGAATTTTTTTTAAAAAGTATTATCAAAAAATAATTTCAGATGTTTATTAGCTTTATAGTTTGTGAAATGAATAAATATCCAAGACTGGACATCATTCTTCACATTTGTATATCTAAAATAATTGAATATTAAACACATTCAACTAATGTCAGTTGAACAAAATTTTAAGTGTGGGTATTGCATATGCAAAGTAATAACAATAATTGCTACATTTTCATTTACCATTGTCAAACTTCCTTCACTCACAACATTGACACCATCCATTTCAGATAAATACAATAATGATTATTATTAATCATTTCGAAACTTTAAACCTCAGTTAAAGATTAATATATCTGACTTTTTTTATTTTACACACACATGAAGTTATTAACCTTTCTCTTTTTCATGTGTAATATCTTATAGATATAATAAAAAACCTCCATACTTTCCCATTCTTTTTAAATTCACTTATTAAATAAAGATACAATAAAAGACAAATGACCCCCAAGATGCATTTCATGCTAAACCAAAACTCATCAGTTGGCCCAGGTCACTATCTCTCTCTCATATATATATATACTTATTATATGAAAAGTATTTATCTAGATCAAATTGCTACATTTTCATTTATCATTGTCAAACTTCCTTCTCTCACAACTTTGAAGCCATCCATTTCAGATAAATACAATAATGATTATTATTAATCATTTTCGAAATTAGAGATTATCTCTAGCACAGATATAAATTTTAAACCTCAGTTAAAGATTAAGATATCTGTGTTTTTTTTATTTTACATACAAAGTTGTGAGTGAAGGAAGTTTGACAATGGTACATGAAAATGTAGCAATTTGCTCTAAATAAATACTTTTCATATAATAAAGACATATATGAGAGATAGTGACCTGGGCCAACTGATGAGTGCTGGTTCAGCATAAAATGCATCTTGGGGATCATTTGTCTTTTATTATATTTTTATTTAAGTGAATTTAAAAAGGATGGGGAAGTATGGAGGTGTTTATTATATCTATCTAATAACAATAATTAATTTTTATGACTCAATAACAACTTTAGCAATAAGTAACTATTAAAAAAACAGGCATTATTAAAAATATTATTTGAAAATAAAATCTGTTCTATTATTTTTGTATTGACTTAATTTTTGATAACTTTTTCATTAATTTTTTTAATTTGTGAAATCATGTTTTTTCAATTGAAATCAAAGTCAGGTGATTAAAATAGTATTATAGCACATGTGTATAGGGTCTTATTTTTTTCTGATTAAAATTATATACAAATACTGTGCTAATAAATTAAATAGAGAGTTGCATAATTCTAATATTTCATAATATTAACAAGCAATAAATTGGAAGATTTTGTTAATAGATAGAATAAAATTAATGAATATAAAGTGATTAAAGGAAGACTTCAAACTCCCATTTCAAACTGCTTCAGATTGGCCTATATAAATAAATTTAGGTACAAAGATAAGACAGACATCTTATCATTTTTATCTTGTGCTTTGGGTTGAAAGTATCCTATATACTCAACAAAACATTGATGAGGTATTAAAATAACATTACAGCACTGGTGTATAGGATGTAATTCCTTTCTGATTAAATTTACATCACTATAGTTTTTTTTTGTTTGATTGTATATTCATGAAAATGACAGATGTTATTAAATTTATGAAAAGGTGATATATTTGTCTTAAAAAAGTTATATATATATTTTTTGATTTGGTAGGGCAAGAAATAATCTAATAGTTTATATCTTGAGAGTTGATAAAAAGTCTGACATCAGAAGTGCTACAAAGAAGTTGGTGGGACCTCATGGACTGTGAATTCCAAATTTACCACTCTGATGTTGTGCCAAATGCATAGAAGTTTTTATCCATTTATTGCCACTTTTTTTAGCATTAAAATAAAAATAATTGTTTAAATAATCAAATTTCAAATGATTTAGTTTACTTTATGCAAGATAATTAAAAATTATTCACAATACTTTTAATGCAACAAAGCTCTGTCTACTAACTTCGAATTATTTATTTAATAAATATTTGAATTGATTATTAGTTTTTATTAAAACTAAATTAAACATACTTTAATTAAGTATTATTTACTTTTATTCCATTTTATTTACTTATTAATGCTATATGTTATATTGAAGTCATCTTTAACAAATGTTAGATAATATTTATTATACATACTATATTCTTAAGAATTCTTATAAACTAATTTCTATTCTCTTTTATCTCAATTTTCAAAAATCCCATTTACCTATCCTTAAAAAATGTGCTAATTTTTTGACATTATTTTTCCTTATCCATATTTCATAGTTTTATCAGATCACTTCTCTTCTAAATTTACTAAAAGTCTTATATTCTAATAATAAAGGTTCAACATTTTTTTCCTCACTCAAATGTATCAAAAAATTTACATCTTTTATTCACTTTTTAGTCTATTTCTTTATCTTTAAACTTTTGCTCTAGCCTCAAATAATAATTACTTCCTTAACTATTATATATATATCTATTTTTAATGTTGATCTTATTTTGATACTATATTAGCATTTTTATCATTTTTAATTTTCATAAAATTTAACACTTTTACTTCATAAATTTTCTATACCTTATATTCCAATCCTTAACACATAGAATAGGTATAATATTCTGGTGAAATGTTCATATCAGTCTTTGTACACATACATTAATATATTTTCCATTTATTTATTTTTTATGTATTTTATTACCTTCATTTCCCAAATTGTGTCTAATCCAATTAATTCAAATAAATATTTATTAGGAATAATATCACTATCTATAAATTATAATCACCCAAACATTACTGATTTTTTTTTGGTATTCCCACTATCCCTTCAGTTTTTATAACATCTGCTAACTATTTGATTTTTCCAAATGCAAATCTTTTTATTTCTTTTGAAATCATATTCAAAGCTATCAATAATTCATATGTATGCATACCAAATCACTTCATTTGTTTATATGTATTAAAATGCTGCCTAAGGTATTTTATTGCCAAGTGATATGCAATAAAGAAAATATATTATGAATGATGCAGTCATCATGCATTATTAAAAGAAGAACCCCCCTCCCCAATTACTTCACTTTTACAACTCATTCAGTCAACAGTAATATTGAATCTGATTGATTTTCACCTATTTTTATTCTTTTTGTGTTTGTTTACTTGATATTCTTAACTACAGTAAATGGTTTTATTTTTGGTCATTCATTTCTTATGGACTTGCATTTGTTCTTATACATGCATTTGATTTATGGATTGCTATTGCTTATGACACCTATAGCAGATTGTCTTCTGTTTTTTATTTTTATTTAATGCACACATTTCCTATTTTTATTTGATAGACTTGCTTCTATAAATGATTTATTTTTGAAATTTTCTTTGTAGATTTGCATTTTGGCATATATTTTATTTAATGACATTTTTTTTTATTGAATAATTTATATTCTTTGCTAAATAAATTATTTAAATTGGCAAATATATTATTTTTTTTGACATTATTTTATTATACACTTTCAGCCATAAATTAAAAAATAAATGTAGACATTTTATAGTTTATTTATTTTTGGGTCATTATTAAGCACCATCTTAGCTCTAATCAGTGAGTAGATTGTATATTACGTTAGTAGCACATTTGTTTTTGTATTTGTTTTATGTTTTTTACACTCTAATGCACATTCTATTTATTACTAATTTTAATCCCCAAATAAATATATTATTTCAGTTCTTTTTTTTCCATTGACTTTTTACATTTTTCGAATTTATTAATTATCAATATCTTTAATTTTTCTTTATTAAACCAATAATCATTTTCTCTCTTTTTCTACATATACTTTAATATTTTTTTTTTATCATTAACAAGAATCATATCGTTTGGAAAAATATAACGCTAGTAATTTGTATTGTTTTTTTATATCTAAACTTAGCTAATTAATAACTTATTTAAGCATAGTTAACAATAGAAACAATGTCATTCTTCTTGACACTTATTTCACATGTTTCTATATCTAATTCATAATCTGAAATTAATATATATATTTTTTTTCTTATATAGTTTTTTGAGCAATTCTAATATTTTCCCCTCAATCTCACTCTTTTTAATGTTAGTCTCTAAATATTCTCTAATCACACTATCCTATGCTTTTTTAATATCAAGTTTACATAAAACATGTGCACAAATATATGTAATTTCCTATGTAGTATAAATATTTTTTTTTTCTTTAAAAACTCTTTTTGTTCCTTTTGAATTTTTCTTTATTTTATTAAAAAAAAATTATTATAGCATTGAAAAAGTTTGCTTAGGAGTGGGTTTTTTTTTTTTTTTTTTTGGTAACTTCTTTTGAAAAAATCTCTAAAAACTTTGTGTTTTTTTTTTTGTTTGTTACAAAGTAAACAATTTTTTGGAATTTTATTTTTGCTATTGTGTATTTTTATTAATTATTTTGTTTTAAATAACTTAAATGTTTTATAGGTGTACTTATATGTAATACTCTCGATATATTAAAATGTTTTATATAAAAAATATGAATTTTCTTTATTATATACTACTACTATTCACTCACCAAAAATAGAAATTAATTAAAATCCATTATGCTGTTCTTTTATATAAATAAAAATAAAAATTATATCTTATAGCCACATAAATATTTGTAAATTAATAATAATTACATATAATAATAAATTTTGGAATATACATAAAGGGTGGATTATGGGTTGTATAATTAATGGTTTAATGCCATCAATATTTATAAATGAATTTGAAAATATAATTAAAAAAAATAATTAGTCAAGAAATAATACATTATTCTAGATATGTTGATATTTTTAATTATTGGGGTACTTACAGATTAGACCTGCTGTGAAATATCACATATGTATTAGTCTGAAGATAACTTTCAAATCTTGCAATCTCTTAAAATAATGCCTACATGGGATAATCTGGCAAACATAACCCATTAATTTTCATAAATTGCAACAAGTAACTTTATTTAGCACAAAATGACGACCTATATCTTTATTTAGTAGAAATAAACAAACATGTATTTGCATTTTTGAAGCAACAACTACATTTTTAGTAATATACATTTATTCCAATAAAAAAGAAGATATTGTTTTTTACAATCACTGGAGAAGACTGAAGTTATTTATGTTCTTTAAAATACAAATGAAAGCATAGCTCTGATTTACATGAAAATGTTAGTCTCTAAAACTTGAAAGTCATTACTTTGGTAGGATTTTGGGTTTTTTTTCTCAGAATAACGGACTACATGCACAATTTTTTTGCAAATAATTATTCCAGATTATCACCATTTTTTGAAAGTAGTAGACTGCATTGTTCTCAGTAGCAGGCAATTCCCAAATTGTAATCAGTCATTTCATTCAAAAAAAGTCCCTTGGCAGGAATTAAAGCTGGATAGTGAATCGTGTGTACACTTTACTTTCACCAAATCATTGGTTAGTTATCCCAGCAATCTTAAAATGTCAAAATTAGCAGTGAAAGCAACATTTTTCTCTTGATGATCAGAACATTATGTAATCATCAGTTTAAAAATTATTTATATTCCATTGTAGAAGATTATAAAATGAGTTTAATTGGATGTTTATTTACACATCTGTTTATACCATTGACTTTCATTATAGCAGATATAACCAATAAGTACCATTATTGATAATAAAAGAGCTACAAATAATATTTATAATAATAATTTAAATATATATATATATATATATATATATATATATACAACATATATATATATATATATATTTAATATATATATATATATATATATGTTGTGAATGTTCAGATTGATGATCCAGGTATATATAAAAAAAAAAAAAATAAATAAATAAATAAAGAAGTTTGTTGATCTTATTTGATTTTTCCTTTACTTAATAGATAGATAATGTAAGATCTTGGAAATGTAAATTTAAATTTGATCACCATGGCAACCTTAAAGCTTTTAAATAGAATTATATACTGTTGATTCTAGCTTTAAAATAAAAATAACTTCACTATAATCAAACTTAAGAAAAACATATAAATAAATAAATTTATTTAAAAAATAGGATCGATATTATTTTACATATTTCATATATGAATGCAGTCACCATAGTAACATTATTACATACAGTTCAATGTTTTTATGTTGTGTATATTTGTTTATAAATTAATTTTAAAAAAATATTATTATTAAAAAAATATAGATATGTGTAAATTATTGATGTTTATCAAGAAAATAAAAGGTTGTTATATCAATTTTGTATTTTGGTTTGTAAATAATAATAAAAAATTGTAATCGAATTTGGATTTAATTTTCATGTATCTTTTTCTCCAAACTTACCCCAAAACCACGCGAAAACTAATACAAAAAAATTGATAGAATTGAGTTTTCTTTTGAGTAATATTGGATGGTCGACAAGATACGAAAAACGTCAGAAAAAGAACATATAAAAAAGACGCGACAGAATATAACAGGATCTTCTTCATCATTTTGCTATAGTCAAGGACAGACATATTTTCTGTGTCTTAACAAATAAAGTTTTTCAATATTTTTTTTTGTGTGTAAAACCATAAAACATGGAAAAATAGTGGAATTATCTGCCCGTTCAATCATTTAGAGGGCAGTTGCGAAAGGTTTCTGGGGAAGCGGCAACAAAGTGTGGAGAAAAAAAAAAAAAGAAACCTATGAAGTAGAAAAAAAAAATGCTTTATAAAAAAAAAAAAAGTCGGCTATTTTTAATTAAAAAAAAAATGGATTTGCGTAAACATCGTCTCACGAGTAAAGGAACAGGGACCAACTGGATCAATTCACATCATAAAAGGGATAATCAAAGTGCACTCACCTCTTCGGACAGAAAAAGAAAACTTTTAGTGAAGTATCATAAAGTTTGCGATTATTATTTCTGACAGAGAAACTTCTCTTTACACCATAAGAACTGAAGTCAATCAATGGGCCAATAAATAGTGAATGAACAGACTCATATATATATGGTATGATTTTTTTTTATATGAAATGTGCGTGTATTAATTTTTTTTATATGTAATAAAAGGGGATGATTTTATTTTGATAAACAAATAGATTTTGATACCCTCCTATTTCACATCTTTGGTATCGGTTATATGTAAATTTTTTTAGCAAAATATCCAAAAGTCTTTCCCTTCATTTACTCATTCATTTTTTTTTTGTCGTTATCGTTGTCGCAACACATCTAGAGATACACATAGCAATTTATTATTTTTATTTAGTCAACCAATCTAAAATATAAAGTCATTTCCGATGTATTTTATCATTAATCTTGCCAATTTTCTTTTATATAATCCAATAAATTGAGTTAATTTAAATATCGAGACTAGTTTAATTATTTTGTTTTATCTGGATTGCATAAGACGACGTAGCTATTTAAGTAACAAGATTCAAACTCAGCTTGGTAAGTGAATTAGAATATAAGATAAGGTATGATTTGCTTATTAGTATTTTATTTTGTTTCCATATGAATTTTATATTTACATTTGCATTCGAATATTAAATATATATATATATATATATTCTCATTTATCTTAGTTAATATTACAAAGTCAATCATTTCATGTTTGTCTGATTCCGTCATAAAAATCTAAATAGATCGTACTTTATCGTTTGGTTCAGAATAATTCGTCTTGGATATTTTTCTTAAACTTCTATAAAATGAAGAGAATAAACTTCATTGACCGATTTAATTGAATATTGTTTTGATTTGTATAAATATCAATTATAATCATATGTTTTAATTGTTGCCGGTCAATTTTTATTCAATTGTTTAAAATTTCAAACAGATTGTATTAATACTCACAGGTGAATAAACATCCAATAGAAACTTGATATGTCTTTTATGTAATGTGGTTGGACATTGTAGAGTTAGAGATGAGCTAATAGAGTGTTGATATTAAACTCCAGTGAAGTATTATATTTTAAAACATAAACGAAGCACTAATTAAGCATCACTTTATTGGAAGATATTAATAAATTATTTATAAATTATTTTGTAGCTTCTTAGTAAACCATAGACGTATATTAATTTGTTTAAACATTTAAGTGAGTGCATAAATTTTCAAAGTGTTTATAAAATTATAATAAAACCAGTTGATGCCAACAGAAAATTATTAATTAAAGATTGAAGTAGAAAGAATTGTATATCGCTTATTGACACGAGTGTTTATCTTTCTATTTAGCGTTTATTAAAATAGATATATATATATATTTGGGTTCAAGTATTATTTTGTTTTGATATTTAAATAATGTCTATATGTAAAAAAAATGTTTTGTAAAGTACTATTACAGATACTTAGAAGCTTATCCATTAAGTTAAAAAGGCAGCATCTTTAAATAATAAAGTAGATTTAAATTACTATAACAGTAACAGGCTAATAAAATATATATATTGGAATCTGTTTTAGTTATTAATTGGATTTGATTTTGATTAGATTGCCAATCAAGTAGTTAGCCTAATCCTATATTATTGTGTAGGGCAATAGTAGTTGGTTTCACTGCTCTTTGCAATTTATGTTGTAATTGTGATGGATTTGTTGATGTCTGGAGCAGATAGTCTCATTATTCCTTCATTTCACATATAACTTAAGTAAATTAAACTTTAAGAGAGATTATTTGCGCTTTGTGATGGTTTATTACATAATGGCGACCCGATTGAGCTAGACCAGATTAATTTAAATTAGATTGTTAGATTTTTTTATCAGATCAGATTAATCATCCTAACCATCACCTTCATCCATCAATTCAATCAGTTACAAATTGGCACCAACATTTTGGGCCTTCTTTCTTCAATTTAAATGGAATACAGCATTCAACAATTCCGACGGTTACAATATATATATATTGTACCGGTCAGAATTGTATGTTCATCCAACAAGAGCTAGCATCTAGGCAAAAGTACCTAGAGTTCAATCATATGTGAGATACATAAGTCAGGAATAATCATGAACCCTGCCCTATTACCTATTTCACAAATCTATAACATTATGAACAACACTTCTGATGATAGCAAATGAAATTTCTAACAATTCCCGTCCCAGAGTGTCAGCAGAGAAGCAAGAGATCTATAGAATTAACTAAGGGATGATGCAATATAATAACAGATGTGCATGCATGAATGAACAAAATATCCAAAGAATAGATTATTAAATGATTAATTTATTTATGATAATAATAAGAATAATATGGGTAAATTTGTATGTAAACAAAATGAATAATATAGAGGATTAAATATGTCATGAATCTAGTTAAACATAATGAATGCTCTCTGGATTTCACATAATTAATATTTATTTGCGCATTCCATAATGACCTATGCAACATAACTTAAGGATTAATGGATATGCAGATACCAAGTACAAGTATTAATAAAATCAGTAACTAATCAAAATGATGTGGCTTAATATGCTAATGAAAGATATCAAGTTTACGAGGCTTATATTCTGAACGCTATGATATTTTTAATAACAACAAATAATCTAATGAATTTCAATAATTATAAGTGGGTTTTAACACAGTTATCATAACTGCAGATTAATTATGTTTGAAATTATAAAATGTATACAACATTTACGATTTACATTAATGATTTGAAAAGAACACCTTGACTTCTCTAGGATTTATTAGAAGTTATTTCTCAACATATCTAAGGATTGTTCAAAGAGAAGGTGGATAGCTTAAGTATGCTTTAACATGTGACATCTCTAACCAAAATAATATAATAAAACGAAAGCTTGGGATGGTTTAAGATATCATAGCATTACGACTTATAGACTAATAGAGGATATGATAAAATATAAATTACTGCGGTGCTGACTGAATGATAACATCAGGAAGGACGAGAAGCTTCATCAACTTTATAGCAAAATATATGAGCTCATCTGTGCTTGTGACAGATGTCATCTGAAGATGTGGTTGGTAGGATGTTATGGTTTCATGTATTTCGAATGTTAACCCATATAGAGCCTAACCACAACCAAGCACAACCTTTGGAGTTGGGGCCTCCACACTCTACCAAGAAATGTGCCTTACAAAATAATCTGGTAACAAAGGATAGTTTGACAAAGCAACATATAAATTTATGTACATTATCATCGATGAGCAACACAGAGGACTTCAGGTCTGTAGTGACACTGATATATTAAGGCCTTAGAAAATAATCAAATCTGGCATAATGACATAATGTGGTTTAAATCATCCCTAATGGCACATAATTTGCCTAAAATACTAGTTAGAACATCAATTATAAAAGGAGAGTATATGACTCCCTTCGTTAAACAACTATCAATATGCTTGAGGAAAAAAACAATTAAAATGATCGTTAGATGGCAGGCTAATCAAATAATTTATTACTAGCTAAAGGTAAGGTCACAAACTTTAATTTACTCTATATTAAATTTCCTAAATCAATAGTGTTAAAATAATAGTAAAATGATATCTTTAAATGATAATGGCTAGTATATCATGAAATACAAAACAATTCAGGAACATTATTCAACCGGGCGAACTTTAGAATTTAGTAAGAAAGCTTACATTTACTGATTTAAGATTCCAAAATGGCGGAATAGTAAAATAAGACAAGATCGGTTCGCCAGGTTGAATTATTAGCATATTAATATATATATATATAATTAACATAAAATCAAATAAAAGTTTGCCACATTTAAAATAATAGGATAGTAGGAGTGAAACCCAGCATGCGAGTTTAGAAAATAAAAATTATAGATTCATGCTAAAAGAAAGTCATTATTCTAAGAAAATTAATAATCAGCTTTGTATCACCGATTGTGGAATAGGTGGATTTACATTTTAAATAACATAAATATTACATAAATGGAAGTTTTATAAAGATACAATTTAATGAAAATAAATTTACATAGCTGGAGGTTGAAAATTTATATTTTTAAAAATATTAAAAGCATTTAGATGGAGGTTTTAAAATTCATATTGCGGCGGAGAATTACCTTTAGTTGTTTGAAGACTTGATGGCCGTCTACACGTATGTAGATATCATTTTGAGAAATAGAGTCAATAGGGCAGATTTTTGGGAAAATAGTGGCTGGCATCCTTTCACAGTTTATTTAAGAGTTCATTTAGGCAGTATTTACGTGGCGATGGCATAAGAGTACAGCAGTATGGATCTGATCTTGGAAAGATCAGGGAAGCAAATTTCTTTTCTACTCACTATTCATAATGTTAAAATTTTGAGTGATGTAGATTCATCCAGCAACACCTTCTGAAAATCAAATGCAGAGTATCTAATATAGAAAATTTGGCTGCATTTATATCCACTGAAACTGCCTCTGGTAATTCCCGGATGTACATTAACGGTCAACTGTTATACATTTTTAAAATATGGATGAGATATAAGTTTGCGAGAGTATCATTTCAGTCTATTTTGAGTTGGAAATAGACCCGCAGGATAAATGTTAAATAACGTAAATCTTTTAAAATAAATCTTTGCCAACAAAAGCTTTTTTTAAATTCAAATAAGTCACGTCTTTTGTTTGCAAATTTTCAGTTACTCTCTAGAACTTTCTCTCAAATTAAATAGTACATGAATAATATATATATATAACCTGAACATATTTAATAACATTATTATACCCGTTTATCTGTTACACACACACACACACATGCACGTTTATTTACCGTGATGGCAATTTATATACTTTATAATTAAAGTAATATTATTAAATGAGGATAATGCTTAACTAATAAGAGATGAAAATAATCACATGCATATGTATACCTGCACTGCCTAGTGACTTACTACTACACAACTGAGTTTGAACCTCTGTTTGAAGGTTCCAAACATCACTAGACAGTAAAGCAAAATATGTGCAATGGATTTGACTGCTTCAATATATATATATTACAAAATTAAAATTTGAAGATAATATTAAATATTTAGCTAGAGAAATTCACATAAGTAATAATAATAAAATTATATTAAAACACTTTATTAAAGAAGGCAAATTAAGAAAAATTATTTCTATAGATTCACAACAAGCATGAGTACAAAAGATGACAATTATTAAAAATTTTGAATATAGAAATGATAAATATAATACAGATAAAAATGTAACTGACATACAAAAGAACCAATTTATTAAATTATATAAAGTTTATAGATATATCTCTAAAACTATTAAAAATATATTTTTTATTCTAAAACATCAATATTAATTAATAACATTTCTTTGTAAAATGATTATCATAATGATAGTAACAATAATTCAGATTAAAAAAATGGATCAAACATTAATGTTAACCCAACATTTATAATACCTTATAAAAAACACAAATTATATTAATAAAAATGTTAAAAAAATATTAGATAGTCAAATAGTAAAAGTCTGGATAAATTAATCAGTAATTATAAATTAAAAGACAATATAAAATACAAAAAGGAATCATATATAAAATTAACTGTGAATTTTTGTAATATGATTTACTATGTTCATATAGGAAAACAGAGTTAAGAGCCAAAGAATATAACAGTGCAATTAGCAGATAAGATGATAAATCAGCATTATATATTCACTATTAATATATGAACATAAAATAGATACTACAACAATATTAAACCTTTAAATTACGTTAAAGATTTTAAAAGAAGACAAATATATCAAACATTAAATAATTGTATAAATATTTATAAAACTTCAATAAAATTAGTTAACACCTGGGTCAATTAAAAATAAATGAAAAATTATATAAGACAGAATATAAAAAGTTTTATAATGTATGTATTATTTATTTTATATATTGTTATATTATTTAGTCAATTCTTTGAAGTTATATTGGATCTTTGTATTAAAGTTTTATTATATTTTACTGGTGTTTCCTTGTTATTTTACTTCTATAATAAAGGATTAGATGGGGTTCTACATACTATAATTGGTTAATGTTAAAATAGATGATTAACATTTGAAAAGGGCATAAAACCATATGCTTAAAAAGCTTTTCATATGTAATTATTATTATTATACATATATTTATATAGCTGTTATATATTATTTTCATTATTTATTATAATAATTCATTCAATAAGTAATGTTCACTATTATCCAAAAAGTCTTATCATCCACAGAGAATGTTGAAACCAATTGCTATTGTTGTGGTAAACTTACTAGATATCTAGATCATATATTCCTAGTTCAAGATTATTTACCCTAATACAGCCTAGTTAAATAAATATTTACAACTGTTGTTTATAAAACACATAATATACACATGGATTTAATATGGTTTAATTCAATATTCAACAGCAGTCATTAAACTAGTTCAATTTAAATTCATTCATTAAAGAAAATAAGTTTCTATATGCTATAATAATAAAAAGACTAATTTTATTTTTTAACATAAGCAAACATTGTTATGCAAAAATTGCTTACCTGAAAATTGTAGTTTCAAATATCAAATTGCTTGATGTTATATTCAGTTGAATTTAATATTGCATCAGTAACAAGACAATTGCATCACCATCTGTTAAAATAAAAAAGGAACCAGAATTGCTTTTGCAAAAATGTAATACAAAAATTATAATGAATGAACCCAAACTTATTCAGATTATAATCACTTTGTTACTTTTGAAAAACCAAATTTTCTGATGTATATACATAATAAAACATATTTTTGGTCATAATACAGATAATTTTCAGGTCTTATTCTAGTATAATTGAATCTATTTAGCAACTATTCATTGATTTGTGTTATTTTTCCATTAGAATATCAATAACACCAAAAAATGCTATTCTTAAGTGATAAATGGATTGTGCATTATCTTGATCATGTTTCTGACTGAATCTTATAAAAATAGATGTGCTTTAAAAGCATTGTTACAGATGCTTATTACAATTTACATTGTTTACTACAGCTTCAATATACTTTCTTTGTATAATTATATAAACATTAAAGCAGTTCATAATGTAAATAGTATTTATTTGCAATTATATATTGCAGATTAATTTTTAAATATTTTCAGAAAAATGTACTTTTCCAAATGCATTTAACTATTAATGGCAATACGCAAATTAATATATAACATGAAGTTTGAATCAGTTAAACTAAGTGATAGAAGTAGTCCAATAAAATTCCATCATCATACGCTTTCAAACAAACATTAAAATATTAATTACATGTTCACTATCTCAAATTCTTTTCTTGGTAGCACTTTTCCCATTTTAAATATGCTGTCGTTTTTTGGATTATTATATCATTATAACATTGGGTAAATATTTGTTAAACATGAGTCATATTAATATTTTAAAAATAAAATCAGTGATGTGAAAGTAAACTTGAGATCTAAAATTTTCCAGATCGATCTCTAATTAAAAAAAATAAAATACAAAATCATCGACTAAAAGAAACTATTGTGCTCAGTTGGTCACTGACCATATAGTAAAAGTAAAATGAAAAAAGATGTTGATAGATTAATTGGTGAATCACCTTTCATATATTATTATAGGTGGATCAAAATACTTTGGAGTTTAACATCATTAAATTAGAATTTTGCTAGGAATCATACTAAAATAATATAATGAATTACAATGTACTTTATGAGAAATTTTTTGAATAAGAATTAATCCTAAACTTGCATTTGGCTTAAAAAGAGTACTAATGATATATATGCAATTAATAATAATAATAATAATAATAATAATAATAATAATAATAATAATAATAATAATAATAATAATAATAATAATAATAATAATAATAATAATAATAATAATAATAATAATAATAATAATAATAATAATAATAATAATAATAATAATAATAATAATAATAATAATAATAATAATAATAATAATAATAATAATAATAATAATAATAATATATATATACACACTTGTTAAATAGTTTTATACAATAATTTCATCTTATAAATGTTTTGAAATTTTATATTATTTTAAATCTCAAAACACATTATTTTTTATTTTATATTATTACCTCCTTGATATCACATAAAAAAGTTAACATGTTTAATTATTTTCATCTTTCATTCTGCAAAATTCAAGTCATTATTAAAATTTGAATCATTTCCACTTTCTGAAAACCAAACATAGCAGTTAATTTAAATTCAATAAAAAAAATGCAATTTTTTTTTCAAAGTTATAATTAAAATATCATTTAGAAGAACAAAAAAAGTGTTAAATTATGCACTTTGAAATGAAAACATGTATATAAAAGTCTTAAAATAACTAGTGTTGTTAGCCGAGAGGTCATCGCCGACCCCTTGCAAACAAGTAGTTGGTTGCAGACGGTTGTGGGTTCGCGTCCCGGTCGATTCTATGACATATGCAAGAAAAACAAATTATTGACTGTGAAGTGTTTCTGATAATTGTGATTGTGATAATTATAAGAGAACATTTGATCTTTTTTTTTTTTTTTGTAAATTCATTAATATATCAACATCGCATTTGTAAATGAGTTTAATTGTTTTTATCTTCAAAAAATTTAGTTTAAAAAAAGTAAGGGAAAAAAACAAAACAAAAAGAACACACACACAAAAAAAAATTGAATTTTGAGATAACAATATAAAACAATCTGCAACCAACAACTATATATCTACATATATCTCATGCAGGTTCTAAGATATGTTTATTTGACATCTTGATTTTTCTGAAGTAAACATGTTTTGTAAGGATTTAATACATTGTCTAATGTTAGCTCTCTATTATATTCTATTTTAATCTATATCTTTCCAATCAAAGCAGTCAATAACTGCATTTCTCTAGTCTTTTTGTGATAATCTTTATAATATAGTTTGTATTTTTTATGAATATCATACTCATTAGGTTTTCAGAAAGTTTGTCAATATTAATTCATTTTACATTACCAATCCAACTTGAAATATTAATTTAATTTCATCACATCCACAGAGGTAAATAACACAGTAGTTGGTCTTATGACCTTGATATATTTTTAGAATATTATTGAATATTTTTAAATAAGTTTTTTTTTTTAATGTCTTTACAATACATTGATAAAAACTAGTTACAATATTGTCACTTAATATTCCATTAATAAATGCAGAAATGGATTATTGGAATCTGCTAAAAATATCCCAATTCAAGACTGACTTTCTATTTTAAAAGCCATCAAGATATTTAACATAATCCACATTTTGAAAATGATCATTATTCAAAGTAAACCCTGTGGAAGATTTTTTTCTCACTAGTTGATAAAATAAACTTGTGTTCCTGAACATAAATTGCAAAACAATATGTTTATAGGCCATTATCAAAATGTTACAAATCTTTGTTAGAATAACACAATCATCAATATACTATAAATCCACATATCAAAATCATCTAAGTTCTTGTTTTTATATTCAGTTGATTCAAAATAAAAACTTTACCATAAGACATTTAATCATACTTTACTCAAGAAGCCACTTGCAAACATTTCCAAAAATATTTTTCATAAAATTAGAAAAGTGAAGTTGATACTGATATTCATCTCTGTTTAATAACAATTTTTTTTACCAATATTAAAGATTGCTCCTATATAATCATGTGATAAATCAATAATATGAACAAAGATATGTGTGCATCCCAACTATTTTCAACACTACCACAAACCTTTTTGATTAACTGAGACAAATTCTTAATCAAACTGATAAGATAATGGGTAAATCACATTGTTGTTTTAGAATCTTTTTTTTTCTTTTTTTTTTTTTCACAACCAAAATAATATCTATAAATATAAAATCATACTAAATTTTTAGAAACAATATCTATGATTGCAAATAAATTTATTAAGATTCCTAAATACATTTATGATATAAAATATAATGTTATTCCATGATAATTACTGAAGTCCTTTTCTCTTTTTGATTTTTATAAATTGGAATAATAGGGCAATTGTTAAAAACAAGTGTTATAACTTTATTGATTTATATATTTTTTAAAACAATTGCTCATAGTTTTGAAACTAATATGTCTCTACCTTTTAAAACTTATCCAATCCTGACATTCATTTTGAAAGTTACAAGCAGCTTCTATAACTTCATTAAGCTGTATAACTTGGGACAATAACAAATGAGTCTATAGAATCACTTTATCATTGTACTAACATTCAAAAAATAGTTAAAACACTTCTTCCCAAATATATTCAAAACATTATCATTAGTGATTTAACAGAATATTCATTTCTCAGAGCCATATGTAATTTTTAATGAAATAAAAAAAAGAGTAATGACAAATAACAAATCACTATGTATCTTTAGCAATTTTAATTTATCAATCATTTTAAGCTATTTGTTTCTACCAGTATTATATTCTTCATGAAGATCCAGATTGACTTGATTGTTATGATTCAATTAAACTATAAATGCCACATGTTTATTTTTAATCAATACACTCATAATATTAAAAGATTCTTCTTTTTTTCATAATTGAAGAACATAATTTAAATGATTGAAAATATTTTTAATTTTTGTTAGTCACATATGACAGAATTATAACAATTGCTATTGTATAATTCCACCATGTTGAGAAGTTAAATCTTGTTATGTGGAATAAACTAATAATGATTCATAATTAGGTTCTTGACATGTAGTGATTCAATATTTTTATAATATCATAATTCTGAGATACTTCAAATCTTCAGGATGATTGTTTTCAAGCATTAAGCAACAAGGTAACATAAAGTTCTAAAGTCAAAGGACAATAAATGAACTAGTTAAAAATAATCAGATATTACTCTAAAAAAATATTTTATATACATATGTCATTCTGCTAGAAAGAATCATTGGCTTACATTTTTAAAAAGAGCACATGGATGAAGGGATTTCAGTTGCTTACAATTAAACATCAATATAATAATATGTAATGAAGGTTAATTACTATTATATTAGTGTTACTTCATAAAAGGATACTGATAAAAAAATATATATGACACAGATGTGTTTATAAGAAATTACATATGACTTGTAACAAAATAGCAATGTGAAGAAAATGATAATGCCAATTAAATTATTAACAATATAATACTATATAACTTGATTTTGAAAATGCTTTTTGGCTAATTAGTGACATCATAAAAGTTATTAGGTTGACAGAACTGGCTGCCAATTTTCAAAGTACCATAACCATAAAACAACAAATGTATAAATTACAATCATGTTATAAAAATACAAACAAGGTACAATTTTTTTTAAAGGTTGCATTATTTAAATAAAATTATATCATATTTTTAAAGAAACCAAAGCTTTAACATTTAGTTGAATTTGTTGAGTTGTAGTCATTTTTACAAATGATTGCACATTCTGGTCTGTCAATCTTGATCTTTCCACAGTTTTATTATTTTTTAGAATTGAAAATAGTTGATCTCACAAATATGTGTTACTAAATTTAACTGAAATATGCTTAATTACATTTAACATATGATATATACTTATAGAAATATGAAACACCAAATCCATACATTTTTATTTCAGTATTCAATCACATTGAATTTCAATTATTTCCAGTTGGAAATTATAAACATTTTCAATATCAATAGGTAGAGGAGAAATAAATAGGAGAAAGTGATTTTCACATTTTTCTTATAAGTCCAAAAATCTTTTTTTCAATTTCATTTTTTAATAATTTAATTTGATTAGCATAGTCTGAAATTTTCAATCCTGGTGATTTTTGTAATAATTATTGGCAACATTTAAAATGAGATAAATTTTCATTCTAAATTTATTTTTGCAGAGTAATAATTTCTTTTGAAAACATTGATATTATCAATTAATGTGGTAATTATATGATGTTTGCATTAGTATAAATTTAAAATTGACTAAGATGATTTGTAATGACAATTGAAAAAAAAAAACAATCTTTTATCCATTGATCACCTTTTAATATTCCACGTTCATAGTTTTTCAATTCTACAAAAAATAATTTCTTCCAACAATTGGAAGAATTGGTTTAAAACTTTATGATTAGAAAGCCATCAAATTCTGTATATGTGGGAATCTAAAAATAACTAGTACAGTTCTTTGATATGTATGCCTGCTGTAGTCTATGTTTCTGCTGCTATCACATCTCTTATGGGAACCCTTCTGCATCAATCTTCCCAATGACATAAACCATGTAAAATTATGGTGCCACATAGCACATTTTTTGTAAAGTGTGTTTCATGTGTTTATCAATATATGTAATGGCTGAAAAATTGGAACAATTATGATATTGTTTTCTGAAAGGGAAAATGGCAAGATAGACAGTTATAATGCCTGAAACAGATTACAAGCAATCTTATTTTGGAAAAATGCAAGTTCCTCACATCCCTAAAAAGCATGGTGACTGAAATCCAATGTCAAAAAAACTGATTTTTTTTATGCAAATGGTATTTTTCTCTCATAATTTAGATGGTAATGATAAGACATTTTATCTGCAACTTCTGAAATTTTTATGTGATATGAAAAAAATGTAAATGGCACATTTTGTGGAGAAGTGAAAAGTACAAGTTTTACCATGAGAAGGCACCAACCATATAAAGCACCGAGTATAAACAATTTTTAATTAATGTTATTATAAGCTATCTTATCTATCAGCCATATTTGCTCGATCTCACTTCATGTGATTTTTTATTTTATCAAATGAAATTTACCTCAACAATTTTTTTTCTCAAAATAGTGGGAAGAAAATGATTCAGGCATTAAAAAGTATTATTTTGCAAGTGTTTCCAGACTACTTCAAAAAGTGAAAAACATGTTATATTGGTGTATTGCATCAAATGAGCAGTATTCATCAGTTTATTACAGTCAGAATACTTAAAGTTTGAATTGCAGATATGTGTCTAAATGTGTGCATTCATATGTTTGTTATTAGACAGACATTTAATATTTATGCTTGATAAAATATATATTTATATGTTATTGTTTTTCGGAAAACCAGTATTTAAGGACATTATTTGTTTTTATTTAAAATGTATTAGTCAAAAAAAATTAGTCCTATATTCTCATTGGATTTCTCTATGCTAATTAAAATGGATTTGAGCCATAATCATTTCAGCAAAGTGCCTGCTGAGTTAAAAATTGCAAGGAATCTTTTGGTTTTCAACCTAAGTCATAATACCACTGATTCTATTCACACTCAGCTATTGATCAATGTATCTGATTTATTTCATATTGACTTAAGCGATAATAAATTAAAAACACTTCTTAAATGAGATTCCTACTAAATGTCCAAACATTAGAAAGAAAGTTACCATTTTTGGTTTCATTACAAACTCTTCATATGAGGAATTTGAGGAAAGCATATCTAAAAAATTATATTTATGGGGTATTATGAAAATGCAATATATATATATATATATATATTGTAATCCCTCACCACTGATCACTATAACTAACAGATACCTGGGGGTGCCAATTTTATGGATCATAGAATAGAACTATTGAACTAATCTTATTTTAAAACTATCAATGAGGCTCTTAAATAAAGTTTCACCTTTGGCTAGCTCAGTTGAGGGATACAGAGGTCTATGAGGTGTAAAATGTATATTAGATGTGTGAGGAAATATTATAATTAATAGAAAATAAAACATTTATCAACTTCTAAAATAAATAAGAATTATATTGGTAAAATTCTACCATTTAAAATTAACTAATTTTAGTCTATACTTCACCTCCTCCCATCATCCACATGCATTGAACAACCTCTACCATACTAGAAAATTAAACTAATAACTAAATATACGTTTAATTACTATACTGTGTAATAAGTTGGAAGTAAATATGGAATAAACCTAACACTACTAAACTTTTAATTATACACTAATTTAAACTGGTTAACTGAATTTATTACTTAATCTGAATTAAAAATTGAAGATCTCAGGGAATTAACTTATATCATGGCTTAATCTAAAATCTACTTCTTAACAACTACTGTTTACTTATTATGAAAATAATAATATAAACTAAGCAATACCCTAACTAAATAATGGCAGTTAGATAATGAAAGAAATCGGGCACATTTTGATTTCAATTCATCATCTAAACAATTACAAAATGATAAAACCTTTTAGAAACTCAGTAAATAATTGACATCTCATACAGTGTTTGGATCAAGGAAATCAATATCATCATGTCTGAATATGTTCATTATTAAATTAAATGAAAATACAATTATATCATATTAAATAAAATAAATGTGTGAGCATGTGTGGAAATATGAAATACGAATATATGTTAAAGAAGAATCCTGAATACAATTTTGAATAATAAAACATTTATTACAAAAAAAATATATAGTTAAGTAAACATTTAATTTCTTTACATTTGTACAGATATAAGTTCTGGATGTATTAACATTATTGGTTGAAAACCTACATAATAGCAGAAATTACAGGATAATTTTCTAACTTCTTATCTGATACATTTTGTTTATCAAGTCACTATGATTGACTTATGGCATCACATTGTATCTTTAACCCTAAGGAATAAACTAAAATAAAATATTTTATTGCAAAAATGGTTTAAAGTTATCAGTTGCTTCTGATAAACATATGGAACTGAAATAATATAACCTTACATTTCTGGCAATCAACTACATAATTTATTTTATATTCAACAACGTGTCTTTTATATCACTCTTAAATTATTAATTAATCTAATAAGTCTATAACAAACAACATAGGTTAAATATTTCAATTACATTATGAAATAAATCTAAAATCTCGGCATTTTTTACTTTAAAATGCACATTAACTAAAATAAGGGGTTTGAACCTAAGAATAAACACAAAATAAGATTAAAGTATACTTTGCAAAATGGAAATGATTCTATCAATTAGCTATGTTTATCTTTGCAAAATAGAAATGAATAATGCTATTAATTAATTATGATTTGTCTTCTTTGCTTGCTTATACCAGTTATCATTAAATATTATGGAAGCTGATGATATGAAATTTAAATGATAAATGCAAAATGATTGAAGCTATGCATTAATGATGGATTTTTTTATAACTGTTAAATTAGTACTTTATATCTGTTTCTGCATTATGATGTGTGTCATACAATAAATAATTAATACTAATCAATCCAATCAGTTTACTTATGAATGTGTAAATAAATCATAATACGGACAATGACAATGGACCAAACAAGCTTCGCACTAATTCTAACACAGCTGTTTTGTGAGAAAATCAATTCTACTTTTATTTTTCTTGTTAACAATAAATTAGCTGGCACATGACTATGAGTAAGATGAAAGCATTCTATAAGCACATGGGATAAAAGATTTTCACAATTCTAATTTTATAACTAACAAGACAATAACTCCCAAGTCTACTTCTGAGACTACATAACTGGTGGGAATAAATCTCATCACCAAAACATCAGGGAGATAAAATACTTGGATTCATACACTCTAATTCACAATATCAAATATCAAAACTGGAGGATTCAATCCACTCTTATCAAATACTTCTATAACAAAAAGAGATTTTATTTTATTTTAACTTTTGCTACAAATAGCCACTAAACACTTTTCTTATCAAACATAATAAAGAACAATAAATTCATGCTTAAACAAATTCTAATCTTTCAAATTTAAATAGTCCATTCCCATGCTCTGAAACCGATAGATTTTATTATCATTAAATTTAATAATATACACACATATACAAGCATAATCATAATATAGACAATTCAAATCCCAGTAGGTAAGAAACTACTGTAAAAATATTAATTACTAACTGTAAATGCAATAGTGGCTAAACATTTCTTATCTGATATAATATTTATAACTTAAAACATATTAATTACGGTTGAGAAACATGGCAATAATTTCTATTGGCAAGGTAAGACAAAATAATCTTTTTATTGTGCATTTATATTAGCACAAATCCAAAGCAAAAGTTTGGCTTAGATAAATAATAAAACTTTATGTTCTAGGTTAAATAATTATTGAAAATAATGATTTTCTAACCTATTAAAAAAATGCAAAGATATACCATCAGATTTATGTAATGAAATTCTTTTAAAATAATTTTTCACCTCTTTAACATTAAATGGTCATCTCCATTTTACCAAGCACATATGTTTATATACGGCACACGATAAAGCTTAAACTAAAATAATAATAATAAATACCTTGTATAATATTTCCCTAATATTATACATTTAGGATACATTTTTGGAGACATAATAAATATAATAATAAAAATAATAAAATTATAAAACAACCTTTAAACTATCTACATACTAAATACGATTAAATAATAAATAAATAAAGTTCTTGTTTTTCTCGTCTGGGTTGAAAACGGAAAGTTTATTATAGTTTATACATGACATCCCTTGGTCATGTCTTAAATAATAATAATAATAATAATAATAATAATAATAATAATAATAATAGTAATAATAGTAATAATAATAATAATAATAATTAATAATAATAATAATAATAAGAAGAAGAAGCACACAGAGATAAATATTGACAAAAACAACACGTTCCTGCAGGAAAACAAATAACAATATCATTTTAACTTCAGTATAGTACATTCAATGTTCCTTAGCAAAGCTAATGAAATTGCTGTTAATGTTATATAAAGGAAGTAATAATTCACATTTCATTCATAAAATATATTGGGCATTTATTTCATGTTTCTTTTTCAGAGTCATTCATAAAACATATATAATTATTTGAACTGATAATATTTATTTAACTTTCTGTGAGCTGGTTGGCAATATTCTATATGAGAAATTTCATCGCAAATAAAGAGGACAATTAATTCATCAACCACCTCTTACGAGGCATCTCGTCGACATCTGACGTCACTCTAACTCTGCTAGTTCTTATGCTAAAATATTTGTTTGACAGGTATTGATTAGGTTTTTAAAAGTTCTGTAAGATGGTGCCCTCTTCCGAATTATTTTACAAGTAAAAAATCAAAAAAACCGCATTTTAAACTAAACAAAGAAAGAACCTTGTCAGTAATTGGTTGTCAGCCAGCTCTCAGCTGAAAAAGACATTCTGATTGGCTGGAAGGAACAAAGAAACTGCCTGATCAAAGAAAATAAAGAAAAATGCTGAGATTTTCATTTCGAATGCAATTTAAGTATTAAAAAAATATAATTTGAGAAATTAAACTAGTTTTTTAAAAAATATACCAAAAAAACAAAATTATTTTTGAAAAATATTGAAGATTTTAGTAAAAATATTTAAGATTTAGCAAAAAGAAATCTTTACTTTTCGATAACGTAAAATTGAAAAAAAGCATTTGCGTCATGCACTTTTTTGTTTAGACATTCGCTTTATATTTGCCAAAATTGAATATATTTTATAATAAATAAATAGCAATTTATTTTTGAAAGAACTTTTGTTCTCTTTCATAACCTGAAAAATTAGTAATATACTTTTTATAAACGTATCTGAGTTGAATTTAATATTATAGGCGAATATGTTTTAACAATAGGCTTTGTCTTCAGTTTGTGAGTTGGCCAATTAAAAGATTTGATTTTTACCTCATACAACCAATAATATAATTAGCAGTTTAAGGGTTAATAAAACAAAAGTCATATTCAGTTTCATCAATTTTCTAAATTGATTTCTCATAATAGTTGGGAAAATAATTAGATAATTAGTTGAATCATACATTTAGTCTTATTTTTTAATAGACAAAAAAAATTATAAATAGTCAGGCAAGTATTCCAATGAAATGATAAGGTAAATGATTCCTATACATCTTTCTTAACCTTCTTCTTTATATCTAGCACCAAATTTATCATAAAGAGTTTTTGAGAGACTTAATAATAGTTTGCATATTTTTCTGAGATAATAAAGGTATGCATATGCTGCAGTTGTTCCCTTAATACTATAATTAATATTTAAAAATAATAATTTTGAAAAATCAACATACATTCTTCTGTCTTCATCATAAGTAGACTTAAAGTTTAAATAAAATAATTTTAAAGTATAATTACGTACTTCCATTCCATTCTTCATATTACTAATTAATTTTAAATATGTTATAATGTAGATACACTCATGAATTTAAAATAATGATTGAGAATTCTGAAACTGTCAATTAAGAATAAAATTAATGTACCTTTAGGTTGTTTATGCAGACATTGTCCTGAAACTTTTTAGTACTTTAAACTTTCAACTTGGCTTTTTTTCTTGGAAGAATAGGCTTTTAATAAAATTGTAATATTAAGCTTTGTTTAGATAATACTTTGAAGTTCTATCAGTAGAGAATTTTGGTAGTCTTTGTTGGTAGTCTTCTTTGGTAGTTTTTTCTAGTAGTCCTCTGTAGAATTATATTTAACCCTTTTTATAGCCCCCCAAAAAAATTACCCAGCATTTATTCTTCCAATCCAAAGTCATTTGAAAGTTCAAAGGTCATCAGACAGAGACTAAGACTTAATTTATGCAAGAAACTTTCTTGTAGAAAAAAGAAGAAAAAAAATAGAAACAAAAAAACTATTTTGTCTTTTAAATAAATAAATAAATAAAATATTAAATATTAAATTGAACTAAGAACTAAACATTCTGTATTCTTAAAGTAACAGAATAAAATTAATAATTATTTTAACAAATAAAATATTTTACAGCATATTTGTTTCCTAATAATTCACCAGTCCAGTGATCCATCAATTCATTAAAAAGGTAATTAAGCTGGTTTTTAAACTAGTAATGGTAAAATTAAATATTTGGATATGAGATATGATATTTGATGGTTTTATGAAGCATATGAATAAAAAATGAAGTTGGATAATGATACAGACATAAATGAATATTTACAAATAATGTACTATGGGTATTAAACTCATGTGACTGAAATGACAATTTTAATGATAATGAGTTAAACATATTTCACTGTTTATACTATAGATTAAAATATGAAAAGTAAATGTACTAGAGAATCATTCAAACAAATCTTAATACTGTTCTATAAACAAATAAAACAACTTAGAATCAACCTAAACTGAACTGACTACTTTTGTGACAAGCCACCCCATCCTATCAGTAATTATATCCTAAAGTAAGATACTAAACATCTAATAAATTTTAAATTACATATACAAGTACTTTTAATCATAGTTTTAAGTTATAAATAAAAAATTTTAAAAATTTCATGTTATTTCATTTTTTTAATAAGATAGTATCAGATATTACTGATATAGCATTACACAATTCCAATTAATATTTCTGGTGCCAAACCAGAAGGTCACAATATCTATAAATTTTAACATGTCTGAAAGATTCAGGCTTTCAAATTGATAGTAACATGTTTTATAAGTGCTGACTTTTGAGTTTGTATTTTAGATATAATTTCTAGAGTCCCAGTGCTCCACTGAGGAGAGCCACAAGCTTGAAACAAATTGGTCTGGAGATAGGGACTTAACGATAGAGGTTTTAAATTCTTTCTCTTTCAGCACTTATAAAATAAAGCTTGAATATAGCTAGCTATTGGTAAGCTCCATCTAGTAATCATTAAATGCAAGCTTAAAAGCAAGTTTCGAAATTTATGACTTGTTTTATTAATTATCTTATGTTTACTGTTGACTGGATGAACATCTAACTTTAAATTGGTCAACTTTATATTATATATCCTCATTTATGTGTATTATTTGAAACAGAATAAAGGATTAAAATGATAGTAAAACAATGCAAATTACTTTTTAGATACATTATCTATTTTTAATTACAGTACATCTACATTTTGAACTATGCTTCCATTTTTTAACATACTGTTTTACATTACTATATATATGTGTGTGTGTGTGTATTTGTAAAAAGTAAATCAACCTTTAAATAATTCATAATTTTATTTCAGCATTTGTGAAAATGAATGTAAAATACTATTATAAATTACTCTTAACTAGTTCTTTTTGATTAATCATTATTCTATTAAAGGTCTTTTATTATAACGTCAGTATTAGACATAAACAACAGAGATCCATCCAATGATAGCTAATTTTCTATATATCATTTTATCCCTTTTTCTTTTTCTTTCATTTTTTATCTTACTCCTTCCATCCCCATTTCAAATTAAATATAATTAAATATTAAAACTCCACACTATTTGATGCACTTTTTTGATTCTGTTTATTTTATTTTTATTAAAACGTAATTTTAGTATTTTTAAAGAAAAAAAATTAAAATACTGTAGTTGGATTTGCAAACACTTTACCCCAAGTAACACAAAGCTGTAGTAAGTAAAAAATATATAAAATATTGTTATATAGACATATAAAAAGGAAAAAAAAATGTTTGCATCTCTATTTTTTAAGTATAAATTTAGTTAATTAAAAAAAGCTGTACTGGGATTTATAACGTATATATAGTACCTATTCTAAATCCTAATAATATGTTTATAATAAGACATTTTTGTTGCCTCATAATGTTCATCTTAACTTATATTAATTATATGACGATGGAACTTGTGAGATTCTGCACTAATAGATCTATAAAGAAAAAATATAATGCAATAGTTGGCACTTTTATCTATAACACTTGAAGTTTTTCAGGCGTTTGAGAATTTTTCAACTAGTTTAATACTTCCACATCTAATTCACTTAATCATTTGACTATTGGTTTATAAAGAGAATAAAACTGTAAAAAACCTTACAATTTGTCAGCTGAATAGTCTATCTTTTTCAATAATTCTTCATCAAGTAATAAAAAAAACTTTGCACTGCAATGATTATTTAAAACTAGTTTTATGTTAATTGCTTCGAAGCTGAAGCGTTGAGCATCTAATTGAATACGTTAGCACAGTAGTATGTTGATCAAACTGCTTTTTGTTTTCTCGGCTGGAAATCGGAGCAAGAATTTTTACCATTTGAATCCATTATTATCTCGAGTGCAAAAATATATATACTAAATCATACATGAAAATAAATTTTAAATGTTCAGGATAAATAATTTTAGTTTTAACAAAAAAAAAAATCATCTTATTCATTCATAAGTTAAATTCAGTTTAATTTATATTTATTTACACATAAAAATAGAAACATCCTTTAATTGCAAACGAAAGTAACTCAAATATGTCATTTGTTTGGCATAAAACAAACCAATAAAATAGAGATTATCTATTCAAGAAGGCAACACAATCACAAAGTTTAACGGTTTTTTTTAAAAAAAAATTCTATTTGATATTTAACAGTTTTTTCTTCCCGATTAGATTGCAGAAATTTTTTCTCTGGTAAAGCAAGTACTTTATTATAAAGAGAATAGCTTTTCTGATGGGATTAAAAATCTTCACAACTTGTCTTTAGATATCAATTCATCCTAAACCTAATATAAACAAGTTGCACTGAGGCACTGATCTTTACAAATGTTTTGTGACCAAAGTAGAAGTGACTTTTAAACCGGCTGATTGAAAAATTAGATAAGCTAGAAAAATTATTTTTAAATGCTTTTATTTTTTATTATATAATTCCCACTTTTTAATAATTATATAAATTAAAATTATATATTAATATATCTATCGGGTAAATGTGTATAAAAATGATGTTTATGTATAGAGTATGTTGCAAATAAAGCACATTTCTACAGAATAAAATCTCATCAAACTTTCTACACGGAAACTGCAAGGAGAAAAAAATATTCATTTGGCTATTTAAATATCGGGATAGTGAATGTTTACAATTTTTCTCCTTTTGCTTTACATTTTAGCTAAAAATAGATAATTTGTATACAGTATATACAAACACTACAGCACAGGCAAACATACGCATATATATATACATAGCATGTCATATATATATTATTCATGAATTCTTGCGATTATGGATTCAATTGTGTAATATATATAATATGAATTACATGCACACATATTAGTGTGTAATATATATAATATGCATTACATGCACACATATTAGTGTGTTTGTAAATATAAATATATTAACCATAATTTTTACCATTTTTAAACATTATCTATCAACAACAGGATAGAGATCTGTCCAAGTATAATCCAATTTCTGCGATATTTAGCTTCTCCATAATACACTAGCAAACTTAATTTGATTCTTATATTTTTCAACATCATCATTTTCAACCATTATCAATCCACTACAAAATGAAATCTCTCTCCATTTCAAATCCAGTTCTCTAATCACTAGCCTCTATTCTTTACAATACAGATTGGCAATCTTCTTTATTAATTCATTCTACTCACATGTGGTCTCTCTTTTGAGATCCAGTTGAAAACTTTGCTGTCCCTCTATTATCATTAATTCCAACTCCATTTCAATCTCATAATCTTTTTAATAATATCAATTATAGTAGTTTGTTCTCTCACCCATGCATTTCATTTTTAATTTCTTGTGTTATTCCCAACTTACATCGCTATATACTTCATTGAATGATCTGAAGTCTCTGTACAACTTTTTTTTGTTGTAAGTCCAAGTCTCAGATCCACAAGTAAGACTCGTGAAACGCATTCATTAAAAATTTTTCATTTTAAACAAACATGCATAATTTATTTTAATATCAAGTTATTTCTATTAAAAACCCTTCATATAAGTTTAATTCTATGATTAAAATCATCTACTATGCTTCCATCTGTATCAATAATTTGATCAATGTATTAGTAATTATTAATGTTTTTAATTAATTATTATCAATCTGAAAAAATCCACTGAATAGTTGTTGTTTTTTTTTTATGTTTAGTTTTAGTTCTGATTTCTTATTTTCATTCGATAATTTTTGCAATTTGTTCTGAAGCTCTGAAACAGTGTTTGTAAAAACATCTACATCATCTGCAAAGCCAAAATCGTTTAAATAATATTATTTATTTTTATTTCCTTACCTTTACATTTTAATTCATAAAATATTTTGTGTAAAAACTTTATTGTAAAAAGTTTTATAAGTATGAGATCACTTTATTATACATACTTCTCAATGCTACTCTTTTTAATATCACTTTGTAATCTAATCATTTCTGTTGAATTTTGAAAATATTCTTCAACTATATCTTGATAATCCAATGCTTTAATCATTGTAGAAATGATTATAGAATCAAATACTTTTTCATAATCTACAAATCCGAAACATAATGACAATTCATATTCATTTGTCTTACCTAAAACTTATTTCAATAGTTAGATGTAATACACTGTCTTAAAACAATCTGGTTAAAGCTTTGTCTAGAACTGTTAAAGATTAATAAATCTATAATTTTAAATATCTTATTATTTTTCTTAAATATCAATGTTACTGCTACAGTCTTCCAATAATCTTATACAGCTTTATCACTTAAATATTTTTAACAGAATTTTGTTAATATTTTTTATAGTTCTTCACCACCATTTCCAGGAGCTTTTATCTTCTTCATAGATTCAATTGGATGTCTCATAACTTTATTAAAAAAATTTGAGAATTCAGAAGATATTATAATTGTAGGAGATACTCTTCTTAGTTATTTTTTATTAATATATTTTTCTGTATTGAAAACTTATTTACACATTTCATATACCATTTCTTTTTTTGATAATTGTTCAACCTTCTCTTCATATTTTAGAAAATGCCCCAACAAGTGTTCATTATGATGAAGAAGTACAGGATTTTTATATAGATTTACAGAATACTTTTGATCAGACCAAAAGTTTCTATTCGTCATGGGAAACTTTAATGCTAAAATTGGTAAGCAATTAATCCTTAAAAGTGCTAAGAGTAAATTTGGTTATGGTGATAGAAATGAGAGATAACACAAATATTTCATGTTCAAAAAAAAAAGAAAACTGTATCTTGTACATTTTTTTTCAAGAAAAATAATTAAATGGAAATGGATATAGAAGTATCTAAATGAGGGTACAATAGAAATGGTTATATTTTGACTAACAAAAAATGTGTTTCAGTATTGTAATGTTCTTAATAAATTCAACATGGATAGTGATCATCTATTAGTGAGAAGTAAGATATATGTTAATGTGAAACTAGAAAGATAAAATTTATTAAGAAAAACAATATTCAAAGTTGATATTCCTAACTTTCCGAAACATTCCAATGAATTTAAATTAGAACTTTGCAAATCATTTTAAATTTTAATGATGGTTCTGATTTGAATAAAATTAATAGGAAGATTATTGATTCACTATTAAGAACAGCAACAAAGATAGCAAGTACAAAGAAGTAGCAATTTTCCAGTAAATTTTCAATTGAGATAATATATTATAAAAAAGGGAATATGAAAATTTATAAAAATTATTCATTTAGAAGAAATGAATAGATACAGCTTTGTAAAATGGTACAAAACAAGAATTAATAATGATATAAAAATATAATTGTAAATTAGTATGGAGAACTATATAAAAAATAACAGTCTCAAAAGTGTAAAAATCACAACTTGGTATTGGGAGAAAGCTTATTTTTGCACTAAAGAAAAAAAAATGTAATTATTACTAATAGGAAAGATAGCACCACAAAATATGTGAAAAAGTTTTCTTAAGAATTGTATAGCAATAAAGAAGAAAACAAAGTATTCCCTACAATTGTCACATCTCATGAATAGACTAGCATTTCAAATACAAAATAAGATGTATGAAGAAACAGAAAGTTCCCAGGTATTGATGGAATTATAATCAATATTTTAAAGATACAGATAAAGAAATATAAAATTATTTTTAAAAGATATATACTAAATGTTTATCTGATAAAAATATTCCAGATAATTGGAAAAATGCAGTAGTAATACTTAAAAAAGATGATAAAGAAGATGTTAGAAATTACAGAACTATTAATCTTTTATCTGTCTTATACAAAATTTTTATCAAGATAATTACAATTCACCTGCAGCAAACTTTAGATTTTAACCAACCAAAAGAATGTGCTAGATTTTAAAAAATATTTTAGCATGGTGGATCACATCCAAACATTTAGAGAAGTTATACAAAAGACCCAAGAATGTGATTTGCCATTCACATGACTCAATTTTTTAAGCTTGTAAATAAAAAATAAAGAGTGGTGCTAATAGCTTAAACAAGCTTTATTGATAAATGCTATATGAGAGAGCATTTAAAAATCTTTATCTAGAAATTATTCCCAATCCAAATGCTTTCTCTTGTGGCATTTGTCAATAAAGGTTGTTTGAAATACCAGCACCACTCTTTATTTTATTTCTCAAGCTTATAAAAATGAGTTGTGATGTATGATTTTGTTTTATTTATTATTTGTAATTTTTGTTTTAATATCTTAAGTGATATGGTTTGGCTGATGATTTTTCAGCCCCATATATCTATTTAAGTTGGATAGCTGTGTTTGAATATGTATAGGTATCTGAAAATTTCAGATTTTCTACTTAATAGTTAACTTTTAGATAAATGCTGGCTTTGGGTTGATATTTTTGGATCTAGTATCTGAAATACCCTAGTGCATCACTGAGAATTGCCAAAGCATGAAACTGGTCTGAGGATTGGGAATAATTTTTAGATAGAGATTTTTAAAAGCTTTCTGTTATGGCATTTATCAATAAAACTTGTTTGAGCTATTAGCATTACTCTTTATGATGACATTTGACTCCATAAGTATTTCTACAGTGATTAAAGCATTAGATCATCAAGATGTATATCCAGGATATTATATTCTGAAGAATATTTATCAAAATGCATCAGTAGTGATTAAGTTGCTTAATGATACTAAAAAGATTAACATTCAGAAAATTCCAAAAACTTTTTATGGCAATTTTACAATAAGTACTTTTTGAATTAAAATAAAAAACTAAGGGAGTAAAAGTAAAAATGATATTATTTAAGTCATCTAGATTTTAAAGATAATATGGTTGTTTTTGAAAATAATACTTCAGTGCTTCAGAAAATAATGCAAGGGTTATCAGATGGAAGTAAAAACTAGGATTAAAGAAAAAGTCTAAAAAGTCTAAAATAATGTCCAATGAATTTTCTCATAAGAATAAAATAATAATAATAATGAGTTACAAGAAATTAACAATGATAAATACACATGTCAAATTACTAATATCGACAGAAACCTAATGAATGAAGTTAATCATAGAATTAAACTTGGATGCTTTTGATAGAAATAACTTAATATTAAAATAAAATACACCTATGTCTTGAAAGGAAAGGTTTTTAATAAATGGGTTTTATCCATTTTTACTTATTATCTAAAACTTGAACACTCAACAGAAGACCAGTGCAAAAACTTCAGACCTCCAATGAAGTATGGAAAGATATATATTAGGAATAATAAGGGATCAAAAATGAAATACATGAGTGAGAGAACAATGAGTATATTATCATCATTGAAGAAAATAAGAGATTAAAGTGAAGATGGAATGGATATATTGCTAGAAGTAATGATGATAGATGGAAGGTTGAAATAAATTAAACTCCTAATCAATTTCTTATATTTTACAAAACGGCTATGAATATGAGGGCTTTGACCCTTGAAAGCACTTAGCCATTTGATTAAATATATATATATTAAAATAAAATAATATATACTTTTCTTTATTTGTTTTTAGCTTTGTGTGCTTGTGCGTGTTAGTGCATTTTATATATTTTGATTTAGAACAATTAGCCACAAAGTATAAACTGTTTGCTTATTACATCAAGATATGGTAAATGGCCTAGACAAAAAAATATATGTTGTATGGATGATGAAATAAGGTAGTTTTCTGGCATAATGTGAAGGAGAGAGGCTAGAAATCAGATAAAGAAAAACTTTCATCCTAAGTTGATCATTAATGGTTGAAAATTATGATGATAAATGAGTCAAAATATAATTTAATTCTGATGTATCCTCATTTTGATGCTTCTATGTCCCATTTCTGTTTAGGATTTTTTTCAAATAAAAAATTGAATATTGTTTTTCTGTAAACTTGACAAGTCTGTGTCCTCTCTCATCTTTCGATCATTTACAATTCTGGCATTAAAGTTTACTGTGACAATTTTAAAATGTTGTTTAACCCAATCAAAATCCTTTTGTACATCCATATAAAAAATCTCTATTCATCTCAAAAATAAGTGTGGAGTATGACTCTGAATTATTTGCATTTTGGTCCCTTACATTAGTTTAGTAACTAATCTTATCCTTCTGTCTAATATAACATCAACTTTCAAAAACTATTCTTTCACTTTTTATTTATAATAACTTTCACTCCAGTAGTGCTTCCAATATTTGTGGCTGTGTAATAAAGTGCATATTTACTTTTTAAATCAATTGCCTCATACAATTCTACCATGTCCCTTTCAATATATAAATATTTTTTTTAATTCATGCAATATTACATTACCTGGTAGAGATCTGTAGTTGTAACTATCTAAATAAAAGTACATCATTGCAAATCAGTACTGATCTGCAATAAGAGGTTTCTTTGCCTTCTCAATGTTTGGCATTAACTACTGACTTTGGTTTGTGACTTAACAGACTGTAAGTTTGGGCCACAATATAAATTTGTGTAAGATTGTGATCTTAGCCAACTGATGAGTGCTGGTTCAGCATGAAATGTGTATCTTGGAGATCGTTGATCATATGCTTTATGATTATCTTCCACAAACTATACTACAGAAATATTATTCATCAAGTGAAAAATCTCTAGTCTAATGAATGATTAATAAATATTATTGATGTATTTCCATTAAGTGGTTTGTGTTAAGGTTGTGAGGGCACTAAGTTTGACACATGAATTAAATAGTAGTCAGGGCTGGATTTTCCTATAGGCTAACTAGGCTTCAGCCTAGGGCCTCAAGATCAAGAAGGGCCTACCAATAACAACATGTTTCATTTAACATATTGATATATATCACAGTAATGATGCATATGGGAGGTGAAAGGGCCTCATAAGTGGAATAGCCTAGGGCCTCTTTTCATCTAAATCTGGCCCGGACTGTAGTAATTGGCTATGTATATACAATGAGCATTGATAAAAATATGTGTAAGAAATTGTGATTTAGGCAAACTATGTGTTTTAGTTCAGCATAAAATGTGCATCTTGGAAACTATAAACAATTTTCATGTGTCTTTGATCATATGTTTATGATTACACCCTTCTACATGGTGTTAAAAGTGGATAGAAACTAGTTCCTACCTTGCATGAAAACAGGGCAGTGAATATTACACTACAAAAATATTATTCATTATATAAAAAGTACTCTTGGAAAAAATCGCTTAGCAGACATTTTACTTTAGGAGACTTGAATGCGATTTTGATTAAAATGCCAATTAGTATAAATGAATTGTATTATTTTTATCCATACAATAGTTTTCTAATTAATTTATAATTTGCTTCAAATTTATTAATTCTTTCTAGACGATATAAAAATATATTATTAGTTAATTAGACTTTTTTTCAGGATCAAAAAATGTCTTTTTGTTGTTATTATATTATCTAAAATAAACATTTTAATATTTTACTTTATATTTTCTACCTATCAGACTATATAGTTTGACAATTACTATTATATAAGTTAAATATAAAAAAAAAACAGTACAAAACTTATTATTTCTCCCCAAAAAAAGATCTCACAAATCTTCTATTTGATATTAAATATAAGCATTAACCGAAGTAACCCACTTTTTATTACTTTATTATGCTATCTTCATAAGAATAAACATCTTTCTGTAGTGTCAACTAAATCTTCAGACTAGTTTTGAGTCATTATCTTTTGTTATTTTAAAGCACTAATAAAGTACATATTAATTTTGTCGTTTATTATAATGTTCATCTAATAATGAGAAAATATAAATACCCTGTCGTACCGAATCCAATATGATTGCTTGTCTAGTTATATTGATTTGATGCTAATTCGGAAAGTACATATTTTAGTGATATCCGCTATATATTAAATGCAGAACACCATATCTATGTAATTATATTTTTATAGTCTGTCATTATATATATATATGTGTGTGTGTGTCATCATTATCATTATCAACCATTATCAATCCACTGCAAGATAAAGGTCTCCATGTTCAATCCATCTTCTCCAGTCTATAGCCTCTCTTCTCCACATCCCTCCTGCACACTTTCTTATTTCATGAATCCATTTTACAAGTGGTCTTTTTCTGGGTGTTTTACAATCTCTATTAATCCAGTTTAAGATTTCAATAGTCCATCTATTATCATCTCTTCTAGCAACATGTCAGCTCAACTCTACTTCAGTCTTTTAAAAATTATTTCAATGATGTCAATCATACCTGTTTGTTTTCATAGACATATATTCAATTTTAGATATCTTCTTGTTACTTTTAACATGCATCTCTCCATACTGTTTTGAGTTGTCTGAAGTCTTTGTATGGCTCTTCTATTAGGTGTCCAAGTCTCAGATCCATAAGTAAGAACTATTAAACACATTTATTAAAAACCTTTTTTTCCAAACACATAGGTATGTTTCCTTTTAATATTAAGTTATTTCTATCAAAAGCACTCCAACCAAGTTTAATACTATGATTAATTTTATCCATTATGTTGGCATCTGTAGTAATAATCTGACCAGGGCATTTGTAGTTGTTAACTTCTTCTAACTCAGCATAGTTAATCTTTATTTTTATCTTATGAGAAAATCTATTGAACATTAGTCTTTTTAACATTTACCTTTAGTCCTACTTTCTTACTTATATCTGATAACTCTCACAACATTTCCTGAAGCTCTAAAGCATTATTTGCAAAAACATCTACATCATCTGCAAAATCTAAATGATTTAAATAATCTCCATTTACTTTTGCTTCTTTAGCTTCTCACTTTAATCCACAAAATATTTTTCGCAGCACTGTTGTAAAAGTTTTGGAGATATGGAGTCATCCTGTCTTACACCCTTCTCAATGTTAACTTTTCTAGTATCATACTTGGATATGATACAGTTTACTAAAACCACTTCAAAATCAAGATTAATCTTTTGGTTGGTTGAAATCCAATGTTTTCTGTCAATGAGGTTTAATTATCTTGGTAAATATTTTGCATAATTCTGATAATTCTATAATTTATAATATCTTCTTTATTATTCTTTTTAAATATTAATATTAATAGTGCATTTTTGCAATCATTGGGCATATCTTTATTATTTAAACATTTGGTATATAACATTGCCAAAAATTGTTCTATTTCTTGACCTGGTTTTTTTAATATATCGATTATAATTCCATTATTACCTGGAGATTTTCCCTTATTCAAAAATTTAATTGCATGTCTCAAAGATTTAAAATGCAATTCAGAAGATATAATAGATGTAGGGGGTATTTGTTCTTTATTACTACATAATTCTTCATAGAACTCTTCTACCATTTCATGATGTCATATCTCTTTTTAGTAATAGTTCCATTTTTTTTTTCTTATTGCAGATATAAGTTTTCTACCAATACCATGATGTTGTTTTACACTCTTGAGACTTTTATTCTCTTCTACAGCTTTCCTTACTAATTCACAATTATAATTTCTTGATATAACATTTTACAAAATTTAACATATTTAGTCCTTCTTAATACATCATTTTTATATCTTCATATTTCTTCTTTTCTTCATATATTTTCTAGTCTCAGTAGCAATTTTCTTGGTCAATTGCTGCTTTTTTCTACCAGCTATCTTTGTTGCACTTTTTAAAAGTGTGTCGTTTATGTTCCTATTAATTTCATTCAAATCTTAATCATGTTCAAAATTTGCTAATACTTGAAACCAATTTGTAAATTTTAATTTAAATTCATTAGATAGTTTCTGAAGATTAGGAATATTAACTGTAAATATTGTCTTTCTTAATAATTTTTGTCTCTCTAGTTTTGCATTAACATGTATTTTACAATGATCACTTTCTGTGTTGCTTCTTTATCCATTCTGCTGTACCATCATTTGAATGATTCCATGTCCATTCTGCTGTACTTTAATTTGGATGCTTCCATGTCAATTTTCTTTTAACATTTTTTTCAAAAAAAGAGAATCCATAAGATTTTTCTTTTTCTACAAACTCCACAAATCTATTTTCTCTCTCATTTCTATTTCCATAACCAAATTTAGCTACAAAACTTTCATCTTTCACTTGTTCATCAATTCTAGCATTAAAGTCTCTTGTAAAAAATGTTGTTCAATCTGATCAAAAACCTTTTGTACATCCATATAAAAATCTACTACATCACTATGAGAACTTGTTGGGGCATTAAACCTGAATTATCTAAATCTGGTATCTTCTATTAAGTTGAATAACTAATCTTTCCACTCTCTACTACACTTGTATTTGTGCCTTTTTAATAGAATACATATCCACATTTCTTCTAACTTCACAAAGTCCAATAATATCCTATTTAATATAAGACAGTTTTCCCAATTAATGCAATCTTCCTTCACTTGAAAGTGATCTGCAGTTGTGAGTACCTAGATAAAAAGTTACCATTAAATGGGTTCACAATCAGAGGATTCTTAGCACCCTCCACCTTCAACCCCCAACCATTTCCTTGGCTGGTGACTTTACTGCCTTCTGAGAATAAGGGCCATGGTTCATTTTTGACTCTCATAAATTGTATATATCTATTAGAAACACTTTTTTTTATTCACATACAAATTCATTCTGCTTTATCAGGCAACTGAGAAAAAAGACTAAGGTGTTTTTTGATCTTAAACTCAAAGGTAAAAATCCAGTAAACTCACCATGCTGCTAATGTGTGCTGGTCAACAGCTTATCCTTGTTTGTATACTATATGAATAATCACATAGTAATAATAGTTGTAGTGATAAAAACATATGGAAAAGACTATTAGGGATTTGCTTTGTTCAGTTCCTTTAAGACCTCAAGAGGAATCAAAGGTTCTTCTTTCAGTTAATAGCAAACTCCCTCTTCAGTCATATATATATATATATAAAATAAATGTCCACTAATATTAATAATATAATAACAAATTTAAATATATTCCAAACAACGGTAAACAATTTATAATATTATATAAATAAAAACCCATAAATATTTTCGATTATATTCATAATCATTTTCAACTCAACTTTCAAAATGGAATCATCAATTACCAACCGGAAACACATGTCGATTTAAATATCCCACAATTCTTTAATCCTAACATTTGCTGACTGTCTGTTTATTATCATATTTTTGTACCTACTAATAAAAACTGCCTCTTTAATTTTTCTTTTTTCATTATTTCTCTCTTGGCCTAAATTTTTATTTTATTTATATCAAAATTAAACTTAAAATTACAATTCCTATCATGATCATAAAAAACAGATTCAGTATATAACTTAACTTCATTATTATTATCATTACATATCTGTACATTTTTCAAAACTCTTTTATACAACAATTTATGTTCTTTAATTTTTTTCTCCATATTACATCTAGATTCCCCTACATATGATAAGTTACACCCACAAAAAATTCTATAAATTATATTACTCATATTATTTTTTTCTAACTTATCTTTTGAATTATTAACCATTCTATTTAAATGTCCTGATCCATAAAATGAAACATTATATATACTATTATAAACATTTTCATAAATTTTACTTGCTTATTATTATAAAAAGGCAAAGAAATCCACTTCTTACTCTCAATTTCTTCATCACCAGCATTTTTCTATTAATTTTCTTACTAAATTGACAAACCACTTGATAAATTTCTTTTATATTATAACCTACACTTAATAATTCACTTACATAATTTTCAATATTTTTCTTTTTATCACATGCATATTTACACAAAATATTATTTCTATGTAAAAAAGACCTAAAACCAGCCATTTTATAATCATGTGGCACTTTAGATAAATATGGAATACACCCTCTGGTTTCAATAGGTTTAATAAACAATTTATAATCAATCATATTATTGTTCCTTGAAATTATCAAATCTAAATATTTAATACTGTTATTATATTCTTTCTCCATAGTCCAGATAAGACCTTTTAATTTATTATATTCATCAAAAATTTTATCAATCATTTTTGAAGAAGCACATATAAAAACATCATCCCCATATCTCGTATATATCTTAATATTTCCCATAAATATAAATTTGTTTAAAATATTTTCTTCATAATATGACAAAACAAAACTGCATAACTGTGCCACCATTGGTAATCCCATTGGCCATCCTTTACTCATCTTATAAAATTTACCATTAAAGGATGCAACGATATTTTGTTCAATAAAATTTAAAGCCTTCATCAGAAAACATATTAATTGATTAGCCACTTTCTTCTCCAATAAAGCTTGATGAATTATTTTGATTGAATCAACTCTATCAATAGATCCATACATTTCAGAAACATCCAATGACATTAAAACATCATCCCAGTCAAAACTTAAATCTTTAATTTTTTCAACAAAATCAAATGATGACATTACAGAATATTTTCCAAATCCAAGTAAATCTTGTAAAATTTTAGCTACATATTTACTAGTCTTATACATAAAAGACCCTCCAAAATCCAAAATTATTCTAAGTGGATAACCTTTATGTAATTTTACATTAGCAAATACACATGGACAAATAGTACTTGAAGGATAATTTCAGAAACAGCCAATGACACTAAAACATGATAACAGTCCAAACTTAAATCTTTAATTTTTTCAACAAAATCAAATGATGACGTTACAGAATATTTTCCAAATCCAAGTAAATCTTGTATCCTTCAAGTGCTATTTGTCCACATGTATTTGCTAATGTAAAATTATATAAAGAAGGTTATCCACTTAGAATAATTTTGGATTTTGGAGGATCTTTTATGTATAAGACTAGTAAATATGTAGCTAAAATTTTACAAGATTTACTTGGATTTGGAAAATATTCTGTAATGTCATCATTTGATTTTGTTGAAAAAATTAAAGATTTAAGTTTGGACTGTGATGTTGTTTTAGTGTCATTGGATGTTTCTGAAATGTATGGATCTATTGATAGAATTGATTCAATTAAAATAATTCTTCAAGCTTTATTGGAGAAGAAAGTGGATAATCAATTAATATGTTTTCTGATGAAGGCTTTAAATTTTATTGAACAAAATATTGTTGCATCCTTTAATGGTAAATTTTATAAGATGAGTAAAGGATGGCCAATGGGATTACCAATGGTGGCACAGTTATGCAGTTTTGTTTTGTCATATTATGAAGAAAAGATTTTAAACAAATTTATATTTATGGGAAATATTAAGATATATACGAGATATGGGGATGATGTTTTTATATGTGCTTCTTCAGAAATGATTGATAAAATTTTTGATGAATATAATAAATTAAAAAATCTTATCTGGACTATGGAGAAAAAATATAATAACAGTATTAAATATTTAGATTTGATAATTTCAAGGAACAATAATACGATTGATTATAAATTGTTTATTAAACCTATTGAAACCAGAGGGTATATTCCATATTTATCTAAAGTGCCACATGATTATAAAATGGCTGGTTTTAGGTCTTTTTTATATAGAAATAATATTTTGTGTAAATATGCATGTGATAAAAAGAAAAATATTGAAAATTATGTAAGTGCATTATTAAGTGTAGGTTATAATATAAAAGAAATTTATCAAGTGGTTTGTCAATTTAGTAAGAAAATTAATAGAAAAATGCTGGTGATGAAGAAATTGAGAGTAAGAAGTGGATTTCTTTGCCTTTTTATAATAATAAGCAAGTAAAATTTATGAAAAAAGTTTATAATAGTATATATAATGTTTCATTTTATGGATCAGGTAATTTAAATAGAATGGTTAATAATTCAAAAGATAAGTTAGAAAAAAATAACGTGAGTAATATAATTTATAGAATTTTTTATGGGTGTAACTTATCATATGTAGGAGAATCTAGATGTAATATGGAGAAAAGAATTAAAGAACATAAATTGTTGTATAAAAGAGTTTTGAAAAATGTACAGATATGTAATGATAATAATAATGAAGTTAAGTTATATACTGAATCTGTTTTTTATGATCATGATAGGAATTGTAATTTTAAGTTTAATTTTGATATAAATAAAATAAAAATTTTAGGCCAAGAGAGAGATAATGAAAAAAGAAAAATTAAAGAGGCAGTTTTTATTAGTAGGTATAAAAATACAATAATAAACAGACAGTCAGCAAATGTTAGGATTAATGAATTGTGGGATATTTAAATCGACATGTGTTTCCGGTTGGTAATTGATGATTCCATTTTGAAAGTTGAGTTGAAAATGATTATGAATATAATCAAAAATATTTATGAGTTTTTATTTATATAATATTATAAATTGTTTACCGTTGTTTGGAATATATTTAAATTTCGTTAATATATATATATGCCTAATTTGCATTTAATATCTGCTTTAATCGAAGTAATTTATTTTATATTATTCTACTCTAAAACTATCTCATATTTATGTTAGAATAGTAAAATTTCTGTTAAGTATATTTTAAATATTTTATGTATTGGGTACAAAGACTCTTAAAATGTTATAATCCAGATGAAATTAAAGCATTTATTAAATAACTAATAATTTTTTTTCTGATCTTTTTCACAAGGCCTTTAGGATATTTTTTTAGTAAGCTGCTGCCTATTTTGACATATTCACTTTATTTAAATTAAATCATAATCTCATAAACAAGAAAGTAAAAAACTTTTGCATATTTTTAGAGTTTCTCTATTTTCAAAAGTATTGTAAATGTTTCTGAATTCAGAAAAAATTTCATCCAATCTGGTTTCCCCATTATATATTTAGTCTTCAAATATATTGTTTTAATATACCATCATGACTATTGCCATGTTTGAATTTATGTTTTAATCTAATCCAGTTTATCTTATTGTATATTCAATATTCAAGTATATTAGTATAATGTTCTACCATGACTAATTTTCTTGTCAATATATGACCAATATATTGTATCATATTTCCCTTTCAATCATATTTACATTACAAAAAGCATGTTAATTAGTATGCTGTTTCATATTATTTTCAAGTCCATATTGTCCAATGACATTGTACTTTCCTCCAATTTTAAGATTTTAATCAATAAACACTACATATATCTTAACTTGATAAGTTTAGTATTTTTGTTTATGCCTGTTTATAACAAATCAATTACATCTATTTCCATTTCAATATTTTTCATAAAAGGGTTAAAATGTTCTGCGATATTCATTTTTCTCAAAGCATTTAATATTTTAGAATGATAGTCACTAGAATCAAAAAGATTAATCTAATTGTTAAACAACATGGCAGATATTCAAAATCTCTATTAATTTGAAAATAGTATGTGTTATTCTTTTTATGTTTCACTAAAATTTTACAAATATCTAATTTGTCATCTCTTCTAAAACTTTTTTCTGATCATGTTTTCAAAATTAGAACTGAAAATTTACCTCAATCAGATTCCAAGTCTAAAATTGTTTTGATATTTTTATGCTTTATTCAATAATGTGTAAGTATAGTTGATAATTCCATTTTTTATAAAATGCATTGACAATAATAACAGGTAATTGACATTACAAAAAACATGTTAATTAGTATGCTGTTTCATATTATTTTCAAGTCCATATTGTCCAATGACATTGTACTTTCCTCCAATTTTAAGATTTTAATCAATAAACACTAAATATATATCTCAACTTGATAAGTTTAGTATTTTTGTTTATGCCTGTTTATAACAAATCAATTATTTTTACATTTGTTTGCACTGTTGTATTTAATGGTTGTTCACCTATCAAATTGATATCATGAACTTTCAGAGGATTATTCCAATGATAGTACTTGCAAAGAAAATCACCTAATTTATTTTTGTTCTTCATATAGTATGATTCCACCTTGTTTCATTAACCAAGTATGTAAACAAAACATTACTAACATTATATTATTAATCCTTTCTTAAATTTTTACTTTAAAATATTACAATTTCAGTGATGATCTCTTTATAGATTCATATTGTTTAGACACCCAAGCAAATGTAAACTAGTGTGTTCTATAGGCCAAAAGTACAGGAAGAAATAATTATCTCTTTTTTAGTAATGTCCTCAGTGCTTGTCTCCTGATAAAATCATTTTCCAATGTAATACCATCACTACATTTCTTCTGACCATTCTTTAAATTTTTTACATTCATGATAGAATATTGGCTAATTTATTATTGTATTTTTCTGCACAGTTTTCTGAAAAGTTTGAAATAGTATTTGCAGTTCACATTGCTGTGTCTTAATTCCCACCAATATTAATAATATAGCACTAAGAAGTAGATTAAAACTAAATAAAATAAAAATTAAATGATAAAGATAAAACAAATATAGATTCTTTTAATAAAGGATTAGTAGAGAAAGAAAATGAAATTTAGTATAGATTCTATGATATTATATCTAGCTTTGACCACTTTAGTTTTAAATCAAATATAACTTTATAAGGTGTGAGCCTAAAAGAATAAACTTACATTATCATTATAAATTTATATTGTAAGAGAAATATGATGATTATAAATTTTGAAAATAAAGAGCACATATGATTTCTTTGACAAAATTATTTATGCAATTATATTTATATAAAAATAACAATATTAACATAAAATTGATTTATGAGTATAATAAAAAGGCTTTTTAATAGTTATATTTATCAGTCTTTATATGCAAATGTAAGATTTGGGCATAGAACAGAAAAGCAATCCTGAAACTTTAGACCACTCAGTGAAGTATTAAAAGATGTATATTGAGAATAACAAAGAATAAATCAATTAAAACATATGAATAGAGAATAAACAAGAATCACTGACATCATTAAAAGAATTAAGAGATTGAAAAAAGATAGGCTAGATATAAATCTAAAACGGTCAATATTAAATAAATATCCAAAGATATCTCATGTGAGATGGTTCAATAAAATAAGACACTTGACTTAAATAATGTACAAAAAAGCTGATTAAGCTTCATCTGCAGTGGAACAATAATAATAAAGATCTAAGATAATATCAAAATTGTTAAAAATGGGTATGATAAATTTTGTTTATTAAAAATCAAAAGATATAAATTTATATAGAACAAGATAACTGAAATTTCCTAGCAGAACTTATTCTGAAAAAATATATATATATTTAATCTCTAATATTTATATTTCTGTGACTTAGGTAAAATTAATATTTCTCAAATCTAAATCCTACTACTAAAAATAATAATGATATATTTGGTTAAAGTACTAATAAATTAATATTTAATAATTAAGATTAGAGAAACAAATTAATTAGATTTTATCTTTTATTCATGTTTCATCCTATCACTTTTCTCATTTCAAATATAAACATTATATATATCATTGCCAATTATTATTAATCCACTGCAGGATGATGGTCTCACCAAATTCAATTCATATTTTTCAATCTCTATCCTATATTCTGTATATCACCCCTGTACACTTTCTTATTTCACCCATCCATCTCACACATGGTCTCTTTCTGGGTCTTTAACAATCTCTTGGAATCCCGTTTCGGATTTCAATTGTCCATCTATTATGATCTGCTACCAATATGTCTAGCCCAACTCCACTCCAGTCTTTTAATTCTTACAATGATGTCATTTAATATCTGTTTGTTCTCATTCATATATTGTGTTTTCAATCTTTACTTTTTACTACTACTATGCATCTTTCAATACTTCTTTAAGTTATATGAAGTCTTTATATTGATCTTCTGTTAAGCCAAGTGATTCATAAGTAAAAACTGATAAAACACATTTATTAAAAACTGTCCTTTTCAAATACATAGGCATATTTTCTTTTGGTATTATTTCTATCAAAAGCACTCCAACCAAGTGTAAATTTATTATTAATTTCATTCATTATGTTTCCCTTATCACTTATTACAAAGTTTTGTCTTCAATTGCTTGATAACTCATTTATCAAATTTGTTTAAGTATGGCATTCAAAATCTACAAAATAACTAATCTAATGATAATTTACTGATTAATATGGTGACTGAGCTGTCACATGACCATACTAACATGACTTATGAAGTTCAAAGAAAATACAAACAGATGATAATAATACTAAAAATAATACTTGTCAGATCAGTAGCAAAAGTAATAATATTCCAATTGTTATAAATAACAAAAATAACAATATTTCAATCACTTCTAATTTCACTAACACTGAGTTCCAAAATTCAAAGATAATAGAAATATATGCTAATGTTACTAAAAATAATCCTTAATAAATCAATAGTAAAAGTAATAACAATCCAATAGATTTTAATAACAAAAGTAGCAATATTTCAACTAATCTCAAATTGTCTCTAACATATAAAAAACCACCCCTTGTGACATCAGAGGATTGAACATCAATATCCAAGAAGCACAATCATCCCTTCTACAGTTTGGAACACAAATGCTCTTATGATAATCAATGATAGGTTTAATCATTTAATCCCAAGAGGATTATCTGCAACTTTTAAAATAATATTTCTATTCGGTCCACATAATTCTATCTGCTACATATAACAACATTTCTCTATATAAATTCCATAGGCAATTATTATTTGATGCAATATCTTTGTGTGGGCTGTGTGATACCATTGCACATATTGCTGACCATCCAAATCACACAAACTTAATATTCTATTTCTTTCAGACTATGCAGAAGGACCTATATGAAACACAAAATAAATCACTTAAAAACTTTGCTTTAATTACAGTGGATCCAAATCATGACAACTGAATCATAGGGGTGCTCAAAAACACCTACTTGTGATACACCCTTCAAGATTTTCAGTGTATGTTGCAACCACTTGGTGAAGTTACAGCTTTTCTTCTCATATATCTGAAGAATAACCCTATACCCATCACTAACAATAGTTATGCTTTCAAATTACAATTGTACCATGACATTGGTCTAAACATAATTCGAACACAAATCCTTAATCAAGAACCTCCTCTATGCCTATGTATCAGAGGATTGAAATTCCAGTGCTAGTCCTATAACTAAAACTAGTAGCAGCATTGGTAAAACTCATATACCTTGAAACCTAATTAATGTAACCCTTAAAATTTCATCCATATAAAAACCTGTACAACATGATTGCAACTGTAACCCTTACAATCAAAGTTATGTAATGCTATGTTACCCAAAGGATAAATAAAGTTGATTAAACATAGTAGTAGTAATAATAGTAGTAGTAGTAGTAGTAGCAGCAGCAGCAGCAATAGTAGCAGTAGTAGTAGTAGTAGTAATAGTAATAATAATAATTCAATTAACTTTATTCATAAATAAACAGTTCAAATGAGACCACAAGCATTTACAAAGTAGTACATGTCTGTATTATAAAATTACATACATATGTTTAAAATTACTATTTTCATTAATAATATTAATGTAAGACTGATTTTATTTTGTCCTTGAATTGTGTATAGTTTAAAGATAAAATATCAATATCTGAACCTTTTTATTATACTCCAGTTGCAATCTATGCATTGGTGAATTAATAGGATATCTCAACTTAGGTTTTTTGTCTGTGAAAAATAATAACAACAATAACAATAATAATAATTATAATGATGATGATGATGAAATAGTAAAGTAAAATTTCTAATAAAACATATTCATCTTCTAAGCACAATGTATTTTTTTTTTTTGTTTTTTCCTTAAATTATAGTATAGATACTTACTCCACGCACCTTATTTTATTGTATTCTCATTCAATTTTCATTTCTTAAAATTATATTAAATTCTATATATTTTTTTTAAAGTTTGAATATTAAAATTTTAATGTTAGCACAGTAAATTAATCTACCAGATGGTAGAAATTTAAGTAAAAAGCACTGAAAATTTTATTTAAAATCCTTTAATTTCAAATTCTTGATTTCTGTAAACAGAATGACTCTCTTTAGCTAAATAATTTAATACAATTCAATAATTTACATCTTGTTAAAACTTTTAGTACTGAATAGTAAGGCCATATTTGCTAAAAACAACTGTTTAGAGAGACAAAATGTACATTGGAATTTAAGAGATTTTTGCATCTTTTGCTTTTGCTAAATTAATTTATTTTAAAAATGTACTAAACAGATGAAATGCTACAAGTTAAAAAAAATTAAGCTAATAAAAAGACATTATATAATAATTATTACTGTTGTTAAAAATGTAGTAAGTAAGAATTTGATGACATTATATGTTTTAGTGTAAAATAATATTAGTATGCAATAATAATAATAAAAAATTGGAGATAAATACTTTCATTATATATATATTAATAAAATGTTTTTTTTTTCCAAATTTTAAAATTAATGAGTAAATCAATAAGTCTTAGGTTGACTACTAGATAAAAAAATGAAAAAAAATCAAAAGGAAATCAAATGATGTAAACAATATGCTGTTTATCATGCTGAAAATTTTAACGTTTTATACCAATTAGCTTAATATATTTTCATATAACATTACTTCCATCATTTTAAAAATAATCATGTCAAGCAAAGTTAATAGGTTTATAAGAAATAAATTTGTTATCAGCAACCACATGCAATATTGAAATCTAAAGTATCTACATCAGAAATCCTTTTCTTTCACACTTGACTTTAAAAAAATATTAGCATAAAAATATTCTTTTTCTGTAATCAGCTTATGTTTTATAAATCTTGAGGTTCTGGTTCACTCAAGCTATAATATTTATGCAAAAATATAATCCCCCATCCATATTTCCATTTTATAAATTTTAAAATTATTTTCATACCAACACATAAATATTTTTAATGAAGAAGAAAAAATAGATAGTATGAATTATGAACAAATATGATATACATCTTACAATTCACACTTTTAAAAAAGACTATCTTATATCATAATAAAAATTTTAATTATTAAATATTTTGGCAAATAAAAATATAGTGCATAAAAATACAGTTTGTTTATATATTATTGTTATTAGGAGCCAAGTTATTACATAAAATATCTTTCTTCAAGACAACAATCACTTTCTTAATAGCACTTTGGCTAAATTGGCGATAGAGTTTATTAGCCTGTTGAAGATTGTCTTTTTTTCACCACCAACTGTATAACTTCTTTAATGACTTAATCTTTTCAAAATATGGTGAAAATAAACCATTTAAATCTGTTTATTTATTTTATAAATAAAAGTTCAGATTTAATTTAATCAAATACATTTATTTGTCTCTGATATATTTCCAAAACTACATGACCAACATTATAATTTAAAGATTACATTTTTTTTACTGGAGTAATTTTTTTAATGTCCAACTTTTACACCCATAGTCACAAAAATATAATATTTTAAGAAATTTAATGATAATATCTTGTATATAAAAGTTATTTATAGAATTCCATTGTAATTCAGAGTTGATGATTGATTCATGGATCTATGTTGGCAAATTCTATGTATATGTTATCAATTTTCTGATACTATCTTCATATTTAAATAAAACTCCATATCTTTTAATTGCTTCTTTGATTTTTTAATAAAGGTTCCTGATCATGTCAATTTTAAATACAAATATGTTTTTGATATAATACATATGTCTCCTGAATTCACAATTGTCTTCCAATTGTTTTCCTCATTATATATTCAGTATGCAAATTAAAATACTTGATGAATGTATGCAATTTCTTTATTAATGTAAAACAATTCTGATTCATTACATTGTATTTAAATGAACATTTAGTTGAATATAAAGATTTTCATTAGAACAATGAGAAGTACATCAACTTTTATTTAGAATACTCCATAATTTAGTTTAGTTGATATATAAATTGAGAAACATAAGTTATAATATTGGAAATTTGGAAAATGTATTGGAATGTCTAAGCATGTAAATCATGTTAAGGAGAATAAAAGATATAACTATAAAAATAAAAAAAAAAATACATTGAGTAAAAATCTACAGCAATGATAAAAGAAATTTTATGGGAACAAAATATATCAAATGTCAGTAAGTGATGAATATGAAACACTACAATAAAAAAAGAATATCATTAAATATGAAAAAGAGATTAGCAGTTAAAGGAACCGTAAAAAAATTAATGGCCACAAAAAGGTTTATTGGCAAAGATCTGCAGAAAAGCCAAGGGGAAAATGGATAAGTAATAAAATAATTTTAAAAACTATGAAAGCTCAACAAACTATAGTTAATAAAAATCAGAACAAACCAAGTGGAATGATATGGTCATGTACAGAGAAAATAGTAAATAAAACAATTACCACACTGGACATTGCTGGAGGAAAAAGACATCCAAAATGAAGTTATAAAGAATAAATACTTTTAAGAATTAGAAAATTTTGTAGAATAACTTATAAAATGACAGGAAGGCCTGATAATTAAAAATTAGAAGACACAATAGAGTACTATAGACCAATAAAAAAAAAGAACCATGATCAATTTAATCAAAAAATGTTATAATCAATTTAGAATTTGCTGATTTCCTTCTGGCAATCCAAATTAATTTTTGTGACCATATATCAGCAATAATATCTAGTATTCATTGATCATTCCCGAAAATAACTTGCACCTATGAAAACAATAAGCATTTTACTTACATGTTGTGCAAAAAAAAATCATACATACTCTAGCAATATTTTTTTAATATAAAATATATTGGGATTTATTTAATTCAGTATATATTTTTTAGACAGATGACTATTAAAAGTATTATTGCAATATGAAAAAAATTCACTAATATTTCCATAAATATATTTGAATGATTTTTTTTAAAATTTGTTATACTTTTTCTCAATAGATAGAACTACTTGTAATTTTAAAAAAGGTGATTGGAAAAAGTAGAAAGTATAATTATTTGAAAAAGAAAAAAAATCAAAGAATAAAGCCATTATTGTATGCAGGCTATAAAATGATCTAAAACAGTAAGTAATATGTATTTTTTATTTTAAAATGTTTTAGATATAATATTTAACAATTATACTAGCTTTAGATTTAGATTGTTTTTATGTGTAATTTGAGATGGGACATAGACAATATAACGTGAAAGGCTAAAACCCTCGACAACCTTTCACGTTATTATTACATCATCTGCTTACGCTTAATAAATTAATATACAGACATTAAATAACATTTAACTATTCAGAGTTTTTTTAAGTGGTGAAATTGTAACAATGTTTATTTGTAACATTTTTCATTATTTATTTTAAAATTATTATAATTTCTTTATATATATTTCTGATAATTTATATATAAATTGCTATGAAATATTTTATTTTTTAAAAACATATACAGATAAGTTCATTTGTTTAAATGTTCATATAGAATGGAAAATCTTTTTTTTTTGTCAATTTTCTTGATAAAATATACAGAAAGGAGTGCAAATCTGTCAAGCGTTGTTAGCCGAGAGGTCATCGTAGCCGCCGTGCAAGCAAGTAATTGGTTGCAGACAGTTGTGGGTTCGCGTCCCGGCAGATGCTATGGCATATGAGAAATCTGTCAATTTTACTATTGTATGCATATATTTAACAATCATCAAATATGTTATTTGAACTTTGTATTTAATCATAATAATAATATAAGTCAAAAAAACATTAAATTTTATTTCTGAAGCACTAACACTTACATGACTATGATAATCATGAACTAGGTGATCAGATTCCAGTATTATTTAGTACAAGCAAATATATCTAATTTAATTGTTGGACATAGAAACAAAATAATTAGCAGGCTCCTGTAAATATCCATGTTATATCATAATTTCATGGTTATTTGAAGAAATTTTTGGATGAACATTCCAAAAAGGATTCATGATTGATGCATATCTTAGATAGTATAACTGTATTTAAGTTAGTGGAAAGTAAATGATGACATTTATAAAATTCTTTTTATAGAGCCACTTTTACTCTGATATTTGTTGGAGAGATATATTAAAAGATAAAAAAAACTAATGCAAATGAATGAATTTGAGTGTTCTCAGATCAATATTCAATTATATAGCCATATGTTTAATTTCTGCACATTTTATCCCAACAAAAGCATAATATTTACTAGTAGAATATTCTAATATTATGGAAAATGTCTTTATATATTTACATTACAACCCCAAAAAATAATTTCCAGCTTTCCAAGAAGATTGTTCTCTGAAATTATTTTACATCTGAATTTTAATAAATGAAAAAAATGATTTATGTCAAGATCAAAATTGTGTTTTAACTTGTTGTTTCAGAAGGTTATATTACATTCCCAAGATGTTTCCTTTATTGTTTACATAAAAGAGTAACCCTATCCTTATTAAAATATCATTTTCTGATGTCAAAACCATATTATCTACATAAAAGTTTCCTGTATTCTATTTCTGAAAGACTAATGAATAAAAAAATGAATTTTGACAAAGACTTTTCTATAAAAGTTTATATTTTTTATTCTCATCATTTAGATATTTTTGTTATTTAAGAATTCTAAAGATTTTCAGGATATTATTTTCCAAACACAATCATAAGTTGAGTTTAAACTAATAAAGTTAGCACCAATTATTATTTTATTTTGAAAGGCATTTTTTTATGATTTGTCAGATTCACTCTATTTTAAAAGACAAATAATTATCAATTTTTGGTATAATTTTTATTAAAATTATTACTTCAATTAGTTTTGAGGAATCATTCTATAGACGTATAAAGTTTTATGATAGCATTCATATCAAATTTTTAGTTTTGTTTCTTGCATAAGAAATATTGTTGAATAGTTGGTTAATAATATTTTGGATTTAAGTTTAACTTTTTTAAAAACCTTTAGAAGTATAATATCTGCTTTTGGGAATTTTTCTAGTTTATGACAATCAAAAAAATTTCAAAGTTAACTGATATCTACAGGTTTTGTTGATTGGAGATTATGAACACAGGATAATTTAAAAGCTTTTAGTTTTGCTCTAATCCATTTTCAGTTTGTAATTTCATCAGTAGCAACAGCAATAGTTCTTTTAAATATGCTTCTATACCTATCAGAGTTTTGTAAAAATGTTCAGTTTTTTAATTAAAGTTTATAACACTGTTTTTCTATAGTTTCTCTTCATTCTTTTTTCTAGTATTATAAAAAGATTTTATAAAATTTTCAATAATGTTGTGTCTTTGGTAAAAAATATTGACTATGAAGTAGTTTTGGTTTTGCTCCAACCTTGAATAAATTGCTTTCAATAGCTTTAGTCAATAAATATTTTAATAGTAGTAGCAATAAATTTGTTATATCCATCATATAAGAAGAGATTGATGAATTATTTTAATATTCATTTAAAGATATTTAATACATTCTCTCAAGTTAGCTTTTTTAACATTTATCTATGAGCTGGATAGTTTTCAACTACAAAAATTGAAATTCATAGATTGTTAAGACTTGTGTGATTTTTCTGATACAAAGCCTAAATCAAGGATTAATTCTCAACCATTTCTGCAAGAATTTAATATTTCTTCTTGCATGACATTATTAATTATGTGTGTACCACTTAAAAACATATATTCTAAAATGTGAAAAAATGCTTATCCTCATTTGCCTATTGGCATAGGTACTATGATGGATAAAATATTTTATACAGTATGAAGATCTAAAAAGCAAGGTAGATATAATGTAATATTTACAAATGTTGCAAACATAAATATTATTCATAAATGTGGTGATTACTATATCATTTCAAACTGTCTTTAGCTGAAGTTGTTTTATTTTCTAAATATTTTAAAACAAAAAAAAATTCAAACTATGTTTAATATGTATTCTAAGAGGAACCAATGAGAAGTATGAGATTTTATGAAGACATAAAGTGATAAGTCTCCTAAAATTCAAATACATTTCCATATGGTTAATAAAATTGCATTTTCCACTTTTAATTTTGATAGTCACTCAACATTTAGTTGAAGTAATTTTATTCTTTCCTAATTCAAAAAAAAGATAGTTTCTCAGACGATTATTAGTTTTTCAGATTAAGTCCTTTTTTTTTTTTTGGTTTTTTGTTAGCTTTCTAAAAAATGTATATAGGTTGTAGATAACACAGTTTTTTAAAGAGCCTACTGGAAGACAGAAGCTTTTCCAAAACCGGAATTAAAATTCAGATTATATAAGAATATTAGATAACGAAAGAAGATATTATATCCACAGAATTAAAGCATTTTGTATCAGTTATAAAAAATTTTATTAAAAGAATATATATATATATCTGTATTAGCAATGTATTAAAAAGTAGCTAATTCTTTTTTTTTAATCTAGCTCTTAATGCCAGAGGAAGGTGTCGTAAGCTTTTTTGCTGCCTCGGATTTAGCTATATGCATATATACATACAAGATATGCTATTATAAACGTTCGTTGTAGTACATGTTCATATATACTACATATACTATTAATAATTCCGATTTCCTATCTAGTTTAACCAATCTTATTTATATGTGTGAAAATGATTAAATTTGCAAACATAACCGCCCCAAAGCATTAAATCTTAATAAACAATTACCATTATATGAGTGGTTTTGAGATCATTTTAAAAAATTAAAAGGAATAAGTTTTTGAAAAAAATAAAAATGAAAACAAAAAATAACCAATTTATTTACAGAATTAAATTTTTGTATTTATATTTTATTACATACGAAACCTTAAAAAAAAAAAAAAATTGTTCTCATCTCCAAATTTTACTATTTGTTTTATATAGGAAAATATATTTGATAATACTAGATTTTAAAACTAACCATAAATTTGGAATTTTTTGCTATGTGACATTTTATCTACCCCCATTTAATTCATTATTCTGAGCCATTTGGGTCTTTGTTAATTTTCCTTCCTTTATCCATAAATTCAATTCTTTTACTAATATTATAATTATCTCTTAAATCTATATTAAATGTTTTAAATTTTGCGATACAAATACATTGATTTTGAAGCATTAATACCTACCTATCAGTAGCTTCCATTACATTTCAAGTAGCTCATTAGAGTTCATCCACATGCAATCAGTCTCTGACCTAACGTTAGGTAAGTAACATTTTATTTTAAATGATTTTTAAAAATTATTAAAAATAACAACATCTATTTATTCTTTTTATTTATATAATAACATATTTCTCTTTCTATATATATATAATTATAAATGTTATATCTAAAGTTTGTGAAGAAAAGAAAAGCTATTAATCAATTAACTTCTTTTTATGCATTTTTTTGATAAAAACAACAGTTCTGTCTCTATTATTCAGTTTATTTATTCTTGAAAAACATTTGTTTGAAGAAAAATAAAGTCCCAGTTGTATTTTAATAAAAGCTCAGCATGTAAATAATTTTAAATGCAATCAAACACAAACCATGAAGTCTGTCATAAATATGTACAGAAACAACAAATTATGATGGATTGAACTTCATATTTTAAATCCTCGTGTATTAAAAATATAAAAGATTGGGATGAATTATTTATTTATTTTAGTAATTAATCACTGTATATTACAAAATAGCACACAATATTTAACCAAATCTGTACAATTAAATACTGTACATGTTATGCCAATTTTACATACTTCCATAATAATCTCCCCTTGCAACAGTTAAAATGTAGTTATTTGAGAAGGATAATGAATCAAAATGACAACTAATTAATATTAATATAGCTCTAATTTTCTTCCACCAATTTGCATTTAAACTTGCAAACTCAACAGTTATTAAACAAATGTCCCATACAAAAATACTGCACCTGGTACTGAAACTCAGAATTTCAAACGAAGAGTTTAAATGTCTCTTATACATATATATGTGTTTATCTTAACAGAATGGTTAATAGTAATAAATGTATATATTTATAAGATGCTATCGACAGGAGCAATTTATAAAAGTATAGTAAATATAGAATGTGTAAAATTTATATAATTTTAAGTATTGCATAAAATATTGGCAAAAATATGTTCATTACGTTTTCAGTTTCATAATAAATCACATATAAAAACTTTATGAATCTTGTGAAAAGAGTAGAAAATATTATTATTTATACAGCAGATGCTAGGACATAGAATAAAAAATGTATACATAAATACAATATTTATTTATTTTAATAAAAAGATGAGAAACTACAAAAATTTACATACTCATCTACATAATTAAACAATTAGTAGTTTCTCAGATTTTTTTCCTTTTTTTAAAGTTTGTGTCTAGTTCACTTTGTCTCAATCCCAAACTTTTCACAAATAGTAATTATTAGGAAGCATTTTAGATTTAAAAATATAATTTAAAAAATGCATAACTACTGATATTCAGTTCCCTAGTGAATTCAAAGTAATTCTTTTAAAATCTATAATATGCACATTTATAAGGCACATGTATATAATAATTATACATACATTAAATAGATTTGGTTTTAAAATATATAAATATAAATGTGTATTATTTCAGTTTTTTTTTTTCATATGTCAAATGCGTTAGTCGGGAAGCGAACCCGGGCAAGCTGCTTGGAAAGCAGATGTGCTAACCAGTAGGCCACCAACGCTTGACGATTTTATTTTTTTAAAACACAAGTATAATATTTTATTTAGAAAAAACCACTTAGTGTGGAAAAAGCACCTTCATTTATTATAGAATTTTAATCCAGGTGAAACAGAATTCTTTTCGAGAGACTGACATTTTGCTCTCAGATAGCTAGCCATAGTCAATCCAGCATAAACATCTAAAATTGGTTAATAGATGGGTATTTAGCTCTTTTAACTAGATAGTAAAAATTAGATGAAAAAATGCTCAGACTGTAATCATCTGGTAATTGGCAAGCCTCGTGACTACTGACTTCTTCACAGTTCCTCTATGAAAAACAACTGGAAAGAATTTAGCTCTGAAGAAGGCTATTTAGTAAAAAGACTGGTTTATCTTTTATTTAATATGAAAAATGTCTCTTTTTCCTATCTTTGGTTCTATTTTACAGATTACAATATATGTTTCAAAGTTGATAATTTTAATAGTTTTTTTTTTTTGTGGAAATTTATAAAAATTATAAATGATAAATTCTATTAAGATATAAATTTAAGCTACTACTTTTTTTCTTAACTGAAACTCTACAATTTCTGAAAAAATATTTGCTGTCAAACATTTAAATAAATAAGTGAAATGCACTTACTTTTTGTATAATAAAATAATCCATCATTTTTCTATGCTTTTTTAGCATGAGCTACATTATGGTAATAATATGAACAGACAGTCATTTCAAAATTATTATTAGGTTAAATTTAAAAATCTAAATGCAATTAATTTTAGTATAAATTTTAAAATAGGTGTCAAAAACCTATTTTAAAATTTATACCTAAAATTAGCTGCACTGATAAGAAGTTTTCCAGCCCTTGAATGCATTCTTCAAATAACACCCACAGACCGACCACCACCTTCACACAAATATTTGTCTTTGCTTGTAAACCAACTTCAAAGCATTTATGATCAGGTGTCTTTTTTGGGTGTTGGTAGATACACCTATTGGACTATTTATAATATGCTATACCCAGACATAACAACATATCCTCACTCACCCATGCTAAATATGAACAATAGTCTTTTGATGCAGCGATTTAAAAAGTGGTCAATGGAACCCAAATTTTTTGACTTTCTTCTAAAGGTAAATCTTCATGCTCTACCTACCTCCTACTTCCTTAAATACCGCAGATTTTACAACAAAATTGATGCTGTTTGTTCCCTGTGCCACAGGGAAGAAGAAACACAACAGCACCTATTTCACACCTGCATAGGCCTAACAAATACCCAAGAAATTATGATTAACACATATAGACAAAATAACATCGCACTTAATAACCTATTAGAGATACTCAGTAAAGGCTCAATACCAGCAGCTCGTGCAGCAACTTTTTGTTTATATAGTTTCTGGTGCACCAGATGTACTTTCTGCCTTGGAGACAATACCACAAAGCACCCAGCCACATTCTCAAAGAAGCTTGAACAATTAAAGGCCAGAGATGGCAAAACTGCACACCCAGATATATTTGCTGCTACATGGTCACTATTAAAAACTTGAAACAAAACATAACCTAAAAAAACAAATTATGACTTTTCTGTAACAAGAACAACTATTTTTTTTTTTTGTTAAACATATCCCTTTCTTTAATTATTCTTTCTGTTTGCTCTAAAGCTATATAGTTTTAAACCATGTATTTTCAACACAACAAATTCATGTAATCTAATTCGTACAATAAAGTATATTATTGAAACACAAAAAAAAATTTAAAATAGGTAAAATGTGAATAAAATTATAATTGAACCGATTGTAAAAAACTGATGTATGCAATTGGTATGAAACAATTATATTTTATAACTATGGGAAATGTTGCTGTATGAATATGAAGTATATTGCAAGTATTAAGTGCATATAGAAAAAGAGTATTCTTTATATCTGTATTTATTTATTTTTTCAAGTTAATAAATACCAAAAATAAACTTTCTTTATAATAATTTGTCACTGATATATGGGGAAAGTAAATGACATTTTAGACAGTTATGAAATCATTCAATTAATGCAATATAAAATTTTATATAGGTATATATATATATTAAAATCTTTATTATAATGATGTATTAATCCATTTGCTTTTTAATCATCTTACTATATTAGAATTTTTTTTTATAAATTTTATATTACTTTATATTTGAAACGTCATATTTCTAGGAATAAAATTTAAACTAATGAATATTATTCAGTTAATAATTAAGTAATGATTAATTTTCAGAAAATAAAAAATAATATGGAAAAAAAAATTATAATTTTTTTTAAAATAATGCTTTTATATAAAAAATATTAGCTGATTAAAAAGGGTAATCTGACTAAAAAGTAGAAAAATACTGAATCTTGAATAATTTCCCATTCTTGGAAAATATCAGAGATCCTCAACTGTTATAAAACAATTCCAGCTTGCAGGAATATTGTCATTTCAAAAAGGCATTTGGGTTTCAAATATATTATAAAAATCAAAAGATCACAAATGCTTTATGAAAGACAATATTTCTGCAATATTCAGGTTAGCTTTGTTATTTTTTTACTTTTTAGTTACCTAGTGTTGTTTACATAAAAGCATTATTTAAAACAAATTACTTCCCCCCTTTTTTAGACTAGTTAAATTGAATTTTTGTTGAACTTTGAATAATATGAAAAAGTAAATTTCTTGAATGACTTGAAAACTTTCAAACAACTTATTAAAGACTTCAAGAATGTATAAAATGGTCCATGAATGCAATTAACAATAATCATATGGTTAACAGATCAAAAATCATATAATTTTTTAAAATCCATGTTACACGTTGAGGATTTTTTTTTTTACTTTTCTCAAATGAGAATAAATCCAGAAACCTAGAAACAAAAAAAATATTAAAAATTACCAATATAAATGGCATCAGTTTTTGCTTTTTAACAATAATGTTCATTATATTTTCTATTTATTATTTTATTTATTTTATAGTCACAATTTTCAAAATATCTTGCAAAATTCAGAACAAAACAAAAAAAAATTAAGTATTGTTGCACATTAAAAAGATTTACCAAAGATAAAAATTTATTTTATTATTTTAAATTTATTATTATACAGAAAATTAAGAAGTTATTTTTAAATATTTTTTTTAAAAATATGACTTAGACACTAACTGATAATAATTAATTTTGGTAAATTCATATTAAAATTTCTTCTTTAAAAATAATTTTTAAATTTAGAATAGATTTTTCTTTATATGACAATATTTACGACTTCAATTGTTTTTTGTAACAGTTTTCTGTTATCATATTACTAGAAATTTAATTTATTAAAACTTTATCAGATTTTAACTTCTATTTGTGATGATGCACAGTATTTCACTGTTTATATGCTATAAATACTAATGCCCATTAAAATTTTTAAAATGGTTCCAGGAACAATTTTTATATTAAAAGAATGGCAAACAGTGATAATATATTGCTGATGTTAATCAAGTGATATCAATTCCTTATAATATCTTTTCATTACACTTTTACTTGAAGACAGGTGGAATAATGAGGTAATAGATGATCAATAATAATTCACTGCTACATACTTTTTAAACATGATTTATTTTAGAATTTGAATACTTAGAACTGCAATATAAGAGGGAAAATATATACTTAGTACTTTCATATAAAGAAAAAAAATAAATCTATTCTAACAGATTATCTCAAATATTATACATGTAATATATATTGGCAGAATAACCATATGTGCATTAAGGAACATTATTCAGCTGATATATCAAAATTTAAATAAAAATTTAATAGATGGACTACTAAAAATGAATAACCATGAATAAATCAATATTTGTATGCAAAAGTTTAAAAAAAGTAGATTTATACAGATTATAAGATAATTATTAAAATGTTAACCCTGAAAGAATATCTACATATAGAATCTTGGATTTTTTATAAATATTGCTTTTCAGATCATGGATGCTTTAATAAAAAATAATGCTATATTAGTCAAGCACAAAAAGAAAGAAAATATAACTATTATAAAGTTTGGTTGCAATAAAAATGAAATAAATGCAATTTATCCACTCTACTTTAGAAAAGCCTTTTATTGTAAATATGTGCATACACAATCTCACATTTCACCTGTTCTGAAGTCTTCTTCAGAGCTATGATATAATAAAGAAAATAAAATACATAATTATATAAATAATACCATAAAAATATAAACAATAAAATTTAAAAAAGTAACATAAAACATAACAAAACATAAAACTGTAATAAATATAATCAAACCCAAATAAAATAATCCAGTTAATATAAATATAAAATAAATATAAATTATACATGTGTATTCCTGGCTGTATATATATACGTATTCATAAACAACTATTAATTTAAATATATTCATTATTATTATTTTTAATAATCTCCAACTTACTTCTATTCCTTATAAACTTAAACTTTAGTTTTTATTTTTTTCTATGATAAACTCTCCATACAGTAGTGCTACTCAGTGCAAGCCAGAGTAATTGATGGATGCCAGAAAGAAGGCTTGTGCCTAAAATCTCTATCTAGTGCCTACTTATCCAATATCCCCAGACTTGTTTCTAGCTTGTAGCTTTTGTCAGTGAGGAGCCTTGGATCTGAGAGCATGGCACCTAGATCTTAGGATCCATTGATTACTCTATCTTGCACTGAGTGGCACTACTGTATGGATATTTTTTCCTGTTTTAATAGCAGTTACGAGCAAGCATAAGAAATGGTGATCATGTAATGAAACTTTAGTTTTATTAATTCCACTTAATAAAATGCTTAATAATTTTATTTACATGTAATTCTCAGTTCAATCTTAGTTCATTTATTAATATTCTTTTTAATTTAAATAAATGAATTAGGGCTGAACTGAGAATTATATAAAAATAAAATTATTAAGTATTTTATTAAAGTGGAGTTAATAAAACTAAAAGTTTAAGCTTATAAGGAATAGAAATAATTAGGAGATCATTAAAAATAATAAAAATGAATAATATATTTAAATTAATAGTTGTTCATGAATATGTATATATGTAGTCATGAATAGACATGTATAACTTATATATATTTATTTTGTATTTATATTGTATATTTTATTTTATATTAACTGGATTATTTTATTTGGATTTGATTATATTTATTTTAGTTTTATTATGTTTTGTTATATTTTAGTTTTTTTTAAATTTTATTGTTTACATTTTTATGGTATTATTCATATAGTTATGTATTTTAATTTTTATTGTTTACATTTTTATGGTATTATTCATATAGTTATGTATTTTATTTTGTTTTATTCATTATATCATAGCTCTGAAGAAGACTGCAGGACAGTTGAAACAATATTGTGTATGCACATATGTACAATAAAAGGTTTTTACTAAAAAGTGTTCAAAGTACAGTGGATAAATTACATTTTATAACATATTACAGCAAAATAAAAGAAGTGGTGAATTTGGTAATATTTTTAAAAATGAACTACTTAAAAATATAACACATTTTAAAAATAACAAATATATAAAAATAAAGATAGTTAGAACCCTGGATTCTATGACATATATCGATAGCACAATAAATATAATTAAAAACATTTCTAAAGAAAAATATAATATTGTAGATGGTCATTTGAATGTAGATATGTTGTTGAATGTAGAAAAATCCAATTTTGTTTATTTCTTTATTTAGGTAAAGTCAAAGTTAACCTACATTTGTGTTTTACTCAATGTACACTTCTATATTAAAAGAGTTAAAAATGATGTTAAATGTATTTTCCTAGAAATAAAGCAAACAAAAAATCATGTTTTGGATAATATAAAAATCAAAATGATAGACAAAAAAAATTAAGATATTAATGGTTTATTAAAAATACCAATGGCAAATTCCACAGATAAGACAATTTGAGATATTAAAAATCAGCTTGAATACAAATATTACATAAGAAATTATTTCTATTGTGAAGATTTTATATCACATATATATTATAAGAATGAATTATTATAAAAATACATGTTGAAACTGTAAATATTGCTGTACATATTTGTGCTTCTCCTAGTGCCAAATATATAAGCACTAGCATGGGTTTGAATCTAACTTATATATGTAATTGAAACCCATCTCGAACAATAGGCAAGAGCATGTATATAGATGAATGTATATGACTCTAAATGGGTCTCTATCAAAAGTTAAATGTATGCTAAATTAAAGAGACATTTATTTTGTAAAATATCAGGAACATTTAGTTTCTTCATCCATTCAACTCGCGTACACGTATGTGCTTATCAAAATCAATAAGCTTAGGTATTTTAAATAATTTTACTAATAATTTATATAAAACAAATCGACCTATAATATGTATAATTTATAATATTTTGTATATTTCAAATAATTTTACTAATAATTTATAAGACAGAATAGATATTGGCGAATCGTAATGTAATCGTTAAATCTGGTGTTTTTGGCTGCCTTTGTCCTATTTTAAAAAAATTTACAAAATTTGAAAAGAACAAAAAATTATTTAAATAATTTTACTTGGCCAATTGATTGGTTTTCCATTACCATATATGGGAATATACTTTAAAAGAATGTATAAAATTTTATAAGGACAAAAGATTTTTATTTATTTAAATTCCACTGGGCTAATTGATCGGTTTTTCGTTACCATATATGGAAATGCTGATCATTTTAAGATATTACTCATACTGAGTTTGAGACAATGACCGGCAAGAATTTAATCAGATTTAGTATCTAAATAAAAATGAAAGGAAAACAAAGGATTGTGATATATAAATAGCTGAAAGTTTGGCTATCAGGAGAATTTGTCTTTATGTTGAGATAAAAAAATGATCATTTGCTTCCCCATGCCCCTGGAACTCTTGTGTTTCTGCTCATAATGCTGAAGCCTGAAACAACTGGGCCCAATTAAGTGAATCATTCAAAAGAATGCTTACCTGAATTTGAACTTTAATTATCAATCGATGCCTGTTTCCAGAAAAACTAGTATATGATCATGATTACCCAACCACCTGTTTTGTGTCAACAAGTTGGACAAGGTAAAGGTCTACTTTTCCACCAACCATTGAACTTTTATTAACCTAGCATTTTAATTTAATATTATTTTGTAAGCTGTTTGTTCTTGTTTCTTTAAAGCTATCATGTAAATATTAACTAATGGCTATACAATTTAATTTCAAGCTGTATTAGTTTCATTTTGACTTTGGTGTGGCAATATAGATTGAAATTTATTTCTCTTTTAGGTTGTTATATTGATCTATTTTTAATATGCCAAGTTGGTATCCAACCCAGTGAGTAAGCTTAATTCTACTACTCATAGTTTTTTCCTACTGAAATGATGGAGACATAAATGTTGATTGCAGGTCAATTATCCTAAAACCTTACTTAGTTTTATACCAATTATTTCCTATAATATTGTTTACTATTTAAATGACAAGTGAAGCTTTAATGCCTGTATGCAGCTACTTGCATTAACTATAAATTAAATCCTCACATAATTATTGAAATATGTTTTGCAAATTTATTTAGATGAAACCTATCAGAAGTGAATTTTATATTTAATATATTATCAGTATGTGTGCTATCTGTAATTTCATTTTATATAATTCATATGTTAAATTGTACGTGTATTAATCATTATTGAAATGTAGGGAGATATTTTAGAAATGTGGCAGAGAGCTCCTTTAGTATTAGATTCTTACCCATTTTATATTTATTCAGCATTGGTTAACTGCCCAGAGGGTTTGTGTTTATGCATTCCATTGCACCTGATAGCAAATTAAATTAAACAAGTATTAATTAGTTTATCATAGTTATTAGTGACACAAATTATCTATATGTTTTAGGCATTATAAAAGTATCTTTATAATTGTTTAGTTTATTGATTTTCTTGCTTTGCCATGCACTTTGGGATCTTGAGAATGCCTAGACCCACTCCTCATTATCCCTTACAAAATAGATGTTTTTCCTATTGTGGATCAATTTCAGGCACTTCTAATGAATAAGTGTATAGCAAAATACAGATAAACCATCCCAACACACTAGCTTGTGCCACTATTCTTTTAGAGATATGTTCCTGGTCATCATGCAAGCATATTCTCATTCTTGTACAAATATGACAAAACCACCCAGAGTGTCTTAAGTGACTTCATTCATTTACACGATTGTAAATTATAATGTAATATTGCTTTGATTATTATTGCTTTATTATTATGATTTATTTATAAATTGCAATGCTATTGGTAAGACATAATTGTATGCCTTTCACCAACAATTCTATTTAGTTATTTAGACCCATTTATAAAATTACCATTTTATTTAAACCATCTTGCTCCCATTCATTTGAGGTGATCTCCCAAATCTAATAGAAAATGTGATCATGCACACTCTTAAAACCACACATCCTCAATTATTGTTTATATATACAATGTTGTTATAAAATCTGTTATATGTAAATTCATGATATTTTGATGAGGGTTAAACTACAATTTGTTATTGTTTATTTGATTAAATTATTCTATAATTTTGGTGTATTAACCACAAGTTTTACATACTAACAACTCATTTATGTATTAAACACCGTATTTATATTCAGTTATGTAACATTATAATGATTGTATAAACATTCCCACATATATATTTGTTCATTTATAATAATAAACTCTTTATTTCATGTTGCAATTATGGTCAGTTATATTTTATTGCTGATTTTAAGCCTCTTTGCTTCTCCTCTTCTCATTGTCATGATTGGAATGATGAAAAGCTTGTTATTATCATCAAAACCATTGTGCATGTAGTCATAGATCATGGAACGCAGGTAAATATATTATTGTCTAGTATTGTTCCAGACCTGTGCATCTCACACATGCTACATTGCTGTACTTTTGCTTGGATTCTAGATCTTATTGGATGATTACATGATTTTGTGGTACAATATTGAAAGGTTATATATACAACAATATTTGTCTTTAAATTAAAGAAATCATTATCATCTTCACAAGAATTAAATTTCTTAACAAGTTTAAATCAGAAGTTTTCCTGTATGTTGTAATGTCAAAATTATTACATTTATAAATAAATCAAATTGATAGAAAATTAATATTGATGAAATTAAAATGAATTATAACAAATAGTAAAATTACATAAAGGATTAGAAATATTTAATAATTGTTAGACTATACACTATTAAATTAAAATTGAAAAAAATATTATGAAGAAATTTGATAATAAATTTAAATTTCTTACTCTGAAACAAAATAACTATTTTACCCAATGAAAATGCAATTAAGCAATTACCAAAGATCTATTATTTAATGCAGCATTTCCCAACCTTTTTTGGCTCGCGTACCACTTGGTAGTACATCACGTTAAATTGTACCACTTCGTAAAAATGATTGTATTTCGTGAAATTTGTTATTGTGAGTGTGTTATATTATTTGCATTATAAATATTATAAGGTGACCATGTATGTATTCACATCACATAATGGGACAAATTACATTGAAACACGACTAACCGTCACGCCTGATTATAAACTCACTGAAATTATAAACTCAATGTAACATATTTATATGTATGTGTTTGTTCAAAGTTTCACTTTTTTTTTTCAAAATAATTTATTAAAGATTACATTATTACATTAAAAATTATTTGGTACATATTTTGTTCAAAGTATTTTCTCATTCCTTCATTTGGTTTTCCCAAATTTGAGTCTGTTTTCTCTTTTTCGGAGCATCTTGCTATTGGTTGGGCCATGGAGAGGATAAATCCAGCATGTCCCAAGTCCTGGTAAAAATAACCTCAGGGGTTACCAGGCTATCTCTTGTTCTTGTTTTCTTTATATTGTTCTGCATGAAGTTAATAGGATTAAAATTTTGATGATTAAATACTAGCTTACATCTAGTAATCCACAATAGATGATCAAAAATTAAAGAGAGTCTAATTTCTGGTTATGATCCTTTTCTGATACATTCTTTCAAATTAAATAATTTAGATTGATTTGCCTTGATCCGACTCATTATTTATCTATTATTTTGTCATATTTCGTTTACTAATAAATGGTTTTAATAAAAACACAAAATTATAAAAAAACAATTAATATATTTTTTTATCATAATCAAATATTTTTATAAAATAAATTTAATGAAATCCTTGTGCTTGTTTTGAACAACGTAATTTTTTGAAATTTGGTTTAAAACATGCGAGGTATATATACCCTTAAGTCTATAACTGCGTTCAATCTGTTTCGATACTTATTTTTAAAAAAAATATATGAAGTAAAAGCTCTTCCTACTAATTTCGTACTAGTAAACGGTAATAATAATTTAAGAGCTTTCTCAGAAAGTTGTTCATATTCTTTAATGTTTAACCGAAAATTAATTAGATTGTGTCATTTGAATTCTACTTGTAAAGTTCTGTTACATGATAATTCTATTAAATTTTCTTTATCCTTTATTGATAATGATGTAGCTTTTTCTAAATTTTCTGCATAGACGGAATTTGAAATACAATTATCATTTGTGTTTTCGGGTTTTGGAAAATATTCCATGAAAGACAATTTTAATTCTGTTAAATGTGCTATTATATTTTCTCGTATATCTTGAGACAGACTAACTTTATTTTCAAACAAAAAAATAAGTAGATTTTCGAATACTTCCGGTTGATTGTTGATTGTTTTTGATATAGTTTCCAAAAATCTAATTTCTTAAACATACTTTCAATTTTATCATTAACATTAAAGATCGTTATCGACTGTACATATTAATAACTTTACTGTATAATATTATTAATTAAAATAATTTTTATGAATTATAGGAAAAAACGTTTCTATGATATTTTTACGATTTAATTTTTTTTATGACCGCCATTATTGATTATTTTTCGTGTACCACTAACCAGCAACTCGCGTACCACCAGTGGTACGCGTACCACAGGTTGGGAAACACTGATTTAATGGATTACAATAAGTAGTTTGAAAAATAGTTTATACCACAATTAAGGGGTATTGCTCCACAACAGCTTACAAGATGGATACTAATGAAGAAAAAAAATCTTTAAGGAGGCAGAATTTATATTAAAATCATGCAATATTATATCAACTAATAATCAATGGAATACTATGATGAAGAATTTTAAAAAAATATTATTATAATACAAGAAAGATAAAAAGCAAAGATTTATTCTCTATTAAATAACAATTTATTCATTGGTAAAAGGTATCATCAGTTTACAAAATTAAAATTTTATAGTATTTTAAATTATAATATAAAACCCTTCAAAAATAAATTCATATAAAATGGTTTATACAGACATCTCAATAAATATATACTAGGAAAAAATATTTAAAAATTTATTTGTGATCAGCAATTATTCTAAAATTATTTATCATAATATTAAATAAAGAGGACTTTCCTTTGATATCATGCTAGAATATAGAGTATATTATTATTATATTTCTATTAAAATAGAAACTACATGTTTGAAATAGATTTTAGGCTCCTGAAAAATATTCTTAAATCATCATTTGAATTTAAAGAAATTATTAAAACTTTTACAGTAAATAAAATATCATTATTAAATGTTATAAAATTACATATTTCTGTTAATGGAATAAAATTAATTGAAAATATAATGAAATTATTGTTTGAAAAACAAGTAAATAATAGAAAATCGAATTTATAATTGATGTTCTGAAAGGCATACATCAAGATATTATAACTTCATTTAAAAATAAATTATATGCAAAAGTTGATTCATCCTACAGTGGGATAACTGGTAAGTGATATTAGGAAAATTATTAACTTTATTCTAATAAAAAGTATTCATAAATTATATATGTAAGAAATGTTATTGTTACATTTACACATGCATCTTCTAATATTATTCAATCGACATCTATCAGTTTGAATAAAGAATATAAAGATAAATCGGTTATTGAAAATGAACAAATAAAAATTTAATATTTGGATGCTATAGTTCAAAGAAGACAATTTGTAGAGATGATAAGCTAAAAAAACAGATATATTTTTAAAAATGTATATAAAGGTGTTTAGTTTTTTTTTATATAAATATAAATTTCCATATCTTAGTAATATTTTAATCTGAAATAATAAATCGTGCAAAACTGAAACATTAATTAAAGATTAAAACAAAGTTGATTAACTACAGAAAAGAAGTTAAGCAAATAAAATTTTATAAAAATAATATAAGTAAAAGTAAGGTAATAGACTATGGATTTCTGGACCTTATGTGCCTAATGCAATAAAGATAAATTTAATATTGTATATAAATCAGAAATTACTTTAAATAAACTTATAAATAATATTAAAGATAAAATAAGCAGATGTGATTATCCGAATATGGTGTATGTTGTGGAATATAGCAGTAATCCTATTTGTTTATTTGAAGAGACAAAAGCTAAACTTTGCTTGCATGTTCAACATTCACATCAATATAAATGAAAAAAAAACAACAGATGTTAAATTTGTATTTTTATGCACGATCATAAAAAATGCCTTTTTTTTTAATTTAGCAAAAACATTATGTTATATTTAAAGAAGAAAATTGTAGAAAATGTACAATTAAAGAAGCATAACTCACTAAAATAATAATAAGATAATGAATCAGTGAAATAGTATTCAAATAAGCAGTAAATAATTTGAGGTATGAGATTAAAATAAAATCATTAATGGCAAGAATATATTATAATCGTAAAATCTGGTTTAAGTATAATATATTACATTCATAATTACTTTCATTTTAAATATTTTAAATCATAAGCTGAGATAATTTGTCACAGTTTTTATGCTTTTTAATGTAAATATAATTAAGTAATGTAGACTAAAAATTAGGATTTGAAAATTAAAAGTATGACAGACAATATTACAAAGCAAATTAAAGTAAAATGATACATATTTATTTGATTCTTTATTACCTGTTTTAATAAGAAATAAATTAAAGTTTTATAAGACAAGGGAGAGATTTAGAAATATTTATTTATTTCCTTTAGTTAATTTATTTTGATATTTAAAAAATACTAAATATTCATCTTAACAATTTTGAATTAGTTTCTATAATAAAATAATTGAAATTAAGATAATAAAATTGTAAAATTTGATTAAAATTTAATTAAATTTCATCAAACTTTTAAACAATTAAATGAAATGTATAAACAGTTTATTTAATCTGTAATTAAGTTTACTGTAAACAGGTTTGTAAATGAGAAAGGGGGATAACCTCTGTATAGTAAAAGATAATTAAAGATTATAAAATAAAATGAGAATGGGAAATAAGTACTTATAACTTTGTTTACTTTGAAAGTAACTAATATTATATCAATATTATTAAAATTTAAGATTTTTCATTATTGGTATTGTTTCCAAGCTAGAAAAAATAGGAAAAGACTTAATCACCATAAAAGAAGTGTAATTGCTATCATTAAGAAAAATATTTTTTTAGTATTATTTATTAGGGAATATTAGCTTAACTGCAATTAAAAAGTTGCAAAGTTGTATTAAAATTTTCTTATTGTGTTACCAGTAACTTCAGAAAAATTTAAAGCTATATTTTTGGATTATGGAATTTTTCTGCTCATAAACATTAAAAAATAATAAACAGCATTAAGCAAAACTCTCTGTATCCCTAAACAAAATGTCTGTCTTGATTAGCCAAAGTTAAAAACTGAACTAATGGATAAGGAAAGATATAATGACAGCTGGAGCTATCAGGAACCATGAACAAACTTACAAAGTAAATGATCAACCAATGATGGTTAAAAAAACTCATCTACAATCAAAGACCCATAAATCAAAAAGATGAAGTTAGTGTACTTTATTAAATAATAACCAGAAAATTTGCAAGCAAAAGACAAAGTTATTAAAAACACATAACATATATACATTCAATAAAATTTATATATGTTGTTTTATGAATATATGGTGCAAAAAAAGAAAAATATATTCTAGAAAGCATATATTTTTATAAAAAATTTTATTATGATAAAAGCTCTAATATTTAACCATATCATACCAATAATTTTCAATTGCATATTTTGATAATTACGATTTTGCATCTACTTATTAATACTTTATAATATAGTGAAGTAAACTTTATTTAATTTATAAAACCAATTTGCATCAAACATGTATATCAAAAGTAACTTAATATAAGGCTAGATTTACAATATTGACTTTATTTTTATAAATTAAAAAAAAATAGTTTGCATATGAATACAGATTGATTATAATTTATAACATATATAAATCAATGCTTGTAATTATAATATCCATATTTGCATTATTATTAATTGCATATATTTTGAATAATTAAATTATAGTTGCAAATATATTTTGTGTTCTTAGTAATTTTTAGTTCTCCGATTTTTTTTTTGCTCTATCGATGCATTATATATATATATGTGTGTGTGTGTGTGTGTGTGTGTGATTCATGATCGATGACAATTTTATTTTCTGACAATTGAGCTTTGCATCTATATTGTTAAAAAAGATTTCATTGTGAAATCAATTAGTCTATAAAATTAAATTATGATTCATTCATGAGATAGTAATTGAACCTCATATATATAAATGTGGCTGGGTCTATTTTGAATACCTTGTTTTCTAGTTATTATTTTTTAAGTGGATTTATAGAAATATCCTATTATATATTTGGAAACCCAACTATGTATACCTATATCATTATATATATATTATTAAAAGCCAATCAACATTTAGACAATCCCAATAACAATAACAATCAATAATTTCAAACTGTTATCAAGGCAACTTTTTTTTAAACAATAAAGGTATATATTAATATTACTGGAAGTAAAGTGTGGTATTTAAATATTAGCTAGATTTTAAATAAAGCTTAAGTCTCACTAAAATTAGATTTAAATATAAAACAAACACAAAATTTCATTTTTAAATGATATTAATATTAATACAACTAGTTTCATAAATGTAAATACTAAATAGACATAAATAAATGTATATGTGAATTAAACAAAAAACATACATATTGTAACAGAATAAAAAGTTGTCCTACAGGTTTGGGCAGCATTTTATATCTAGAATAAAAAAAATGATGATGAAATAACCTTTATTATTGCTTGTAAAGTTAGAATGCCATTGGTAACAGATCAGATATGACAAAGCCATGATAGAGTAATCCCATTTAATTATATTCTGCAAATTGGAACACCACTTGTAACAAAATAAATATGAATATATGCTCACCTCTGTTATATTTCCACTAGTTTGGGTAGCATTAGTAACATATTGAACAGTGTAATGGAAAATACTAACTCTAATATAGGCTGAATAAAATATAGCCCAATCATCAGATTCACACTCTCAAATGAAAATGCTACAGATTGGCCTATATAAGTGGAAAGTTAGGTTAAAGATAAGATAATCACTCCTATCTTTATAAAAGTCACTATATTGTGTCATGGTCTGAGATGTCCCTCTATCAGAAAAATAAAGATATTGCTTGACTATTATAAATTTCAATGCACATTTAATACAGGTTATAGCCTGTCTTAAAAGTATTTACATATACTTCCTGTGTGCTTAATAAATAATTATAACTCTATAATAGTTTATATATTTCCAGTATAAAGATCGTAATATTAACTCATAAATTACAAGATTTCATGAATGTTAGTTTGTATAAAAAAATAGGGGACTTAAACAATGGAGAAAACAACAGATTCATGCTTCCAAATCAAGATGCTCCAGATTGGTCTATATATGTGGAAAGTTAGGTTAAAAAGAAGACACCCACTCTTATCTTTATAAAAGTCGCTATCTTGTGTCATGGTTTGAGAGGTCCCTCTATTGGCAAAATAAAAACATTGTGTGACTATTATAAATTTCAAGGTGCATTTGATACAGATTATAGCTTGTCTTAAAAGTATTTACATATTTCCTGCACACTTAATAAATAATTATAAATCAACATAATTGTACACTATTTTGAGTAAAAAAATGATTAAAAAATGATTTTAAATATCATGCAATTAATAATCAACTTTATATGTAAATATAAAAAATATATCTTTAAAATATCACCAAAAAAGGTTTAATAATTTACATAATTAAAACTTTTGTAATCAACTAAACATTACATTTCTTTATCAGTTTTATATTTAATTTTGCTGAATTTATGTAAAATACATTTATGAAGTGTTTTCCAAAAAAGTAAGTGTTACAAAAAAGTTTTATGTTTAATTGGTTAAATGTCAGAAAATACAAAGCTTTGATAATAGAACATCAAATGCATAAAATTTTTTATTGTACATTGCATTAATTGTGATTCAAATAATATTCTCTCACTATGTAAAAAGCAAAATGGCAGTACATCAATAAAAAAGTTATATATACTTTTTAAAAATTATAGCCATCAAAATGTTTTATACAGGTTAATATTTTTAATAATGTGTTTAATAAATAAATAATCATAACTTTTAATTAGTGTGTTTAGTAAAATATTTATTAATTAATTAAAGATTTTTTGCAATTTAAGTTTTAATTTTTTTAATCAAATTTTTATATCATTTAAATTTAAAGTAACAACAAAAGTAATTTTATCCCCATGGAACCATACTATAATTACTTAGTTTTTTATGCATGATCCTCATTTATGATGCATTTTGAAAAACCATTAGTTTAAAAAAAAGTATTTTTTTTTTTATTTTTTATTTTTGTTTTTTTTTTTTTTTTTTTAATAAATAAAAAATTTTTTTTTTTTTTTTTAGGGGTTAAATGTAAAAAATCCAATTAATTAAATAATTTATTTTTTTTTTTTACTTTTAAAATTTTTAAATTTTTAAATATATTAATTTTATATTGTTTTTATTTATTGTCCAGCAAAACATGTTTATCCATCTAACAGAGCCAAACCCAAAAAAAATAATAAAACCCCGCCAAGCCCAAGATTTAGGTAGGGACCAGTTTGGATTTGAACCCACTCTCTAAGCCCCAGATCTAACACCTAATGAATAACATAATAGTGATGGCACATGAAAATTAATCTTAATCTGGCCAACTAGCAAAGCTGAGAAAACAATGAGACATCTATTACTATGACTAAACCAAAAGATATATAAGCATGGCTGTAATATGTGGAAGTGGAGGAAAAAGGAATTCAAACTACTCAAATAAGTTAGACAATAATATATTTTAATATACTGACAAATTATTATACATTTATAAATTAAGTACATTAATATGTGCGTGAATGAGCAAGCGGTAGATAATTACATAGTGTCATTCACGCTATTATTTCTCATATGCTCTTTATTAGTTAAATAATATATATATATATATATATATTATAAATAAGCATACATCTTTGGTGGGTCTAAAATTAAAATGCCAATCGAATATTAGCAAGAAGTTACATAAAATTGCTATTAACACTTTGATTTACGATTCTGAAATGTGGTGACTAACATATGATTTAGGGGAGCGTTCTGAAATTTATTATACATATGATATAAATTATTTTCATGCCATTGAGGTCGTGAAAATAAACAAAAGACAGTTAAAATATTATATTTGAAACTATGACAAAATATTTAATGAAAATCATTTAACAATAGTAAGACGAATGCTTTATTTTTCCCAAGGCACATAGATACTCTTAAATAGATATATAAATTATGACGGTGAGATTGTATATGATTGAAATAAACTTAATAAAATAGAAGTAATTGGCATTTATATATATATATCTTTTAAGCAAAGCTTAATTTTAATATTAGAGCATTAAAACTGGGCCATAAAGCAAAAGAAATAATAATAATACGAAGAAGTTTGCGGTGCTGACATAATAGCCTAAAATAACTAAGAGGAAAAGGTCATGCTTCTGAATGAAAACGAAATGGATGGGCATAGCGTGTGCCAAACTTAGGAGTCACCGCCAGAGGCCTTTTGATACGAAGAAATGGATGGGCATAGCATGTGCCAGACTTAGGGGTCACTGCCAGAGGCATTTTTATACGAAGACTTGATAATAAATCTATGGGTTTGAACCTGTTGTAACCCCCAGATTAAGAAGCATATATATATAGAACACGAAGATCGGCCAAATGTCAGAAACACAGTAATGATACATGTCTCTAACAACATTGAATAAATTTTACTGCTTTGAAAAAAATGACCCTTGTTTGAATACTATAATACACCATGCAATTATAATATATATAGAGAGAGAATATTTCATTTAATAAATGATACTTGAAGATTTTATTTAGCAAAAGAAACATTAAGATTATAGATTTCAAATTAATAAAATATACATTAAGATTTGATTTAGTAACAGAAACATTAAGATTTCCCCCCTTCCCTTTTCTACTATTTAAAATAATTCAATCCCACGTTCGCGATTTTTATAATAACTGGAATATTTAAATACTATATTTGATATTTTAAGAGTATGAAAAATGAAATAAGATTAGCAGTTATATAGGAAACAAATTATAAGTCACCCTTTCAGAATTTAATAAATAATAGAAAAATAAATGTTTCAGAGTGTTAATTAGCTTCAGTTCTGGATTTTCAGAGTTAAACAAATTAATTTTTATATTAAAAATGAACCTAAAATGTTGATTCATAAAACAATCTGGTGAACGTATTAATTTACAATGCATTATATAATATATATATATTTAAGGAGATGTTAATAACCTCTGTATGAAGGTTTAGAAAATAAAAAAATGACAGAAAAGATTTTTATAAATTAAGCTCGCCAGATTGTGAGATTGGAAAATTAATAATGAAAATAGACATATAAATTCAATTAATAAATAACTATAAATAAATGACCGCACCAAAGTTAAAAAAAAAAAAAGTTAGAGCATATGAAAGAGAATTAAATTTAAAAAAATCATTTGAGAGCAAATTACATGTTATATATATATATATATATATATATATATATTAATTTAAAAGATAGAAAATTAAACAATACGTTAGAATCTTGATAGCAGGATTTGAGATTAGTGAAGCTAGATTCATTTTTAAATAGCATAAAAGTTACCTTGTGCAAATTTAATAAGTCTATTTTCAAAGTACGGCTCATGCATGGCAATCTGAGGATCCAACTGAATTCTTGGTGACAGCAAGCTTCTATTTAGCATTCTAAAGTTCGTTTTTAGACCTTTCTTCATTTCAGGGAAGCAGGATATTATGGTAGTGGCAGAGGCTGCTGAAGAATGGTGGATTTACTGCTACATCATTTTAAGTTTCACCGCGATGTTAACAATCATTTTTACTAAAGTAGCTAATCTAATCTATGATTCAAAATTCAGTCATTTTATACTTTTTCTTTTATCAGTTGTTTTTGAAGATGCAATTGTAAGATAACTACCAAAAATAAATTCAAATCTATTTCCAGATTAGAAATAGATTTGACAACATGTTTTTAACACAAGCAAATCTTTAATCTACTTAATTCCATATATTTTAAGTAAAACTTTAATTAAAAAATACCTTCCCCAGATTAAAACAATAGTGCTTCCAACCCCTAATTATTTTTAGACAATTAATAACACTTGCATCTTCCATATTGGATTTTATAAAAAAAAAATATATAGTTAATAGAAAAACAAGCAATTTAAAAAAAAGAAGCTAAAAATGACATATAATAAATATTTAAAAACATCAATATTTTGTTAGTAAGTTTTGCTCCTATGTACATATTTGAGCTGCATCTATAATACTTTAATAAAAAAAAACTAATAATTAATAAAAAGAATTAATAATAATTTTAAAACATGTTATTGAAACATTAAATTTTATAATTTAAGCGCGCATCTCAAATATATACATGAAATATATATACATGACAAAAGGAGCGGAATGGGAAATAGAGATTTAAACACAGGTTAATAGATAGAAACATGAAGCACAATTTTAAGCTAAGATTGACTGCTTCAATATATATATATATGTAAAATAAATGTCCGTTAATTAAAAACAAAATTGTAATTATAATTAAAATAATAAATTTAACGGTTTACAAACTATTACAAACAATCCTTAAATCTTCTGCAGAATTAAGGATTGTTTGTAATAGTTTGTAAACCATTAAATTTATTATTTCAAATATATATATATATATATATATATTGAAGCAATGGATGCGGAAGTCCGATCCATGCTTCACAGTCTCCTATAAACTTAATTAGTATTGTAGGCCTGAATTAAGTTTATAGTCTAATATCAGCAGGGTTTTGCATTAAAGCTAAAATTAATTATGTTTATTAAATTTGTATTTACCTTTAAATATTTCATGTTAAATAAATTCCATTCAAAGATTAAATTTCTGTTAATAAAAATTACTTGTAAAACCTATTAATCAAATATATATATACGTCAAGCATATATATATATGAGTTAATGCAAAATTCTGCTGAAATAAAATGCTTATTTCATAAAAGAAATAAGAATATATTTTTCTTTTAAAATCTTGTTAAAATATGGCGTATGATTTTTATTTTGAGATAATCTCACCAAAATTTTTTAAAAGAATGTATGTTTTTAATTAATTAGCCCATTCAAGGCAAATTAAAGATGGCCTTCTTTTTTTTTTTATTTAATAAAAATTCAAACTTTAAAGAAAGAAATTTAGAATAAAAAAATAAGTTATTCTTAGAAAATGTTACCTTGAAACAAAGGAGCATTGGGGGGGGTATCAAGATCTAAGATCATATGCAAAACAATAGAAGGTAGCTTACAAAAAAGGTATAAATAGGAGTGAGAACAAAAGACTTGGCATTCAGATTCTTCTTTTGGAGATTGCATTCAGATTTTCCTTTTGGAGATTTTGCTTTTGCTTGCTGAGATTTCTCTGTAGAGAATTCATTTAGATTTTTTCTGTGTTTTGAACATCCCAGATTTTGCTTCTCGTTTCCATTTTGCTCCTAAAAGTTATTCAACTGTCATCTTCGAAATCACGGAGAAGTTTGAACATGCTACAAGCTAAAAGTCATATGAATTTGATGGATTCTACCATGCTTAGTGGTTAGGCAAAGCTTTGCCTGCCGCCAAAGTCCTAAATACCATCAAAATGCTGTAGTATCCACCCAATATTAATCAGAACTCTGTGCTGTATCTGAAGGACTTTTCATGAAAGCATGCTATGTATTTCCACTTTCCTTGTCCAGGAAAATACTTATCGATAGACAGATCAAGCCACGCAGGGCGAGGGAACATGACCAAGGAACCAAAATGGTAATCATATCTCTCCTCCATTGAACTATTTACTTTCTACCCTTTTTTGTTCGTACCTTTCTTAATTGCTTCATTGAATTATATTTCTGAAATGTTGTATTAATTATATTTGTTATGTAACCATTTTTATTAGACTAGTCTAATTATATTTGTTATGTAACCATTTTTATTAGACTAGTCTAAGAGATATATATATATATACATATATTGCATTAGATCAGTCTAAGAGATATATATATATATACATATATATTGCATGATCATCTATCTATATATTTAACCCCTTTTCTTTCACTATTCTTCATTACTAACATGTATAAATATTTTGTATTCCATTGCGGTTAAGTTTAAAAGTTAATTTTTCCTTTAAAATCTCTTTCGAATTTCATTTATGTTTCTAAATTCAAAATGAGTAAGTTTCCTTTGTTTTCCAACTTGATCTCCTCGATAACACCTCTTTTGTCCGCCATTAGCTTATTACATATATCTGATTTAGCTATATACATCTTAAATAATTTTTAAACTGTCTGTTTTTAGCACAAAGCAATTAGAAAATGCTTTGCGAAAGATTTTTATTATTGTACTTTATCGAGGAGATTCGAGTTGACAATTTTATTAAAATTGGAAAGAAAAGACTTAGACCACACAAATATTATATTGTTTATATCCATTTTAATTGTGTAATTAGTTTTTCATTAATTCAGGTGAATAGCAGAGGCCATTAAAACATTATTAATATTTTAAAGTCATTAATTAAATATCTTATTTAACTAAAAAGTTTCAGTTTTCTAATTTTATTTCAATGCTTTATTTTACTTTTCCAATGATCCAGGCACACAAAACACATATTTCTTAGTACTTTTATGCACATTTAACTATTTAGCTCCATAGGTGTTCCCGTCCATGTCTCTCCCCTGATGCGAAGTTTGGGTCGGATGAGAAAATAATTTATGCATGGCTTAGATAATGTTGTTGGTTCATAGTTAGCCTTGAGAATAGGCGAATAGGGCAGAGGTCATAGTATTCTTGATTTAATATCTCGCATATGGGTGGCCTCGAGGTACTTTTGCCTAGTATTCGCACTGGGTTAAATCAACATACATCATCTGACTGTCACAGCAAATTTTTTTTCTCATCCAACCCAAACTTAGCATCAAGGGAGAGACATGGATGGGAACACCTATGGAGCTAAATAGTTAAATGTGCATAAAAGTACTAAGAAATATGTGTTTTGCGTGCCTGGATCATTGGAAAAGTAAAATAAAGCATTGAAATAAAATTAGAAAACTGAAGCTTTTTAGTTAAATAAGATATTTAATTAATGACTTTAAAATATTAATAATGTTTTAATGACCTCCGCTATTCCCCTGAATTAATGAAAAACTAATTACACAATAAAAACGGATATAAACAATATAATATTTTTGCGGTCAAAGTCTTTTCTTTCCAATTTTAATAAAATTGTCAACTCGAATCTCCTCGGTAAAGTACAATAATAAAAATCTTTCGCAAAGCATTTTCTAATTGCTTTGCGCTAAAAACAGACAGTTTGAAAATTATTTAAGATGTATATAGCTAAATCAGATATACATAATAAGCTAATGGTGAACAAAAGAGGCCTTATTGAGGAGATCAAGTTGGCAAACAAAGAAAACTTACTCATATTGAATTTAGAAACATAAATGAAATTGGAAAGAGATTTTAAAGGAAAAATTAACTTTTAAACTTAACCACAATGGAATACAAAATATTTATACATGTTAGTAATGAAGAATAGCGAAGGAAAAAGGGTAAAATATATAGATAGATGATCATGCAATATATATATATATATATATATATATTGCATATATATATATATATATATATAAGACTAGTCTAATAAAAATGGTTACATAACAAATATAATTAATACAACATTTCAGAAATATAATTCAATGAAGCAATCAAGAAAGGTATGAACAAAAAAGGGTAGAAAGTAAATAGTTCAATGGAGGAGAGATATGTTTACCATCCTGGTTCCTTGGTCATGTTCCCTCAATGTATGTGGCTTGATCCGTCCATCGATAAGTATTTGCCCGGACAAGGAAAGTGGAAATACATAGCATGCTTTCACAAAAAGTTCTACAGACATGGCACAAAGTTCAGATTAATATTGGGTGGATACTACAGCATTTTGATGATATTTAAAACCTCAATGTGGGCAAAGCTTTGCCTAACCACCAAGCATGATAGAATACATCAAATTCATATGACTTTTAGCTTGTAGCATGTTCAAACTTCTCTGTGATTTCGAGGACGACAGTGGAATAACTTTTTGGAGTAAAATGGAAATGAGAAGCAAAATCTGGGAGGTTCAAAACACAGAAAAAATCTGAATGAATTCTCTACAGAGAAATCTCAGCAAGCAAAAGCAAAATCTCGAAAAGGAAAATCTGAATGCAATCTCCAAAAGGAAAATCTGAATGCCAAGTCTTTTGTTCTCACTCCTATTTATACCTTTTTTGTAAGCTACCTTCCATTGTTTTGCATATGATCTTAGATCCTGATAAGCCCACCCTCACTCCTTTGTTTCAAAGTAACATTTTCTAAAAATAACTTTTACTTTTTTATTCTAAATTTCTTTCTTTAAAGTTTGAATTTTTATTAATTAAAAAAAAAAGAAAACCATCTTTAATTTGCCTTGAATGGGCTAATTAATTAAAAACATACATTCTTTTAGAAAATGTTGGTGGGCTTATCTCAAAATAAAAATCATATGCCATATTTTAACAAGATTTTAAAAGAAAAATATATTCTTATTTCTTTTATGAAATAAACATTTTATTTCAGCAGAATTTTGCATTAACTCATATATATATATATGCTTGACGTATATATATGTTTGACTAATAGGTTTTACAAGTAATTTTTATTAACAGAAATTTAATCTTCGAATGGAATTTATTTAACACGAAATATTTAAATGTAAATACAAATTTAATAAACATAATTAATTTTAGCTTTAATGCAAAACCCTGCTGATATTGGACTATAAACTTAATTCAGGCCTACAATACTAATTAAGTTTATAGGAGGCTGTGAAGCATGGATCGGACTTCTGGATCCATTGCTTCAATATAATATAAACTAATTTATAAAACAATCAAAATTACTTCAAATTCACAACTCAACTAAACTATCTAAAGAAAATAAACTCCAAAACACAATCAATGGATTCATTGCTACAAGCAGACTTCTTAAGTGTAAAGAACTACAAGATAACATATTTATAATAGACATTAGCCACATTTCCATGTATATCGTATATACTTTTAATATTAAAAGTACTTTTAAATAAGTTATTTGCTTCAGAATCATAAATTTTTAATAATAAAGATTTATTCATTCTTCTTTTTAATTCATTTGTCTCAAAAAATACAACTTTAGCCTCATCAAAATTAATAATGTGGCCTGTATCTTTTTCATGGATATATAAAAGCAGAACTAAGATATTTATTTCTAATCCAACTTTTGTGTACCTTTACTCTTTCATTTAAGTTCAAACTACTCTGATCATTATATATACTTTTTTACAAAAACAAGGGATAATATACACTACTCCAGGAATAGTCTTTCTATCAAAAATTTCTTTTTTATTATTTAATACATAAAAGATTTTATAGCAATGATTTATTGCTCTCTTTGGTGCAACATATACATTATTATAAACATTTACAGACCATTAAACATAACAATATTTATCCTAAAAAGCATTTTAGTATTGAATAATACAATTCATTATTGTTATAATTTCTTTCAGCTTTATTTGTTTAATTATTGAATATATTTTCCAAGAAGGAAAGATTAATTGATTTTTGAAAAGAAAAAAAGAATGTTAACAACACAATGCATAAATACAAATGTAAGCAGAGAAAAATATTGAGACAATCATTGTAAAAGACACATAGAAATCATAGAAATTATAATTAAAAGATGATGTAGAAAGCAAAAACAATATGATGATTAATATTCCTGATTTAATTTGTTGAAGGGAAAATAATGTTTTAGAGAAGTTAGTTATATATCCATCATATATATTTGACTGAATGTGAAATTCAAAAACATTCACTTGATAAATATTAATGACTCTGTTTTGGACTCTGAATATGATATTAAAAGTTATTGGTTTTTGGTAATGCAATGAGTATTTAACCTAGTCTGCTTAAAATGTAAAACTTACACATCTGTTATCTAGTATTATCATTATCTTCATTTGTTATATCAGTCAATAGGAAGTTAAGAAAAATTTTGAGGCTTTCATGTTTAACCTAAGATAATCTCATATTTGTATATGAAGAATTAAATAGGAGGGGATATCCAGACCACAAAGAAATGTTTTTCTTTTCTAGAAAGTTAACCATAGTTGAATCAGATATCTATTTACTTATCAATCAGTAAATGAGTATTTAACTGATCTATACTGACCAGATAATTTGATTATAGTATACCAGTTTTCACCATTAATGACAGGGGTGTTGTATTTCTAAAGGTGCTAATATATTCAACTTTTAACTGATAGGATCTTTTCTTTATTTCACAATGTGTACTTCCAGCATTCAAATTAGAAACTTATTATATTTTTTTTGCCTATGATATCTTATAATATCATTAGGAAAAATTTGTCTGCATTCTCAATTGAGATGTTTCTCATCATTTTTGATTATCCAAGGTCTTTACTGCAAAAAAATAACGACTCAAGAATGCATCTACATACTAGAAAATAATTAGAATTTAAATACTCATTCTAACAATACTATATAAGTAAAAGATGGATTTTTTGCCATTTTTATTAATAAATTTGAAAGTGAAATAAGCTGTGTCTATTACACTCATGACTCTCTTTCATTTAATAAAGTTGACATCCCATAGAATGAATTATTTATTACCATTTAAAGCAGCCTTATAATTTTATATGTTGAAAAAATATTATATTTTGAAGCAATAATATTTTATTGGATTAACTTAAAATGTGTTATCTAGGAAATTTGATTGCAAAATGTTAACATTATTCTGGGTTATTATGTTTTACTATGCTGAATCATCCAAATCCTAAGTTCATTATTAGACCAAACATAAACCTTTGAATATCTAAGGCTTCTTACTGAAATGTATTCTGATCTCTCTGACAATTTTCAGTTGTATATTAATATCTGGATAAATTTTAATTTCCTGCATTGGATAAAACGTTTGCTTAGAATAAAGTATAAATATAATTAGTATACATTTTCATCATGATTTCTTTAACCTATAGGTCTATAATTATAGAATTTCTAGTTTTATTTACATTTTTAAAAAAATATAATTATTATAATTTTTTATGTGTCATTAATGAATTATTAACACACACATACAAACACAACGCATATATATATACACACAAATTGTTATAAAAAAATTTAATTAAAACAAATAAGAATATCTACCACAATCATCTTTATGTTTCAATTTATGTTGTATTAAAAATTTTATTTTTTAAAATAAATATTTAACTATAAAACCAACTAATAAAAATTTCTAAGTTATATTTTAGCATATTTCAATATGTTATCTCACATTTCAAGATATCACTCTTGAGTGTTCTTATCATTCAGTGTACAAATGCCATATTTTCCTAGGCATCACAAATAAATCTACTTATTGCTTACTATTTTTTTTTCACTGCAAACTTTTCTTTTCTAATTGGAACTAAATATAAAAAGACATGATAATATTTGCTTAATTTTACTGAATAGTTTCTCCATGTCCTTATGACTCTGCTTATTCAATAATATTACATACTATTAGATAGTTGTTGTTGTTTGTTTTTTTTTTTTTGAGTAAATTCTGAATAAAAAATTTTCCTGAAAATATTTTATATATTTAAAACTCATTTCCTTAAATATATGTCATTTGCAAAGTTTTATTTTTGTATCTTTCCTAAAAGTAAATGATTATCATATCATAAATATCTTCTGAAAATTATGTACATTATCATATTTTCACAAATCCAATTGTATATGATCTTGTGTAAAAAATCATTTGAAATTAAATATATTTGTGAGCGGAGTAAGAGTGGGTAGATTGTAGATAATTTCTCTCCACGATTATATATTTATATTGATAAATTTATATACATTATAAATAAGATATATACGAATAATTTTTTTTTCTATTTTTTCGAAACAAAAATATAAAATAAATAGATTTTACTGCTCTAATAAATAAATACTTTAAACTATAAATTAGCGATAATTATTTTTCATTCGAAAATTGTCACATCTTTTCATAATTTAAATAAATAGCCCAAATTAATTTTCCTTAGTAATTGAAACAATAATATATCATATATTATTAATATTATATGCCTCATATAACTTCAATGAACTAAAAGTACATGACTTGAAAAAAAAATCAAATAATAGCGATTATTTATAAATATTAAGCTTAGTAAAGCAGTAGTAGTGCATCCAAGTAATAATATGCCCATGGCCTGGATTCAAATCCATTTAAATAAAACGCAAAAAAAAATGTCATTCAATCTTAGATAGCCCCCTTATTACTCACTCGAGCAAACATTCAATATTTTGTCTATGAAAATATAGTTAATGGAAAAATGCTCTAAACCCATGTCCCGGGTTTGCGGGTTCACTTCCCGGCCAATGCTTTGACATATGAGAAAAAAAAACTATGTTTGGTGAGTAATACAACTATTGCATGCAAAGGCTTTATAAGGATAGTTACATCGTTTACTTTATGAAATATATTTATATTTAAAATTATCATTATATACCTCAATAAAAGAGGATGTGAAAAATCATCTATATAGCTACAAAAAATAATAGTGCCTGTATATTTATAATAAAATACTCTATTTATTTTGGCGCTGTCTTCCTTCTTAAAATTACTTAAGAAAAGCAAATCTTTATTCTATTGTTTGATTTTTGATAAAAACATTAAAATGACATTTTATATAGAAGGATTGAACTTAAGATTTTCAGTCTATATTCATCCTCTACTCAATTCTCAAACAATTGATAACATATCCACACACATGTGAAAAATATAAATGATCCCCCATATACATATTTCATCCAGAACTAGCACTCATCAGTTGGGCCAGATCATAATCTCCCACATATATATACAATCAGTGCTTGGCTAATCCTAAGATAGTAATTCCTTAAACTTTAATGGACAGACTTCAACTTCTCACCCCTCCAACAATTCACATGTCCATTTCATTGAAAAACCAATGTTGGAACACCCAATGACCTAGGTATATTTGATATTGTAGTCATACTCATGTAGATATTATATCAGCCTACCCCTTCATTGGTTAAGACCATTACATATCCATGTCTACATGGGCATGCCTATATTATCAAATGCACTAAGGGTTTGGAGACTTCCATTGTTGAATTTTTCAATAAAATGGATGGTTGAATTGTTGAAGGGGTGGGAAGATTGAAACTTCTCCATTAAAGTTTAAGAAATTGCTATCGTAATATAAGATGAACACTCTGTATATATGGGTGGGAGATTATGATCTGGCCCAACTAATGAGTGCTGGTTCTGCATAAAATACATAACTTGAGGATCATTTATCTTTTTCACATGTGTGTGGTCATGTATATCAGTTGTTTGAGATAAAGTGGAGGATAAATATAGACTGAAAATCCTAAGTTCAAATTCCTCTATTATAGTAAACATTTAATATATTAAATGAATATGTTAATTAAAATGACATTTGTACAATAAAATATAATCATGCATAAGATATGTAAATTTTTTCTTGATTTAATGCAAAATGGATACTGCTTTGACATTACATAAATTCAGTTAATTTTTCTCCTTATTTTCCTTTAATATAAACTTTAAGTTTATTATATGATTTGAATTTATAATCATAAAACTGACTTAAGAAATGATTCATATTTATATGTTTTATAAAATGATTAATCAAGAAATACTTTGAAGATGATTCATAATGTTGTTAATCATATGTAATTGGATTTTCTTCAATATTAGTCCTAATGTGGAGTCTCAAATTTGCTTTACACCAACACATATGATTTTAAAACTCTTATTTATGTGATGACTTAATATCCTAATAACTTTTTAACTGCCAATATGGATTGGTGAATGGCTTCAGTATAATTAATGTAATTTTTATTCATTTTTATGCATTTGGCTTTTTTTTATATCAAAGATGAAAGATGAAAGTTTTAAATTCATAGTATTTTTGCTTTTGTGGCTTCTCACCAGAATATATACATTAACCTATATTTTTAAATTGATTTGTATATGGAATTTAAAAACATTTTCCCTCTATAAACTTTTAAATAATTTTTGAAATAAAGTCTGAACAATAAAATATAGTTTAAAATTTATGGTAATAGTCCAATATTAATTCAACATTAATTTCTCTCTATGTCGGTTCAATTTCTTGATCCTTGCTGAAGAAGTCAAATAGTTAGAAACAATTAGATATAGATAGACGTTTATAAATATTAACTATTGATTAACCAAATATGCAATAAATATTTCAAAAATAGATAAAGTAAATTAGTAAATGTTCTTACTGCAAATTTTCATTTTATTTTCTACATTTATCATAAAAGTACGGTTAGTATTATATATATAAATTAAACAAAATTTTATTTTTTATGCGTGTGATTATAATAATAATTAATTTATGCGTGTGATTATAGTAATATTTAAGCATATCCAACACTGACCTTTATTTATTATGCTTTAACATTTTCAGTCAAACAATATTATTTCTAGTCATATAAACACGATTCTTAGTATAATAAATAAAATGGAAATATAACCCTTTCTATTCAAGTTAATTTTTAATGCAAATTGATTTTTTTCTAGCCTATTTATACTCTATTTAAATTCATGTTTTAAATTTTTTATTTATTAATTCTTATAAAATAATTCATAGTTACATCAATGTAATATTGCTTACTTTACTGTTTTAAATGAAATGTATTGTATAGAAATAGTTTTAGTACAATTTAATAGAAAGTATTATATACATGCTAGAAGAACAATATGGAGACTTCAGACCACTCAAAGAAGTATGGAGAGATGCATGTTGGGAGTAACAAGAAGGGATCAAACATGCAATGTATGGGTAAGAGAACAAACAGGTGTTACTGACCTCATTGAAAAAATTAAAAGACTAAAGTGGAGTTGGGCTGGACATATTGCTAGAAGAGATGATACAATCGAAATTTTAAACTGGATTCCAGGAGATTGTAAAAGACCCAGAAAGAGACCACATGTGAGATGGATGGATGAAATAATAAAGTGTGCAGGGGTAATGTGGAGAAGAGAAGCTAAAGATATGAAAAGATGGATTGAACTTGGAGAAACCTTCATCTTGTAGTGGATTGATAATGGTGGTGATGAGTATAAACATGCAAGATAAATGACAGAATAGATTAAACAGCACAAAAAAATTCTGGAACAAATTTTATCTGAAAAAAAAAAAAACATGGTCCTAATAGATCAGACTAAACTACTGAATTTATTATAAAATTAAATGAATAAATAAAAATATTAAACTATTTAAAATGCTGCATTTCAAAATTAAAAAGATATTATACATTGATTTATCCATTTAAAATATCAAATGGTTTATATTTTAGTGGATATAATATCTTGTTCAACTTAAAATTATTAAAAATATCAAAAATACAAAACTATGAATTTTTAAATATCAATGCATATGATTAAATAAACAACTAAGTGATTTAGAATTTTGAAGAATTAAAATTAGTAATAAAATTTGAATTATTACATTCTGATAAGACAAAAACTAATTTGAGAGTGATTATTCATTTCCATCATAGTAAGTCTGTTTTATATAATATGTTAATATTGTTAAATTCATCATTTTTAAATGTTATCAGTCTCTCACAGGGTGAAAGTTTCTCCAAGTTTAATCAATTTTTTCTTATCTCTAGCTTTTCTTTTCTATATTAATCCAACACACTTCCTAATATCATTCATAGCATGTGGACTCTGTCTAGATATTTTACAACTTCTTAAAATTCACTTTAAGATCTCAACTATCCATCTATTATCATCACTTCTAACAATATGTTCAGTTCATCTCCATTTTAACTCTTAATTCTTTCAATAATATCTGTTTGTTCTTTAACCAGGATATTTTGCTTTTGATTCCTTCTAATTACTCTTAACATACATATCTTTATACTTTATTGAGTGGTATAACTTGCATTCATAAGTAAAAACTGGTAAAACACATTTCTTAAAAACCTTTTCAAACCTGTAGACCTATTTCTTTTTAATATTAAATTATTTCTGCAAAAGCAATTCATCCAAATTTAATTTTGTGATTAATTTTATACATTATGTTTTTATCACTATTAATAATCTGACTAAGATATTTGTAGCTCTTAACTTCCTTTAATTCACCATTATCCATCTTATTTTTTTCTTCAGAGAAAAACTACTGAACATTACTAACATTGTTTTAGCATTTACCTTTAGTTATATAGTTTCCACTTTAACTGATAACTCTTGCAATATTTCCTGAAACTATGAAACATTATTTGCAAAAACAACCTCATTATCTGCAAAAAAATCTAGATGATTTAAATAATCTCTATTTACTTTTACTCCTGAAAAGGAGCATTAACTCACTTCATCACTTATTTGCCATTAGCAATTAGTTTACACAGTTCAACTCAAATATAATTCTCTTGACTAAAACAAAATATTCATCACATTCAAAATTTAACCCATAGAATTATCTTTATAAATTTGGATTCCTTAAGTTATCATAATTATATACAACAATTCTTCATTTAAGCAATGTAAAATTTTATATCTTTATTCCAATATGAGCATAGTAACCCACTATCATACTTCCCTCACAATAAACATAATCACAGTAACCTTTACAACAAAATGGAATTAATATTGACATTAATAAGGGAGATAAATTTTCTTATATCTACTAATCTCCATTCTATAATTTTAACTAGTGATTTCAACTTGCCATGTTCAACTTTTGTAAAAAAAATATCTTCATTTGATTAATGCCAGACTCATTAGTGCAGAATGATTCTTTTCCACAAACTCCTTTTCTTTCTACATCAAAAAACACTCCAGACTAATAGATCTTCTTTTCTACTCTCCTGACTTTTACTATTTTAGCAATCCAACATTAATACCTGTAAGCTTTTCAAACATCTAACTCTGACAATTGAAATTGGATTAAACTTGCAAAATCAGTTAGTATTCAGACTTAACAACACTATTAGATTACTTCTAAAATCCATGATACATAAAGCTGTCCTTTTAGAAATTTTTCATTTATTTTAAAAATATATACATTATGAAATTAAACTCTGTTGAATCATGGTTCATATTTATAAACATCATCAAATCAATCGTAAATTTTTATACTAGAAAAAAAAAACTCTGACCACATTGGTAAAAGAACTGAATGTAATACACTTTCAGCTAAAAAATATTTCCCCTTCAAAAACATTTATTCCTTTATCCATAACTCTCAAAAAAATACACAACAAATCTTGACTAATTATCTATCTATTAAAAAGTGAAACATATATATGAAAGATCCCCATAATTGGTCAAAAGATTAAATACAATGGGCCCTTAGTTATAAACCAAAAGCAATAATATCAGCATCCATTTTGAAAGATTCAAATGTGATAACTAAAGAAAATATCCTAATTTCAAACTTATTCTTATCTCAAACTTGTCCCTTTTTTATTCAGACATAAATATGACATTACCTTTGAGTTAAACAGTACTGCTGATAGTACTTATCCAGGATCTCATGCAATATTTAAATTTCTGTGTAACTCTCTCGAGCACTTCACAATTCCAACAATTCACAATTTAATTAATCATTTATGCAAACAAATCCACATAATTCCAAAACTTTATTACATCTTTATGGTTCCCTTCCTTAAAAAATATTATTTCTTACCCCTTGGACAATCTTAGACCATTTCCATGACAAGATAAAATCCAACCACTCCTTCTCCATTATCAAATTTTCAGTTTGCAAAATGGCTCAGCTACTTCAAAAACAGCTATTCTGTTTAAAGTAATAATAGACCACATTAGTCAATGTAAAACATGGCCCATTTCTGTGTCATTGGATATGAGGTCTGCATTTGATTCAGTTCTTATATCTAAACTACTACAACTTCTTCAGGAATATATCAATACCATTCCTCTACATACTGGCAAATCTACATATAAATAGAGAAGTTTATATAACTCTCAATGGAAAAATACTCTGTGTTTCATTTACATAATTCTTTTCCTCAAGGCTCTCCTCTTAGCCCATTTTTCTTCACAACTTATATCAACTCCCTTCTTTTGGAAATAGAAAGCAAAATTTCAGGAGTAGATATTCCTATCTTCTATATGGATGACTTAGTTATTTTTCTCCCATCAAAAAACTCCATTCACTGTAATTAATATTTATAATAATTTTTTAATCCATTTTAATAGAAACAAATCTTCTGCTAGAAATATTCTTACAGGTAAGATATTCCCTCCATTTTTCCTCTATTCCTTATAAATTTTTAGGTTTCCCAATGCAATGAAAAATGCTATACAAAATCAGCTAATTGGTTCAGTAGAATGCACCATTAATGCATTATCCAAAGCATATCTTTCAAGATACATTAAAGCATCACTAATCAACATTTCAATATTTTCTAAAATTAATTATTTCTTGCCCATTATTAAATTTACTTCTTCATTCAAAAAATATAGATTACCTTATCACCAGACTAATCTGGAATAGAAATGTAGTAGCTTTAAGCATAAGCAATATGCAAAAACATATTAAATTCAATGGTCTCTCATTACATGGCATTTTTACATTTGATTTTCAGAGAGCCATTAATGAAATCACTATACTAATTAGTTTCTTCCCAAGTGTTATTAGTGTAATTCCTGTTAACCCTACTGTCACTCCACTACCTATTAACAATAATTTTATCAAAACCTTATTAATCCTCATAAGTAAACACACTAATTTCTCACATAATTTATTTCTAAGTAAAATTAACATATGAAAGTGAAAATAATAATAATATATCAAATAATAGTCAGATCTTTCTTGTTATGTACATTATAAAAAAAGTTTAGATATTGGCACTTGGAATTCAATTATCTGGACTTCTTAATAAAAATAAATGCCAAAGTCCTTCCTACTAATTATTTTCTCTTTTACAAGTGATCCTTCATAAATATAGACCCATTATGTGCCCCCCTGTCATAGAAATGAAGAAACATTAGAACACTTTCTAACGGATTGTTCTTCACTTCTTTCTTATCATATACTCTTAGCACTAATATGACTCATTCAAACTCACTAACAATCAACAACCTCATAAAACATACAAAGTGGTTCTTTTTCCAATATAAGAATTACTATATTTATTCCTTTCACACTCTGGTTCATAAGATGCTATCTAAGTTTTAATCCCACATTTCACAATAAAATCATTCTTTCTAAAAAAAATTAAATAACATTAAGACTAAAGATCAGACCCATGCACCAGCTGATATTTTTGCAGCTAGATGGAATCTGATCTCATTAACAACAACCCAATGACTTGGCTATTGAATATAATACAGTAATTAATATGAATTAGATATATATCGATTATTGCTCAGTTATATGAACATCTATCTTGTTGTGTTTCTACTTGAAATCTCTTTTGTTTTAATAAGACTTGTAAATAATCTCCAATGTGTATAGTAAACTTAATAAAATTAATTTAAAACTAAAAATAAGAAACTTATACTAAAATTCTGTCAGGACGATCTTTTCACTTATTTGCACACACTTATTTGCACTCATTAAAAAAGTCTATTTGTGCAATAAGTGAAACCACCATTGTGTTAGAATTTTCATATATATTTGTTATTTTTCTAATATTTTAATTTTAAATAATTTTCGGTTTTATTATATATATATGTCATACAAAAATTTTATTTTTAAATAAAAAATTTCATATAAGAACTACTGTTTTAAAATTTTTCTTTCTTTCTTACATTTGTATTTATAATATGCATTTTTCTTTGAAAGACACTTTTTAATTATTTCAAAATTTTCAAATACTTGGTATATAATAAATTAAAATAATTGTCAAATTTATGTTTTAATATATTAACTGCAGTTTTAAAAAAATGTCACTTCTATACAGTATAACCTTCTGGATGTGTTAACTTTAATGTTTGAAATTAGCATCTAAAGTATAAATTAAAATAATTAGAAATTCAAGTTTAGTATAAGTTAATTAATTTTCTCAGTCCATCTGATTACTTCATTTTAATATTCCCATTAATTACTTATTTAAATTAAAATAATTTTCGCAATAATTCATTTCTTTTTCATTCAAATATGTGTAAATTACTTTTGGTAAAAGATGAATTTTAATTTTTAAACCACAGGCCACAATTCATTTAATTATCAATTTGTAAAAAAAAGAAATCATGTATGTGTGTATTTATTTATAAATCAGAACTAATTTTTTTTTAAATGTGAATATTTGATGTTTTATGGGGAGTGTAGTTGTTCAAGATAATAGTGTTTTCTGAACAGTTTCAATTAGAATAAATAATATTAAACTTTTCAGTGTTATCTGTTTATTTATAAATTCTAATTTTTTAAACATTAAAACATTAAAAACAACAACATCTAGGTAATGCGTTCTTAAACTCTGAATCTAAAAATATAACAAAAACGGCTAATTTTTATTCTGATTTAAAATTCAATACGATATTTTATAAAATAATAGCATTAATTAAAAGTTAAGCAAACAAATATATGTTTTTAAAAGTATATTCAGTATTTTACTACTGCAATTAGAAATTTGCTCTAATAATTTATATATATATATAATCTATAAATATATCAAGTAAAGGAGTTGCAATAATTATTGCAGAAAAGTGATTTGTTAAATAATAAATAATTTGATTTCGGGACTGGTGAAATTTTTTGACTTAAAGAGCCCATATGAATTGACCTTCAGACACTTTTTTCAGTCCAACAAAACCATGAACATCTGCATCTACACAAAACTGATTACTTCGCGTATTTATAATTTATTTTTCCTTCCAACACATCTTTTATTATTATATCCTATCTCAGAATATTACCATATGACACAGACTTTTGTCTTCATCGTTTGGATTTGTTATATTGATTTTTCATACTCTTCAAAATCTCAATTATCAGTTTTCCCTTTGACAAAATAATTGCTTTAAGAATTCATTCAACTCTGGATTTGATAAAATAAATACTATTTTTTTCCAACCGCACATCTCAAATTCTTGCAATCTTCTGACAAACAAAATGGTCAATATACACAAAGTCACTGAATTAATATATAACACATTATTGTCTTCTGTAATTCCAGATTTTGTAAACATTTGTCCCTATTTATCTTATATCTTATATCCTCTATAGATAACTGACTAAAGTATTCAAAGTGATCCACATGTTGTGCCATATCATTTCTTATTATATCGAAACAGTATTATAATTACATGGTATTTCCATTGCTTTATCTACTCCACAGTTATACACATACCAAATTGAATAACAACTTTAATTTATTTATTATTATAGTTTGAGGACTATCAGTAATTGCTATCTGATCATGTGTTCATTTCAGTGATTGTATGGCATAACCATTTATATTTCAACCCAGACTGCTTCATCCATGTTTACCTGAGAAAAAATATTAAAATTTTTATCTTACTTTCTATTTGATGTCTACTGCTTGTCTCAACAAATAGAATTCTAGTACTCTGCTTCCTATAAAGATCAATCATTTGTTTGAAAATTGAAAATAATATATGGCAAGACAAATGATCAAAAATATTTTTATAATTCATGAAGTAAATACATAGAAATCTATTCAATAATTTTATTTTTCATTCATTAAATTAGAGGTTATCCAATAATGAGTAATATTTTTGTAGTTTAATTTTCATTATATCACATAAATATTATGCATTAGTAATCTATTCAAGTTTTTTTAATTTTTTTTCCCCATAGTCATCAATATGCCTCAAGCATCTATAATGGATAATTTCTCCTGAAATCTTTCCAAGATTGAGTCATATACCAAAATTTTGCTCCATATAATGATCCAATCTTTTCTTAATTATCTGAAATAAAATATCAGTGAAAAATCAGACTTATTATTATGTAGTCATACAATTTAGCATTATGTTCTTAGCCATTACTACTATAAGAATCACAGAGTATTTTAAGCCACTCTTCATAATCATATATGTAAGCAATGATATTATGTAGTTTATCTTTATTGAATTTCTTATACTAGGTTACAACTGATTATCACTTTTTCAGTATTAAGATATTTCTGTCATCAAGAATTGATTCTTCATACAATTTTTCTTTGTAACTATTTCATTTTAAATTTATTATATGCTTGATTATAGGATAACTCACTATTCTTATTTTCTAAAATACAGAATGCATTTTCATCTTCATACTTAGTTTATTAATCTTTTCAAAGATAAATCCATTTTAGTCTGTAATTTGTTTATTTGTAGATATATCTTCTCACCACTATGTTTCAGTTTTCATATAACCACTAATTATTCTGCTTCTGTATTTATGTAAATCTACTATTATTAAGTTGAAAAAATTATTTAGAAGGAAATTAATCTCCAGTTATGAGTTATTTTGCAAATATTATAGATTTCTGTGCACTCACCTATCAGTAAGAGGTTTAAAAGCTTAAATGAATTGCTTAAATTTAGTGTGTATTCGAGTGTGCACCAACCTTTTCTGACCATCCTTATATCAGGGTTTGAGTTTATTGCATGTTTAATGTTGTAATCAATAAGTGAATTGTATGAATTTAGTAATCTATCACATGAGACAAACAGAGTCTCATTTTTAACCTCTGCAATTAGATGCATATTAATTATAAATAAATGTAAATCTACTATTATTAAGTTATGAAACAGCATATGATTGAGGTTAATTTCCTTCTGCATAATTACAGATTTTCAGCACTTAATAATAGTAGATTTACATTTATTTGTAATTAATATAGGTCTAATCACAGGTGGCTAAAAATGAAACTGTCTTTCTTCTGTAATAGATTAACTAAATTTGTACAAGTCAATTGTTGATTATTAGAATATAAAAAAATTGACCTCATTTGATAAATATTTTTGTTTTAGAAATTAAATAAATTTTAAAAAATCACATTTGATTTTTGGAATTATTTTAAAAATTAGATTTTAATTAAAACAGAGCACAATCACATCACAAAATTTCAAGTAGAGCTGATTCAATTTGTAAAATGAATGAAATCTTCTTTGTTTGATGTTTGTTTTTAAAATCTGAATGAATTGTTTTTAATAACTACTAAATCTATCAATTTATGCTTTAAAAGTTACAATCATTTGTTTATTTTTATGATATCACTAAATATAATAACAATCAGGTGAGTGACCTCATTTTTAGACTGCTTGTATTTTCCATGATCATAAGCTCTATAATAATAATATTCAGAAGAATATATTCTTTTATATTTAAAATTAGTACATTTCTGTAAAAAAAAAAATATGTAATAACATTTATTTTTAATTTCTAATAATTATTACACAATTACAATACAAATAAAATCATAAACTTTCCAAAAAAAAATAACTTTTTACACCATCATAATATTTTCTCGAAGTAATCTTTCAAAGTTTAAGAGCATGAAATATATAATGACTACTCATTATCCTAGAGCTTGAGATGCTTTGATAGACTGCTTATTTGATTTACCTACTATTTTTTGAATTTTTTTGTATTTAAAATTTCAGAAAATAAATGCACATGAATTTTAAAGCAATAAAAAAAAAAGCTTCACAAAATTTTCAGCAGAGGGTGAAAGACACAAATTTTACTTTTACAAATCTCAGACAAAGTTAGAACATCTCACAATATGACCTGGTTAAAGGATACTCCATTTGTTTATTTAACATAAAATATTACAATATTTTTAGATACCTTTTATAATAATATTAAAACATATGTGATATTTATATAATAATCTAAACATGCACGCACATATAATCATACACATATATGAAAATATAACTTATTACTTATTTGCTTAAGTCTATTGTTGTTAAAATATGCAATAAGATAACATATTAATATAAAGAAACCTATCAAAATATATATTCTTAAATTTATGTAGCAAAATATAAAATTTAACATAATAAACCATCTATTATATTATTTAAATAGTAAAAAAAAAAATCACAAATATTACTTTATTTTCAGATGTATCTACAATAACCTCAAAATTAATATAAACAGCACTTTATTATCTTAAATAGTTAATAACATAAAAGCCATAGCAATGTTTTTTTTTTATAAATATGACAAAACTCTTTTTAAAACCAAACAATGATGGTATAATATATATATAAAAGACCAAAAGTAATCATTGAAAATGAATAGGGTTTTAAAAAAGGTGTGGTAACATAATATTAAATGATACAGAATTGTGATAATTAGGAAAAATGAAAAGCAAAATTGGAAGATATACAGATGTGGATTTGGATAATAGAAAATGTGAGTTGTTAATATAATTTAAAAAATTGCAGAAATATTTAAAAAAGGAAATAAAAAAAGATTCAATTTTGTCAAAATTATAACAGCGATTAAATGAGTTATGTATTTAAAAAAAAAATATAGAAAAAGAAAAAGCTAATCAGTGACTTTAAAAAAAGACAAATAGAGATGGGTATTTAAGAAGTAAAACAAAAAGTTTGATGAACATGATTTGATACATGGTACTTTCTATTTGGAGAATATATTCTTTTATATTTAAAAATAACACATTTCTGTAAAAAATAAATAAATATATAATAACATTTATTTTTAATTTCTAATAATTATTACACAATTACAATACAAATAAAATCATAAACTTTCCAAAAAAAATAACTTTTTACACTATAAATAATATTTTCTTGAATTAATCTTGCAAAGTTTGATGGTTTCATATCAAAATGAAGTTGAAAGCTTAAACCCAGTGAGAACAAAGAAATCTGTCAGAATACAGGAAGGTTAATCTTTTCCTTGAAAAATTTTGTTTTAATTTTTATTGGCCAAGTGAATTTAAGTTTTACAATTTTTGATTGGTCAATTAACAAACTCAGTTGTAAAAATATATTCATCTTTTAATATTATATTCATTTTAGTTTTGTTTATAAAAAGTATATTAATAATTTGTCAGACTATGAAAGTGAATTAAAGTTTTTTCAAAAATAAATTTCTATTTATAATTATAAAAATATTCAATAGTGGAAGACCTAAAAAGAAAGTTCATAGCAAATTAGAAAGTGCTGCAGATTTCATTGATTTTTTTCTTAATTTACATTAGTATAAAAGTAAATTTTTTTTGCTAAAATCTCACTATTTTTCTAAAATAATTATATTTCTAGCATATTTTATCAAGATAATTTATAATATGTAAAAAAATGCCAATCAAATACTCTAAAACATTAATTTTTGTTGGAAATTCAAATAAAGAGCTTGGGGCAATGAAAACAGTTGACATGCATGAAAATTGTTGTTAGTGTTGGTTTCTTTTTCAATTTATGTTTGTGTAAAGTATACAATTTTTTACTAAAGTCTTACTATTTTTCCTAAATAATTATATTTTCAGCACATTTTAAGAAAATAATTTATAATATGTATGAAAAATAATTAAAAAAAACATTATAAAACACTAATTTTCATTTTCAAAGTCAAAACAGAAGTTAGAGCAGTGAAAAGTATTGATAGACACTCTTCTATTATCCAAAATGTGAACCTACCAATCAGCATCTAGGAATCCTGACTTCTACCTTTGTTGTAGCTTCTTACATTAATATTATTGATTTTTTCCTTGTAAAACAATTCTAGAGAGGGCAGCATCTTACGGTACATTTTAAGCTTTAAAATAAGCATAAAAACACTACCGTAGCTCAAAAATTGGTTTTCGAGCAACTTGAAGCTGTGGTATCGATCCACACTTGTTTTTCAGAAAGGGTTAAGAAGAAATTATAAAATCTTTATAATGATTTTTATTTTAAAATATTTTATTTTTAAAATTGAAAGAAAATGTTTTGTTCAAAAATGCAAGTGAAATAATATTTATTTTTGATCAAAAGCTGTAAATATATACCTGATCATTAAATACTGTATCTATGTCAATGACCTAAATGTTATATCAATAAATAAATCATATAAAATGCCTGTGATTTAAGTTATAAGACCCTCTCTCTATCTCTCTATTTCTTTAGTTGGTATATTGTGCTTGCAGTAAATAAAGTTTAATATATATATATATTTTAAAATGTTTGCTTTAAATTTTACAATGCAAGGGTAAATAAGAATAACATTTACTCCAAAAACAAATTAGTCTTTTGAGAGGTTACCTATTATAACAGCTGAAAGAAATGGAATTGTTTTATGTGCATTCTAAAAATTATAAAATGTGTATAAAATTTTACTGAACATTAAATATATATGCATCTGTTATGCCAATAAATAATCCATCAAGTGTCATTACCAAATGGATAACAATTTAAATTTAATAGAATTATGACCTAATCCATTTTAAAAGAATAAAATAATGCTTATTATTCTATATTAACTAAAATGTAAACATGCTATAATAAACTTCATGTACTGGTAAAATAAAATCAGCTCACATTACTATAATCTACCAAGGATTATTTATCTTAAAAAACTTCACATACTTATAAAAGAAAATAAGCTCTTGAGATTACTATTCTTTTGAAAATATCATTTCATAGATTTTTCTTCACATGAACTTAACTAAGAAACTTTAGAATAAATTGAAATCTTTGTGAATTGACATTAATTAGTATTTTATCACCATTTGATCAACAGGTTGTATGGTTAATATTATTACCTGTGTTGTTGTTGTTGTTATTATTATTATTATTATTATTATTATTATTATTATTATTATTATTATTATTATTATTATTATTATCATCATCATCATCATCATCATCATCATTATTATTATTATTATTTTGTCATTTAAGGTATATATATGTATAAATGTGATATATGTATATGTAACCATAAAAACAATTTTCATAACTTGAAAATAAAAACATTAATTATTATAATAAACTTTTATTTTAAAAACTGCTTTTCATTTGTTTAACGTCTGATCTTAAATATAAAATCAAAATATATGTAATTACAGCAAATGATTGGTTACTATTTGGAATAAACAATATATATGTATGTAAAGAACAACTAAAATAAATTAATTATTTTATTTGTAATAGGAATAATCAACAGGCAATCATTGGCATATTAATATTTTTTTATATTTAATACTTTTTTTATTGAAGATAAATAATATTTTCTTTGTGGTGAATATTTATGCACTGTCTTATTATCATATTATAGTTAAAATAAATAGTTAAAACAATAAAAACATTATAGGATACACTATTTCAATCTATTGAATACATTAATTAACATCCTATTATTTTACTCATTATATATATCTTATTTATTTTATAGTTATTAATCTTGATTAATAGTTCATTTAATTTATTAAATACATGATAGAACAATAATAATTCAAAATATCTATACAATTATAAACATTTGAAATTTAAATGGTCAATATAATATAAATTTTATACTTTATTAGAATTCAGCAATTATCAAAAGTTAATCTAATGTTTTTATTGACATCAATTGGTTATTTTGGTATAAATAAATCATCGCTTTATATTTCCATTTTGATATTTATATTTAATTAAAATATTATTGATATTTTATCATTCAATAAAAATGAGTTATTGGTATTATTTAAACATAAAAAGCTGGTCTATAAATTATTGATAGAAGCTTCATGTATAATTGTTAAATTTAAATGATTTTCTTTCATCATTTTACACTATTATAAATTTTAATGCATAATATAAAAGGTTTATTTTGTAAATTAATCTTGGTATAATCATTACTAAATATATTCTGCTATAAATTTTAAAATAAACTATTGCTTATTGTGTTTATTACAATTTTGGCATCCAATTGGATTAGTATTTGTTATAGATTTTAACTTTATTCCAGTATAGATTTTAGCTTACTTTGTTCATACAGTTTTAATAAAGTTATTGTTCAAATTTATTCTATTACAAATTTTTTTGCTCAACTTGCACGATCCTATTAATTTCAGTTGGCCCATTTATACCATTATAATATACATACATATATATCAAATATACCATAGTATGGCAACCTAAATCCATATGCTGGTATTTTTACTCATCAATTTCTGTCTTGGCTGATGATTTTACAGACTTCAAAACATAAAAGTCATAAATTATGTATGTCTGCCATAAATGTAGAGATTGAATAAAATGAATATTTACACTAACATTCACACATTTTACTTATCTTCATCAACAACTCGCTGATGCTTCTTCAATTTAGGACAGAAACAAAATTCACAAACTCACTCACTGACTAATGGTTTCTGGTGAACCGCCCAATCATATATGTTTATCTTATGATTATTTGGAATTTTAATATAATTTTTTTTACTGGAATAAACATTTTATCTTACAGGACAAATAATTAAAAGTTGAGACTTCCCAGCCATGTCAAGAAATCTAACTTTATTATGCACAGTACTTCCTTCATGTTATTTCAATATTTTTTCTTATAAACAGGATATACAGATATTATTATTTGAAAGAAGTTTCTTTGATTTTTCTTTCAGCCCTCAAATGAACAAACACCTGTCCAATAAACTTCAAATATTTATATATTTTTTAGTTTATATCTATTTACACAGTGTAATCTCATGAGAGATCTATTAAATAATCTATTAATGAATTAGTAGTAATATTATGCTTATATGATAGTTATCTGAATCAATAAATAGCTAAGAAGTTCTCAAAAAGTCAACATATCTGGTAGTCATACAGTCTGTCTCACTTCTTTCCTACTATTTTGAGGTTCATTTTATTCATGTAAATACTTTCTGTAAACAAGAACAAATAAATTTCAATTTGTAGATTTATAATTTTCAGATAAAACTATTATACAATGTATGAGAATTGCTATATTTTTCATGATAAATATTATTGATTTAAAACAGAACCATGTGTTCTGTATGGCTTCTTAATAAAAATGTAAATTTAACAAAACTTGCAGAAATAATTTAGTTATATTTGTATTTTTATATTGGACTATTTCCTTCATCTGATTTTAGTATTGAATGTCTTTAGAAATATTTAACTTTATTTTAAATATCCCAAATACATTCAACTGTTAGTAATAGCACATCCAACAGGTTATTATATGCTCAATCACTCCCCTCTTCTTCAGGTGTTGCTGGTCTGACCAGTGACAGTACAACCTGTACCCTTAAATTCTTGAGTACCTTAAAATTTAATATTCAAGAATCTAAAGATACAGGTTGAAATCCCATGCTAATACTGTCACTGGTCAGGCCAGCAACACATGAAGAAGAGGGGAGAATAATATCTCTTGAAACATTGTTCATATACTAGCCTGTTTGATGTGCTATTACTAACAGTTGAATGTATTTGGAATATTTAAAATAAAGTTAAATTTTTCTAAAGCCATTCAATACTCAAATTAGATGATGAAAATAATCCAATATAAAAATACAATTTAGTTATATACATATAATTGACAATAAAGTTGATGTTAAATGTTTATACATCAACAAATATACAAATTTTATTTATTGAACTGATTTTAAATGCTAACATATTATATTATTTTCATGGGCTATACAATATTATTTACATCATAAAAAATATTCTAAAGACACTCTGAAAAGTTGTAAAATTTATTGTTTTATTATGAGGTTATAATTAAGGATAGAGTAGAATGGGTAGCACAATTAGTGAGTCATTCTAGTATTCTAAAAGTAAAGTTCACTGCAAATAAAAGACACTTATTATAAGATGTTAAATAAATATGCTAAAAAATCAGCTTGTGAACGTTGGGTCATATTCTCTATTCACAGATCAGTTATCAGTTTTTGTGGTCATCACTATTTGACTTTCATTTTTGTTTTTTTCTTCAGGAGTTTAAACTGGTCATACTTATTTAAAAAATGGCTGTAATGATTATACATACTAATTTTCGTTTTCTTTTTTTCAAGATTCTTTATAAATTCAAAAATCCATTAATCCAATTCAATACCTACAACTCTGTGAATAAAATTAAGGAAGATGATATTCTATTGTATTCATATTACTTATAAAAAATAGCTTTTTTGGATTTAAATCCTTATAAGAACTTAGGTTTGAAATAAAAGAGAATCCATTTTACTTCATTAAAATTCATAACAAAGGAGTTATACAAAAAGGAATATGACTTTACTGCTCAGTAGTATATAAGAAGTTTGAGCACCTCACCTATGAATCAATTCTGGGATTTTCCATCCCAAGTTGAATGCTCTCCCAACTGCAGCAAACTGTGCAGGGTACAAAAGAGTTATTGGGTAGTTTAATAATAAGAAAACTTGGTTAGCTTCAGGGTTCTGATTAATTATTAATGGTTTCCTGGCAACATAAAAGGTAGACTTTGTGTCTGTTTAATGGATATAACATATATCTGATTTTTTATCAATTTAAAAAATCCAAAATCTCTAATTCATTATTGTTTATATATATAAAACAAATATTTATTAACTGGTATTGTATTAAAAGTAAAATAAATAATTTGAAAAAAAGAATTGCTTTTGGGTTGAAAACGTCACCTTAATTAAGTAAACATCTTTCTATGGAGTACAAGTGTTTAGATTTTTAAACTTTTTTCTTACTTTCTCTTTCATCAAACTTTTAAAATGATATCCAATTTTCAAACTTTGACAAGTCTGTATGAAAACTGTCTGCATGTGTGTTTGAACTTATAATTATCTAAATTCATATTAAATTTCCAATATTTCTCTAATCAAGTGGATCAGTTCAGCTGTGCTTGACTGTTGTGATTGTCTGAAGCTGGAAGCTTTTGGCGACTCTTTCTACACTAGCAGTACTGACATCTTGGACACGTTCACTGCCATTTAAATAAGCTAAAAGACGTTGCAGAGTTATCTGTAGGAGCAAAGGTCAGGTAGAGGCAAATCAATTTCTCTATTTAAAGCTTCTTTTCATTGCTTCTGAGCCCTATTTTTTTAAAAAAATAAAATTAAAGCTAGAAGTTCTGTATATTTCTTCTTTTTTTCTACTACATTGCTTCCTTTAACAGGAAATTATAGGAATTCTTAAAAAAGAAAAGACCATGAAAAATAAAATCAACGTATTTCCTTGCAATGATTTTATTGTCGTTCCCAAATAACTATTTAAAGCTTTTTTTATCTTGATAAATTAAAGTATCAATTCCATTTTTATCTGTTTCTTGTCATTATTTTCTGGCTTCACAATATATACGATATTATTTTCAGTAACATTATCATTAGTATTATAAGTTTATTGGTAATATATACGTAAGCATTCTAGCGATTAAATCTCTTTTGAATACAGTATATGGATAAGCTTATGTCAGTTTGATTAATAAATAGTGTATATGCATAAAATGACAAAAGTAATAAAGAATGGGACAAAAGTTACTTTATTATAAATATTAATTGCTTTAACATAATAATATTTTATTAATAGTGTAATATTTAATTACTTATTTTATTAACACTATTTATATGTCAAATAATTAAAGTGAATATCAAGTAAATTAATAATTCAATTAAATCAAATATTCAAATGTCTTTCGTTCTCAATTAAATGAATAATGTAAATAGATTGGAGTTACTAAGCAAATGGTTCCGGAAACAATATTTCTTGATCATTATTTGTTACCATAACTTGCCATTCTCTTACCATAATTAATTCTAGCATTTCAAATTTACATTTATCATCACAAAAATTTATTTCAAAACTATTCATTGACCCAAATGCTGTATCTGGTATACTTTCCAATTGGATATGCACCTTAATCTTCTACTCAGTGCAATTCTATTTCCTGATATTTAGAAGACTTTGATCAACTATATGGAATGCAAGAATTCTAGACTTCCCTCATAAGAGTTGTCTCTCTTTTAATGCAAAATTTTTTTACCAGCTTTCACCAGAGATTTTCTTGTATGGTTCAAAATAAATTAAGATAATAAAAAAGTTACATTTTCTACATTTTAGATTTATATAAAAGTATGAATTTTAGAAAATAAAATTAAACTACCTAAAAATAGTATTCAATATTATATTTATATATTAAATTATAACAAAGAAATGCAATGACTTTATGAACTATCAAAATCAATTATGCAGGCATTTTTTCAACTTACTTTTTCTCTCATTGTTTTTCTTGAGATTTTCATAATTATCTTCATCTTTAATATCATTTGTTTGTTTTCTCTCCCCCCCCCCATCTTTTATAATTCTCTTTTAACATCTCACACATGAATCCTCCACATTAAAAAAACAATTTCTAATTTGATTTTTAATTAGTACACTAATTTTTCTTTTACAAACTTAGTACTTCAATTCATATCAAATTATTTTTTTCTGATTTTCTCCAAATCAATATTTCAAAAGTTTTCCATTTCTTTTCTCAAATTCAAAATTTCTTCTTTATGTAAAATATTTTTCAAACACATTTTAATTACATATTCAGTAATCCATAAATAATATGCAGACAATGCAATTCTTATTTCAATCTGTATACTTTGGACTACTTCTTAAGTATTTAAAAGAGTTAGTTTGTTTAACAAATCTTTTTTCTAACATTTATTTTTATCTTTGTTATATTATAGGAGCACTTGAAATTTTTGACTAAAGTTTAAGTTCTCTTGAAATCTTCTAGAAATATGACTCAAATTTGATCCATAAAAATATTTAATTGTATGATGCTCTTTATAATATATACCCCATAAATTTAATTTCTGCTTTTGAATCATAATAAATTTTTAAAAATAGACTCTAATAATAAAAACATCCCTATATCTAACAATCTATCCTTCTTATTGTAACACAGATAATATTTTTCTAATCATATATTCAGTAATTTACAACCTTTACACTATCATAATTATTCAGTACAAATAGCAATAAACTGAACTAATGACTATGTCAGCATGTGTGGATTATTAGTTTTCAGTCTTAAATCTTTTATTGCCATCTTTATTTAGAAATCATTTCCTAGGTTTTTGCAGATTTTTAAAATCACTTACCCTTGTATAAACAATAAAATTAATGCATACCCTTCTTCAATAGAATGTAATCTAAATTCATTCAAAAGATGGGTTGGATCAGTGCAGAACCAAACCCAATCCTTTTAATACCTATTATTTTCACTATTTATTATCGATTTTAAAAACAACTAATTAGCAAAAAAATATATGTAGCAATATAATTGTAGTAGACTGGCAATTCTTATATATAAAATAAATTAATATCTGTATATTTAAATATTAAAAAAAATAGTCATATCATTCCATCTATCATTATTTTGTTATTGTAACTCCATTCTACTATCGTTCATTTTTATAAAAATAATTAAAAATATCTGTAACAAAATATATAGAAAAAGAAATTAATTTTTCTATTTATAAATTATTATTTGAATTATGAAGTACATTTAAAAGCAATATTAACTGTTAGCATACTTTGTCATGCAATCTTAAGAATTAAGCATACCACTTTAACAGCTACAATGCTATTTTGCAAATCTGTCTGAAAATTCTTATTTGTAATATATTAATATATATATATACAACTGATATTAAAATTATTGTAAGGATAAGTAATAATTTTAATAATAATAATAAGTTGATGCAATTTCTTTATATCCACCTCAAACCTCTTCAAATAACAAATCTAAAAATATCTGAGACAAATGGAAAATTATACTAATACTGAGATTTTTGCTAGTACCAATTTTCTATAAACAAAGCTATTTTTAAAAATGTTTAATAAGTGACAAAAATTATACTTTGCTTTAATTAATGATAACAGTATCTGCATTTAGACTCTATATTCAAAAAGGCTTAATACAGTATACTGAATTCATATCTATTGAGGTGTAGCACTTTTATGACCAAAGTATATCCTCATATTCCTATCATTAATGTATGCATAATAGGGTTTATATATATATACCCTATTATGCATACATTAATAATATATATATATATATATATATATATATATATATATATATATAAAAAAAAAAATATATATATATATATATATATATATATGTAGACCATAAGTTTATTTAAATTTATATAAATAATATTGCTCCTTTCTTTGAGAGGGAAAGCAGGATTCCTTCCTATTTATAGATAGGGTTGTTAAATATATGCCAAGCCTCTTTAATTTTCCACTTGAAATCATTTTGCTCGATGCATGTAATATTGACAGCTATGAGCTAAATGTTTGATCCATTGCAAGTTGGTGCTTGAGGTAGATAGTCTTATATTTAGGATTTTTTATGGCTTGTTTGTAGAGATGTCTGTGTAGAAATATTCTTGTAGAGAAACATGCATTCATCATAATAGATAGCCTTCCATCATGTCTGGGGGCATGCAATTTAATATACAGTATGTACAGTTTGGTAACTATGGAGTCAGTCCTAAAAATTATTTATAAGCCTATTTTAGTACTATAGTTTACTCAATGTGTTTGTAAAAAAACTTTATTTATACTTTTGGCTACCCAAGAAATATATGCGAGCAGTATACAAGGTTTGTCATTTTTGGGGAGGGTTTATTTTTATTTTATTGTAAAACTGTTTATTTCTTTGTGAAGTCAGAGTACCTGAAGGCTAACCCACTTAGTTTATTTAGATATTACTCAATGTTTACTTTTTGATCATACTTGCATAGGTGGTGGTTTCTGTCAAGAAATGATGATAAATTGGTGTATTTGTGAGAATTGGGAAATATGGATTTGAGATGCATATATCCTCTTATTTGTATAGGCATAATATTCATTTTGTAATTTAACTGGATATTATCTTTCTGGATATGGGACTCAAAATATTTGAGCTGTCTTTGCTATTATTCCCATTTGATTGTCCAAGATAATGCTGATTTATTCAAAGTCATTTTTAATTTTATTTATAATGAACTCTGCACATCATTTAAATACATCACCTATGTATCTAGTGTATGTTACATTGGGAGTATTTTCAATGTATTTAGAAAAGACCTTATATTTGAGATAGTGCCATTTATTGGTAATCCCATTGGCTATTCATTCATCATGTTATAATTTTGCCCATTAAGCAGGGCAATGGTGTTGTAGTCTAGCCAGTTAAGACACTCTATTATAAAGTTAATCTATGTTAGTGAATGATTGGAATTGATAAGTTCTGATTTTACTATATTAATAGACATCTTGTTGTTTGTGGAACTAAATAGTTTGTTTATATTTAAAGATGTGATTTTGCGATTTTTTTTATCATGTGTCATAGCATCAGCCAGGAAGCAAACCCGCTAACCCAGAGATGTGATTTTATGATTTATGGTTTTATTATATTTATAATATCAAATGATGACTTGCAAGTATAAGCACCTAACCTAGTTGGTCACTGTACCATTTATTGATGATTTTAATGATATTGTAATAATGCATACCTCTGAAGTCCAACATTAGCCTTGATAGAGTACTGGGCTTATGCAATTTAACATTGTGAACATTTGTCATGAAGTTACCATTGATACATATATTTTATAATATTTGCCTTTAGAAAAAGCAATATCACAATGTTTTCACAATATGCCACTTATAAACTTGCTTTTATTCCCCCTTTATGTTGTAATTCAGGAGTAGATTGAATTTCAGTTTATTTATTTGTACATTCATTTTCTCCATAAATTCAGCTTTATTAATTAAGCCAAATCTATTTTCCTTGTCTTCCTTTAAATATATTGTATTGTTATCCTCCTACAGTTCTGATTATGGAAAGACAAGGGAAATTTGTCTTAATCAACAAAGCTGAATTTATGGGTAAAATGAATGCACAAATAAATTAATTAAAAGTAAATCTCCCAAATTACAACAAAAAGAAGAATAGTCAAATTTATCAGGGACATATTGCACAAGCATTGCCATATTGCTTTTACTAAAGGTAAATACTATAAAACATATCCATAGGTGGAAACTCTGCTATTAAGGTTCATCAATGCCAAATTGCATAAACCAAACACCATGTTTAAGTCAATATTCAATTTTGAAGACATACATTACTACTGCAGCACCATTAAAATACTCAATCTCACTGATCAACTAGGTTACTATGCTTATACTTTCAACTCATCTTTTGAATTTATAAATATAAGTAAAAACACAAATTTAGAAGTACATCATATGATTCCATAAACAGAACATATCTACTAACATAGTAAAACAAGAACATATCAATATCAATTATTCATAAATTAATTTTTAATACATTGTCTTAACTGGCTAAACAACAGCATCATTGCCCTATTTAATGGGCAATATTATAAAATGATGATTGGTAACCAATGGAATTGCCAATAAGTGGCATTATCTCAAATATTTATTTAAAATACATTGAAAAGCAGGTCCTCCCTAAATACAACTGAAAATACTTTCAGTGTAACATAGACTAGATATGTAGTGGACATGTTTATATGCTGTCTGGAGTTCTTTATAAATAATCCTGGACAATCAATTGGGAAGACCAACAGAGGCAGCTAAAATATTTAGATCTCCAAAATCCAGAGAGTTAATCTACAGCTAAATTACAAACTGCAAATTAACCCTATACAAATAAGAGGGTACACACATCCCAAATCCATCTCTTCCAATTCTTACATATATGTTGTTTTACCATTGTTTCTTTACATAAACTACAACACATACAAGTATGAAATTGATTGAAAAGCAAATTATTGATCAATATCTAAATGAACAAAATTGGATAGGCTTCAGATAGTCTGATCTCACAAGAAGAGTTAAACTTTACAATAAAATATAAAGAAACCCTCTCAAGGATGATAAGTATTGGATACTGCTCCCATATATAACAAGGGTAACCAAAAATATAAATAAAGTTTACTCATAATCACATCAAGTAAGCAATCATACTCCTCCCATAACAAATAGGCTCATGAATAATTCTAAGGAAAGACTCCATAATGACCAAATTCCACACATCATATATAAAATTGCATGATCCCAGGCAAAATACAGGACTGTCTATTAGTGGTGAATCACACACATGCCTGTCTACAAGGTTATCTCAACATAGATAACTCTACAAATAAGAAAGAAATAATCCTGAACATAAGTCTTGGGCACCAACATGCAATGGATCATGCATTTGAACCCATGCCATCAACATCACATGCTTCAAACAAAATGACTTTAAGTAGAAATTTAATGAAGCCTAGCATAGAGCTACTAACCCTATTGCTATAAATAGGAAGAAATCCTGTTTCCCCCATCAAAGAAATGGACAATATAATTTACATATTTTTTTTTATAGACTTACAGTCTATATATAAATATAAACCCTATTGCACATACATTAATGCTATGAATATGAGGACATATTTCATCTTTGAAAGTGCTGAATCTCAATAAATATGAATTTCAGCATAATATTGTAATTTTCTGAGTATAGCATGTAAGTGCAGGTATTGATAAATTACAATCATGAAATAAAAGTGTTACATATTTTAATAATAACAGCAAGTAAGGCAATATTGTAAAAAATCAGAAAAATAAAATACATATCTGATTCTTATAAATAATATTATTTGATTCATTCACCAATATCTATTTCATATTTGTTTTGAAGAATGCATGATAGAAAGAATAAAACAAAAATATTGTTATTTTGGAAATAGTTCAAGTCTATCATAGTAGTGAGATGAGATGAGGTGCATTGTGACTTTTCTTTTATTGGAATCAGGAATCTCACAACTACCATGCCCATAGGAACCTGTAACCCATTTTATCTTCCCTTTCCATTCATCAGACTAAGTTTTTCCCATATTCTTCTCTACCCTGCTCCATTCCATTTCCACTACATAATCTTTGTTGAACTCCATGGCTTTATATCTAAATCCCCCTTATCTTTTTCCAAACCTGGCATAAAAACCAAGAACTACCCTGCTCCATTCCATTTCCACTACATAATCTTTGTTGAACTCCATGGCTTTATATCTAAATCCCCCTTATCTTTTTCCAAACCTGGCATAAAAACCAAGAACCCACCTTCTATATATAATTCCTTTGTTTATATTTATTTTTGCCCAACTTTTATGCCCTTTCTATTTGCAAGCACTTACAATCAATTAACAGATGCCTAATATTTTCTATGCCTTCCTTACACAACTTGTAGACTAAATCACCCACATTTTCCCATTTATATATATATATATTCCCTTGGTGCTAATAATCTTGTTTGAGCTTTACACAGAAAACTACTTCCCGTGCTATTATCATAAATTAACTTACATCCAATATTCTGTTTACTTCTATATATATTTAAACTCCTTTTACTTTCCATACTAGTTCTCCATCCCTTCAACTCCCTATCCTTTATTAATGCATCTATTCTTCTATCACATTCCTTGCAAATACTACACTCAACAATTCTTCTAACACAATCAACCCATCTTTTGTATAAGTATACTGATATAAATTCTTTAGCCAAATCATCTGCATACCCTAGCACCTTTCTCACCCATCTTGTTGCTTACCCTTTACTCATAACTCAATTAAATACTATTTTGGCTATTTTTTATTATCAATAAACTGCAATCTACCAAACATTTTCATTTTGCTTTTTGCATCCCTCATATAAAAGACTTGGCTATCCGATTTCTCCTTGAATTGCCTCCTTTGCTGTTCACATATCTGCATCTAATGCATGTCTTCCTACTTCTCTTTCAACCTTTTCTAAGTAATCTACCCCCCTACTTACCCATAACACATCATTATAATGTGTTAACCTTGCTACTGCCACTCCTTTCCATACAATTCTAGCAACATCATATTTATTACATGAAAACGCTGTTAATTTCATTATCAGTCCCTTTCTTTTCTTTGTTTCATTTATCAATTTTTCTGCATTCATTCAATCAATTTCTCTGAATAATTAAGACAATGCCCAAATAGGTATACCTACTCATAATACTTAACTTTATATCTCCCCAATAAAAATACTTTGTTTTTTCTTTCCCCAGTATTAATCAACATTATTTTTGATTTTTCTTCACTAAATTTAATCTCCATTTTTTTACCCATCATTGCATATGTCCTCAGCATAACTTCCATATTGTCCCTTGTTTCTGTGAACAAAAAACATCATCTGAAAATAAAAAATCAGATAAAGTATATACTCCATTGCCACCTATTAATGGTATCTCTACCATTCTTCCTAGTCTTTCTATTGCTCTCTCCATTTCTCTTAAATCCAACAAAAAGAAAATAGGTGACATAGGGTATCCTTGCTTTCATCCCAACCCATTTTTAACTTTAACTGATTGTATATTCACTAATTGATATGTATAATAATTATTTTCATACAATCTCTTAATAACATTCAGTAAAACTCCAAAAAGACTATATATTACTGTCTACTTATATTACTACTCATATTTATAAGTTGTGAGACTACAAATAAACTAACTCCTGATCTAGTTGAAAACTCCCTTGCATTTCTCCCACTATATTATTTTCCTCTATCCATTTTGCAACCTTTCCAGCCACCATATCTATGAAAACTTTATATAACACTGATGTTACCACTATGGGCCTATGATTATTAAACTTTCTATGATCCTTACCATTTTCTTTAAATATTAGCCTTACTCTTGTATTACTCCAATTATCTAGAAGATCTCTCTTCCATATCATCTTATTAAAACATAATAGATTTAATTTTTCCCTATGCCCTAAATTCATTATCATCTCTGCTCCCCATTAATGTAAACCACTTGCCTTTCTACTTTTCAATTTCTTCCTTATCTCATTCATCTAATATTTTCATTACTATATGCTTTTATGTTTGTTATCACTCTGTCCTTCACATCTAGCATCTTTTCTATAATCATTACATACTTATTTAGTATTATCTCCAATTCTTCTCTATAGCTACTCTCTATTCCCTCATCATCTAGTAATACTATTTTTCTCTCTCCCCTATATTCCTTCTTTTCATGTATTTCTAAATTTTTTTTACTCCCATCTCTTCCACTTTTATTTATATCCTCCAACAATTTATTATTTAATTTTGTTCTCTCTATATAATTATCTATTTTGGCCAACTTCTTTTTTTCTAAATACTTTTCCCATTTAACATTAACATTTTTCAGTTTCCTTGTTCTTAATAGCAAAATTATATTTTCTATATGCTTTTTCAATCTCTTTTACATTTTTATCAACTTTCACTTTTGAATTACTTTTATTCTTCTGAATATTCTAACCTAAAACCCTATTTGCCACATTTTGTATTTCAACCCATCAGTCCTTATATTCATAGCCAACCAACTCATCCATGGTTTCTTCAATTTTTATTTTATGTTCTTCTAACTTATTCATATCATTCATTCTCTATCCACATCTTTCACTATTCTTTCTACTTTTATTACTATTTCTCATCACATTACTACTCATTTCTACTATGAAGAAATTATGATCATTATTATATAATCTCTCTTCATTATCAATCACTTTAATTTTCCATACTTTATTTACTCCCTCTTTCTCTACTAATATATAATCTATTATGTGAAATGTATTATTTTTAGACCATGTGTATTATCCCTCATAAATATTTTACAAATTTCCAATGCTCAAATTCACTCTCTGTCAAAAATCCTTCAAAACTGTCTATTCTTGTTATTTCTCTTAAATGCCCATTCATATCCCCTATAATCATTATTCTATTCACTTTTTTAAAAACTTTATATATCCTTAACTAGATATTCATATATGCTACTGTTCCACTCCACTATAGTTTGACTATCTCCAGTGGTTATATACACTATAGCCACCATCTATTCTTGTCTTCCTAACCTTATCTCAAACCACAAATGTTCTTGACATTTAACAGTATTTAAATATTTTTTGATATAACTTCTGTACTACCATCCCTTTTTACTTTACTATTTATCTCCTGCCATGCAAAGTCTTCCATTATACATTCTTTTTTCTTCTCTTAGAGATTTGTCCACTACTGCTAATACTTCTGGTCTTCTACACCTTTCACATTCAAATATCTAATTTTAACCATTTCTACTTTTTAACTATTCTTTTATAAATTATTTTGACTCTTTCTTCTCCATTACATTTATAAATAACTTGCTTACCATTAATTTTACATACTATTCCTCCACATCTTCATTTACATCCAAATCAGCTACTCTTTGTTTATTTCTTATATCCAGTTCATTCTTCTGATTTCTGATAATACTGTAACTTAAAACTCCATCTTCCTTTATAAGTTTCTAAACTATATTCTTTATAAATTAAACTTCCTAAGATTTGACTTCCTTATTTTGGTAAGTGCAACCCATTTTACTATATAACTCCATATTATTAATAAAAGAATCCCACATATCCACAAACATAATAACATTTCTCTCACACAAATTTTCAGTCTCTCATATATAGAACATGCCCTACCTAACATATATCTATTGTCAAATCTTGGTCATAATTTAACTATTGCTACTCTTCCTATAATCCTATTCAAATCACTAATCAATTCTATATATTCATCCATTACTCTCTCTGAAGACTCTGACAAATTATTTGTCCCTACCATAACATACACATCTCTATTCCCTGTTTCTTTACCTTATCTATAACATCACTAATTCTAGATCCAGGCAGACATATTGTCTTACATAATTTGTTCTATTTTCTCTTGCAATTATATCTCAACATTCTCTAATTAGTGAATATCCTATCAATACTGCCTCATAGTTTATTTTCCCTACTACCTCTATAACATTCTCTTCCATCTTTTGGTCTTCCTTATTTATTTCTTTTTTATCATTCTTATTCAATAATTCCTTTAACTGCTCACACTTCATCACTAAAAATTTTAATTTTGCTTCTACATCCTTTATCTATTCTTCTATCTTACTTATTATTTGGCTAACCATCACCATTGCACTACTTACTTTTCAATCCACATCTCTTATCACTCCACTATAAATGTTTATATTTTATTGTATCTTCTTCAACTACATTTGCTCCATTTCTCCTGACTTTCTCTTTAAACTAACTATCCATAGAAACCACTTTTTCACCTCTTTTATCACATTTTCATATTATCTACACAGTCATACACCTGTTACATCCTTCCTAGTCTTATTTGACTACTTCAAATGATAAATCTCATCACATATAGTACACTCTACCACAGCATGCCTACTTTCTTTCTATTTTATATGCGTTATGGATTACAAATACAATCCATTTCAAATCCTTACTCTATATTTAACTTTATGCTTCCTCTCCTATTCTTAAAATCTCTTTATACAATGAAGAAAAACTTTACTTTCTTTCTCTATATTTAACTTTATGCTTTCTCTGCTACTCTTAAAACCCCTTTATGTAAAGGAGAAAAAATTTACTTTCTTTCAGTGATGATCAATAAACACATGTTCTCCAATCTAAGGCCTCAACATGTTATCTTCTTTCTCAAATAAATCACTTCCTTTTTTAAATTCAAAAAAAATCTTTACTAACAAAATTACTAAAAACCAATTAATCTTATATACAACGTATTTATAAAACTTCCTTACAATAACACCACCACAACAACAAAAATTTCCACTTCTATACTTAAAATGGCATAATGAAACTATTTCAAATGTTATCAAAATTCTTTACAATATTTCCAAAACCAATTAAAACTATCTCCCTTGACCCAATTTTCTCTCCATGTTCACACAATAAGTACATAGTTTTTGTAGTAATCAATTTTGAAAAAGAAATTATATAAACTTTAACTTATCTTGCAGAGCAAAATAGACATTTCAGCACAGAAAGTGAATAGTTAAGTCCAGTTGTGATGTGATGCACTATTTTCTTAAATGGAATCAGGAATCTCTCAGCAACTGTGTTCACAGAAACCTGCTAGCCACTTTACCTTCCCTTTCCATTCCCCAATGTCTGTTTTTCCATAATCTGCTACATCTCATTTCCACAACATAAACTTTGTCAACCCTATGACCTATATATCTGAACCCGCCTTATCTTTTTCCAAACCCAGCATAAAAATCAATAACCCACTTTTTGTATAATTACTTTGTTTATATTTATTCTTCCATAACTTTATTATTTATACCCTTTCTGCTTTTAAGCATTTACATTCAATTAACAGATGCCTAATACTTTCTATGCATTCCTTACACAATTTTCAGTACTAAATCACCAATATTTTTCCATTTACATGTATAATCTCTTGTTCCTAAAGATCTCAGTCGAGCCTCAAACAATAAACTACTTTCCTTGCTATTATCATAAATTAACTCACACCCAATGTTCCATTTATTTCTATATATATTTAAACTCTTTTTATTCTTCATACTAGTTCTCCATTTCTCCAACTCCCTATTTTTTATTAATGCATCTATTCCTTTATCCCCATTCCTTATCACTGTAACACTCAACAATCCTCCTGACACAATCATCCCATCTTTTGTAAAGTGTACTGATATAAATTCTTTATCCAAATCTTTTACCTACCACATTACTTTTCTTACTGATCTTATTGCCTGCCCTTTACTTGTAACCCAATTGAATACTATTTGGGCTATTCCTTTATTATCCATAAACTGCAACCTACCAAACATTTTCATTTTACTTTTTGCATCTCTTATATAAAAACTTGAGGATTCCATTTCACCTTGAATTGTCTCCTTTCCTTTGCTATCCACACATCTGCATCTATTGCATGTCTTCCTACTTCTCTTTGTACTTTTTCTAAGTAATCTAATGCTCCTTTACTAACACATAATGCTTCATTACTATATGGTAACCCTGCTACTGCAACTTCCTTCCATACAATTCTTGCTACATCATATTTATTATATGAAAACACTGTTAATTTCTTTATCAATCCCCTTTTTTTTTTGCTTCATTTATCTTTTTTTTTCTCCCATTCATCCAAGCAATTTTTCTGATTACTAAAGATGATTCCCAAATAACTATATCTATTCACGACATTTAACTTTATATCTCTCAATAAAAATTTTACATCTTCTCCTTCCCCAGTTTAACCATCATTATATTTGATTTTTTTTTACTAAATTTAATCCCCATCTCTTTACCCACCCTTGCACATGTCCTCAGCATAACTTTCATATCTTCTTTCTATACACAAAAATACATCAGTTGCAAAAAAAAAAAACCTGACAAAGTATATACTCCCTTGTGGCCTATTAATGGTATCTCTATCCCTCTTTCTAGTCTTTCTATTGCTCTCTCCATTTCACTCAAATACAACAAAAACAAAGTAAGTGACATAGGACATCCTTGCCTTATTCCCACCTCATTTTTAACTTTAACTGAATCTATATCCCCTACTCTACAGTATAATTCTAGTGGCACCCTCTAATGATTGACATTGATCACAACTACAGATATCTTATGTCTATTACAACATATACTTAAAGGAACTATGAATTATACATTGTTATTCATAAATTATTAATTTTAGCAAATAAACTAATCATAAATAAAAAAAATTTAAAAATTAAATCTATAACAATTTTACCTACATGATGCATACATTAAAATAGAATAACAAAAATAATGGTTATCAACATATTGAATAATTTTTTTTTTCATGGGTCATAGCATCAGCTGGGAAGCTAACCTGCTATCCCGAGACAACTTCTTGTAAAGCAGCTGCTGCTGACCTCTCAACCACCAATGCTTCACAAATTTAATAAATTTCACACATTAACTGAATGGAGTAATTCACTTTGTTATAATCTAGTGTCATCTATAGTAGGTATTAGTAATTAATAAACACTCAATAATAATTCTGTCTTATGGCATTTAGCAGTGAAAAGTGTAGATCTAATGCTGGAACTAAAGCTCTTCTGAATAAATATATAAAAAGAAAGACAAGCATTTTTGTTGCTATATTCATTCATAAAAATATACTAAAAATACTAATAGTGTATAACACTCATAAAAAAAATCAGATCAATGCAAACACAATTACTTCTAATACTATCACTGCATTGAACGTTTTAATAAACTTTTATTTTATTTTTTAAAAAGTCTATAATTGTCAGAGTAATGTAATTTTAAATGTTTTTTTTTTAGAAATCATTATAACTCATTAACAACATCATATACTCAAATTCAAAAAATGAAACATAATTTCAGAAGGAAAAAAAAAAATTTCCCCTGTTCTAAGTCTAGTTGTGACAAAAAATACATCTCCAAAATCCAAATATTTATTCATTTAAAAAAACCATATGGCCCTACTTAAGATCATCTTATTAAAGCCATAATGTATGGAAGTATAAAGTTCCAATTGTGAAACTGAAAATAAAACAATTGTTAAACAATTCAACATATCTAAAAATCCAATTATTTACTTAAAGTCATCATCCATGTGGAAAGCTGAAAGTGTATATTACTCCATAATATAAAAATAAAATATATATGAGATATGATTATTTTAATATTTCAATTTAAATGTCATTAAAAACTGTGAGATATAAAAGCTATTGCAGTACCTTTAAATTTTGGATACAATTTTCTAGACTTATATTCCTAAAATATATTAACAAACATAAATGATCAAACACAATATAACTGATTACTAATACAAATATATATATATATGTGTGTGTGTGTGTGTGAATAGCTCTTAACAAACTTTTCTGAATATCCCTATAACCAGATCAGTTTCTAGCTGCTGGCTGTCATCATTGAGGTACTAAAATATTCAGACATTATATCTAAAAATACCAACTCAAGTCCAGCATTTGTCCAATAGTTATCTATTAAGTAAAAAATTTGAAAATTTCAAACATCTATATATCTTCAAATCCAGCTATCTAACATAAATAGCCATAGGGGACTAAATTAAGTTCAGATATACCACATATTAATAGCTTTAGCAATATAACATTACAAAGCCTCAATAGCAAAACTATAATGACAAGGAAATCAAGTCATTCATCACATCATTTAACTTAATAAACTTGTACTATAAATCTTATATAATGACCATGAATAGTCTTAACAAGTTTTTCTGAATTTCACTATCCCCAGACTGATATCTAGCTGCTGGCTATCATCAGTATGACACTAGGATATTCAGACATATCTAAAAATACCAACTTAAGTCCAGCATTTATTTAATAGTTAACTATTAAGTAGAAAATCTAAAATGTTCAGACATCTATATATCTTCAAATCCAACTATCTAACTTAAATAGCCATATGTGATCGAACTAAGTTCAGTTATACAACATATTAATAGCTTTAGCAATAAATATAACATCACCAAAGCCTCAAGAGAAAAACTATAATTGCAAGGAAATCAAGTCATACATCACATGCTGACAGCTAGAAACCGATCTGGAGATAGGAAAATTCAGAAAAGTTTGTTAAAAGCTGTTCACACTCATTGTTTAACATTTGTAGTTCAAGCTTATTAAATTTAGTCACATGATGTATGACTTGATTTCCTTGCAATTATAGTTTTGTTCTTAAGGTGATGTTATATTTATTGCTAAAGCTATTAATATGTGTGAACATAGTTCAGTCCCATGTGGCTATTAAAGTTAGATAGATGGATTTGAAGACTTCTAGATGTCTGAAAATTTCAGATTTTCTCCTTAATAGTTAACTATTAGATAAATGCTGGGCTTGAGCTGGTATCTTTAGATCTAATGTTTGAATATCCTAGTGCCTCACTGATGATAGTCAGCAATTAGAAACTGGTCTAAGGATTAAGATATTCAGAAAATATTGTTAAGAGCTATTCACATTCATAATATTTGTAGTATAAGCTTATTAAATTAAGTCATGTGATGAATAACTTTATATTCTTGCATATATATATATATGCAGTCAAACATACAGACATTCTAATAAGTATCGTTTACTGTACATCCAAAAAGTACAATAACCAAAATAAAACAAAACTGGAATATAAATACTAATTTCAAATAAGGTCCTCATATCCAATTTAATACTCAATATTATGCCATAAATATGATATTAAAACAGTGAATATTCATTAGGCTAAAAATGAAATACAGTAATTGAAGCTATTAAGAAGTTAAAATCTTCAAAGATTAATACAGAGAATCTTGTCATAATGCTAGCTTTTGCTATATTTTTTACCTTTGAATAAATCATACTTTAAATACTTAAAATAAAGCTATTTAAATTTTCACAGTCACACTTTTTAATAAATAAAAATAAACATATACAAAACACAATAATATTATTTGACATTCCATGTTTTGAATATTATATAAGTAAAACAATTATAACAATCTCTTATCATTAAAAATATTAGTATAAATGATAGGTCGATCTTAGATCACCTGACTTCCTGTTGTGAAATGCCAGAGCTGAACTAATGACCATGGATTTTAGTTCTTAAGTCTAACATTCTACCATGCCACTAATCTAAGCCAAGTAAAAAAAAATTCTAAATCAAATTGTTGTTTTTTGCCTCTCAAATATCTGGTTCATAATAAATCCACTAATCATCCAATATTAGGTTAATAAATGAATATCTAATTATTCTTAATAAGACAAAAATGAAAACTTCTCAAACTTTCATTACCAAATGAAAACTCTGGCTAGTACAATTTTTTTTCTCTGTTCTTTTATGAGGGGCTATTGAAGAGACCTTTGTATTCGTCTGTATTAATATACATATTAAAAGGGTCCCCCCCCTCTCTGTTTATTTTTAAATATATTAAAAGATAATTTCTGGATGTAAAGAGTATTAAATTCAAAATAATAAGATGCATTAGGAACAAATTGCTAATTGCTCATTTACAAACATCATAAAATAGCTACAATTCAACTTACAAGTGTGAGATTCACTTGCAAGTATTCACTTTGACTAATGAATGCTGATTCTACCAGAACTGCATCTTGAGAATCATTTCATTTTTATATATGCATTTATCCATTATATTTTAAGAGAGTATTGAGTTTAGAAGATTTATTATATACTGAAAATATCTTAAAACTGGCAACTTGGTCATGTTTGCCAATGATTAAAGTATTGTTATTACTCAATGTATATATAATTTTTTTAATCTATAAAATAACACAGATAAAGTATTTTAAGCTTCTAGATAATAAAGTGGATAAATAATAGTACAATTTTAAAATTTATGCTTCATATAATATTTAAGATGAACATTAAATATGCATTCTATTAGCTAAACAAATATCATAATAACTTGAAATTTAATATAAAGTGAGATGAAAAAGGATCTAAAACCTATAATGCTGTCATATAGTGAGAATTTAAATTCGCAATTTAATAATATTTCAGCGAGACACTTTTGTATTTGACAATTTAATAACATTAAATTTATCTGTGATTCTAAAATAAATTGGTAAAGAGAATGGCAGAAAATAGAAAACTACCCTGACGATCATATGCATTGTTTTTGTAGTACACAATCATGTAGTTCATTCTTTCTGCCTTCAGTCCTTAGCATAAATATACATATTCAAAATGGTAGTTAAAAACTATTTACATAGATCATATGTTAAAACATTAAATATAGATTTTAATAAAATAATTTTCTAGAAAGCAGAATTATTAGCAAAGGTGACAGATTTAATGAAATCAGAGATGGTTTTACATATATAAGCCTCTCTTTAAAGATGAATAAATATCTTGCTTGGTCTGAGAAATTCCTTGAAACAAAATCTATTATCAAGCAATAAAAAAATCAACAAGTCATTATAATATATTTTATATTCAAAATTCATTACAAACAATAAACCTAATATTTTTAGAAATACCCATACAATTTGGATGAATACATTATGCATGTATATTGATATTTACTAATGAAGTCACAGCATCTAGTGTGTTTTTTAACCTTTATATTTATTTTGAATTTCTCCTCAGACTATTCAGTCCATATTATGTTCTTATAAAAAAACAGTAAATTACAAAAGGTGTCTTTATAACTACTTCAATAAATTATCCATAAACATTACAGAATAATCTTTACTTATGTTTAACGTATCCAATTGGGGGCATTTCTATTAATTTTACTTCAGAAATATATATTATATGTTTGAATAGTTGACATATAGTCAATAGCAGTTCTGTTCACATACTTATACTATTTCCTGGCATATAATCTCCATCAATGAAAAGCTCAAATGTAGTACACCTAGATTTAAATATAACTGGATAGTCTGATCAATGCACTTCACATCTATACTCATCTTTTACATCTCCTTTTACTATTAAAACAGTAGTTTAAAATTCAAATGGAACTTAATATTTAGAAATCTAAATTAACTTGCTTTTATGTTGTATAGAACTGACCCTAAGCCAGTATCTATATCTACTATACATAGCAAGTTGACTTATGTTCCAAACAGTAAATATTTTTGAATTTCAAACTATTAATTTAATAATTAAAATAATGATAAAATATGACTTTTGGATGTGAAGTGCATTAGATCCAAAATCATCAATGGCATATATTCTTGCAATAAATTAATCTTTATATAATGAAAAGAATTGCTACTAATAGAATTCTTCAAAAATTTTGTTACATAATTAATACTGATATTTTTTAATATGAAAAATGCTTTGAACATAATGTGAAAAATATCACTGGATTAAATACAAGTAAGATTTTCATAGTAAAACACAGTAATAAACATTAGGTAAGTAGACAAATTTTTGCAAACCAAAAATAATATTAGCTAGATATATATTGTTCAGTTAAATTCAAGATTTAATAAAAATATGAATTAAAATAAAGGGTACTTACATATTAGACTTGTTGCTTGGATTTGCAACAACAGAAAGCCATACCTTTATCCAGGGGCAGGCATGTTTGTTGTGATGGCGAAATGCCATATAAAACATCACAATTATTTGTTTTTATTTAGTACCATAATATGTTTATTATTTTTGTGTACAAGTTTATATTTTTCATATTGTTAAGAATTTGACTCCTTAATATGGCATTCTGCCATTGCAAACACCTACTTCCTCCAACTGAATAAAAAGATCATATTCTTCCATTGCAAACTTGACAACAGGTCTAATATGTGAGTACTGAATAAAGTTATTTTTAAAAATACTGTGTTTTGCATGGCAATCTTAATAAAAAAAAATTAAATTAAAAATTAAATATATATATAAAGAAATATATTTTATGTCATCACACCAACTTTTATTCTCACTAAATTTCACATGATTACCATTTTCTATGCTCACACAAACTATTAAAACAATAACAAACTCTCCCATATGCTAATACCTCCCAGTGCAAGCCTTAGTAATCAATGAATGTAAGAAAGTTTGTGCATTAAATCTCTACCTAGCGCCTACTCATTCCATATTTCCAGACTAGTTTTCTAGCTTGTGACATCAGTGAGGAATCTTAGATTTGAGACACTGCACCTAGATCTTAGGATGTCTAATGCAATCTTCTAGCAGTCACCTTTTACCTTTTTAAAGAGCTATAAAATTATGAGTCCAAAATGAAAACACAATAACCTTTTCAATTCAAGCTCATTCTTGTAGCCAAGTTGAGTATCTATACATTTTGTTGCCTTTGGTTCTTTAATAACCATAGTCACCATTATTCTATGAGCAGAATTAATAGTAAACCACTAAAAAAACACATGAACATCATTTCTTATGCTAACACAAGCTGTTAAAATAATAGCAAACCCTCCATACAGAAGTATAATCCAAATGTGCATAAAATTTCTATCTAGTGACTGTTTATCCAATATCTCCAGATTAGTTTCTAGCTTATGGCTTAACCTTCTTGCATCCATTAATTACTAACATTTGCACTGGTTGTTTTTACTGTACAGAGAGTTTTCTACTCTTTTTATTTTTATGTTCCATAATTATATCAAAAAAAATTAAAACCACCAATATAACATACACATGTCTTGCTAATATTCTACAAATATATTTAAATGCATTTCTAAAAATAATATAAAATATCTAAAGTCTTTCATTGTAGCTTTGGACAACTATATAATTTTTTAAGAGACATGCAAAAATTAAAAAAAAATAAAAATTCCCAATTTAAATGCTTTAATTATAAATTAATAGAAGTATTTCATGCAACTTAGAAAGTGATGTAAATCATTAAATGGAATGATTAAATCATCAATCTATTATTAGGATGCTCAAATGTAATGTGTAACTTCCTAAATAAAGTGCCATATAATTACATACATTATTATATAACTTAGCCAATCTATGCAGAATAAGTATAAATTATCATTTATTAGTTCAAGATTGATTCTAATATTAATTAAAGAAAAAAAATAAAAATCTTACTTTTAATACCTTTATCAGATATAGTTTATTTATAATTTACAACAGGCATTAAAGAGCCTATATTAGTTCAAAGATCTCTTCAATTCTTTATCTCTTTATAGACTGTCTAATTATTAATAATTATCGGTAAACTATTTTTAATAAGGAAGAAGTTATACATGCTTATATTAAATGTTTTTTTTAATTCCAAAGAAAAATCTTTATAAAACAACATACTAATAAAACAAATGTAATTAATTAACACAATAAAGTATACATGGAAGAAGCGACCAATTATTAAATACTTTAAGAAGTCAATATTTTTTTATAGAAAATTATTCATAAAAATAATTAATAAAACATTTATTTCTAAATAGATATCTGATATATAAATAAATAATTAAAAAAAATTATAAGCAGAAACTCGTGAATAAAAATGATTCAAATAAATCTTTAACAAAGATTACCATAAATACAATAAAACTATTAAGCATATCTTACAAAATCTTGTATTATTACAAATACTGTAGTTAATAAATTGTTTTAAAAAAAATTATAACAATTTGAATAAAACATTAAAAATACCATTGATTGTTTTTATTTTTATTGCAAATAAAAAAATAAGTAAAGGATTATAAAGAATAAGTATATTTATATAAAATATGTACTAAATAATTAATTCAATCATTTGTTATAAAAATAAATAATGAAATTAATTAATTTCTGAACATCCCATACTTTTATTTCAAATTACATATAAAATTCCCAATTATAACTGAAAAAAGTTACTTTTGCACTTTTTAGTGCTTTGTAAATAAAGTATTCATTATAAAATAATATGTACATATATCATTTTTAATTCTTTAATATTCCAATTTTTTTTTTGTAATTATTTATATTTAAAGTAGAAAACAAAAATAATATCTAGAACTGTCTAGTATTTTAAAGGAAATTCACAATGCATTAAAAATCACTTCCAATGTTGTTTTATTTATAAAAGAGACACAATCAACTGAAATTATGTTTTGTTTTTATTCGATTTTAATTGAACATTAACACTTTTGAGGCTAAGCTTTTACTTAAATGAAAGAGCTTAAAAAATATAGTACTTTTTTATACACATCAGTGAAAACTTACTGAATCAATATCATTGTGTTTGAAATTTAGTCCCCAAATACTCTTAGATTATAAAAATTATTGAACAACTGTGAATTATTTGATTGTCATATAGCATCATTATGTATTTTTAACACATCTATAAAACTTGAAGCAAATCCATTTGATAAAAGAATGTTAAAATTCGCTTTTTACATATATCTTAAACAACACAAGTTTCTAAGTTAAATAAAAGCATTTAAAAATCGAAAAGTAGTGGAGTGATAACTTGCATATATATATATAATTAAAAACTTTTAATATGAAGTGGAACATATTTTATAGAAAATATTTTATACTTAGTGTTTTTCTGAAGGTTTGTAATGATAGTGTTCTAGTTGTATATTTATATTGGACTATTAATATAAGTATTGAATGACTTTAGAAAAAATTAACTTTATTTAAATATTCCAAATACATTCATCTGTTAGTAATAGCACATCAAACAGGTTAGTATATGCACAACATTTTGACCGATATTATTCTCCCCTCTTCTTCAGATGTTGCTGGACTGACCAGTGACAATACTTGCATGGTATTCGAACCTGGACCCTTATATTCTTGAGTATTGAATTTTAAGATAATGCTCTAATTTTGCTCTTAGGAAAAAGTGGAGAAATCAGGAGGAACCTCATAGATAAGTATATAAAATTTCTACTGACTGTGGCCTTTGGCAGGATGGCTCAGTTGGTTAGAGCGTTACCTTAAAATTCAATACTCAAAAATCTAAGGGTCCAGGTTCAAATCCCATACTAGTACTGTCACTGGTGAGGCCAACAACATCTGAAGAAGAGGAGAAAATAATACCTCTTGAAACATTGTGCATATAGTAACATGTTTGATGTGCTATTACTGACAGTTGAATATATTTGGAATATTTAAATAAAGTTTAATTTTTCTAAAGACATTCAATACTCATATTAGATGATGGAAATAATCCAATATAAAAAGACAAATATTTTATACTGTTTACAAATTATACAAAATATTTTATATGTTTTATTTGTTAATTTATTTATAATAAAACTGTTTTATTTTTAACTTCTTTTAAAAAAACATAAATAAATGTATGTATTGATATCATAATTAAAAAAATGCATTAAATATTTTTTTAAGGTTTTTTTTTTTAATTTTTTTCAAAGTAGACTTTATATTTATTAATTGATTACAGGATAAAATTCTTCCTTGACAACTAACTATATTGAAAATCATATAATATAATATCTATCTTTTCACAAATATCCAACCAATTAAAAATTAACTATTTATAAACATTTTTCTTGCTAAACAGCTAAGCTTTCAAGTAATAAGGTATTATTACCTCAAATGATAGCCCTTGATCATCATCAGTGGTAACTTGTCAATGTTTGCTATATCATTAAAATAATTGAAGTAATAAGCCTACTTATAAAATTAAAAATAAAAAAATATTTTAATTGTAAAAAAATATCATAGAATTTTCTCCTAGAGAAAACTTGGAGAATACATGTGCTTGTTTTTATAAACATTCAGTATATAAAAAATAACATGTATTTACATGGGTAAACTTCAATTTTGATGTAATTAGGCAAATAGACAATGAAAAGTGAATATTACAAATTGAATCATGTCATAATACTAATATTATTTATCTCACTTAACTAAAAATGGAATTGCTTCTAGTTGAGTATCCTATATATTATAAGTCAAAATTCATACAAATACACATTATATGTGTGAAAACTGAAAGATCCACAACTTCCAAAATAGTTTTTATAATTAAATAAATCTCTTCCATATTAGAGGATTTTCAGAACTTTGTAGATGCAAATATAAAAATGCAGCTAAAATTTATTTAGATATTTGTATGCTTTAGTGCTTATATCTATAAAGTCCGCAAATGTATTATATGAAGAATTGGTCTACTTTACATTAAATACCATTTGTTTTTTGAAGTCATGCTTGAAAGAGGACACTGAAATTCAATCATATAATTGTATAAACATGTAAAATAAACTAACATACAGCAGTAAATGAGTAACACCATTCTAACTTTAGAAGAAAAACAAAATTAAAGACAAGAAACCAAAAATTAAAAAGTTAATTATATATTTTATGTCTATATACTTCAATTCATAGAACATAAATATATTTATTTATATTATATAAAACATTTCTTCTAACTCAAAACAAATCTGAAAATAATAGTTGCAATATAAAAGTGAATGAAATTGGTGCAAAGTGAAACATTTTATAATTTAATGAAATTAATTTCCCATAAATATAAGTTCATTATCACTATTCTTAAACACTAATCAATCCTCTAAAGATGAAGATCTTCCAAGATTAATCTAGTCATTCTTATATCTAGCTTCTGAACTCCCTAACACACCAATAATCTTTCTTATTCAATCCCTACATCTCACATGTGGTCTTTTTCTATGTCTTCGACAATCTCTTGAGATATAGTGTAAGACTTTAATTGTCCATCTATTATCATCTCTTCTGAAAATATGTCTGGTCTGGATCAATTTATATCCCTTAATTCCATCAATGAGATCAGTGATACCTATTTGTTTGCTTATTTGTGTATTTCATTTTTGATCTCTTCTTGTTACTCCTAACATAAACTCCATACTTTATTAAGTAGTCTCAGTTCTATGAATTGCACTTTTTTCAAGTGTCCAAGTCTGACATCTATAAGTAAAAACTGGTAAAACACATATATTTAAAAACATTCATTTTCAAACACATATGCCTACTTCTTTTTAATATCAATTATGTTGTATCTATAGAAAGCACTTCACCCAAGTTTAATTTCATGATTAAGTTCATTGATTATGTTTTCATATGTATTAATAATCAGATCAAGTTTTATGTAGTTATTACTTTCTTCTATGTCATGATTATCAATCTTTAATCTTTTTAGCATTTATTTTTAATTGTATTTTCTTACTTTCATCTGGTAATTTTTGAAACATTTCTTGGAAATTCTGAAATATTATTTGCAAAAGCAATCTTAACATCTGCAAAATCTAAATGAATTAAATAATTTCTATTGATATAATAACAATAGTAATGGAAAACAATTGAGGAAAATTTAAAATTTTAATAAAAATAATATCTAAGTATTGCTTTTGACCAGGTTGGTCATAATCATGGAACTACAATAAAATATATAAATAAAATAAATAAATATATACATTAAAATTAAATATGCCATTTACATGATAATGTAATGCATGAGATCTTTCTTGTTTATTGCATTGCTATTTACTATAAACCATGATCCTTTATTTTATTTTAATTTCAATTATTATATTTAGTGCAAACAATATCAATATTAATAGAATGTAAATTAGATCCAGATTTAATTTCATGTTCCAAAAATATAGATTTCATATTAAAGCCTGTTTTAGCACATTTATATAAATATTTATGTTGTGCTAATCTTGTAGCACAATTGGCATGAGATTCTTCATAATAAATTACAGTGCATTTTGGTTCACTACATTTAATTTTATAAACTATTTGTAGAGATTGGTTTGGAGATAATTTGATCCTAGTAATATTGATGTTGGTTGTACTGGTAATAATCAAAATATATATATAAAGAGGCAAGGTATTATAGAAAATAATATCAATACACTAAACAAGAAAATATCATGCATTGGATTATAATGTTTAATGTTATATTTAATTTTAATGTATATATTTATTTTATTTATATATTTGTTGTGGTTCCATGATTATGACTGATCTGGTCAAATGCAATGTTTAGATATTACTTTAATTAAAATTTTAAACTTTTCTGCATAGTTTTCCATTACTATTATTATTATATTCAAATTAAGGAAAGAAAATATTTTAATTTCTGTTGATGTTTATTCCTATAGCTTTTCATTTTAATCCATAAAATATTTTTTTTTAAATTGCTATAGAAGTGTTAAAAATATAGAATTCACTTTCATACATCTTTTTCAATTTTAATTTTCTTAGTAGTACCATATAGACTTTTTACAACCAATGTACTTAGTATCATTAATAATTTACTTATTGCTGTTGTATTCTTGTAAATATTCTTCAGAATATGATAATATTTCAGATCTTTATTTTGATGATCCATAGAAATCATTATAAAATCAAATACCTTTCCACAGTCCACAAATCCAAAGCATAATGGCAACTAATATTCATTGGTCTTTTCTAAAACTTCAGTCAATACGTGAATATGATCTTCAGTATTAACATATTTTAAAATCCAATTTGTTATTTGATTAGTTAAAATCCAAAGTTCACTGTAAATGAGTTGTAATTATCTGAATAAAACATTTGTATAGAATTGATAAAAGATTGATAAGTTTATAATTTTTAATATCTTCTTTATTATCTTTCTAAAATATTAACATTATTAATAGATTTTTCCAAGTTTTTATTTTTTTGCCTGCTTCTTTACAAGTATCAATCATATACTACCACTTCATGTAGCTTTTCCTTTCTTTTTAAATTTAGTTGCAGTAGATCAAAATGCATGTTGTGTTGTGCTGAAAAAGGTTATTACATTATTTATAGGAAAAAACAGAGACATTCTGCACTTCACATGCTAATAACTTTTGCTACTAAAAGAATTATTATATTTTGAAGAACTTTATTATATATCTTAAAAGATTCATGCCAAATTATGCTCCAAAATATTTTCAGCTCATGAAAGACTTTGTGAAACATCTTAGGGGATTGGGTGACTAACCACAAAAAACATCTAACTTAAAAAATCAATAATACTTTTAATTCATCTTGCTTTTATATCTCTATCCAATAAATGAATATTTTTAGTAAATTTCTTGTCACCACTAGAAGTTTTAAGTTTATTATGATGCAAATTGAATTGATATCAAATCTTCAATGCATAATCTACATTTTTATTTTATACCTAACTGCTGCATGTAAAAAAATTGAATCAACTTCTGCACTTTTTAAAAAGGACATTGTTTCAATTTGTTTCATATAATTTTCAGTGTTTTCATTACTGTTTGTTTATTACAAATTTAGATACTGATTTGGGAAAAAACATTTATATCATTCTGTCAGTGCATATATAAGACTTTGTGAAATAAGCATTATTATTAAAATAACACTGTCAAATTAAGCATTCATACTCCAACATTAAATAGAACATGCGAGTGATAATTAAATAAAAAATGTGTTTATTACGTTAATGTGTTATTGATCTCCCTTTGAATGAGAGCAATTAAGCCCAAATTTCATATCTTGCAGAAATTATTTAAATTAAATATTTTAAAATAATATATCTAATATGTAATATTTAATGAATCGTATTTTAAAAATTTGGTATTACTTCAGTTTGCTTCACATTTCTACAATTTAATGCTTTAAGTTATTTTCAGTAAACAAGGCAAAACTCTCCATACAGTAGTGCCACCCTGTGCCAACCAGAGTAATCAATGAATGCCAGAAGGCTTGTGCATAAAATCCCTATCTAGTTCCTACTCATCCAATATCCCCAGACTAGTTTTTGGCTTGTGGCTTTGTCAGTGCTGAACTGAGTTCAGATCCATATGACTGTATAAGCTATTGAGCTTAGATTGAAAATATTATTGTGTTTTCAATTTCATTCTCATAGTTTTGTAGTTAAGTAAAGATAAAAGGTGACTGCTGGAGGGTTGCATTAGATCCTAAGATCTAGGTGCAGTCCTCTCAGATCCAAGGCTCCTCACTGACAAAGGCCACAAGCCAGAAATTAGTCTGGGGATATTGAATGAGTAGGCACTAGATAGGAATTTTATGCACAAGCCTTCTGGCATCCATTGATTACTCTGGTTGGCACAGGGTGGCACTACTGTATGGAGAGTTTTGCCTTGTTTAATAACAATTATGTGCTGGTATAAGAGATGGTGATCATGTGATGTTATTTTCAATAACTTACTCTCTTTATTTATTATGTAAATACTTTAAATGGTGGAAATTTTATCTAAATTTTTAATTACTACATATTATGACATATGATTAATTTTTATTTTTGTTCTTTTCACATATTACAAAAATGATTTAATTGTAAAAAAATAATCTTTGTTTTATTCATAATGCATAAAAAAATAACTAAATTCAAAAAATCTTTCACACAAACACGCAAATTACAAGTGAAAATGATTTAACTGATACTGGATACTTCAATTTTATAAAATAATTGCAATAAATTTTTTGACCCCTCCTCCCATAACTCTTTAAGATTTGCTTTTTTGTGTATGCTACTTTTATAATTATAAAATATGAGCATCCTTGATATAGAATTTCATGTTCAGGATTCATTATAAAGTGATTATCCCAAATATTAAGAGAAACACTAAGCGAATATATTTTTGTCTTCAATTTCAGTTCTTTTCTTTCTTATTTTGCTGATGATAGTTGCCATTAAAACAAAATGATTATCTATTAGAAATCTAGTTTAAACTATGAACTCATTATATTTATTAATAGATTGAAAACTTTTTAAAAAAAATAAAAGCAGTAGCTACAATTATAACTCTTTGCAGATGTCTATATTATGAATTAATAGTTGACAGCTTTCTTCACATGTTAAAAGTAAAAATTCATTCTGAATATTCCATTTAAATCCAGGAAAAGCACAGAAAAGAACTCTGAGCCCCAAGTCTTCAGGATTAATTTTTCATGACAGATTTGGGGAGTTTTATTTGAGCTGTTTAATGACAGCTATTAAACAATTATGCCTGTATGAGGAAATCTGTATTAATAATAAATTTTCACTGACACACACACACACTTAAGAATTTAAAACATTCTGTATTTATTATTAATTAATGCAATATTAATTGTAAAGTAAGTAATAATTAGTTATTAAAATAAATAATAGTTTCGATGCACTAAACAATAAACTAATACTAATATATAATAGCTTTTATAATAGAAATTGTCTCAAATTTAGTGTTTCTCTCATTAAAAAGTTCTCATATTTTCTATTCTGGTTATTCTAAATATATATATATATGGTATATATTTGAGTACTCAATGTTTTTATCATCATCAACGAATATAAAAACTATAATCCTCTTCAACAGCCTCTTCCCTTTCCAGGATAATAGTATTACTTCATTTGCTCTCCAACTGTTAGATAGTTTTATAGTTTTTAATTTTGAAGCAGAGAATATGTTGTCATTTAGCGACCAATGATTAGATGACTAATATATGGGTTAAGAGCTGATAATCTGAAAAAATATCCTAAGCTTGTTTATAATTTCAAAATTTTCCCCCCAAGTTTCACTTTGCTCAGTTCACTTTACAGGGTATAAATATAAAAAAACACATTAACTACTATACTGTGAAGCATTTTACCTGTATAGATGCACACGATCATGTGGATAATCAATAAATATTATTTTACTAGAATAAAGATCTCTATCTATAGCTATTCAAATCTAAACACCGATTAATCTATATCTTATATTTAGCTGATACAATTAAAATATTAATAATGAATTATTAAATATAAATACTAAATTGATTAAATGAAATGAAATTAAAACTGAATATTAATATGTAGTATGTTTGAAGCACTGAAAAATAAACAAATACTAATATGGAGTAAAAAAATACATGTAATAAAAATTATCTCAAATTCAATCTTTTTCTAATTAAAAATTTATCAAATCTTTCCCAAATTATCTGTCTTGCATATGTAGGGTTTATATACATGTACATAAATATATGCATGAAACAAGTACATATCTAAAGATAAAATTATCTATTTTCTCAACAACCATAGGAGTATGACACTTCTACCATCACTAAAGGCCTAATCATATTACAAATATATGTTTATATTTAGATTAAATAAAGCATCTATTGATTGCTATGGAATAGCGATCTGTATTGGTACTATCTATTTGAGAAAAAAACAACCTAAATCTATATAATAATCAATCTAAATAAGATTGCACCAAACAACTCTAATTGTTAAACCGGCTTTGTTTGGAAATTAGATAATTGTAAATATAATTAGTTGTGTATAATTAGTTTGTTTCAATCTTATTTAAATTGATTATTATATTAATTATATGTGTATAACAACATTGTGGCCAAATAAATTTTATATTAGTTATTTGATCATTATATGAATCCTAGATTTATTTATATTGGATAGAGTAGATAACAGTCTGGATTCAAATCCCTTTAATTATGATCTAAAGCGATTGAAAAGTTCGCTTTACATGGATTTGGTGTCCATGTTGTAGGTTTGATAAATGGATGTGCTAACTCTTATATAATAAATTCTTTATATTCATGCATTTAAATATATATGTGTAGTGTGCATATATATATTCATGTACTTTTATATCCCACACTTGTACTTAAAAAATTACTAAGGATAAAAAAAAGTCTTCTCTATTATTAATATATATATAAAAATAAATTGCTGTTGATTTTAAAATATTTAGGGTAGACAGTCAAGTGGCTTATTGCTTATAATTGAATGACAGGAAAAATTAATCTTTACTCTCTGATTGAGAAGATTGTGAAATGAGGTGTAAATGAAGAAAATTCTGTATAAAAAATAGAGGAAAGAAACTATTCAAAATAGACTGTCAAATCACACAGCAGCTTTTGACAGTCTACTGGGTTGTGCTATCATGACCCACATAACAACAACAAAACCTTTGAAATGATTTAATAATATTATTAATATGTTTTGTTCCTGCAGAAAATGGAAGCAATTTCTGTCTTTCATTAAAAAAAAAAACTCGAAATATTGGGCACATTAAAAGTTTTTGCATCAAATTAATAATAATATATATATATATATTAACTATGTTATATTTGTTGTACTTTATATGACTTAATAATAATTAAAAGGAGTAATAAATAATGTTAACACTTTAATGATCTAAAAAAAGGCATTATTTTGTTTTAAATTTTTATACAGAGAAAAAAAATGTAGATGCAATAAATACTCATATATTTTTTGGTATATAATCATTCAATATTTCTCTTTTTTTAAATTATAATTTTTTTTGTAAATTCTCTTTCTTGGATATGCATTTAGTTACAATTTTAATAATTTACATTGTAGCTCACAAAGTAATAAACTCAAAAGTTTCTTGTTAGAATATCCCCTAATATTTATATGAATTAAGTGATTCATCAAAAATGAATTAACAAATTATATCACTAAACTTTAACAAGGAAATTAGAATATAAACCAATTATCAATAAGCTCATTAAAAGTTCTCAATCTCATGACAGACCTAATTTATCACCATTGACAACTCCTCATAGAAAAAGAAGTTTGAAAGTTTAATTTCAGTGAATATCTAAGTTAAGCTAAATGTCTGGATATATTAAATAGCACTGTACATTTTCCATATAGACTGTCAGATTCTCAAATTGCACCATATAATAAAATAGTATTAGATATCCTGATGAGAAATATCTAAAGTATTTTATATTCATTCAAACACATATGTTAACTCTTATTGGTTGTACTGATCTTAGTTTTATTCAAGTTTTTCAAATTTCTGCCTTTACTTGAGAAATGATCACTGGCTAATAAATAAGCTAATTGAAAAAAAGTTAATACTTTGATTAGCCAATGGATTATATTCTTTTTTCATATTTTATGATAGAGCTTAGTGATATATTTATTGGGTTGTGTATAAAATAAATAAGTATCAGGTGATAAAAAGACTTTCAAATCTCCAAAATAATAATAAACAATGCTTGTTCAAGAATAGGATAACATGAGGGCTCATCAAAGGTTAAGTACATTTTCTGGCAGTCATTTTAAACTTCTCTACTCAGTCTTCTTTTCCTTTTTTAATTAATCTTTTCAGTTACTTAGAGTAATATAGAATCCAATTATTATAATCATTCGTTTATTTCTCTGCATTAATTGCAATAATGGAATTGTGTTTTTTGTGCAATCACACACTTTAATCATAATCATGCATAGCAATTCAGAATCTGTCTATTTCATACCTTCTTGATTTTTGTGTGAAAAGTTCACAATATTATAAAAGCAATGAGGATCTTATATGAAGTAGTACAATCGTTAATATATAGAATAAAACAGTACAAACTTTATACGAGTGTTAATATATTTTGGCATTTATAAATAGCATTAAGCTATATATATATTTAAACATTTTAAATTATAAGTAGTATAGGAATTAATTAGTATTATTAATTATTTTATATTTCAATCATATTTAAATAGCAAATTGAAATGTTTCTGTAAATATGATAATTCTGCTCAGGAAACCCAACCTATTTACATTAGCAAATAATTATATATAGTAAAAAATCAATACTAATCTTATGTAATATTTGTGAAATCAGGAATAAAATGCTGTTGGTTTCTAAGCCATTTAACTAAAGCAATTTAATATTTCTTTTTCTCTCTCTATCTCTCTTTTTAAAAGAGTAAACATATATTTATAAAAGCTGTTCATTACTAATAAAAATATAGGAAAAAAAACAACAAATCACACTAATGTTAATAAAGAAATGGGAAAAAAAAACCGTAATTTATTTTTATAGTATTTATTTTAAACAATATAAGTCAAGATAAAGAAAATATACAAAACATTTTCCAGGCTATGGAAAAATTATATTGAATTCACAGGCGTTCATCTGATTCTCCTAAGTTAAATAATGCCATCCACTATTAGTTTTTATAAAGCTAACTGGTTGAAAACAATGAATGCCATATTCAAGCCAATTAAATTTTTTGCATCAGGACAATTACTCTATAAACATGACAATAATAAGTTTTTGCTTAAATAAACTTCCACAGAAATAATCAAGCATTTTTATTGCTTTATTACAATGTCTTTTATCCTTTATAAGTCAGCTAAATTAGCAAATACATATAGCACATAATCAACGTTCATCAAAAAAGCCATTAACGAATATTTGCTGAGCTTGTAGCTTATTGAAGAAAAAATGAAAAGATAAAAAATTAAAAACTTTAGAAGTATGTGAAAATGGAAGAAAATAAAATGAAATTTTAGTTAAATGATATAGATATTTATTGAGAGGATATGTTTATAATTTAGACGAATATAAAGCAACAATACAAAAATAAAAAGATTTATTTAATGGAAATAAAAAAATATTAAGTTAAAACTGAAAAAAAAGAAGCTGAAAGTTATGGAGAAATGAGAATTGAATAATTAAGAAGGATGGATGAAATAACAGTAGAAATAGCAAAAGAAATTGATGTTAAAAATATGAATATTAATTATTGTGTTTTAATAAAATTATGACAGAAAATTCTGTGTATAAAAATTGAATAATTATTGAAATAAGGTAAACCAGTGACATATAAACAAGAGTTTAGTAAAATGCAGAATGATTTTAGAAAAGATAGGATTTTGAGAATAATATATCTGTATAAATACATATAATAATATCTTTTAAAATAGGTAAAAGTCATTGTTAGTTTTAGAATAAAAAAATTTAAAAGGTAATAAATTGAAATAATAGTTAGATCATTCAAAATCCAAAAAGTTGAAAAGCGAAATAGATCTGGTAATAGTATGTTATTAATGATATAGTTGCAAATATAGAAGATTGACTTACAATTGATGGATGTTACAGCTAAAAATCTTGAGAATTCTTGTAAAATAAATGTGAAGATTTTAAACAGAAAAATTATATTAAATTTGGTAACAATTAATTTAAATTACTTATATTAGCAAAAAAAGTGAATTAGAGATGGACATTAACAACTGAGTTTAGAAATGTAGACAGATGCACTTATTTAGGGGTTGCAATAAATGAGAAGAGAAAGTTTTAGAAAAATTTAGAAAATATAAATATATATTTAAAATATATTCACCATTTGTTTAAAATAGATATGAATATGTTAAATTTTATAAAACTGATATTCCATATTGAACATATAGTAATAAAATAGTATGTTTAAGAAAAAATATAATAGATATTATGGGAAAACTTGAACAAAAGTTTAAAAAAATATGTTCTAGAAGTAGATAGCAGCAGAGATTGTTCAGTAGAAATGATTTTGGTTGAGTTTTTTATATAAAAAAAGTGAAGACTACATTAAAGCTTTAAATATATTGACATTTTTTAATTAAGTTGGGAATTAAATAACTTAATCATATGGATTAAGAGTGTAGTTAAAAGTGCAAGATTATCTGATAATCACACTCTCATAAAATCACATTAGTTTGCCATTTTTAACTTCTGCATTATTTAACAAAATATATTCAATTAACCTATTATTATGTCATAAAGTTACAGTTAATTCTTTTTAAAAATCACAGAAAATTTGGAAATAATTTTAATAAAAACTGAAAGACTATTTCATTTTTAATAACTTCAAAATACTATTTTAATGGCAAACTATATTGTATTAACTAAGGACTTTTAAAAGATATCAACTTTCTACCTTCAAGTAACAAATGTAACATTTTGCTATCTACAAAACCAAAAACCATAAGTATTAAATGAAAATTATTGAATGCAAATCATTCTTAATAAAATCTTAATATAATTCCTGCCAATAAAATAATGACAGTCCTATAAATTCAGTCCATTGTCATTCTCAAAACTGGTCATAGATATAGAAGTTAAACAATAAAAAGTTTTATGCTGAATAAATTGTTTCTAATCTTCCACACAATAAATATAAATCATATTATACTATATCTGATATAGTATTAAAAAAACTTTTGACCTGTAATCCTTTAACTATTTATTCTTTAAAATTGCTGAAACTAATCTAAACTTTAAAAGTATTAAATACTGTTTAAATATAATACATAAATACAAAATAGCAAAGTTCAGCAGAAAAAGTTTAATAGATTTCAATGTTTATATTCTGATGCATTCAAATTTAGAAAAAAGTATTCAGTAACATTTCTATTGTAATATATTATTATCTTCATAGAATATGCTGATAGTAATGGTACTTAGTAAAAAAAAAATTCAGATCAAAGCAGCTTCTTTAAAAAATGAACTCTGATTAAGTAATACATAACATCAAAGAACTCATTATATTTTGATCAAAAGTTTTTTTTATTAAATACCATACACAAGTCAATGAAAAATAGCTAAAAATCTCAAGCACATCATGTAAGATTGTAATCTTTATTGTTAAACAAGAATGCAAATTAATAGGATACAGCTAAGTACTACAAGCTCCTGCTATCTTTGTCAAGAACTTCTTTTGAAAAAACTCAAAAAGCTTATTGGCATTACAAAATAAAATAAATTAAGTATTACATTTAACACATCCAAACAGTTCACACCATTCATTAAATTATTAATACAATATTTAATAGCATATGCAAACATTTTCATACTCCAAAGTAGACCCAAGATATTTCAGGTGTCAATATTTTTGTTACACTGCTTTAATATGCAAGAATGATTGATGTTTTGAATGCATCAAGTTTGGTTGATTGACTATAATGTTATAAAGTCAGACAATTTGCTACAACTAAATACTTTAGTGAATTCAGTTCAAAACTAATTATAAATAATTTGACTTCAATTCAAAACATTAGGGGTTTGAAACTAAATAGTATAAAATAAAATAAATTCTGGATGAATGTGTACAATCCAAGTGGTGAAAATAAATAACTAGTATGGTGACTTAATTGGAACTTCCAACTTGTTTCATAGCATTAATTACCCATAATCATATAACTGGTTCTAAATAAGAATATAAATTGGGATTAAATGTAAGCCAAAATGACCATGTGACACCTTATTTAATATAAAAAAAATCATATTCTTAATGAGACATTATTAAACTTCATCAAAAAGAATATTTCATTAATCCACTATTTTAATATCATTGAAAAAATACTCCTGTTAGAGCATTTCTACCATAATTTTATTCTAGTTATCTTCAGATCATTCTTTAACTGATATTTCAATCAAAAAAGAGAAAATGAAGCATCGTTATTGAATTTGTAATGATTTACTTTGGTGAATACCTTTGCATGTATGTATTAGATTATATATTATATAAAGAGCTTGCTAACAAGCTCTTAACAAGCTTTGCAGAATATCCCCAACCCAGACGGTTTCTGCTGCTGGCTTCTTCAGTGAGATGCTAAATTACATCATGTGACATATGACTTGATTTCTTTGTAATTAGATTATATATATAAATTTTCTTGAAATTCATCTTTAAAATGAAATTTTTAATTTTTAAAATTTAAATTTAATATATTCAATTGTTTTTTTTTAAAGGGGATGGGGGGAAAAGAATTACAAGGAAAAATATTATTGCTTTATGTGAGTGCTTTTAGATATTATGAAAAATCAAGGTTTTATAATATGTGATGTTATTAAGTCACTTTACTATTTTATGACATTAAAGAACTACTTAAAAATAAACTATAGACTGCTGTCATCAATTAATGAGTACAATTGCATTGTCATCACAGCCTATTATCTTTCTATTCCATTTTGCTTTACCAGAAAACACAATATACTACATACATTCCAAAATCTAAAAATAAATAAATATAGTAGAGCTATATAAAATTGATTTGTATATTTTGATTATACTTAACGATTAATATGTTTGACATTAACATTAGGTAAATAAATAAAAATTTAATATTTTTTTTTTAAAGCGAAGTAAAAATTTAATGTTCAATATAATATTCATAAAGTGAACAGAATTGTTATAACAATTATTATTGACAATAAATAATTATTTCTATCAAAAAGTATTAATTTGTTTGTTAATGTAACTAGCTGAAATGATCTTTTTCAGAAATTTTGTGAAAATTAATAATCAGCTAAATATGCATAATTAAAAATAAGTAAAAAAAACCTGAATATTTTATATAAACTTATAAAAACACTGATAGTTATATATTTCTATTTCTTGAACTAAATGTCATACATTAGTTAGGAATTTAACTGAGCTATAAAATATATGTTTTTACCTTAAAACTCTAATTTAATAAGAATACTATACATATAAAATAAACCTGGAAAATATTCTTAATTACTAACTTAATAGTATCTATAAATTATCAATTTAATACACTTCTATTGACTTACACAATAAAAAAAATTCTGGTATATTTTGTTGGAAATATTTCTGGCTCAAGTTTGATAAACTCTCGTGTTATTTTATGTGTGTTGAGTGGGAAGATACTTTTTTTTTTTACTATTTGATATCATTTTTTAACATTAAATGTTTTAAGTAACTTTTTATTTCTATTATGAAACAATATTATTCAAGAAAATGTATTAATACACCTTTTTTATTGATAATATATTTTTTTTTTCATTGCTAAAATTTAACTATTTATAATTGATACATGCTTATCTTTTAATAATAATATTTTTTTCACTTATATTTGCATTTTACAATACTGGAATTTATAAAATATTTGAGCACTAGAAGTAACAATGCTGAATCATAATCCATAGACCCTGAGATTTAAAATCTGACACTCATCACTATACTAAATTATATAGATAAGAATACTGACGAAATGGGCTTTGCAATATACTAATGATTAACAAGTATTCATTATTTATTCATAGCATTTCTCTGTACTTAAAAAAGATATTCAGAATTATAAAACAAGGCTTTCAGCAAATCATTTATCACACTCTTGATTACGAGAAACATTTTAAATAAACATTTGAAATAAAATTGGATATTTTTTCATAAATTATCTACAGAACAATTCTTATTTGGAATTGATTGACATTTTACATTTGTTATCTCAAAGAGAAGAATAAATCTTATAAAAGTGAGTTTTTTTATTTACTGAAAATGTAGTTATATATAATGTTGATGAAAATATCTCAGAATGACAAGAGAGAATGAGTCACATATATCATAATCATTAAATTCATTCAAAAAGTGAAACTATCTTAATTAATTTAATCTCTACTTCCTGTAACAAATAGATGGACTTATATTTAGAACAATTAAAATATTTATTTACTTGAAAATATTTTACTTTCTTCATTTTCCTTGTTTGCAATAAACCTTGTACTTTAATGTAATATTAATAATAAAAACAAATTATATAAACATTTGGCAACTATATGGATAGAGCTTGTCTATAGTGCTCTCTTTTTTCTTTGGATCTTTAGACTTAATTGTATAAGTAATTAATATTTAAACGTATCTAATCTATTGCAATCGTCTTTTTCCTTTTTAACTTTCCTAGACTTTAGACTTTTCCAATAACGTATATATATATACAATCTAAAATGTTATAAAGGACAATTTTTGAAGATAAATATATAACTGTATCACATAAATTATATATATAAATTTTTAAAAATATATTCAAAGATATTTTTGTTCTACGTTTATAATATATGACTACATTTTTTTAAAAAAATTTTTTTTAGTTTTTGTATATGAAAAAAGAAGAAATGATTAAAATACAGTGTTTAAACTAAAAAAAAAAAAGTCAAAATTTATTTTAAGGATTCTTTAACTAAATAAGACTTGAAATCCTGAAAGTTCATTAGTTGAGGATTAAAAGACTTGGTAAAGAACTTTAGAATTTAGAATCAAAGAAGAAATGTAAATAAGAAATAGATAAAATATTTAAAACAAATGTATGCATATATATAAATAACAAGCAGTATAAAGCAATATTATTCAAATTGTGGTCCCACTGATAAGTAACAATCCAGAAACAATTTGTTACTGGGCTAAAATAAAATTTCTCTTTAAACAATACAATTTTATATATTACATCAATAAAATGTTTGCAAATCATTTTAAAAATTCTCTTATACACGTTATTTTATTATTGTCCTTACTGCTTACACAATTATTTTTCTATTCATATATCACATACGTAAATGGCAATAATTAACCATGATTTTAAAATCTGAATAAATGTAGGTGTATATTTATTATAGAAGTGATATTAATTCATTTTTGAAAATTTTTAATGTATTTTTAAATCCTTATTTAAAAATGGCAATACAGTAACAAAGGATAATTAAAGCAAAAAAAAAAAATCATATGTAAAGATAATCTTCATACCCTTTTAAATAATTCATCAGCATACTTCTGGAATTGCAAAAAAGAAATATTTTAAACGAAATTTACAAAAATCTTATAGAAGTATAAAATAATGATGAATTAAAAGATCAAAATTAAGCATACTCTAACAATAAATGAAAGAATAACTACAAAATAAAGAGAAAATAACTTCTGATATTAAACATATTAATAAAAATAACATCAATTTAATGCTGACAACAAAAAGCTTTTATGTTAATAATAAAAAGATATAATTTTTATTTTAACTTAAGTTATAATAAAATGATATTGAACTATATCTCTAGATGGATTGCAAATGGGATAAATATATTGTTACTATTGATTTATCAAATTGGCTTTAATCTTAAACTACAAACCTCTAACAAATAAAATAAGCTAGAAATTATAAATGCTTCATAAATGTAATAGATTATTGAAATTTATCAAACTGTAAAAAAAAAAAAAGATTTCAGGAAAACATTGTGTTTTCTGAGTTCCGAATGAACAAAATGCAGTTTATTATCTGAAGAAACTCCAATTTATTTTGTATCCTATAAATTATTATCACAATTATCTAATCAAATGTGTTTCAATACAATATTTTTTAATTTTCTTATTTCAAGTAGTGGAGTAACAACCAAATCTATTAAAATACAAACAGGTTTATACTTTAAACATAGAAATGACTTGTATGAATGCAACAGAATCATTTTGGCCCTTCCTTTTTAATTGCAGTATTAATAAGTACATTAACAATTATTACTGATATAACTATTATAATCAAACTATTTGATAACACTTTAATTATCTTACTGATTCTATCATGTTCTTCCATTGTTTGTCAGGGATATCATATGTGACCATATACAACATTATTTCACATTGCGTATGATTAAATTCAGTGGAACAAATTCTTTTTTGGAAAGGGGGAGGGGAATGAAGAGTTATCTATTGTGCAGATATACATGCTTGTTATTTAAAAAATTTTAATTGGTTTAGCCTACCATATGCTATATTTTTTAATTGAAAACTGTATTGTTTAAGTGAATAATTTTCTGTGTATTAAACAATACTTTATAAATGCACTTTATCTAGACACTTTGACTATTGTAAAGTGAAGATTTTTTAATATCAATTCTCCATGTTTTCATCAACTTTTTTATTATATTGTATTATTAATGTATATGGGGTCAACAAGGAATTGAAAGTCTTTATCTAATTTGTACTTAATTTCGGAGAAAGTTGGAAAACAGAATATGTTTAACAAAAATTTTTTTTTACTGTTTTGTCAAATTTTATTAATTTTTACATTTATAAAGCATTTAATCTCTGCACTTTAAACAAAGATATTTTGTCTGAAGACTTTGAGAAGAAAATTCAAAATTTTGCTAAATTGGCATTTACCTGACTACTACATTGGAAATTGAAAAAAAAATGTACTGAAATAAAACTTAATTCAAAAAGAAGTGCTATTTTTTTCATAACCAAACAACATATCTAGAAACTTTACAAGAAGGTGTAAAGCTTTTTATATTAGTTATTTTAATGTGACCTAAATGTAAAAAGTATTAATACAACAAATAAAACTGATCGATTAATCTTGTGAAAGAAATAATGTTGCATTCAAGTTCTTATGAAAATAGTAATAAACAGTCAATTACATATGTTGCCTAAGGTAAAATATGTCATCTATATTTTTTATCATTAAATCAGTCATTAGAAAAGAAAATGGCATTATTTAGTCATCACAAACTCAATAATCTTTTAGATGTAGATTATGTTAATTGAATCTTATTTTATAATAATAGGTTTTCAATGGTATTTGCTAGCAGGATGTTTTATATTAAATTTCATAAATATGTACCCAAATATATAGGGGGATATGATAATACCTATAAAAATTTACCTTTTAATCCATAGAGAATTTTTAAAATATCAAATTCTTCACCATACTACTTAAATCAACAATTGCAATAAAAAAATATTTGTTCATATTTGATAACTTAATTTTTGTAAGAGATATTTTATAGACCATTTAATTTAATATTAATATAAATATACTAATAATATAATTGGAAAATATAAATTGGTTACATGTTTCATATTTGGATTATTTTAATAGGATGGTTTATTATATTGATAGCATTATTAATATACTTAAGAATCATGCAATTTTGATCCCAATAATACAGAATCTAAAAATAACAAATTCATCTTCAAATCACAAAAAAAAAAATCAGATTTATGCCAGAATAATAACAAAGCATTAAGTTTCATCAATCTTAATTGGACATTCATGGAACTTCCTTAGTTTTCTAATAAATACACACAAAAAAATAATAAGTCAAAACTGAATAATTTAATAATATTTTTTAGGTACCTTAGCCTATGAACAATTATATTTTTTAAGTAAAATCTGGATAATTAGTTTTTGTAAACACTAAATCAAATATTTGGAATAGAACTTCCAGCATATTGCATCTTTTGTCAGTGTAAATCAATATAACATCTCAGTGTAAAAAGTGGAGGACTTAATAAAATAATAAAAGAGGTTATAATATAGTTCACATTAATTTCATTAAATATTTAATGGACATTTTATACTATTTCAAATGCTATAACGATGTGTAATGTGAAAATATGCTAGAACAATAAGTTATGTTTGGTGTAAAACTATTTTCAATATTAAGAATATAACATTTGAAGATGGATTGATAATTATCTTAGCAAAAGACTTTATTATTTCTTAGATTAAAATTATTGATATAATTTGTTATTTTCATGCTTTGACATTTTCTCTTAATTTTCTAACTAAAATAAATATTCATATTTTTTGTTCTAATAATTTGTTAACCAACAATTTTTAATAGGTTAGTTGTGTATATTGTGCATATTGTTTTATTCATTTAAAAATGCATTCTTTTGTCAAATTTTTCTTTATAATAAATCCCAAATCATTTGTATTTCTAAATAGTACTCATGTCCATTTTTTCTAATCAATTGTTTTTCATCTTTCATTTTAACATATTCTTATAATTTTCATTTAATGTGTAATTATTATTTTTCACTTAATTTTCTTTTATTTGATATTGGTTTATAATCATAGAGGTTTATAGCATTATTTAATGATAATCTAAATACAAAACTTGCAATTTTCAGTACCTTTGCATTATTGGCCAATAAGAGATGCATTTTATTATATAAGTTAAGTAAAAATGAATATTCACATACAAATACTAATATTCCTCCTGAATTAAAAAATTACAGCCAATGATAAAGCTATAAGGTTTTTGAGTAGAAAGATTGCAATTGGGGATAGGGAGTCTAAAATTCAGAAAAGCTGGTAAACTTACTGAGCTAGACCATATATATTATTTAGTAGCAATTTTTTATAATGTTAAAAACATGCAGAAATGAAATTTTCCTCTGCTCAGTTCCTTTATGACCACAATCAGGTTAAGTGCATTTTTTTTTACATAATATAGATGTAAAAACTCATTTGTTTTATAAAAATGAATAAAATATAATCATATAATAGTTATCATTATTTCAAAGTGAAAATCAATAATAAGTCATCAAAATTTAATATTTTTCAGTAAAAAAAATAACATTATGTGTAATTTATTTACATGTGGACTATTTTGTTACTGTATATTAGGGTTTACCATCTCTTCCATAAGAAAAAGTCTATAATAGTAGAACAACTTGAAAATTCCTCTAAAACGATAAATAAAGTTTCAACATAAAACTTCACATTAACGAAATTGTTCTTTTATAAAGAAACTGTTAGAAATCAATACCAGTTTGTCTTCTTTATATTCTTTTAAAAACTTTTCAAAGGAAAAAAGTTAGTAAATTGAATCAAACTTCTACAACTAATTTAATCCAAAAAAAAAAAAAAAGAAAAAAAAACTCTTTAAAGATGTTTTCAGTCATATTTTCAACTTTCCCTCAATACTATTTTTGTTTTCGTTAAAAATCTTGCCTTGACTACTTTAATTACTTTTTCGTTGTTGTTGTTTGCTTCGCTATTAAATTAATTATCAGTTTTAAAAAATAATTTTAGCTTTAAACTTCAAAATGTTAGATTTTTAATTTAATAATGACAAATATATTCTGACAAGAATGCTAAAAAAAACATATAGATAATGTGATGATCCTAATTATAGTAAACCAAATAGAATATCAACTTAACTTGTGTTTTGAAAAACCAGTAATTGGAAGAACTTAATATATTTAATTTTTTCATAAGTGGATACAAAATAAAAATCTTTGTACAATGCAATAAAATTAATATAATCCTATGGTCCGCTGTTCAGAAAATTACACAACATTGATTCTAAAGTCACAGGTTGAACACAATAGTTTCAAACAATGGACCAAACAGATTCTTTATTTATCTCAGTTGCAAATCAATCAAGGAACCTTTAATTATACAGCAAATTACTGAATAGCAAACATCATGAGTGGTTGTCATTATACATCCATCATAAAATATGAAATATTATTCATCGTTTTTAACTTATAACCTTTTCTATATAGTACTCTAAGTTTTATTTTAGATTTCTTTAAAATCATATAGTTTACTGTGCTTTCAATATTTGTCAAATATAACAGAAAAAGTTTTTAACATAAAAATGAACAATGTAATCCCAAAACCACTGTTTGTAAAATGAAAATTATATTTATCTGTTATAATTAATTATATTTGTTAATATTAATTCCATACAAATAAATGTATAGTATAGAGAATGAGTTAAACATTTTTTTAAACATTAAATGTGTCATGCAGATCATAGTCTTCGGGTTGCCCATCAATGGATAAGATCACGCAAACAATAATGATTTAATTTTATTTTATTTTTTCATTTGAAAACTTTTATGTCTTTCGAAGATTGAATATCAGTGTATGTGTGTGTATATACTTATATGTTAGTATCCAAGTCAAATGCTGTAAAAATGTTCATTATAATCTTTGCAATTATGTAAAAACCTAAATTTCTCTATTGAAAAAACTTTAGTTATACAGTGTTTAAATAAAATCTGTTTGTATAATCATTATATATATATTGTTTACATTGAAGCAATGTAATCTCACTTAATGTATCATAATCAAAATAATATATATATATAATGTATTATTTGTGTATATATACTTTACAATTTCAGTTATCAAAAACTTTTAAACTTTGGGTTTTTTATGTTTTATTATTAAATTTCCATCATTTTGATCTCTTTATCTAAAAATCATCTTTAGGATTTTAGTACATATGTATATTGAAATAATATATATATATATAAGCTACACGAATAAATTAAAATAGTGAGATCATTAAAATTAAATTGTATTATTTTCCTATAAATACAACCACATATACAATCATATTTAAATATATTATAAATAGACATTTTTTTTACTATAGATTTGTATCATATTTGTTTATATATATTTATATTTCATTAAAATGAAAGAATAATAATCTTTATTATTATTTCATTCTATGATTGTTTAACAAATTGGACATCAGACACCGATAATTTCAATAAAGAAAACATGAAAAATAAAGTAAACAGAGTCATAAACTTATGTTATAACAATCAATTATTAAACAAATGAAATAAATATCATTAAAAAGAAATCACAATTAATAATTATTAACAAAACATTATAATATATAAATAACAAAAATAATAGTATCAATAAACACTCAAAAAAAAAAAATTATTTCAGCATAATAGAATTTAAATATGTGAAAACAAATATAATAAAATTGATAATATCATTAATAGTAAATAAAATTGCAATTTATAATATGTAGGGATGTGGAAATGCTTGTAGGAGTAATGATAATATTCTTAATTTAATTTATCTGTTTAATTTATAGGATGAATATAATTTCAATGTTTATATAGATCAAAACTGTGAATGTGACCTATGTAAATATAATGAAGTGGAAACATTGAAAATTTTATCATAAAATTAAAAAATTTAAGTGTTTTTGATAAGAGCAACAGAAAAGTGTATACACAGAAATAACATTACATTATAATTAAAAACTACTGAAGGGGAAGTAAATCAGTAGTTTGCAACAATTGTGAAAAAAGCAAAACTACATTTAACAAATTATTTTAAAAATAATAATTCCCATTGGAATATTGAGAAAATTTAAATGGAAAAACTAACTTTATAATATTATGCAGACGTAATGCATACTCCAAATACATGAAATACAGGAGCAGATTTGATTCCTTTCAGTAGCTATATTTGAATTTACAAGCATTTTTTATATTGTTTATTTGAAAAGGGAGATTTAATCATACAACTAATTATAGCTGTCCATCATTTAATATTTATATATGCAATAAACTAAGATATGAGATAGTAATAAAATATTTAACATAAATTTGTGCAAATAAATATTTTCACATATACATATAATTGGTGTCAGATATACAGGATAGAAATTGCTTCATTTTGTAGTGCAGAAGAAAAAAATACAATATATTTTATAAAACTAATAATGTTCGATAATTATTGTAATATAGTAATAACAAGAAAAATTAAAAGAATTACTGCATCAGGTTGAGATAAATAGATAATATAAAAATTCTATCATTAATTATGAATAACAAATGACCAGGAATATCATATGCTTTCTGGTAGAATAATATATTAGTTGATAAAAACTGTGTATCTTTTCACTCTCTTCTCCTTCTTCAGTCATTTTAGCATAAGATCTAGTCATTATAAGCCTCTCATTTCAGCAGTCATCTCTTTATACTAAGTGTGGAATGGGATTGTGTGTTTGTGCATTCACATTTGCTACCACTACATGGACACCAATTTGAACTTCAATTCTCTTTTTTCTTATTTTTTAGATCAAGATATGAAGAATTAAGAAACTAATAAAAGCAGACTTAGTAGGCTAGAAATTCTTAGTTCTAATTTGACTCAAGGCAGTACAATCAATAATGAATTTTTATAAACTGAAATTGAAACAGGAGTTTCAGCCAGCAAAAATTTTACATTTATCAGCCTTATTTAGGGTTACAACTGTTTATCATATAATTAAAAAAGATTTAGAAAATATGGCCTACAATGGCCTATCTCACATTAAGTTGGTATATGTGGTAGGTTACTGATTAAATAGATAAAAATAATAACATTATTAGCAGCAATGCTAAAGCAGGAAGCAATGTTACATAAAAGTTAAATAATGCAATTTTTTTTTCAAAATGTAGGTATGTGGAATATATGAATTTACCTGAGACAAACCTATTCATGACTAGAATGGAGGACTGCACTGAGTTTCTAAGAAACTGTTGAAATTTAAGATTGATATAACTTTATTTATTATAAAATTTAATTTAACTTCTTCAATTCTTGGATTTTTCATCATATCAATGAAAAAACAATAATGTTAAAACTTGGATTTTATACTGATAATCAGCTCACTTTATTAATGTATATGTTCCAACATTATATTCAGAGATCAAAGAAAGCTATTACTTTATTCTGGATAGCAATATCATTATAAGATCAAATCATAAACATGTTAATACAAATAGTAGACTTTTGATCATTAGATTGTCACTATTGTTATTAAATTTTTTAACACATGGATTGACTATCACAAACACTTGTTTAGATAGGAATATTGCCATAATTGAACATAAAAACATCCATACTCAAAATAATTGCATTTGATAGTATAGTTTGTTATAAGAAGTTCATATTAAACAGAGATTGTTGTACAGGTTGTAGATTGGTATGCTGCAAAACTACTCCTAAACAAATAGAACTAATCCTAACTTCAAGAAAAAAAGAAGGGATTAGAAATACAGCTTTACAAATGTGAAATGACAATACCAATTAATTTATGATCCATAAATATATATATATATATGAAATGTATTGCTTCATATATTTTTTTGGTTTTTTGACATTCAATGATGTCTTTTAATTTCATCAGCAGAAAACTTTTCTTTCTGAAATATGTCACAACAATGTTTCTGCCCAATGATAGCTCTCCAATATATTTTTTTCTCTGTCACATTTTCCCAAGTGAAACAATTAACGCTACACTTTTTTAGAATGTCTTTGAGATAAACCTTGTAAAGTACATGCAGTATATTTCTCCCATGAATATCCATGCTTAAGTTTATCATAAAACAGTTGAGTATTGCAACCATTTATTCATTTCAAATGTTCAATACAATAAAGGTATAATTTCACAATAACAAACTCTATAGGCTGCAGAAAGGAGTTTGCTATTAACTGAAAGGAGACCCTTTGATTCCTCTTGGAGACCTTAAAGGAACCGAGCAGGGCAAATTCCTAATGTCCACTCCATACGTTCTTGTCGTTGCAGCTGTTATTACTATGTGATTATTCATATAGTATACGAACATGGATGGGCTGCTCACCAACACGCATTAGCCAGCGTGGTGAGTTTATTGGCTTTTTACCTCTGAGTTTAAGATCAAGAAACACCATGGTCTTTCTTCTCAGTGCCTGATAAGGCAGAATGAATGTTTGTGTAAATGATAAATATTTTTCCAATACATATATACAATTATGACAGACAAAAATAAAGCATGGCCCTTATTCCCAGGAGGCTGTAAAGTCACCAACCAAGGCAGCGGTTGGTGGCCAAAGGCGGAGGGTGCTAAGAATCCCCTGATTGTGGACCCAGGCTGCCATTTGATGACGACTTTTTATTTAGGTACTTACAACTGCAGATCACTTTCAAGTGAAGGAAGATTGCAAGAATTAGAAGAAGAACTGTCTTATATTAAATGGGACATTATTGGACTTTGTGAAGTTAGAAGAAAAGGAGAAGAAACAATTGATTTAAAAAGTGGACATATACTCTATTATAAAGGCACACATATTGGAAATACAAGTGGAGTAGGATTCATTATAAATAAAAAGTGGAAGAACAATATTGTGGAGATTGATGGTGTATCGGACAGAGTGGCAAGATTAGTTATACAACTTAATAGCAGATACCAAATGCAGATAATTCAGGTTTATGCCCCAACAAGTTCTCATAGTGATGAAGTAGTAGAAGATTTTTATATGGATGTACAAAAGGCTTTTGATCAGAGTAAACAACATTTTAAAATTGTTATGGGAGACTTTAATGCTAGAATTGGTAGACAAATGAAAGATGAAATTGCTGTAGGTAATTTTGGTTATGGTAATAGAAATGAGAGAGGACATAGACTTGTGGAGTTTGCAGAAAAAGAAAAACTTTATATTATGAATTCATTTTTTGAGAAAAATGTTAAAAGGAAATGGACATGGAAGCATCCAAATGAAGGTACAGCAGAATTGGATTATATTTTGACTAACAGAAAATACATATTTCAAGATTGTAATGTTCTTAATAAATTTAACACAGGAAGTGATCATCGATTAGTAAGGTGTAAGTTACGTGTTAATGTAAAACTAGAGAGACAAAAATTATTAAGAAAAACAATATTTACAGTTGATATTCCTAATCTTCAGAAACATTCTAATGAATTTAAATTAGAACTTACAAATAGGTTTCAAGTGTTAGGAGATTTTGAACATGATTCAGATTTGAATGAAATTAATATGAAAATAACTGATACACTTTTAAAAACTGCAACAAACATAGCTGGTAGAAAAAAGCAGCAATTGACTAATAAAATTTCTACTGAGACTAGAGAATTTATGAAGAAAAGAAGGAATATGAAGATATACAAAAATGATGTATTAAAAAGAATTGAATATCTCAAATTTTGTAAAATGGTACGGAAAAGAGTTGAAAATGATATAAGAAAGTATAACTGTGAAATAGCAAGGAAAGCTGTAGAAGAAAATAAAAGTCTCAAAAATGTTAAACAACATTTTGGTATTGGTAGGAAATTTATATCTGCAATAAGAAAAAAAGATGGAATTATTACTAAAAAGAGAGATGACATCATGAAATTGGTAGAAGATTTTTATCAAGAATTATATAGTAATAAAGAACAAGTACCTCCTATATCTATTACATCTTCCGAATTGCCCAGAATTTTAAATGAAGAAGTGAGACATGCAATTAAGTGTATGAAGAAAGGAAAGGCTCCAGGAAATGATGGAATTATAATTGATATATTAAAAGAAGCAGGTGAAGAAATAGAAACAATTTTAGCAAAGTTATATACCAAATGTCTAAATGATAAAGATGTACCGGAAGATTGGAAGAATGCAGTAATAATATTAATATTTAAAAAAGGTGATAAAGAAGATATTAGAAATTACAGACCTATCAGCCTTTTATCAGTTTTATATAAAATTTTTACCAAGATAATTACAACTCGCCTACAGAGAACTTTGGATTTCCACCAACCAAGAGAACAAGCTGGATTTAAAAGTGGTTTTAGTACAATAGATCATATCCAGGTATTGAGAGAAGTCATAGAAAGGACAAACGAATATGAGTTGTCATTATGTTTTGGATTTGTAGATTATGAAAAGGCATTCGATTCTATACACATTTCTTCAGTGATTAAAGCATTGGATCATCAAGGTATAGATCCAGGATATTGTCATATTTTAAAGAATATTTATAAAAATGCAACAGCAACAATTAGATTACATAATGATACTGGAAAAATCAACATTGAGAAAGGTGTAAGACAAGGTGACTCCATATCTCCAAAACTCTTTTACAGCAGTGCTGCAAGAAGTATTTTGTGGATTAAAATGGGAAACTAAAGGAGTGAAAGTAAATGGAGAGTATTTAAGTCATTTAGATTTCGCAGATGATGTAGTTGTTTTTGCAAATAATGCTTCAGAGCTGCAGGAAATGTTGCAGGAGTTAGCAGATGAAAGTAGAAAAGTAGGACTAAAGATAAATGTTAAAAAGACTAAAGTAATGTTTAATCGATTTGCTCAAAATATGAAAATAAAGATTGATTATGAAGAATTAGAAGAAGTTAACAGTTACAAATACCTTGGTCAGATTATTAATACAGATGGAAACATAATGGAGGAAATTAATCATAGAATTAAACTTGGTTGGAGTGCTTTTGGTAGAAATAACTTGATACTAAAAGGAAATATGCCTATGTGTTTGAAAAGGATGGTTTTTAACAAATGTGTTTTACCAGTTCTTACTTATGGATCTGAGACTTGGACACTTAATAGAAGAGCAATACAGAGACTTCAGACCACTCAAAGGAGTATGGAGAGATGTATGTTGGGGAGTAACAAGAAGAGATCGAAAACGCAATGTATGGGTAAGACAACAAACAGGTGTTACTGACCTTATTGAAAAAATTAAAAGATTGAAATGGAGTTGGGCTGGACATATTGCTAGAAGAGATGATAATAGATGGACAATTGAAATTTTAAACTGGATTCCAAGAGATTGTAAAAGACCCAGAAAGAGACCACATGTGAGATGGATGGATGAAATAAGAAAATGTGCAGGGGTGTTGTGGAGAAGAGAAGCTAAAGATCGGAGAAGATGGATTAAACTTGGAGAGACCTTCATCCTGCAGTAAAGGTATAATTTCACAATAACAAACTCTATAGTATATATCTAGATAGTTGAAAAACATTTTGATAAGTTTTATGATTTATTACATTGTATTTTTAAAATTTCACATAGTATCCTTAAATGAAAGTTTTATAATGCCTGTATATAGTGCTGATAAAATGTTCATCTCACTTCTATGCAATAAATTAGATAAAATAACAGCTCTATAGATAGTTAATATAATTGCAGTAATTATTTCCCTATGCTAAAATACTTTTTCTATTAATATTGTTAGAAGGAATGCTAAAAAATTGCAGATGCTATTTTATCTTAACACCAAGTCCACATTTCTACTTATAAATCTACTAAGATATTTAAACTGTTTTACATTCTTAAGTTAATAACTATCCAAGCTAAATTTGCTGAGAACTTTTCTTCTGCCATAAGTTGATAAAAACATGAGTTTTTTAATATTAAATAAAAACCAAAGTTTTCATATGTTGAATTTAAAACATTAATTACATTCTGTAAATTATCTTTTGAACTGGAAAAAATACACAATTATCAGCATACATAAATCCAGAATCCAAAAATATGATGTTCTTGCATTCACTTTTAATCTATTTAAATTGAAAAATCCACCAACAAATTTAAATTGTATCATGATCTCTGTTTCTTTAAGCAGTTTATAAATAATTTCAAAAAAAAAAAAAAACAATAAAAATTTAAAACAATTTTGAAATAAGTACAGATCTTTGTTTAACATCAGATTTTATTTAAAATGTTTGATTTTTCTCTTTTTCCATTATTTAAAAAAAGTTGTATAATATGAATAAATTATCATGGGAAATCTGTTAATTTCAAGTAGTTTCATGGACTCATATATTCTTTAAAAAATTTCAATATTTTTGAAGATGTAACCACCACATTTTAAAAGTTCTTTAAGTAATTTCATCAGGACTTCCAGTCTTTTCATTTTTAAGATTACAAAGAGCTACTTTGACTTTATTAAATTGATATCTTTATCCAAATCTAAGTAGATAGATAAAATGCTTATTTTCTCACAATTCTCTTATCATTATTCAAAAGTTGAACAACATATTTTTTCCAGCTGTTCAAAATATTAACATTATATTATAAGTGAGTTTCATCACTAGATTTAATTGGATTGTGCTATTATTTCTCAGGTCTATAACTTTCTCTCAATACACTAGAAAAAGATCTAGAAAGACTACAATCAACTGAACTTTGTTTTTAGGGTGTATACTATATATTAAATTTTAATGGCTTTTAAATGGCATTAAGACATGGAATTCTATTTAGAAGTGGATTATGGATAAAATATATTTTGGGGTTTACTAAAGTAAAGAATAATGATTGTTTCTTTTTATTTTTTTTGACAACTTTGTTAATAATGATTTATTAAAAAAAATATGTGGTATTTTCTGTTCAGAAAAATAATAAATATAGAACTTCATAATAAATATAGAGAATTAATGCAGACTTTCACTAATTAACAAGAAGGTTTGAGAGTAAATGGTAGATTAAAACTGCAAAGATATACAAATATTCACTGACCATAATCACTCTAGATCTTCTTTGACACCTTATAATTGAGAAATGATATCACAACCTTATTAAATTATACAATGACACTCTCTTATATAATATATTTTGTTTTTCTTTTAAATAATCACACATGCAGTGAAGGTAATTATATATATATATGTCCAAAAGATGGCGCTATACCAAAACCGCCGAACAAGTGTAAGATTTGTTTTACATAAACGAAAAAGAGTCAGAAATTAACTACCTCTTTCATTTGCTCACTCCCAGATCAGCTGATTTCAAGCTGGTTTGCTATCCTCAGTGGGAGATAGAGTATAGAAACTAGATCTAAAACACTGACTCTCAAGTGTTTATGCAAAACGTTTCTATCAGATTGCAAGAGATCGGAAGAGCTAGATATTTATATGGGTCTGATCTCAGTTCAGAATCACCATATAATCAAAGTCTCTGCAATATATATCATTGCAAGAAAACTCTAAAGGTACATTTATGAAAAAACAAATACAAGTTAATCACGTAACCTGCTATCACTTGTTATTTATGTCCAAAAGATGGCGCTATACCAAAACCGCCGAACAAGTGTAAGATTTGTTTTACATAAATGGAAAAAGAGTCAGAAATTAACTACCTCTTTCATTTGCTCACTCCCAGATCAGCTGATTTCAAGCTGGTTTGCTATCCTCAGTGGGAGATAGAGTATAGAAACTAGATCTAAAACACTGACTCTCAAGTGTTTATGCAAAACGTTTCTATCAGATTGCAAGCGTGAATTTTTCAGACCGGTAAAGTCTTCAAACCCAGCCTAGCAAGCTAGATATATATATATTATTGTATCCATATTGATAAAGATACCCAGCTTAGTAAAGTCACAACAACTCTTTGTTATTTTAAAAATTGAGACTTCAGGTCTTGATAAAATACCTGGAGTGTATCTTGACCTTACTTACAATTTATTAAAAGGTTAGTCAAAACTGCAGTAATTTTGATGGAAATATTATTATCAATTATAGCAAAGACACTTTCAAGGGTTAATGGTTAAGAAACTTGATTCAATTTAAATTATCAAAAAGCATTAGGAAGAATGTTTTTGTTGCCATGAAAATGCAAAAAAAAGGTGTAGAAACCAAGAGATTTACATAATACTTTTATTTATTTGGTCAAAGTATTTGACTCAATTAATCAAAAAGGGCATATGGAATTGTTTGAAATTAATAGGTTGCACAACAACGTTTATTTCTGTTCAGGTTCTAACATAATGAAAAAAAAAATATTATTACTAATAAGAATTTTTAGACATTTAAAATAAAAACTGGTGTTAAACAAACATGTTTCTGTTCCAATATTGTTTTAATTTTTAATACACTAATCTTTGGAACTATTTATAAATAGTTTATTATAACAGGGATTAAAAGTGATACAAATTTGATAGTGGACTTTTTAATTAGAATTAATTAAAAACAACAACTTTATCTTCTTGAGAGGAAGTGTTACTATTACATTTAAAAAATTGATTATTTGAAATAGAAAAAGGTGCTACACAATGATTAGTATTTATTCCAACATGGAATTCAATTTTATGGCAGTAGTTCTTCATAGTTTTATATACAGTTTAACAAAATGAGTTAAATGGAATATTGGTTTAATGATGGAATTTTTAATTTTAATTGATTAAAAGTGAAAGAATTTTATCCTTTTTGATTTACAATATGCTAATGGCTGTGATATTTTCACCAGTTTAAAAAATTTACAGTATTTATATAATGTTGAATACAGTGTATAAATATTTTGGTTTCATAATTAAAATAGTGAAGCAATGATATATGCTATGTCAATATATATATATATATATGATTTCAATTATATACTATCCAAAAAATACATAAATAAATAAAAAAATGTAAGCAAATAAATAATAAAAACATTGAAACTCAAAACTTATTAAATTTCATAAATCTTGGTATGGTGGCAGATATGTTTTTCTTGCTAAAAATAATGCTTTCAAATCTCAAACATAAATTTATTAATTGTTTTCTTATAATTTAAATGCAATTCAGCATAAAAAAATATTAAAATTTGTAAATTTGATAAATCTTGCAATGTAATGACAGTCAATTTTTCAACATAGAACACTGCATGAAATCATATTTAAAAAACAAAATATTAATATTTGTAAATTGAATGCATTTTACAATTTGGTAGTAGCCATTTTTCTGTCTTAGAGTGTCATATGTGATTATTTTCATTAATGCTATTTCTTTAGTTTATTTTCAAAGCTTTAAATTTGATTCACAGTATTTTATATAATAAAATATTTTCTAAACAAAATACTAATTTTTTTTATGAAATTGAGAACATTTAAAAAACTAATAAGAATTAATGCAGCAAATTAGCTAGACAGTAATATTGTCTATAGGGAAAAAAAAGTTAAAGATTATCACCAGAACATGTTTAATTGTGATGAAAGTTGGAATTTCAAAAATTATCTCTCTAAAACATTGTAAATAAGTGTGGTGTTGATTACTTTTATTAGGACAATATAGTAGAGAGTAAATATATTGGAGAACTACAAATTAAACATGGTGTTGCTTATCTGCTAAGTAATTTATGTAATGCTCATGGAATTTAGTTTTTGTAGAATTTCATCTAGATATGTTTTTATTAATCAAATCATCCTTTGACTTCACTTAGGATTATAACTGCAAACACAATTCATACATTTACAGATGTGCAGATAGTGAAAAAAAATTACAGTGTAAAAATCAAACTCAGATAATGGTCATACTGAAGGAAGTTTTATATTGAAACTTCAAAATAAAATATCTAGCATGTTAATACTTAATTATAAGCTTTCAAAGATTATTTGTTTTCTAATTTTATATCATTTAAATTTTATTAATGAAATGAATTTTTAAGAATCTTGTTGAAAATAAAATATATATTTTTGTTTCTAGGAACATAAATTTACTCTATTTGTTTTATTTCAGACTTATTTATTGTATGATTGAGTAATTAATGTATATTAGATGATATTACCACATACACATTTTTAGATTGTTTTCTGGCTATTGACTAATCAATAAGACTTTATATTTGCATGCCCATTATTCAACTTTAATTCTTTTATACTGTCAAGTTGACTTAAGTTAAAACTTTAGGGTATTTTTAAATTTCAAGCTATTAGCTCATTAGTTTAAAAGAATTAAAGATGGTTGTAGAATATGTAAATGCAAATCTAAATTTTTTCATTGGCAATAGTTATTAGGGTGAATTCAGCCTGGGCTAGTAACAGCATAGAATCTAAGATTTAAGCTTACAATAAATATCTCTGCAGTAAAATAAGTAAAGCAAATGACAGCTTCTAATAAACAGAGAAAGTTGTGTGATGTTTTGCTTTTAAATATTTTTGTTTTTAAGTAATAATGGATTGAAGCTTTCTTTCTGGAACAAGTCACTCATGGCTATTTAAAATGTTGGCATTTATTTACATGTTTTCAATTATAATACACCGACTATAATTAAGAAAGAGAGAATTTTTTATATAGTCAATATGTGTGATTACTCATAAATAAAATAAATAAATATAAACTCAATTTAGATAGGAGGTAAACTCGCATGTTGCTAAATAAAAATGCTATTAATGAATATTAGGATGAATATCAAACATAAAACAATATCTTGATAATAGGAGTCTTACAATAGTGTAGAAATTTAAAAAAAATTATTGTATATTCAAGCAAATATTATATTTTTCCCTTGCAAGGAGTAGATCTCAATAAATAATGCAATATGTGAGTGAGAGTGTGTGTAAGTATTTGATTTTATTAATAATAAACTATTTTAAGAATAATAAAGGTTGACATTAAATGAGAAACCTTAATTAATTATTTAAAGACACATCAGTAAATTTTTAAAAAATGTATATTTAAAAAAAAAAATAATAATCGCATTATCTAAATAATATGATTTTTTTTAAAAAAGGTTTTTTTTTTTATTATTTTTTTACTTATCAAATTAACTTTACTAAATTTCTAGAATGTATGCAGTACAAACTTTATCGATAATAATATATTTAAAAACAATTTTAATATATTAATGCTGATTCATTTTTAGATTATAAGATTATGAAGATTTTATTAAATTATAACTTTCTTAAACAAATACATATTTTCTTCGTGTTAATTAGCATTACTTGTGGCAACTGTAGGACCTTTGCGTTGTTTTCTCATACTAGACAAAAATAATAAACAAGTGAAACCTTGCAACATCTTCTTGACTTACAAGATGGCTAAGATAATCTTCTTTGATATGGCTTCAGAAAACTTATAGAAAGACATCATCTTACAAGTTATCAGAACAACATTCAGGACAATAAAAAGCAATCATGTGACACTAAACAGTTTTCAAAATCATCAATCACTGTCATTTAAAGTGATTTTATTTCCATTTTATGTGCCTCCCGTTCCTAATTTATACTGTAAAAAATTTATAGCTGAAAAGAAAGAATAAAATTTACCTTGCACAAAGATTGATTAAAATCATGAGTAACAAGATTTTTTTTTTAATATCAACCAATGAAATGAAATTTTAAAAATAATAATTACAGTAAGTAAATACAGTATTTATAGATTGAAAACTTAGTTGAAATATAAAGTACATTTTTAACATTGTTTTTAAGGACATATTAACTATGTGCTATGCATGAGTAGGCCAACAGTCTGTATTTTTGTGTTAGCATTGATTATAACGTTGAGATATTTGCATCTATATCCAAGATTTTAAATTTGACATATCTATTGAAATTTTTTATTTTATAAATAAGTATTCCATTTTTCTAAATACTATAATACCTCACATTAGTGGCTATCTGTCTAACAATGATTCTCCCTATTCTTGCCACTTTGACCTATATAGTTCAACACAGTGGTTAGCCTCTAAACTTAATAATCATGGATTGTGCTCAGCTTTGTCATTATTAAACTTCTTATGATCCCCTGAGCATTATTAATATTATGGAGCTACTTGATTAATTATTGATAACAAGTGGGTTATTTGTTTTTATGCTGGACTTGGGAAAAGATAAGGGAGATTTAGATATGAAGGCCATGGAGTTGACAAAGATTATGTTATGGAAATGGGATAAAGCAGAGTATGGGAAAACTTAGGGTGTGGAATGGAAAGGGAAGGTAAAGTGTCTAACAGGTTTCTCTTGGCATAATTTCTGAGAGATTTCTGACTCCATTTAAGGAGAAGTCACAGTGCATCAAATCACATCACAACATTTTAAAATAATATAAGTATTGTTTTTAATCTGACTCTAAAATTTCATCCTCCATCTTTTTTTTTTTTAGAATTATTCTATTATAATACCTATGCATATCACTGATAATTATTCAAACTTTGTAAAATTATTATATTTTGTGTACTATATACATAATACTTTTTGCAAATATAAACTGAGTATATAGTAAATTGTAAAATAGATTTTAATTTTTTTTTTTTAGTATTTTCCATATGACTATGACATAATAAATGTAACTATAACAACAACTACAATTTTACAACATTTTCTCTTATATAAAATATGTGCATGTAGAAATTGTGCAAATAATTCATTTAAAAATTATTGAGAAAAATGACTTTTATTAGCATAAATTAATATTACTTGCAAATTAATTTTACTTTTATAGCCCACATTTAAAGGAAGGAAAGAAATCATGAATAATAGATTATCTTCTTTCATTTATTAAATGAATATAAGTTGATTTTTTTTTCATATGTCAAAGCATCAGCAGGAAGCGAACCCACGATAACTGTCTGCAAGTAATACCTTGCTTGCAAGGCAGCTGCGCTGACCTCTCGGCTGCCAATGCTTGACAAAACATTTTTTAAAAAAAAAATATTAACTTTATTAATTTTTTAAAAAAGGTAGCCATCCTTGTTTTAAATATAAAAATACAATATTTCAATTAATATACATTTTATCATATAAGCTTTGATAGAGATTTTGTAGAAATATTTTATTTATGGCATAATTCCAGAAATTTGGCTATTCAAATAAAAGGTACTTTATTTTGTCATAGACATAATGGTTTATGTATTTTCTTTTGCATAGTTCAGATTATACAAAATATTCCTACATGAAAGTTATTTCACAATTACATTATTTATTTATTTTTAATTATTTTAAATAAATGTTTGATTAATTGTGATAATAAAAAAATGATGAAATGTATATAATTAGAACATTTTATTTTATTGTTATATATTATTTGTGTTTGAAAAAAGATAATGTAATGTATTTATTAGTGAATTTCACATAATAGCAGAAGTCTGATTCCTATTCTATTCCTATTCTCTTGTTATTGTGAAATGGTATAATAATGAAAGATTTAGCCTAAACAAATATTTGCATTGATTCAAATTGAACCCTATAAGATGGCTTTAAATATTAGTTTTATTGAATCTAATGGCCCTAGATCAGGGGTTGGTAATTTTTTTTCCATAAAGAGCCATTTTAGAATTATATTTACCAAAATAATACTTATGGACCAGCAAGTCAGCAACTTGAATAATGAAATATACATTTAGAAAATTGAGCTTAAAATGTGTTATTTTTATTAAAATGAGTTTATTTGTATTATCAATGTTATGACAGTCATAATTATAATTATAAAATATATTAAAGTAAAAAATAAGTGATTTTAAATATTCTTACACATAAATTAACATATTTTTGGTTCAAACAATATGCTAGGATTTCAAATATTTTATAATATATTTAACTTGTATGAATAAAAAAATTAAAATATATACTTCATAAAAAAATAAAAACAATGCATAGTCTCTAATGAAATTTTTGTTGCTGAATTTATCAAGAAAGTTTGTCAAAATTCAGTAAATATGATGTTACTTTCATTTCCAAACAAGATGGCTGACTCAGACTGATCACTCATTTCTTAGTTTATTTTTAATAAAATTCATGTTTGAAAATGTTTGCAAAAATATAAGTATCAGACAAACTGTTCCAAGTATCAAAAACAACTTGATCTTGCCTTTTAAGATTTTCTATCTCAGATCATTATTTATGTTGTGCAGCAGAAGTAGATTTCTCTCTCTCTAAATTTTCTAATTCATTTTTAATATTTATAAATTTTGAACTCCATATTTTTTTGATTTTTAAATCTGTTAGTTCTAGTTGAAAAACTGCTTGATCAATATCACTAAAAGGTGAAAAATTTAAATGGATAAAAATAATTTCAAATGGTCTCAATAAAAATGATAAAGTTGTCCTTTCCTTTTTAATCTCTTTAAATCTCTCACCAAATTATGATTTCATTATTTATCACTATTTGTGCTAAGTATGTTAAATCTATTAAAATATGATCTTATTGATATTTCTTCAACATAGGAAAATGTAGCAATGTTTCTTTCTCTAAGACAGCAGTAAAAAACATAATTATTGCTCAAAAGCAAGTATTTCTTCTAAAAGAAAAATAGCTGTATTAACCTTCCCTTGCAGTTTCTTATTTATATGTTCAAATGTGAGGTCATGTCTATTACAAAATAAAATTTTTGTAACCAATTGTGCTCAACATATTCAGAATCTTTTTGGTTTAAAAATAATTTTATTTCTTCAGTGCAAGCAGAAAATTGCATTAATACTGCTTCTCTGGAAGGCCACTTTACTTTATTGTGTAAAAGAAGATCAGAATATTGGCTATTGACTTTGTTAACAAGTTTACAAAATTGCCAATGATATAGTGATATTAGCATTATTTTGTTCATAATTTGTACAACCAGGTTAATAACTACTGTTATTTCCTTCAGAAAGGTTTTGAGCAAAGTGCCTCTTTATGGATTATGCAATGAAAAGAATAAACATCATGCAAAATTTATTTTTTAAACATGAAAACAAACCTTTTTTTTTGCCGTTCTTACTTGATACTCTATCAGTTGCAATTGATACTATTTTATTAATATCAATATTTTTACTTTTCAAACAATTAGTAACAGCAGATTCTATTCTCTCATCTCATCTCAAGTTTGTCTTGGTAAGCAGCAGTTTATCAAGCAATTCTTCCTGAGGTCCACTAGAGTTAACATATCTATAAATAAATATAACCTGTGAAATATCATTAACATCACAAGATTTACCACAGGCAAAAGAAAATTTTGGTTTGACATTAAATCTGTAACCTGCCATATTAGTTACAACTGCTTCCATATAAACAGTCTTTTACAGTCTTAGTGAATAATGGCATGTCTTTTATTTTAACAATTATTTCTGTTTATTTTTAAAATCATAAAAAAAGATATTCAGACTATTTTAATAAAACAAACTTTCACAAAATTGCCATCCATAAATGAGTTTTCTCACTTCACTATTTTTAAAGTGGCAACAAAACTAGCAGTATTTGTATTATTACCTAATTTTAGGCATTTTAAAAATGTACTTTCACTTAAGTTTATTTTATATTGAAGTTCTTCTACTAACTGTCTTCCTTCTCCTTCTTGATAAGTGTTTGCAAATGCTTCATGTTTATTTTAAAAATGCCTTTGTATATTTGATTTTTTGTTATTAGAAAACTTTTCTTGACATATTAAATATGCTGGGAATCCTATTAAACTTGCAACAACTGCTAATGATTCAGTCCATTTTATTTCTAAATTCTCAATTTTCTTGTTCTACTTTTCTCATTCTTCCAGCCATATTTAATATTACCCTCAATACTAGTAGAAGTTTTTATTCAATATTTTTCTTTTGTACACTATAATATTTAATCAACTAAAAATGAATATATAAGAACATATAAAACTACCATGTGCCAAAGACATGATTGTTCATGTCAACATTTTTAAATTAAATCAGTCAGGAAAAACTGCATTGAAGTATTCATAATGATTTATGTCTCTGATTTTAAGTTTGCCTTACAGTCACGAAATCTCTCCATACATTATATTTTTGGATGAAACTATGAGGTCATATACAAACATGCCCAAAGATCCTCACAAAATATTACAACAATATGACACATTCCCTTACATGCCATCTGCTAAGGTGCTAAATTTTGCCTTTTCTATGTTAGTTTGGCATGTTTCTCTCAAGGCAATATATTCAATTTTTATTATTACATTTTGTTTTTACTCTGATAGTGAAGTGATTAGTGAAATTAAAAAGTTTTTTTAAAAATATTAATGAAGTTTAAATATTATCGTTTTCTTTTATTTAAATTTAAAATTGTATTTTGTTATACGTATATTATTTACTAACATAAAAAGAGCCACAATTATGCATTAAAAATATGCATGCAGCTCCCTAGCCACAGGTTGCCAACCCCTATCCTAGACCAAACACATATTTTGAGTTTCTAATTCAGAATAACTAAAGAATGATTATTTGTCTTATCTAACAACTGCTTAGAAATTCACATTACATCTATTGATATCCTCAAGTATTTATTTTATGTTTTTATCAAGCTGAAGAATTCAGCTTTTGCTCATGAATATACTTCAGAAATATTGCAGCAGATAATACTAGCTCATAGAAACTTCTAAAAATTTTCTAAAAAACATTTAAATAATTGTGCAGGTGAGTACCAATTAGTTCATTATAGGTGATTTACATTATACACTCTTAATTTATTGACATTTATAAATTATCTTCTACACAGATGCTGTCATTCTCGTATGAACCTATGTCTAAATTTAGAAAAAATGTTTTTTTTACAATCTTGATTATTATTAGTTTATTTATCTTCAATGCCAACATAAAAGGTAAAATTATGTAAGTTGCAAAAAATAATTGTAAGATATAACTGAGTAAAGAATTTTAAAAAGTTATGTTATTGTTTGTTCAATTTATTGATTAAAATTACAGATCACTAAATTAAAATATTGTTTATTGTAATTCAGTGTGTTTATCTCATTTGAGTACAAATTAGATATCGATATCAAACCATAAAAATGAACAATAGATAACATCACTGCTGAAGGTTTTTTTTCATTTTTCAGACTATTTGTTAATATAATAATTCTAATTTTAAATACTGCTATTAGATTTTGAAATGATTGTTAATTTGAAATTTAAGATCAATGCTTGCTTTTTTTTTTATTGTCGGTGAAATATTAAGAAGGTATAGAAGATCCCAGTTGAATATTTCTTCATCAACGTGGATTATAACTATTGCTGTAGAAGTTCTGATAAATTCCTTGGTGTTTACTACAGTTTCACAAATAGTCACAATATAATTGTTTAAAATGTAAAAGCTTACAAAAAAAAGCACAAAATGTAATCAGAAAATTAATATTGAAAGAGAAAACATATTAGCATATGTAATAATTACTAGAAAAGCATTAGATTTTAACAAAAAATATGCAAAATAATTTATTTTAAAACAATAAATTAGTCTTTTATAAAATAAAAATTTATGTCTGATAAAACAAAAATCGATGTAATAGGGGATTGTTTAAATCCAAGTTTAATAAAGATTATTTTATTTTATCTAAATTTCAATCAGAAGTACATTTTTTTTAAATCAAACTTTTTTTTTATAAAACATAAATTGTGATAACATAGGCTACTCTATAGAAACCCTTCAGTTAAATTTGACATACAATACAAAGTCCCTTGCATGTTTTTGATATGTATGTATAGTCTTCAGAATGAACTTCTAAGAGAGTTTTCATTTTATTTTATTAAGGTTGTTCAGATCATTGGCAAAATCATTCTACATGTTTTGATACTTGTAATATTTGACTGTACTATTTAACTGAAAACTTAATTGTATTATTTAACTGAAAAGTTACTCTATATATACATGTGTTAATACATGCATATACATCCAAAAACACATATATGCAGTTTTATTGTATTAGGCCACAAGTAAACATTACTAATATTATGCCTATGAGAATTTAAGTCATGTTCAACATGAATTTGTTTATTCTACTGTTTTTTAGAGAGGCAACTATCTGTAATGAATGACAATTCTTTCATATATTGTTAAAATAATAAAATTGCAACAAAAAACAACAACAGTATTTTCTATTTGATATTTATTTAAAGTAAAAAAAAATATGGTTGATATATGATGCTAAATGATCATTGACAAAAATGATTTCATTTGCAACATCTATAATTTGAATGTAAAGCTGTTATAAGTTTTAATAAGTCATAATTTCATAAAAAAATTTATTGAACATATATCCATCTTAATATTTTCCGAAGTATGTCACTATTATGTAAAATTCAATTTAGTTTACTTAGCACAAATTTATGCCCCTCTGTTGGAACTTTTATCATACTCTTGGAGTCTAAAAATAAGTAAATTTTCTCTATTTTTTAAAGCAAATTATAGTTACTTTTTTATAATTTTTAAGACAAATATTATAACACTTATAAATAAAGCTTGTAAATTTATTTTATTATAAAAACTGACTGTTAGAAAGAAATCAATTGATTCCAATTAGAATCCATTTTAAACAAATAATTTTTTTTCTTTTTTTTTATGCAATTATTATAAAAGCTATTATAAATAATACTCATAATAAAACACAATAGCTATTGTAGGTTAATCTGGAAGTGGAAGCAATAACATAAATTTATATGATTTTATGAGCAGAAAAATGTAATAACCATAATATAATTAAAATTATCCATATTACAAGAATAATCTGAATAGTTAGATGAATGTTAATGTTGTTGGCTATAAAATAAAAATAAATATATCAATACAATGCAGTTTTTACTACTAATAAGAGATGTATTATATATTTATCATTTCTAATTTCTTTTACTTCAAAAGCTAAGATTCTAAATTACCAAAATCTTAACTTTTTTCAACATCTGTTGAAATTGTAGTTATTATTATATAACTGTTTTCTTTTATTTGTTTAATAATTGCCAGATTTTTTTACTTTGTTCAAAACAATCATAGATAAAGGTTTCAGGTACTTTCTCTTGTAGCATTTATCATGAAATAAATAAATAAATAAGCTTGTTTAGAGCTATTAGCAGGCTCTTTATATATTAAATATTGGTAATGCAAGCTATATAGGTCATGTGACATGTGAATGATTTTTACTTATATATATATAGTTGGCCATGCCATCAAGTTTGGCCACAAGTTGTTAAAAGATTAAAATTGAGTTTATGCCAATTTTTTCAAAAACTTTATATTTTGAGTTTCAGAGTGTACTCCATAAAATAAGAACAACACTAGAAAACTGCTGCACTACTATTTTTTCAGCCTTCTTGATTTTTCCAGATCCTTTTTTATGCATGCTCTCTTTTCATTTCATAATTATTACACCTTGCCATAAGTCAGAAAGTTATGAACCTCACTATTCTATATAATGCAAGACTCCACTAGTAGAAAACATGTATGAGAAGATATTAATTTAACAAATGTAAGAATAGGTATATTGTGTACAAACTATATAAAATTCCATCATCTGTTCATTAAAAGATTTATTATCACATAGAAAATCTATTAACTTTCCATGAGATTTCATTTATTTCTGAATCAATTTTTACAAGTCATTATTTATTCATGATATCTAGTTTTAAATGATCTTGACTTCTCATGCTATGCCACAATTAGTTATTTTTAAAAATAATTGCTATGTAAGTTTAATTATATATTCTTTTTAATAATATCTAAATAAATAATCAAATCAAGTTTATTTACTATTATAATAGTACTAATTTTTGACCTTAATGTAATACTAATATTGTGATAATATAACACTTTTTTTAAAAAACACTTAATACATAGGTTGATGTTTGTGAATTTGGAATATAATGTTTTGGCAATTGTTCTTTCAATAGTTTGCAAATTCTCTGAATATTAAACTAATCTTATAATGTATAATTTTATATCTTCTTCATCATAAAAATCAAGCAGTTAAGATCATCAACTTGACTCTGTTGCTTACAAAATTTAAATATATTAGAGTTGAAATACTTCACAGAAAGAATTAATTAATAAAATTACTGTGAAGTAAATAAAATCATATCATCAAACAACATTCATCAAATATGAACATGTGAAATTTCTTAATGACCTTTATTATAACTTCTCAATGTATAACAGACCTACATTAATTGCATATGGTAAAATATTAATAAATCACTTTCTAAACATTACAACATATGTAAACACATTATCTCAAATATTTCTCTATAGGATCATTGCATGGGTTTATATTAATTGTTTAATTGTCCATTGGAAATACAAATATAAAAAAATTCTGGTAAAATCTACTCTCAATTCAAATGAATAGACATGTCTAAAATAAAATATATTCAGTGACATTGAATAATAAATGTCTACATTATAATCAATACTCATCTTTAATATATATATAATAGATGAAATACACAGGCTTATATATACACCTGTGTCAATATATGTAATAGACAGGGTACGAGCACAGACTTGCACATGACTCACCACTCTCCACACTATCTCATAACACTGATACATCTGAACACACATATGTCGAAAAGATAAATAAACACAAATATACGTATTTCATGCTAAACTAGCAATCATCAGTTGGTCCAGATTACCATCTCTACACATATATGCTACAAGTGCTCAGATATATATTAAGATAGCAAATCCTCCTACTTTAATGGACAGGCTTCAATGTACTCCACACTCCAACTCTTCAACCATCCATCCAATTAAAAAATCTGATGATGAAATGCTCAAAGGCCACCCTTAGGCCGAGATTGTTGTCACACCCATGTTGACCTAAAGGTCAATCTGACCCCTCATGTACAGGACATAATCCATTAATTACATATACAAGGGATAGGCAGACATCTCTAATATGTAATAGATGAAATACACAGGCTTATATATACCTGTGTCTATATATGTAATAGACAAAGTATGAGCACAGACTTTCACATGACCCACCACTCTCCACACTATCTCATAACACTGATACACCTGAACACACATATGTCGAAAAGATAAATAATCACCAATATATGTATTTCACGCTAAACTAGCAATCATCAGTTGGTCCAGATTACCATCTCTACGCATATATGCTTCAAGTGTTCAGATATATATTAAGATAGCAAATCCTCCTACTTTAATGGACAGGTTTCAATGTACTCCACACTCCAACTCTTCAATCGTCCATCCAATTGAAAATCTGATGAGGGAACGCTCAAAGGCCACCGGTAGGCTGAGATTGTTGTCACACCCATGTTGACCTAAAGGTCAATCTGACCCCTCATGTACAGGACATAATCCATTAAATACATATACAAGGGATAGGCAGACATCTCTAATATGTAATAGATGAAATACACAGGCTTATATATACCTGCATCTATATATGTAATAGACAGGGTACGAGCACAGACTTTCACATGACCCACCACTCTCCACACTATCTCATAACACTGATACACCTGAATACACATATGTCGAAAAAGATAAATAAACACCAATATACGTATTTCATGCTAAACTAGCAATCATCAGTGGGTCCAGATTACCATCTCTATACATATATGCTATAAGTGCTCAGATATATATTAAGATAGCAAATCCTCCTACTTTAATGGACAGGCTTCAATGTACTCCACACTCCAACTCTTCAACCGTCTATCCAATTGAAAATCTGATGATGGAATGCTCAAAGGCCACCCTTAGGCTGAGATTGTTGTCACACCCATGTTGACCTAAAGGTCAATCTGACCCACATGTACAGGATTTTCTATCTTAATATAAATCTGAGCACTTGTAGCATATATGTGTAGAGATGGTAATCTGGACCAACTGATGATTGCTAGTTTAGCATGAAATACATATATTGGTGATTATTTATCTTTTTCGACATATGTGTATTCAGGTGTATCAGTGTTATGAGATAGTGTGGAGAGTGGTGGGTCATGTGAAAGTCTGTGCTCATACCTTGTCTATTACATATATAGACACAGGTATATATAAGCCTGTGTATTTAATCTATTACATATTAGAGATGTCTGCCTATCCCTTGTATATGTATTTAATGGATTATGTCCTGTACATGAGGGGTCAGATTGACCTTGGGGTCAACATGGGTGTGACAACAATCTCAGCCTAAGGGTGGCCTTTGAGCATTCCATCATCAGATTTTCAATTGGATGGATGGTTGAAGAGTTGGAGTGTGGAGTACATTGAAGGCTGTCCATTAAAGTAGGAGGATTTGCTATCTTAATATGTATCTGAGTACTTGTAGCATATATGTGTAGAGATGGTAATCTGGACCAACTGATGATTGCTAATTTAGAATGAAATACGTATACTGGTGATTATTTATTTTTTCGACATATGTGTTCAGGTGTATCAGTGTTATGAGATAGTGTGGAGAATGGTGGGTCATGTGAAAGTCTGTGCTCATACCCTGTCTATTACATATATATATATATATATTATAATAGTAAATTCTTCCAGTTATTATTATTGGTCTAACGTGATTTTATCTCTTATGAAATTATTTACAAATATAAAATTTATTTGACTATTTTATTATGTATACATATATAAACTATTTATATATACATGTGAGTTTTAAATAATACATACCTTAAGCTTTTGAGTAAAATACCAGATTTGGAGTTGAATGATTTTATATATACGTGAATTTTAAACAATATATATATATATATTAATGTCAAGTTTTTGAGTAAAATGCCAGATTTAAGATGGAATAATAAATAATTTTATATATTTTTTATTATTAAATCTTAATGTTTATTGAACAATTAATATTTGAATAAGGCATGAACTTGTAATAACACACAAGCAGATTGATTCGTTCTCTTGTTATTAAGGAGAAGAAAAGAAAATCATTTCTCTTTAATTAACTTTTTCTTTTATCAATACTACTGTTCAACAATTGGAATTTAAATATTAACTTTTCCAAATTAAGATAATCTGTGGATTAAAAGTCTGCAAGGAAAATATTTTAATTTTCTATTAAATCTTAAAGGAATAGCAATATAAAAGAAAAGAACGTCTGTTTAAGTTTTTTGGAAACTACGTTGTTTTAACACTTCCGTTATTCTTCAGATATATATAAATTTAAAATAATTATATATATATATATATATAGGATAAAACAATGTGCTTTGAGTAGAACAGCTTTGTATCATAAAGGATTCGAAACCAACCTTGCATGCTATTTTAAAATATTTTGAAATATTGGATATATAAAACATCTAATGATAATAGAAAAATGGAGATTAAGAACATCATCATTCGAAGAATATTTACTACATATTATATCAATCAAGTCATTGGATATTATTAACAGTTTATCAATTAAGGATAAATAAAATCATCATTATACCAATGGATTAATAATATACTTTGTAAAAGATCTTCATTAGGATGATGAACTATAAACTTCAATATCTACTCTCAACTCTGGAAAATAAGTTTTCTTTATTATTTATTTATATATATTATAATAATGCTTATATTATTTTAATATGTTTATTATTATTATTATTATCTTTATTTCAAATTTGGCATTGCATCATTATATCTTAATAGGAAAATTATATTTAATATTAAATATAATTAATTGAAAGCTTGACATAATTCATCAAATTAGATGAAGGATATAAAGAATAGTTATTATTTAATAGATATTTTAAACAGGATTATATTGTATTTACTACATAATATTGTAAACATTTAATGTATTTTATTTATCAAAAATACATATAATATATAAGTTATACAATTGTAAATAGTACTTATATATATTAGTAATTATGAAACATATAAATAAGAATGGTAAATAAATTAATAAGTTACATAAATTATTAATTTTTGAATCCAGATATTGTTTTTATATATCTGTTAATTTAAACTATTTTCTTTAATTTTTGAAAGTTTATTATAGTATTGAATTTTATCATAGGGTATTAAATAAGAATATTATTTATTAATATTTTTAAAATGGTAAAATTCATCCGTATTTATTTATTAATATTTTATTATCTATTATATTATATTTTTTATTGTTTATTAAATATTGATTTATTAACTTGATCTCTTTGTCTAATCATTATTGAATTATATTATATATATATGCTAGTATTATAAATATCATATGAATATCAATTATAATTAATGCTTATATAAAGGCATATTAAATAATAACTTGTTTTGAAATTATCCCTGAAAAGAGCTAATTGCAAATTCTCCATGAGTTTGAATATCGTGGCATAATGGTGACTGAAAGAGGGATGAAAGATGGATGAACTAGTCTAAATTATATTAAAACTTATGTAAAGATTATTGAGCTAGCATAATTAAGATAGATAAAATCATGGACTTAGTATTTCATCGATTCATTTCTAGCATTCTACCTGAAGACCCAAAGTCCGATTGTAGTGAAATGCATATCCTCTTTCTAGGGAATTTGATCATCCCCTTATATTTAACAAGACAAACTTAGACTTTAAATATAATCCATTCTGTTATATTGGGCGAACCTAACTATGAAACCTTAAGTTAATGATTTCCAAGCATTAAATATAATTGATTATGTTATATTTGATGCATCAACTGGGATGATTAAATGTCGTTTCGTTATATTTGGTGCCTCAACTAAGGCTATCAAACAGGCCATCCTGTTATATTTGGTGACCCAAATGTTTGGGGCTTCGAATTATTAAATCTCATACCCTGTAGACTGCTTATATATATTTGTCACACAACGTTTTGGGCATTGAACATTTAAGTTCACCACAGGTATAAATCGATGTTCCAATATATTTGGCGCACAACATTTTACACTTGAACATTTAAGTTCACCACAGGTATAAATTATATACTATTACATATTTAGTATATTAACTGTGGCTTTGAATCAATGATTCTATATTATTACATATAGTGAAAAAGTCATGGATAGATTAATTGATTATTCTTAGTAACAAGTATGTTGTTATGAAGATTCATATGGTGTTTATAATGGCAAGATTAAAATATTATTAAAAGTGATGATATATATAGTATGATTTAGAGAGCTCAATATTTAAATAACTAATTATTAAATTATGTTTTAAACAAGAGTTGAGTGGGATAAAGTTTTTCTATAGACATAGATGTTTAAAAATATACACATATATCATTAGAACATCATAAGTATATATAAATAGCATGAGGTGGTAAAGAACTTTACGATATAATATTTTGGATATAAAAATATATAAAGTTGTGTAATATTTGAATTAAGCTCAAATTTGTTATGCTTTGAAGTGGGAAAATGTTTTCAAACAAAGATATTGAATGCTCTAGTCAAATGCAAGATGATTTGCAAAATGAACTAAGCGATGATAGTAATATTATAGAACAATCATCATTAAAACAAGCACCTCGGGGTTCTACAACCATAATTGAAAACCCTCAACAAACACAGAGTTTAGATCAAGTGTTATCTCAAACACAAAATATAGTTGATGAAGATTTAAATCAATCATCTACAATTGGTATTAGTCAATCATTTAATGTTGATACAATACAGCAAATGTTACAAATATTTATGAATAAAATAGACAGTGATATTAGTAGTTTAAAAAATAGTTTTAGAAGTGACATGTGTAACTTAAAAAGTGATTTAAATCAAAAATTGGATGATAATAGTACTAGTTTTAGTAGTGACATATGTAACTTAAAAAGTGATTTAAATCAAAAATTAGATGATAATATTGATAGTTTAAGTCAAAAATTAAATGATAATAATAAAAAAATTAGATGATAATATTGATAGTTTAAGTCAAAAATTAAGTGATAATAATAAAAAATTAGATGACTTAAGAAGTGATATGAATAAAAAAATAGACGATAATAGTAAAAAATTAGATAGTTTAAAATATGATTTGAAGGTTGAAATGACAGGAATTGAAAATAAATTATCTACTAAAATAGAACAATTAAATTTAAATGTGGATAATGTTCAAAGAGATAACATAGAAATTAAACAAGCATTAAATGATTTAAAGAATGAAATTGATGAAAATAATTCAAAATGTCAACAGCGGTTTAGTGAGTTCCAAAATGACATCATAGATAGATTAAATGTTAAATGTGATGAAATGTATAAAAATCAAGGAATTTTTAGGGAAGAAGTAAAAGAATAACAAAATAAAATACGGAATGAAATCCAAGAAGATAGACAAAGGATACATACAAGGATAGATCAACTCTGTACTAAGCAAAATAATGAGATAGAATCTCAGAATAATGTATTAGAGACTATTGACCATCAACTTAGATCTTTGGAGAATAAAATAATTTCTTTAGAGATTATTTTGGAGGGAAAATTTGCTAATATGTATAATAGTTGTAACCTTTATGAGAAGAATAGTTTGGAATTATGTTTAAAAGAATTACAGAATGCACGTAATCAAGTTAAATCTGGTATGTTTAGCCAACCTATTTTATTTTTACTTGATTCAACATGTTTAGCTATTGGAAATTGGTCTTTTATGTATGAAACAGATGATAGAATTGTTATTTGTAATTCACAAAATCAAAAACAAGCTATTATCTTACAAAAAGATTTGCATGGTTTTATTTTTGAATCCAATAAAGGTAATAAACATTCTTTTAATGCTGAAACTTCACTTGACACTGAATTTTCTACTGGTTGGATATCTTAGATTCATAATGATGGAATAGAAAAATATCCTGTTAATTTTATTTTAGAGGAGACAATATCAGCTCCACAAATAAATTCCATTAAAACAATCATGAATGATACAATGCAGATTAATGTCAACAATCAACAAGAAGAACTTCAAACTTACTTTGAATGTAATGATGATACCCAGAGTAAATTATTAGTTCAATTGGATATTACAGAAGAAAATTATCAAAACCACTTTGATATTACACAACAGAGTAAAGATATAAAGAGTCGGCATAACATTTTTGAAATGGTTACTTTAAATCCATTAAATTCAAAAGGAATTGTGGAAAAGAATGGAAGTAAATAGTTTCCAAAACACACAAGTCATGGAGATGCAGCAAACAGAGATAAGACATAAGACTCAAGATAGTAAAAAAAATAGAAAATGAAGTAGTGAATGATTTGGAAATTGTTGTTAAAGATTTTGATAAGGTAAATGATCCTAACCCAAAATCTATTTTTTCATATCAGATATTGTTTGAGATAAGGGATGATTCTCTCAAAACTAATATAGATACCTATGCAAATAGTAAAGAACAGAGTTTTAGTCAAAATCATTTAGAATTTATTAAAAAAGATCTACAACAAATAATTATCTCTAATAATAGATTAAATTTTCATATAATGCCTCAAACTGAAAATTATTTTATTAATATTGGTTTAGAAGAATTAAATTTAAATATTTGTAGAGTTAATAATGACAATGAATTATTAACTTCTCAAATTAGTATTTCAGAAATTCAAAAAGGTCATACATTCCGTAAGTTATGTAATACTTATGAAGGTCCATTTACATTCATTTAACACATGAATTATTGTGCTTAATGAAGATAAGCACATATTATGGAAGGACTTTCAAGGATTGTGACCATTTGAAAATGAAGACAGATAAAGAATAATGATTGAACCCATTATAGTTTGTTAAAGAAAAAAATATATATATATAGAAATTTTGATGACATAAATATTGATGAAGGAATTAGATATAGAAAAATTAAATTAAACATGTATACACTTGTTTGATGAAATATAATCTTTGATTACTTGATCTAGAATAGGAAGTACACCAAATGGTTAATATGATAAGGTAATAAAATACCAACATAATTTATAAATCTATAAAGTATAAATATACAATTATAGATGTATATGTATATAAGTGTGTATAGGAAGAATACTTAATAGTCTTAAAGAAATATTCTCACATATCCTATTACACTTTCATCAAATTATACTTATATTATTTAAAAAAATATAAACCTATAATTTATGAACCCAAAATAGATGGAGAAAAATGACATTTTACAAGCTCATAAACAACTTGTTAAAATGGCAAATAATAGAAATCAGAATATAAAAAAATATATTTATAAATTTAAAGTTGGAGATAAAGTTTTGATAAAGACTTTCCATCCTAGTAAACCATTAGAGAATAAATATCACAAATTCTACAACACATATGAAGGACCTTATACTATCGTTAAAAAGGCAGGTCCAAATGCATTTTGGATTAACCAAGAAGGAGAGATTCGTGGTATATATAATTCATGAATTTTAAAACCTTATTTTGGCTGTTTATAATGTTATATAAAAAAATAAGGTGAATATCAAGATAAGAATTGGGCAATGTAAACCATATGGTTGTATATAAAAAAGTAATAATAGTGATCAATGTAAAGAGAAATATATTAAGAACATTAGCTTTGATGAGGGTATTCTTTAATGCCTTGAAATAAGTAAAAACAATAGAGTCAATTCATATTAATAAATGGATACTCTAGTATTTATTTAGTCCTTTTCAAATCCATAAGTCTTAAAGAAGCAGGAATAAGGCTAGTAAATATATTTGTGTTGTCCAAGAAGGAAACACATTTTTTTTATTTTTTTTTTTTATTAAAAAAAAAAAAATATTAACCATCAAAGTCCTTAATTTTTTTTGATCATTATCAAAAAAATAATATAGCTCAAGTATAAGGAAAGATATAACAGTTAAAAAAAAAAAACTTCAACCCTTCATAAAATCCAAGTATAAATGCAATTAAATTATAAGAACATACTAAAATAGTTGTGTTTAAAATTTTAACTTAAATTAAAATTTTAATTTCCTAAGGGAAGGGGAAATATAATAGTAACTTTTTCCAGTTATTATTATTGGTCTAACGTGATTTTATCTCTTATGAAATTATTTATAAATATAAAATTTATTTGACTATTTTATTATGTATACATATATAAACTATTTATATATACATGTGAGTTTTAAATAATACATACCTTAAGCTTTTGAGTAAAATGCCAGATTTGGAGTTGAAATGAATGATTTTATATATACGTGAACTTTAAACAATATATATATATATTAATGTCAAGTTTTTGAGTAAAATGCCAGATTTAAGATGGAATAATAAATAATTTTATATATATTTTATTATTAAATCTTAAAGTTTATTGAACAATTAATATTTGAATAAAGCATGAACTTGTAATAACACACAAGCAGATTGATTCGTTCTCTTGTTATTAAGGAGAAGAAAAGAAAATCATTTCTCTTTAAATAACTTTTTCTTTTATCAATACTACTGTTCAATGATTGGAATTTAAATATTAACTTTTCCAAATTAAGATAATCTGTGGATTAAAAGTCTGCAAGGAAAATATTTTAATTTTCTATTAAATCTTAAAGGAATAGCAATATAAAAGAAAAGAACATCTGTTTAAGTTTTTTTGAAACTATGTTGTTTTAACACTTCCGTTATTCTTCGGATATATATAAATTTAAGATAATTATATATATTTTTATATAGGATAAAACAATGTGCTTTGAGTAGAACAGCTTTGTATCGTAAAGGATTCGAAATCAACCTTGCATGCTATTTTAAAATATTTTGAAATATTGGATATATAGAACATCTAATGATAATAGAAAAATGGAGATTAAGAACATCATCATTAGAAGAATATTTACTATATATTATATCAATCAAGTCATTGGATATTATTAACAGTTTATCAATTAAGGATAAATAAAATCATCATTATACCAATGGATTAATAATATACTTTGTAAAAGATTTTCATTAAGATGATGAACTATAAACTTCAATATCTACTCTCAGCTCTGGAAAATAAGTTTTCTTTAATATATATTTATATATATATTATAATAATGCTTATATTATTTTAATATGTTTATTATTATTATTATTATCTTTATTTCAAATTTGGCATCGCATCATTATATCTTAATAGAAAAATTATATTTAATATTAAATATAATTAATTGAAAGCTTGACATAATTCATCAAATTAGATGAAGGATATAAAGAATAGTTATTATTTAATAGATATTTTAAACAGGATTATATTGTATTTATTACATAATATTGTAAACGTTTAATGTATTGTATTTATCAAAAATACATATAATATATAAGTTACACAATTGTAAATAGTACTTATATATATTAGTAATTATGAAACATATAAATAAGAATGGTAAATAAGTTAATAAGTTACATAAATTATTAATTTTTGAATCCAGATATTGTTTTTATATATCTGTTAATTTAAACTATTTTCTTTAATTTTTGAAAGTTTATTATAGTATTGAATTTTATCATAGGGTATTAAATAAGAATATTATTTATTAATATTTTTTAAAATGGTAAAATTCATCCGTATTTATTTATTAATATTTTATTATCTATTATATTATATTTTTTATTGTTTATTAAATATTGATTTATTAACTTGATCTCTTTGTCTAATCATTATTGAATTATATTATATATATATGCTAGTATTATAAATATCATATGAATATCAATTATAATTAATGCTTATATAAAGGCATATTAAATAATAACTTGTTTTGAAATTATCCCTGAAAAGAGCTAATTGCAAATTCTCCATGAGTTTGAATATCATGGGATAATGGTGACTGAAAGAGGGATGAAAGATGGATGAACTAGTCTAAATTATATTAAAACTTATTTAAAGATTATTGAGCTAGCATAATAAAGATAGATATAATCATGGACTTAGTATTTCATCAATTCATTTCTAGCATTCTACCTGAAGACCAAGTCTGATTGTAGTGAAATGCATATCCTCTTTCTAGGGAATTTAATCATCCCCTTATATTTAACAAGACCAACTTAGACTTTAAATATAATCCATTCTGTTATATTTGGTGAACCTAACTATGAAACCTTAAGTTAATGATTTTCAAGCATTAAATATAATTGATTATGTTATATTTGATGCATCAACTGGCATTATTAAATGTTGTTCCATTATATTTGGTTCCTCAACTAAGGCTATCAAATAGGCTGTCTCTTTATAATATATATATATATATATATATATATTAATGGGATTTCCTCATTTACAATTCATTCTATGGTTATTTTACTCCAAACAATGGTCTTTATAAAAAAAACTTTGAATAAATTTTGCATAAATTACTGCTAAGCTTCACTTAAAATCTTAATGTAAGCTGACACTCCCAAGATAGGCTATAAATATGGAGTCCTAAGTGCTCAGAAAGTGCTAAGCTTTATAATTCTTTTCTAATAATACTAAGCTTCACTTTTTGCATAAAGCACAATTTAAAACTTACCACTCAAAGGTGAAGTAAAAACAAGGGTTTTAAATATTATTTTACTTTATTAGCCCATATTAATCTTTAATACTCTATTTCTAGACCACATTATTTAAGCAGAGAAATAAATGTGATTAATACTTACACATTAACCATACCCGTGATCAGACAAAGTTTTTTAAAAAAATTATTAAAACAATGATCACTTTTCCAAACCAAGATACACCCTCCATGACTGCAAGAAGTGTGACACATCTCATGGGGATATTTATAATGTGTTTAAACCATATGGGTGCCATCCAGCCTTAGACTGGATCCCATGAGATGACATTAACATGTCTCATGCCCTTGACCCATGGCTAGTTATTAAAACATGAGATTGTCATAACACAGAATATCTAAATGTGATTATCTATTTACTCATAATTAAAATGAGAGAGAGACTTAAATCACACCAATAATTTACAATATATTTATTACTTAATAATAATAATAAAATATTTATAACATAAAAACAAAATATGAACACTTATTCAAATTACCATAATTTTCAACAGTCACGTGCTTATTTAAATATAGTTAAAAGTTAACACTTATAAATGGCATTTAAATTTTTACATAGAAATAAAATTTAAAAGTTCTATTAATGATGTGTAGACATTTACCTAGGTTTTAACACAGCATTTGGGTAATCACCCTTGTCTTCTCATCTTGTCAGGTTTATAAAGGCCTTCTTTTGGTACCAGCTTAGCTATTTGTGTTCAGGAGATGGGTGGCATAAAATGAACAAACACTCAGCTTTGGTCTAGCAGTGCATTTTTCTCCTAGCATAATCATATGAAGATTGCATCATCTTTCTGGGCTGAGTCATTTTAGCTGGCTTATAGACACTTTGATCAACTATCCTGGAAAACTAATTGGCTTTCTTCTTTTGTTTCTTTGCTTTTTGCTTTTTCTGCTGCTGCTACTGTTTTTTCTTTTTTTGACAATAGGTGTTTGCAGTTTTTATATTCTCCAACTCCACTCACTGCTTGAATTCTTACCCATTCATTTGATCTTTATTTTTTTAATTAGTTACATTTTTTATTTTTTTATTTTATTTGATTACATAGAAATTAGTTAACTACTGTTAATTAATCAGTCTGGAATTTATGTCCAAAAACTTATTACATCTTGTACAATTTTTTTTTCAATTATATGTTAAATTTTAATACACAAAAGAAAAGAAGAATAAGTTATAATTAGTATTTTAACATAATCCCCCCCAATTTTTTCTTTTTCTTTTTTTTTTTTAACTTTTTTTTCCAAACAATAAAACATTGAAATAATTTTCTTATTTTATTAATATTATCATTTAACTCATATATATGCACATACTTAGGTACCATGTATATATACATATTGTTACTATATATATACAACTCAGTTTCTAACCTCATATTATTCTGCTAATATTTAATTATGGTTAATCTCACCTGCATATATTACTGACAATAAAATCCTAAATTATTTCTTCATTCTATGAACATTGATTAAAATTAATACTCCTTACTCAATACATTATTTCTCTTTAACTCTATTGCATTTAAGTAAAGTAGGACTATAAGCTGTTTGATACATTTCAAATACTTCTATAACTCTTACATCCAAATTTCAGAATTATTCATTTCCAAAGATATGTATCTAATAAATAATATTTCTGTCATAAAAATTTACATTACAAAAATATTATTCATTAAGTAAACGATCTCTAGACTAATGAATGAATAATAAAAATTATTAATGTATGTATCTAATGAATCAAAACCTTTTTGCAATCATGTATACAATAATACTGAATAATTTTATTTTAATAATTAAGACCTATATTTAATTTAATTCTCATTTTAATGTGGATATTTATAATATAAATATTTTATTTCATCAGTTATCACAATATTTATTCATAATTAGTCTTTTATTATACGTTTTCTTTTGTTTTTTAAGAAATAATTCAACTCTTTCCCATTGCTTTTATCTTGTATCATAATAATATTGTAATATTTTATAATTAATTTAATATGTGTAAAACGAATATTTAAAATAAAATATATTATTTTACTTAGTAAATTTTTAATAACATATTTCAAATTTATACATGAGGATTAAGTTGTTGCATAATACTGTAACGTTAGAATTACCCCCCCCCCCTCTTGTTAATTCTTGCCATACTTTGAAATGTGTTTTCACCATATAAAAGTATATATAAAGATTAATATAAAGCATAAGTAAATTTTTTTTAGCAAAATTAAATCAATAAAGAAAATGAAAATCACACTCATATTATATGTATAGCTATTTAAATAATTTTTTTAAGAACTAAAGTGATAATAAGCGTTCACATAAAAATTAGCCTGTAGTCTTCTTTTAAATGTCTTTTTAAAATTATAATGCAATTTCTGATTATATATGCGAATTTTTAGATGGCATTTAAACACTAATACAAATTATCACTGAATTTCAAAGCTTTTAAATAGTATCAACAATCTTTTAGCATTTCTCAGGCAATATATTGTATAATAGTAACTTTGCAATACTAATAAATGCTCTGGATAATGAATCCTTTTATGTAATTATTGGACAAATATTGAACTGTAATTAACCATATGATACCTTTCTCAGAGTTGGAGCAGACATTTAAAAAAAGAGAAATTGTAGAAGTTTTTAATTATTTAATCATGACATTTTCTTTCATTTATTACAGATTTCAGTTAGCATTTAGTTTTTTTCCAATGCTTCACAATGATTTTATTCAAATTCAATCAGAATCTATTTCCAATCACTATATTCTATTATAGTGAGAAATGTAAAAAAATAATTTGTTTTACTTTCAGGTATAGTCAGACTAACATAGAGATACAAAGTGTTGTTTGAATAAAAAGACTTGCATTATTTATACAAGTTCAAGAGAATAAATTTCAAAATACTTCACAATATACTTTACATTCCTTTTCATCTATTATATTTTTAACTCGTATGCAAATGAAAAATAAGTTAAGATTGTTTTTCACTTCCAAACACCAATCATTCGTAAACTTATTTAATTAATGACTCTTATTTTAAAAAATATACTTTATTGAAATAAACTTTATAGCAGAGGACTCCTTCACCATTAATCATAAGGATGCATGTTTTGCTATATCTAAAAGATGGTCTTAGTGACTCATTTGCATAGAATTTGCATATAGTATTTATTTATATAATGATTTCAAAGAATCATAACTGGCTATGAATATGAGAAGTACATCTTCTTGAAAGTGCTCAGACATTTAATTTAGTTTTCTATTTGTTGTTACAGCTTTATGTTGGAAGTGTGATAGCTACAATTTAATATTATCTTATTGAAGACAAACGTAAAGTATAAATCTACAGGTTATTATTTAATGAAATTAATAAATCATTTTAAAAATACAAAAACTTTAATACCCACCCTTACCCCACATAGCACTTGGCCCTTTTGTGAGATTCATAATAGCAATCATCATCAATTTGTACCCACTATTTTGATTTACAAGTGATTATTCCATATGATTGTAAAAAAAAAAAATTTTTTAATTTTTGGTGGCCATTTTGTAACATGGATGACATCATAGAATAGTTATTAAAATCATTTATCCAAATGCAAAATACTGTAATGTAGTAACTTTCATGCTGAAATTGTATAGCACATATTTTATTTATAAAACACAATGTTGCAGTGCTGCATTCAATATTTTGATTGTAAGCTTAAAATGTGAATAATAAACATACAGTATTTCATTTAATTTTCATCCAGTGTTTTTACAAGACAATTAGTTCTTCATTAATAACACATTCAAAGTAATGATTTTCATTGTTAATGACTACAAAGGCAAAAAAATAATAAGGTTCATTCAGTAGAATTGTAAAAAATAGCAAATTCATTCAGCACAAAATTAAAAATGTACAGTACTACATATATTAGCTAACATGTTCAGTGAGTTAATTTTGAATTAAATTTTTTCATTCAAATTGAAAATGCTACCATTGCTGATCTAAAATGTTTTCAGTAAAATGGGGGGGGGGGCTAAGAAAGTAAAATGGTTTCAGATTTATACAATTAATAACAAAAATTACTCTATATAAATTAAAAGTTACACATACTCTGCTTCCTCAATTTTAAATCATTTCATAATTCTTTTCAGATATCCAAGAGAATGGAGATATTATTGCATGTGTAAAAAAAATTCTGTACTGAGGAAAAATATAAATTTCATTCAGCATAAAGCTAAATATAATTTCTACTCGTATGTACTGTCAATATTAAATTTTATATTAAAAATCTTTACAAACACTAATTTCATTCTGCTATCCATCGTATTTTTTTTCATGTGTCACAGCATTGGCCAGGAAGTGAACCTGGGACAACTGCTTGTAAGGCAGCTGTGCTAACAACTCATCTACCAATGCTTGCTATCCATTGTATTTGAATTTTATTTTTGGAAAAAAATGTGAGGATGATACAAAAAATGCTAGTTTAGTTTCTCTTTCTAGTTCTATTTTATTGTATTTTTCAGACAGTGAAACACATTTTTTCTAATGATATTAAACATTTGTTAGAGATTCTATTTAATCATTGTAGCAACTAATATGATCATGAAAAAAATCAAGAAAGCTTAGTGCTTGGAAACCAAGCTGGATAATGATGATTGGTTAATCAATTATAGGAAGAAACTTTAAGGTGTTTTATGTAGATTTAAGATACACTATCATGCATACATAAATACATATTTCAAATAAATACCTGCATAATACATCACAGTTTACACAATCATATAATGTACATAATGGTTTTTTAAATTTTTATATATACTATACTCGATAAATTATTTTTTTTGTTGTAGCTGGAGTGACCAGGCAATATTTTTCCCATGGACAACCATTATAAATGCTTATTCTGCAATTGATATTCTTGCTTAATTATAAAGTTTGGTGACCAATTGCTCTCACTAAGTGGGGTTAAAATGTATATGTATATTTAGAAGAATGTTTTTCAAATTGAATTTAAACTTTTTATTGATTAAATTTATGTTAGAAAATATTAAACCTTCACACACATTCAAACATATATACACAGATATTTTAACATGTCTATGTGTAGATATACAATATTTGAGCTTAAAATAAATATTAAATCTAATTGTAGTTATGTTTATGATTAAATAATTTATTTTCTAGGTCTCTCTCTTTCTCTCTATAGCCAACTGTAATTATAAAAATTTCCTTACTCTGTGTTTTTCTGAAGGTTTGTGATGATAGAGTCCTAGTTGTATTTTAATATTGGACTATTTCCATCATCTAATGTGCATGTTGAATGAATGTCTTTAGAAAAATTTAATTATTTAAATATTCCAAATACATTCAACTGTTAGTAAAAGCACATCAAACAGCTTAGTATATGCACAATTTTTCAAGAGATATTTATTATTCTCCCCTCTTTATGTATTTCTGTCCTGACCAGTGACAGTACTAAAATGGTATTTGAATCTGGATCCTTAGATTCTTGGTTATTGAACTTTAAGGTAATGCTCTAACCAACTGAACTATCCTGCCAAAGACAACAGTCAGTGAAAATTTCATATACTTATCTATGGGGTTCCTTCTGATTTCTCCACTTTTTCCTAAGATCAAAGTTGATTAGTGATTCCATACATTATGTACAATCACACTAGGTTGGATTATGTGATTTTTGCCATTGTTATGTGAGCAGCTTCTTTAAATTTTCTTTACTGGACCTTTTCTTCTCTATCCAATATTTTTGTATTTTCCCAATTGAACATATGTTTATTGGTACATACATGGTCTGCTATCTTAGATGCATCTGTTTTTTCTCTTCTAATCATCACTTTATGTTTTTGCAAACACTTTTTAATGGGACAACTGGTCTCACCAATATATGTTCTTCCACATTCACATGGTATTTCATAGTATCACAGGTTTTTCTTTTCAGCATTTCAAGTTTAGGCTTCATAAATGTTAGAATTCCTCATAGTGTGTTATGGCTCTGTAAATATGTTCTGATGTTATACTGATTGCAGATTTTCCTTAATTTATCTGCTATTTTTGGAATGTATGGGTACACTACTGTACCAATAATTGCCTTTTCTCTTGATGGTTCTTTTTGTTGTCTATTTATAAAAATACAACTTCCTTACTCTCTTTTTATCAATTTCTACAAATTATTAAGACTGCTTATGAAGTATCCATTTCAATATTGGTTGAAAAATATTAACTGTAAGTTTACAAGTTAAACCTCTGATACTATAAAGGAACAAATACCTACCTTTATCACAAATCTACATTCAAGAAAAAGAACTAGATCCAATTTATTTTTCCTATATGTTTACAAACAGTACTGGTTATATGATTTTTTTTAATAAAATAAATATTCTATCTTAATGCTCTTGAAAGATGTATGTATGGGTTTTTTTTTTTTAAAATACTAACTTATAAATAAATATTCACAATGCCTTTTAAATAACAGACCATACAATTATTTTTAAACAATTTGTAAAATAGCTGATAAAGTTAAGCTTAAAGCTTTATTAAAAAAATGTAGATTAATATATATAATTGACAGTTTTTTTGTAATAGCTAATGTAATCAAGAGAATGACGAGTTGGCATATAACCAAATCGTAAGGACTTTATTATTTTTCCATTGGACTTGACTGAGTAATTTTAATAGTTTTTATTGATCAAAGGGGATTTAAAAAGTCTGTTTCTCAATTCTGAACAGTATCGTTAGATTAACTTGAAATCCTCAAAGTAATCCAGTTTCTACTATCGTTGTTATTGTTCTATTATTACTTCTTCATCGCCGCTATTAATATTGTTATTGTTGTGTTGTTTTTTTTTTTAAATAACTTTATGCAATTGCTTTAAAAATAAATCATTTACATCTTTCAGAAAATTGCTGCGTTGGCTATTAAAATAAAAGTTAAAAAGAATTAAAACCGAATACAATAAATGCTAAATTATCTGTACTTTTCTTTTAATATCATAATAAAAGTGTTTAATTCATGAAAAAAATAATGATATTGTTAAAACAAATGATCTTTAACTGAAGCATGGAGAAGACTTGACAGCTAAAATAACAATAGAGCTGGCACTTAATAAAAATCAATTTCTAGATTGCAAAGCCTCTCCCAGTAAGAAAAGCCAATATTCAATAGTCATAAATAATTTGAATGCTTCAATATTTTTATGTTCTCAGTTAAAAATAAAAACAATATTTACGTAACAAAATGCATTATATATGTATACATACACATACAATAAAGTAATTTTTTTTATTGCTGATAAAATTGTTTTTTTTTATTAAATTGCAATTAATTTGTCAAATTTTCTTAGTCTTTCTAATTTCTGGTTATTTGTTAATATTTATACGTATTAACTGGCAGTTAAGTGAATGTCTATTTTGGTCATCACATGATCATCATTCTCTATGCTTATACAAGCTGTTTACACAGAGGCTAAACTCTCCATATATTAGTGCCATTCAGTGCAAGCCAGATTAATCAATGGATGCAGGGAGGTTTATGCATAAAATCCCTATCTAGTGTCAGTCATTCAATATCACTAGACTAGTTTCTAGTTTGTGGCTTTCAGAATTATGGTGACTGTGGTTATTAAAGAACTAATGACACCAAAAAGTATGGCTGCTGAGCAGAGTTCAGATCTATGTGATTATACAAGTTAATGAGTTTGAATTGAAAACATTATTGTTTTTATTTTGGACCCAAAGCCTTATAGTTAGCTAATAATGTAAAAGGTGATTGCTGAAAGTTTGCATTAGATTTTAAGATCTAGGTGCAGTGCTCTCAGATCCAAACCTCCTCACTGATGAAAGACACAAGCTAGAAAGTAGCTTGGGGATATTGGATGAGTAGGCACTAGATAGGGATTTTATGCACAAATCTTCCTGCATCCTGAGTTGATTACCCTGGCTTGCACTGAGTGGTGCTATTGTATGGAGAGTTTAACCTCTGTGCATTTTGGACACAAATATAAAAACAATGTTTCATTCATATTGCAGAGACTATATAATGACTCTTCTAAAATAAAGCAGTATTGGCATTTCTTTCATGTCCTGATTTTTTTTTAAAGTTTCTACACTTTAAATAAGACAGGTTTATAACTTTACCCAACAGTAGTTAGATATATACCTTCTAACCAACATTTGGTATTTTAAATTTTTTTCTGACTATTCCACACTAAATTCCAATAACAATCATTATGTATTTACTTGTATTATTAATGCAATGTTGATTAAATTGGTATATTGTACTATCAATCATAGTATCAACTTTCACATGATCTATCACATGACTTCATATGCTGTTATTGCATATTTTTATATGAGACTTGGAAAGTAATGATAGATGCCAGATGACAGTGCTTAATAAAACCCTATCTTGTGCTATCCCATTCAAAATCCTCAGACCAGTTTCAAGCTTATGACTTTATCAGTAAGAAGCTTTTAATCTTGGAACAATGTACATGAATCTTTAAGGATCTAATGCAACTTTCTTCTAACTTGTAACATTTACATCATTAGTCTCAAATTGAAAAACATAATTTTTTAATATAAGTTAACTTGATAGCTTGATAGGCTGACATAGAGGTAAATAATAATAGCTGAAAAGAAAGTGCATTAGATCCTAAAAGGCCAGGTAAACTGTTCCAAGATTCAAAGTTCCTCACTGATGAAACCCAAAGCTTGAAAAATACTTTGGCAGATTTGGATAAAACAACATAGAAAGAGATTTATTAAGCATCCTTAACTGGCATCTATCATTTTCTAAAGTTATAATAAGTAGCATGAAGATGATGAAAAGGTATCAATTTTTATTGAATATAAAATCAACATAAATTTATAGACATCCACATCCACAAAATAAAATGTTATCATTCTAGCTTCTAAAAAGAAAAAGCATCTGAATTACTAGTAGTTATTTTTCAGTTTTTGAGGTATATTCAAGTGCCAGATACATTAAGTTTATTCTTAATAATTTTTATTTGGAAAAGTGATAACTTTTAATTACTACCAAAAATAAGAATAATTACCCAAAATGCAGAAGAAGAAGAAATGAGAAAAAGTAGTGGCATATCATATTTTAATTTTGAAACTTAATAGTTATTGTTTATTAATATTTTCATAGTTTCCAGCAGAATGTAAATGGTTTAATAAAATGATAGGGATTATATTGTCATATTGAAACTGTCAAAATCCTTAAACTAAACAAGCTAAACAATCAAAAATACTACATTAATGACAAAATGTATATTTATAAAAAGCAAAAACAAAATGATTATATATAATTATAATGGTCAATTAGTAATCATTAAGTTCCTTATTGTCAAAAAATGTCTAAGATTCATATATGTGATAAAAGTTATATTAATATTTTTCATAGTAAGACTATTGATAAATTGTTATGCACATTTTATTACATATAACATTAGCAATGCAATTAAACCAAAAGCTAAATATCATAAGTTATTAAAATAATAATTTATTTGATTTTCTTTATAAGATCATTTGGATTTTTATCCTTTAAAACTAAATGGTAGTTCCTAAATTAGATAAAAGCTGCAACTATTTTAAAATAGCACACTACAGAACAAATATCTCTCAATAAGAAAATTGTTGAGTAGAGATACTCAGAAGGCCAATCAACTACTTTATTATCATGTTAAAAATAAATAAACATTTAGTGAACTGTAATTGGATAATTATCTGAGACAGCTATAAGCTGACCATCTGGAAAAATGAATCACTTCATTGTAAATCACCTGATTCTTTAGCTTACAGAGTATATTAGAGTCTCTAGCTTACTTCTATTTATAGTAAGATTTGAGTAATCAGTGATTACCAAATAGTAATTAATCTTATTACAAATGATAATAGAATTGAGCATCACTTATTTGATTATATTATGTAAGTTAAAGTTGTATATAATCTAGTATTATTATTAATATTTCTGACCCAAAAAAGGTATCTATAGCTAGAATAAAATGTATGTTACTAAAATATATAGTTTCTATATAACAGTTCAGGCAAATTGACTTGGGTTCAAAACCTTAGAATATTTTGAATTTCAGCATTTTAACTTAAATATTATAATGGAATTAAAGTTTGTTGCTAAATGCATAACTGCATTACTTCCATCTTTTCATCCCAAGCCTGACTGATAAGTTCTAAACCAACAACTGGATAAGTGTGAGAATTTAGTGCTCTCTGGTAGTTACATTATTTGAGCCACTTAAATGTTGTAATAATATAGAAAGCATATCTTGTTTCATTTGATTCTAAATTCTTAATTTATCTGACAGTTCTACTTATACTTGAATCCAGATCACAGCTTGTTAGGCAGATGTATTAATTATAATGTTCAGTAGACTCCAATAGTCTTAAAATAATTTTAGTATATAAAAATGCTTCATAATTAACTGCTCAATGCAGTCATCTGACAAACTCATAATCTGTGTTTCAAATATGGATAAAACTTAATTTTTTTTTCATACATAAGAACTTAATAAACACATAATTTTTTCCATTAGTGCAACAAATATTACTATTCAGTTTTGATTAACAAATGAATATGTAGCTGATTCTTTTCTAGAGTATAAATATTTCAAAACATTATGAAATGATCAGGTGAGTATCAATGAATTGACTACAAATCAAAAGATGATAGTAATGTGAACAATCCACTATTGTTGAATGAGTTGCCATGCATGTATAAATACCATCTTCATGATATACCTTTATACTATACATAGAAAGCATTATTAATCCTGTAAATGCAGCCAAAATCTTCTTGGAAATGTAATTATGGACAAAAAAAACTTTTAATGATGTACAAAATTTTATTGAGACTAGCAAAAATATCCAAAAATAATAAAAGATAAAAATATATATAATTTAAATTATTAATTGAGAATTTGATACTTTTACAATTTATTTATTATAAAAACTTCTGCAAGTAATTGAAATTTCAGATATATGAGAGAACATGAAAACTTAATTATTACCATGTTTTTGAAATTATATTAAATTCTTAATTTACTCTGGGAAGAAATAGATATTGCAATAGTTGAAATGAGATGACAACTGCATATTGATTAAAAAGAGTAGTTCCACTTGTAAAAAATATCAATGTAATGGCCCTGAGATATTTTGGATTTAAGTAGATTAATTCCTTGCATGAAAGTTCAAATCTCTATGGATTTAAACAAATAATCCTAAAAAAAATAATGATTGTGCAAAACTTTTTAAATATTTTATATTTTTTTCCTTAGATTAAAAAAATATAGAATGGTTCCAAAATAAAATTATGATTTTAGAAGTTTAATTAGAAGTAATGATCGAGTACATAAAAAATTGGAGTTAGGTATAATTTTGTAAACATTATTGTGGCAGCTAAGAATTTTCAGTTGTATGAGGTTGTTAAATAGACAAATATGAAAAACTAAAAACTAGTTCAAATTTCAAAGTTCTTAGAATTATTTAACTTGAATTTCTTGTAACAAAGGCTTTGATATAAAGTAACATTCAGATATTATATTAATTCCAATTAATTACACAAAATATATGAGATAATAACAGTGTGAATTATGATTAATTTCAGCTACTTTATTTAAATTATTAAGACAGGAAGTAAATTTATAATGTGGTTTTATTAAGCATTTTAGAAAATTAGTTCCCAATCAAGGCAATCTTCATGCATTAAAAGGCTGTCCCAAAAACTTACAATACTTCTTATTATTCAGATGAAAGATATATCAATGGTTTTAGAGATATTAAAACTGAACCTTAATTTCCAGTACATTTTTTTATTATTTTATTGTTTTTTCTTTTAATTTAATAAAAAGGTGAGTAAAAGTAACTACTATATATAAATATATTATTAATCCTGTCAGAAATTATGTGTATATCTTGATATATAATTTTTTATATGTCAGTCATTAAAAGAAATAAAAAATTAATAAAAGTTTAAATTTAAAAAAATATATTTTTATTTCTTAGTTAATTTAAGCATGACAATGTCTTTTTCTCTTTAGATAACATTTTTCTCTTTTTTTCTTAAAGGTAAGTTGGAATAAATTTAATAAAATAAATTTCAATTTGGCAGAATATTATATTATAAAACAATTTTTAAATATATCAACTGTGAGGAAAAAAAAAATCTGACCGAATTTAAAGCATTAATACATAAAGATTGATCATAATACTTTTTAGTGATATTTTTTCAAAGCTGGTTTTATTTTACTAAATTTATATATATATGCTTATTGTCAAAATATTTATAATATGTCAAAATTAAAATCTGAAATTAATGAAAATTCAGTATTGTACATCAAACTAACTAAAAATGAAAAAAAAAATCAATACATATTTTTATATATTTAAAATAATACTATTGCTGATATTATTTTCATTATTTTAACTTACATTTTTAAATTAAAAAACATCAACATTTGACTTCTTATTGCAATCATTAAATTAATTATTCTTGATAATAAAAGTAACACTTAAAACAATTGACTAATTATTTTCCTGTGACGTATTTTATTTAAAAAAAACTTCTTAGATCAAACTTTCTTTATAAAATTGAGCATCTTTAAGCATCATAATGTCATATTCAAAATGATTAAAATCTTTAGAATAATAAAAACATTTAAAGTTTTAGGACTAATCTTGTTCTTTATAATTCCAATATGAATTATATTATTTGTACAATCCAAATCTTTTCTTTTAAAAATTCAATTCATATTATGTAAAATATTTCAGATTATTTACTTTATTTTTAATATATAAAAATGAGTATTATTACTTTTTATTTTTAGATAGACTAAATATAAAATGTAGAATTTTTCAGTGATTGCATATTTTCATTTTTACACATTATATCCTTTGATAATACATTAATAAATTATTAATATTTATATAAATAAAAAATGGATTAAAAAGTATTATGAATTTTTAGAAAAACTGAATTGCATTTGGAAATAAAATTATATATTCAGAATTTTGAAGTTTTAAATTTTGATTATAAAAAATTGATGGTAAATCCTCTATAATGATTTTTTAAAAAAAAAAAATAAATAGCATTTTTAACTTATGGTTAAAATCTTAAAAAATAATATATTGCCTAATAGATATTTTACTAGTATTTTGGGGATACATTTTTAAAAAGGCAACCATATTTTTAAAGAAGAGTGGAATTAGAGTGCAAAATATTTAAAATTATCTTTTCCTTTTTAAACAAATGTTTAACTTAGTTTTTTTTTAAAAATGATGAATGCAATGGGGGAAGTAAAATTTAATCTTTTTTTTTCTTTTCAAAGGTGATGATAAAGTTGGTGGTTTGTAACTTATTTTTATTATCATAATTATTTTTGATGTACAAAACCTAAACTTGTGCCCTTATTTACTCCATATTTTTATATTTTTAAATAAATATATATAGAGTTTGATATATCTCATGATGGAGTTAATAGCAGATGTAGAAGTGAATGTTATTGACAATCTCCAGAAAGATACGTTCATCTACAAACTCGCAAAAGTAATCCAACACAAACCACTGACCCGGAACATAGACAACTGGAGCACAAAAATTAAAAGCACAAAAAAGTTTTTAGCAGCCAACAATATCATTTGTATTAAAGAAGATAAAGGAAATAGATTCATTCTATTTGAAATTTGAGGAGATAGCCAATTTTAATAATAATGTAAATAAAGAGAACTTTATTGCATCTATACTTTGTAAACATTGCAACAAGGCCTTCTCAAAGGCCCAATATTATCATATATATCCATCTGCATCTACACTCCCAAAAATCTTCACTAATATTAAGTTACATAAACCTAATGTGTCATTAAGATTGATGGCAGACTTCAGCGGAGCGCATTACATCAATACTTCAAAAATGATAAATCAATAACTCCTTGAAAAAATAGATTTTGGCACACATTCTATTATATCATATTTTGAATTCATTAATAAAATTAAACAGGCCAGAATCAAAACTGAATTTAGCATTGCATCACTGGATGTAACAGAGTTATACAGGTCAATTAACCGTAAAAGCTTGATTGATATTATTGTAGCTGAACTAACAAATAATAATTGCTCACAAGTACAGCTGAGCTTCATAGTAGAATTTTAGAAATGTATGGATCAAAATATTGTGGCCACATTTAATGGTAAATGATTTAGAATAAAAGACAGATGGCCAATGGGCCTCCCAATAAGTGGAATAATATCTAGTATTTTCATCAATTATTTTGGAAAGCAGATACTGACTAAATACTACACAACTGAACCAGAAATAATATATATGCACTATGTCAATGATGTATTCTTAGTGGCACCAGAACAAATAATAATGGATATTCAGAAAGAGCTGCAAATACAAACCTCCTTAACAATTAACTGCATAGCAGAAAATCTCCAGCATAATGTTAAATACCTGGATATTCAAGTTCATAGAGACCCTCACCAACTTACCTATGCCATGAAAGTCAAGCCATTGGAAATTCATAAGATTTATACATCCAAACTTGAACTCACCCAACTCACATAAATTGGCTGGGTTCACATCCTTCCTGCACAGAAATCATAGACTATGTAAATTTGAAGCTGACCATGAAAAGAACTTCACAAACTGTATTAAAGAACTGGAAAATGTTGGATTTTCACACAACATTATCTACAAAAATATTAAGCAATTTCAAACTAAGCTACAAACTGACAGTTGGAAACAATAAACCAAGAATGATACTACCTTTCATACCATTAATTGTTAAGAAATTTTATAAAATATTTGCTGAGTCCTTCAAGTTAGATTCCACACACTGCCTTCAACAAACAAAATGATAAAAAATACTAAAGACAAAATATCTTCTGATCAAATAGCCCAAGCAGTTTACAAAATTTCATGCCCGACCAATGGATGTAGAGCAGCATATTATGGATAGACCCATGCCAACATCATTACCAGAACATCTCAACATCACTATTTATATAGGAGAGCTCTAAACAATACTGAAAACAAATCCATATTTTTGAGCACCAAAAAACAACAGGCCATGTGTTTGAACCCACTATAGCAAGGGCACTGTGCTCTGAGCATAATGATATGAAACAAAAGATAAAGGAGGCTAAGCCAAAAATAATCATGCTTTGCAATCTCCAAAAAATGGTCTTTATGAAAGAAAATTTTGAATAAATTTTGCATAAATTACTGCTAAGTGTCACTTAAAATCTCAATGTAAGCCGATACTCCCAAGATAGGCTATGAATATGAAGCCTAAGTGCTCTGAAAGCGCTAAGCCTTATAATTCTTTTCTAATAATATTAAGTTTCACTTTTTTGCATAAAGTGCAATTTAAAACTTACCACTCAAAGGTGAAGTAAAAACAAGAATTTTATATATTGATTATATATTTTTTACAATAATCAATGTGTCGTTGTACTGATTGAATGTTATTAACATTATTCTTAGGATAATTAGAATCCCATTGTTTACTAATTCAATATTCAAACAATTTTTCTAGACAAATCACATTTGAAGAATAGATTGGAATCCTTTAGTAAAGACGTAGGTGGATAATTTTAACAAATAAACACCTGTTCAAATGAAATTAACTTTTTATACATTATGATTCTAAATCATTTGGAACATTATTTCTAAAAAAATGTCATTTTTTGCTCATTAATTTAATCTTTATTCAGGTTTTTTTTTTTTTGCAACTAATAAAACTTCTAAAATAAAGTTACTCTGTTCCATTTAATATGGAGAAGTTGTTAAAAATGAGGCTCTGCCTTTATTTTCTAAATGTTCAATTGTATATTCAGAAAAAATTGTGGCATATTTAAATCAGATTAATTTTACAAATTTCATGCTTTGCTTTTCCACATTGTCAATAAATGTATGTTTATTATCATCAGAGATCAAAGAATGAGTGATATAATATTATTTGTATTTATTGATGTATTTATTGATGTATTTATTATTTATTAGTTTATACATAATTCTTGGAAGTTTTGCTTAATTCCACTTAAATGCTAGTTCTTTGATAAAGAGCTTATGATGTAGTTGAACATGGAGAAAGGAAGAAATATTAATGATTCAATGACAAATAAACAAATTTTAAAATGAAAATAAGCAGTGTGTGCATATTTTATATATATATTGTACTTCTGGATCATTTTAAAGGTGATAAATATATGAAAGAGAGTATTAAATTTAATCTTTCCCAAATTACAAAATATTTATTATATATAACTCTCAGATTAAATATTTTAAAAAAATAAATTTTAAATCATATACTTTGATTTATAAAAACAGAAGTTATAAATATCCCTCAGTATATTTTCCTATCAAAGTTAGTCTGTAAGTTCTTGATATTTATATTACTTTCAAATCGTTATATATACACTTACAAGGCGAGAATGTGTTAACATTCTCTTTCATTTGTCTATATAATATACTCAATGCTGAAAAACAAACTAGATTTTAAATAAAATCATAATAAATATATAGATCAGTAAAAATATGCGAGTAAAAAATTATATAACTGTGATTTCTAACAATCATGGTTAAGTTAAATTAAATGAGAAGATGCTTAATGGTGAGAACAATTTAGTTATCACCGATATTTCTTTTTGTAAAATGTAAATTAGTAGTGTTTAACATTTTTTACACTTAAAGCTCAATCTATTAAAACTTATTTAAGATATAACTCATTATGTAATGCAAATAACAACCTTAAATAGAATATTAGAATAAGTTCTCTCTGGTATCTTCACAAATGTTGAGAAATATTTAAAAATAGATTATTATTTATCATTTATAAATATGCAAGGCTATAATGCCTTTTATTTTTTCTCTTCCTAATTTAGACTTCAGCTATCATGTTAACAATTGCATACTTATAATATAAGTTGCAATGACAATAACACATGTCGATATTAAAAAAACACATCCCCCCTTTCAATTAACATCAAACCCATTTTACACAAATTTCTGATATTAATCTTTTTGAAGTGAAAACCTTTCTTAAAATTTTGCAGTATAAAATAGATCATTTTAGGTCTTTCAGCGACAGGCATAAGTTATATATTTATATTTACTGACCACTATTGGATGTCTAGCTGAATTAGTTATGGATCATTTAATTCAAAATGTCCTGGCCTTACTTAAGAACTTTTACAGCACTTGATTAACTTTGTCTCTGCTAGTCATTAACATAAAGCCATGATCACGGCAGGTAAACGTGCCAAAACTACTGCATTATAAGACCCTTCAAAACCTATGTATATCGCTTACAATTTGCATTCAATAAAATCTACATTTTCTCAACAATTTATAAACTATTTCTGACTACTGGCAAAATAAAACTTTTTATTTGAAAAGCAAAAATCTAAAGATTAAAGATGAGCATTGATTTTTTATTATTATTAAACAATGCCAAACTCTCTCTTTAACTTTTAAATCACTACCAATCAAGCATGCAAATAATAATGACATCGACCAAGATCTATTTTATGCGAGATGGAAACTAAATCTAACTTATAATAAAAAGGAAGAAACAAATCAAAAAAGAATATCATATATATATAAAGAAATCATTACTACTTAATTACTTTTTGTTTTATTATTCTTTTGATTATAGCAGTAATTTATGGTAAACTAATACAATTAAACTACGATTTTAAATAGCATGATCTACTGAACTCTGAAAAACTAACTGATGGTTAGTTTGATTAAATCAAGCTGAAATAGATTTTTTATTTTTAAACATTATTAGAGAGAAAGAGAGTACAGATAAAAAAAAAAAATGATATCAAATAATACAGAAGTACGTTCTGCTTATATTATTTGTATATACACGTGTGTGTTTTTAAAGAAACTATATAAATAATGATAAAAAAAAAAAACATTTAATAGACGAATTTTTACTGCATGTAATGAGTGAGTTTTGAAAAGAAGTAAATCGAAATAAAGTTAAATCCAAAATAATTAAATATGTATAGTAAATCTTGAATACTTAACATTATTATATTGTTAATTAATTAAACTATAAATCAATGTAAAAATGATAACTGCTATATAATTAATTGTTATTAGCCCCAATTTACGAAGAGAATTGCAAATCAAAGTATTCTATGCATCCGCGTATTTGTTTTTAATATTTTATATTTAAAAAACAAAGTATGTAAAAGATAAAACAATTTCAGAGAGCCAACTAACTGCAAGTCAAGACCTTTCAAAGAGTTATCCAAAGAGAAGCTGTGAAAAAAATGGAATCATTCTCTAGCAATCTCAAATAATTGAGGATTTTATTGTTTACTTAACTTATTTTACCTTCTAGCTAACACTAACTGGATACCCATTGTTGATCAATAATTAGGTGGCTATCTGAGCTGGCTGCCCTAAGTAAGCTTTGAATTGGAAAGAAAAAATAGTACTTAGACCACCCAGATTTAAAATGAGGTCACATATATGATAAGTCAGATTACTGCATAATGAGACCATTCGAATGAGAAAAAAATGTTAGTGTAAAAATATTTTCAATGTCTTTAGTGATATCAATACAGAATGTATATATATAAAAAGAACAGAGAGACAATTGAAAAAATAGTCAAACAATTGTTAACAAATAATCAGACGTATAACTGCATAGATAGACACAGAGATAGATAAACATATGAAGATAAATAAATAGAGAAACAGAAGGTAAAAAGATAGCAAGAAGATAGACAGATAGATAAATAAATAGGTAGACAATTGGGTAAGAAGATAGGTAGTTAGATAGATATATATATAGGCAGATATACAGACAGATAGATAGAGGAATATATGGATGAATAGATAGTTGGAGAGACCCTACTAGATATAGAAGTAATCATAGAGATAGATAAAAAATAAGTAGATAGAAAGATAGACAGACTTAGAAATAGATAGGTAGAAAGATAGATATACAGATTTACAGAAATATAGATACACAGACTTGACCATCAGACAGACAGACAGACAGACAGACAGACAGACAGACAGACAGACAGACAGACAGACAGACAGACAGACAGACAGACAGACAGACAGGTAGGTAGGTAGGTAGGTAGGTAGGTAGGTAGGTAGGTAGGTAGGTAGGTAGGTAGGTCGGTCGGCCGGTCGGTAGGTAGGTAGGTAGGTAGGTAGGTAGGTAGGTAGGTAGGTAGGCATGTAGTATGTAGGTTGATAAATAGATGGATAAATAGATTGACAGGCAGATGATAAAGAGAGACCGATCAAGATAAAGAATGCAGTAATAGATACTAGCAATGTTTTAAAGTGATACATCTCTCTTTAATAGTTTATAAAACATTTAAATTGCTAAAAATTTGATCATAATCGTTCTGACATAAGCTATATAAATTATATTGCATAGATTCTTTAAATTAAGATATAAAAAATATAATTTTACGCCACCAATTAGTATTAAAACAAATGATCAATAAAAATACTTCAAGAGATAGTAAAAGCTTTTAATATCATGTTGCAACAAAATTTATATAAGATGCATTCATGAATATTATGACAATTAAAGTGTTTGTGCATATTTTTACCAGGTCATGATCAATAATATTTCTTTATCTGGTTATTATAGATTTTGCTAGGAGAGTAAATTTTTAGCATAGAATTAAGATTTTATCTTTTTTTTCTTTTTTGATCTTTTACAATATGCACAATTTATGAACCAATGTCATATAATTTACACAGATTATGACCTGATTTTAGTTAGTAATTCAACTTTTTAATAAAAATTGTTGCTTGTAATTGTTAATCCCACTAGCTGTTGACTACAAACACAGCTTCTATTACACTGTATAATAAAAGTAGGTGGATTTATAATAGGGAACTGAGATTATAGACGTTGAACTGTAGCGATGATGATAGAAAATATGATAATGCAAATGGCACACTTTTATTGCAATACTAATATGTGCTTTATAATGATGGTTGATCTAAAAATGTCCATTTATTAATAGCTCTTAAATTGGAGACTCTCAAAATTAACACTATTCCCTCTCTATTGTCAATAGTTTGATACTTTACAGCTTTAACACTTAGAAGACAAAAAATAACAACTTATTATTCCATACTAAATATGAATTTCAGTCATTCAACTAATTTTATGAATTCTAAAATCAATTACAGTTTTTTATCTGTTCCCTCCATTATCACCTGGCTGTTTATTGAACTCATGAGTGATAGTATATATATACCGCACACATAATACAATAGTAACAAACCACCAAACTATATTTTCAATATAATAACAATTTCTGTTAACTATATTTTTTACTTTTAGTCTGTTTCTTCATAGTAATAAAAAACTGCCATTTTTAGTTAGCAAATCAATCTTTCACTTAAATCTATCTTTACTACTAATGAAGCAAATGAAGCAGAAAATAATCACCACGACATGTTTCATGATAAAATGTTAAAGTCATTTATTATTTTAAACAAATCTATTTTTTAAAGCTGCCACCGTACAAAACGCTTTGCCTTTTTAAAGAGCGAAAATTTACAAAGAATGAAACAATTTAATTTGTCAGAGTAAAAAAAAATTTAATGAAAAATTTGCAGTAAAAATAAAAAAATTTCCTCCTTATTACACAGTGTATATATGTAAACTTGGATAGAGTGTTTTTGGTAGGAATAACATAATATTAAAAGAAAACATGCCTATGGGATTGAAAAGGAAAGATTTTAATAGATGTATATTAGTAGTTCTTACATAAGAGTCTTAGAGTTAGATATTTAACAGAAGAACAATACAGAAACTTCAAGCCTTTCCACAAATGTTTAAAAGAATTAAGAGACTGAGACTGACAATTAAAGTGGAATCCCCAAAACTGTAAAACTCTTAGAAAAAAGTCACATATGATATGGATAAATGAAGTAAAAAGGTTTGCAAGTCAGATAAAGAGAAGAGGCTATAGATTAAGAAACTGGATTAAACTTGGAGAAACCTTCATCTTTCTAAAGACCATTACTGGTTAAAAATAATGAGATTTTTTTTTATTCACCCATACTGATTGGATTTTATAAGTTTTCATATTCTAAACACATTTGTTATTTCCATTTTTCAAAGATAGCAAAATTCAAATTATAAGGTTTCTTATAGTTTTAGGTTCTTTAATCAAAAGAAATTAATACCTATTATCTTGAAATATTTTTATTATAAAATCATTAATCTAAAACTACCCAATTCATTTTAGCTAACATTATTTTGTATTTAATATCAATATCATTTAAATAGCTCTGGAATATATTTAAAAGCATTTTGTTTATCATTTATCTAACTATGCAGATCTAATGCATTTACTAATCCCATACTAAAACAGGCAAAACTTTCTATATGTATTGCCACTCCATGAAAGCCAGAGTAATCAATGGATGCCAGAACACTTATGAATAAAATCCCATCTTGCACCTACTCATCCAATATCCCCAGACTAGTTTCTGGCTTATGGCCTTCGTCAATGAGAAGCCTTGGATCTGAGAGCACTGCACCTAGATATTAGGATTAACTACAAAACTATGAGTCTTAAATTAAAAACACTATGATAATTTCAATTGAAGCTTATTAGCTTATATAGTCATATAGGTCTAAACTCAGTTCAGTACCTATACATTTTAGTGACTTTGGTTCTTTAATAACCATAGCCACCACCATCCTATTATGAAGGATTGGTTTTAAGCCAATAAACATCACGTAATCACTATTTGCTTGTTTATAACTTATTAAAACAGGCAAAACTCTATACGTATTGCCACTTCGTGCAAGCAGAGTAATCAATGGATGCCAGAAGGCTTGTGCATAAAATCCCCATTTAGTGCCTACTCATCTAATATACCCAGACTAGTTTCTGACTTTCTGGCCTGGCATCCATTGATTACTCTGGCTTGCATGGAGTGGCAATATGTATAGAGAGTTTTGCCTGTTTTAATAACAGTTATAAGCAAGCATAAGAAATAATGATCTTGTGATGTTTATTGACTTAACCCTATACTACTTATTAAACATAAACTTAATTTCTAATACATACATTATTTATATGCAAAATATGTTTATCCTCATTTATGTTATCATGCTTATATATAAATGAAATATCTGGATACATCTGTGTATCATAAAAATATTTACCATTTCGGCCAGACCATACTGGCCATCAAATGGTTAATAAACATTATGAAAAAAGTTGTAGATGAAATGATAACAGACAATGACCAATAAAAATTGTATACTGTAAATATATTTTTCATTCAAAAGGTAATTTCAAGGGATTCCTTTTCTAAATGTAGCTCTATTTTTTTTATAAAGATAAAGCAGTTACAGTAATTATATACATATTTTTAAAAAAAACATAGCTCACACTCTTCCTACTTTCCTTATCGTATAATAAACTCTTCCACCACAATCTGATGTTATAAAAGGTTTAAATATGCTTGGGGACAGTGTCTGGCTGAAACATTGGTATTTTTTCTACAATAAATTATTCATGAAAGTACCTGAATAATTCTTCATTTATATGCATCTGTAGCCTGTGAAAAATTTCATTTTAATATATATATATATATGTGTAATAAATATAAGTATTTATATATATATATATATATATATATGTGTAATAAATAAAGTTTGATATCTGTATTCGTTTCACAATATATGTAATATACAAATCAATATATATATATCAAAATACAGTACAATTTATATAAATTATATTCTTTTAGAAGTACTTTCGACTATACACTTTGTAGTCTTTATCAACTATATAACGTTGAATAATCAAAACAAGACAACCCTTAACAATACCCATAGTTCAATTCAGATTTCCCACAATTCTGTTATCTTAACATTTGATGACTGGTGATTCATTAACATTTGACGATTTCTTGAAATCAACATAGCCTCTTTTATTTTACGTTTATTATGACAACGTTCAATTTGAATAATTTTCATATTTTTATAATCAAATTTAAATCCATATTGACAAGATTTATTATGATCAAATATAACAGATGATGAAGGTTTATTTACATCTGTTCCATATTGATTCTCTTTTTGAATTCTATTATATAAAAGCATATGTTCTTTTATTCTCTTCTCAAATGTACACTTAGATTCACCAATGTATTGTATGCCGCATCCACATATCATATATCAATCTATTATATATAGATTGATATGTGGATGCAGCATACAATACATTGGTGAATCTAAGTGTACATTTGAGAAGAGAATAAAAGAACATATGCTTTTATATAATAGAATTCAAAAAGAGAATCAATATGGAACAGATGTAAATAAACCTTCATCATCTGTTATATTTGATCATAATAAATCTTGTCAATATGGATTTAAATTTGATTATAAAAATATGAAAATTATTCAAATTGAACGTTGTCATAATAAACGTAAAATAAAAGAGGCTATGTTGATTTCAAGAAATCGTCAAATGTTAATGAATTGCCAGTCATCAAATGTTAAGATAACAGAATTGTGGGAAATCTGAATTGAACTATGGGTATTGTTAAGGGTTGTCTCGTTTTGATTATTCAACGTTATATAGTTGATAAAGACTACAAAGTGTATAGTCGAAAGTACTTCTAAAAGAATATAATTTATATAAATTGTACTGTATTTTGATATATATATATATATTGATTTGTATATTATATATATATATATTTTTTATTAGAAAGTATAACTCAGTTTGCAGTATTAAATTGTATCTTCTTTAAACTTTTTACATTAAAAATGTGAATTTTATTGAGGGATATAAACTGGAATCAATAACAATTTAAACAGATTTTTCTATTATTCTTTTAGTTTAAAGCATGGTAAGTTGTAAACACTTTCTTTACAAGCAGCTTATATTAAGAAATGCCTTAATTCTATTTGCATTATAAATTTCTGTAATGTCTTAGGCAGATCAGCTTTTATATAGAACTAAACAATATATTTCTACATAACTCAATTATATAAATTATAGCATTAAAACTCTAAAACTTATACTAATTAAATCAAAGGAAAAAAGCGCCCAGTAGTAAACTCACTGTGAAGTAAGATCTTTTAATGGGTTTAAGTAATAGTTAACTTCTGAATTATAAACTATAATATTATGAGAACCAAGCAACTATTTTCATTGATATATTTTTTGTCTACTCTGCCAAGCCCTTAAATTCCCAAATTAATTGAAAGTATGAATGAGATAAAACACCCAATATTAAACATGATGTTTTTATAATTAATAAGTTAACACATAAATATAATTTGTTTATATAAAAATTATAATTAATTCAACCTTTTATAAACCTTATCATAATGTATTGAGTCAGTCAAGACTGAAAATGCCATTTCTAGACTGAGGACTTTTGTACGTATATTTATAATAGAAAAAAAAAATCTTTATTAAATAAATGTAAAACAGTGAAGACGAACTATAGAAGGGAAATTTGACAGAGGGAAAGTTGAAGAAATAGTTTAATATTGTAATCATCTTTAAAAATTGTGGAAATAATTTATTTATCAAATATGATTTTTATAATAATTTTGTATAGAATAATTTCATATATTTGTATTTATACAAATATAGATTATACTATAATTAATTATTTATTACACACATGCAAACTTTATAATTGGAATATACATGATCTCATGTAAGTAAATGTGTGAGTGCATGAATTTCATACATAAAATGTTATAAAATAAATAATGTTTATTTAATGACAAATAATTAAACGTAGGCGAAAAATTTAATTTTACTGAATGCATGAACCTTTTGAAGCAATATGACTTATAGATGTCTAGAATGAGCCAGATAAAAGTTAATTAAATTCTGACTGATTAAAATTAAATTAAAACATACTATAAATATAAATTTTTCAAACAATCATCTTAACTTTTCATCTATCTCTTTCTCATTGAAAGGTGAAAAAAATCAAAAGTAGAATTAATTATCAGTAATTTCTTAAAATTTGTAAATGTCAAGTAGCAACTAAATATGAATGAGTTTGAAAACTATGATTCCACTATTTTTGCTAAAATTAGTATTTTTCTAGTCTACTGAAATCAAAATTTTATCTGACAAATATGAAATATAAAGATATATGATTTTGTATTTACTATTTCAATTTCAAATATAATTTTATAATGTTGTTATCGGCCAAAATAATAGTTTTAAAAAGGTAAAAATTTATAAACTGTCTTTTAAAAATTTAAGCCTACAAATAGTTGTGAAGTATCTAAAATTACTACTACAATTAATTAAATTGGAAATAAACAGCTTAGGAGGAAAATGCCATAATGATAAGGTAAAATTTCACTTCAAAACCTCTTATTTAAATATTATTTCAGCAATAATTGTTTCTATGAAAGAATCTTTGTGCCAGCATAAAATTAATCTCCCAAGATAATAAATAATTTTAAAACTAAGAAAATAAAAAATTTAATTTCAAAGTATTTTACTATTTAAAAAAAACATTTTTTAAAATGGAAAAATAACAAGCTTTTAAATGTCAATAAAAAAATGAAATGTTCTCTTCAAAAAAACTTGTTTTAGTATAGGATTTTAAAGCATGCTCATCTTATTAGAATAATTTTATTATATGGAAAATGAAAAATATTTTACTTAACATATATATATATCAACCCAAAAAGATGTAAAAAAAGTATATAAAGTAAATTTCATCAATCACATTACTTGTGATTCATTTATACGATGAAATGAATTTGAACACTGCTTCAGCAAAAAAAAATGCTTTCCCCTGAAAGTGGAGAAAATTTGAGACATGAATTTGCATTCCAAAGATTCATATAAATAAAACTATGTACAATAAATAATTTTTCTAAATAAATAAAACTTGCTAAATACTTGTTATCTGTAAATAAAATGTTATTTTTATTAAAGATTATAAAAAACAAACGTAAATGTCTTTCAATTTTTATAAACTTCAATGTATGACAATGAATTATTTTTTATTAATATAGTTATTAATATACTTATTTAAGCATATAATTATATAATTTAATCCATTGTATGCTACTGTATTAAACTATATGTGAAGTTTGTATGTGAACATAATTGAGTTTAACTTCAAACTTTATTTAATGTACATATAATACAAAGCTATATATCAAAACAAATCATCATTAATAATACAAAATTTAGGAGGACGTTATTATTTGAATTTGTATGTTAAAAATTGTTAAAGATTAAATATTTTATTAATTGCTTTAAATTATTTTAGACAAACCAATCAATGAACTATTAATAAATAATCTTAATATTTGTTGATGTAATTGAAATATCAGAAAAAGCATATCGTTTAAAATATAAATAAATCTATGATGAATTAAAATGTTTTAATAAATAGGTTCAAAATGAAAGATAAATATGTTTTAAAAAATATTTATTAAGGTTTAGCTACATACAAATGTTGTATATGTGTATGAAGTCATAGTACATTTTTATTTAAATTAAATGAGATTTGTTTATTTTCACCAGGGTTTTAAAAAATAAATCTAAAACATACTAGATAATAGATATATCTATTGACATCAATAAAATAATGGTGTTGTTGTTGATTAGCACATAAATTATTTGGAACCTTTTATAACTTATAAAAAACAATTTCTTATTGAGATGGATGCTGATAAAATAGAGAAGAAAAACAATGATCAACAAACGTTAGATATTGACCCAATAAGCAACTATCTTTTTATATCTTATTGTATTGTAAATTGATGATATGAATTTTTCCACCATTGGATATTATACCATGAAATCATGGTGACGTTTTTATAATTTTATATTATTAATCAGTTTTACATATAAAAGAAGTAGAAAAATTGTTAATTAATACATTTTACATTTATTTCACAAGAAAAAGAAAAATGTTTACCTCTTAATTAATACTGAAATTTATATTGTCAACTGAATACATTACATATCTTTTATGAATTGAATAGTTCAAGATTTGTATGATTTATATGTTATCTTCATTAAACTTTTTCAACTGTTTCATTTTACATACATGAATGATTTGCTATTCCGTATGATAATACAATACCATTATTAAAATAAATAATTGTCTCATTCTTATATGATTTCCTAACATAAAACCATGTTATATGCACCATGCAAATGAACAACCATATTTATCAGTAATGGACAATTTAAAACTTATATTATTTAAAGTAATAAAGAAAAAACATTTCTAATCTCAGAGATCACTTTTATATTTCTTTGCTAAAATTAAAAACTATCTTTAAGTAATAGTAAAATAAATTTTTGAATAATTTCCCACTTATATTTTAAAAAAATTAGCTAAGTTATCAAAGATATATAAAGAGTAATAGAGAAAAGAAAAAATGAAAAAAGAAGAGTGAGAAGGTTAATTGCAAATATTTTATTGCAATTTATTATTTATTAATCTTTTAAATAAAATTATTATTTATAAATATTAAAATCACCTTAGTATTATTTCATGAAGATGCTTATTTGAATTAATTCTCACTTAACATGAAGTGTTGTCTAAAAAATGATCTTAATTGGACAAAATATTTATCTTCATATCAAATGAAACTTTTCATATTAAAAAATGAAGTTTGTATTATGGAAATGGTTGCATAGGAGAATATATATCCATAAGAATAGGTATATGAGATTTTAATTTTAATGATTATTTATATGTATATTAAATATAATCTTATATATATTATTATGGGAGTGATGGAGAAGATTAATTATTGATTTACCCTATATCAAATTGACTATAAATCTGATGGTATTAAATAAAATAATTATTTTGTATTAATTGATTAACTTTATATATATATATGATTACGAAAGTGAAAGTAATAATCAAAAAATTACTTATAAGTAAAATCTAGCATCATATCAATTTATTCTATCAGTTTGTTTATTAAAATCTCAAAATCCCATGCTACTTTTATCCATCTCCATCCATATCTCAAGGCTATATACTAGTGCAATATGTATAATATTCAAATGTAAGCATATTGTCTATACAAAATTTAATGTGTGGGAGATGGTGATCTGGAACAACTGATGAGTGCTGGTTCAGCATGAAATACAGATATTGGAGATCATTCATATTTGTTCACATGTAAGTGGTTATGTGTATCAGTTGTATAAGATGGATACATAGCTGAAGAGCTTAAATGTCTGAATTCAAGTCCCTTATATATATATATATATTGTGCCCTTTTCTATAGGTGAGAATCAGCTCATCACAGTAAATTATTAAAAATTTTAAATTTTAGAATATGTTCTCTTGATGTGTTAGTTATATTTTATTAATAATATCTTAAAGTACAGTTTAAAGCTAAATGAAATTATGTAATGCATAAAATTATAATAAATCACTTAAGAACAGTGAGGTAAAGCTAAAATATCATTTCATATGGTTGCAAAAGCTGGCCATAATAAATAACACAGCTATAAATATTTAAAAGTATGTTTAAAAAGTTCAATTTTAATAGTCTTAAACTTATAGTTAAATAAATGTTATATTTAAATTTATAAATTATATTTAATAATTATAATTAATATCATATATTTTAAAAGTAAGTTTTATGGTAGTGAAAGTTATATTTAATTCTATATTTTCTAAATTATTCTTCCAAATTTTGTATTATTGTATTATTTTATTTAATACAACAAGTGTTGCAATTTATTATTTATTCCCAGACAGAAAATCGGATACCGTCTGTCTTAGTTATATCAGTCATGTGACTTGTATAATATATGGTTATACACACTTGCTTGCTAGTATTTAGATTAGTCAAGTTCAAAATATTTTAAAATTGCATTATAGAATTGGATATAATTATTACCTATCATAAAAGCAAATATTAAGTTAGTCATTATAAAATGTTTAAATAATGTAATAAAGATGAATACAGTTAATAAAAGTTAAATATTTTGTTTTAAAATAAAATAGATAAATTAAGTAGTAAAGGTGGGATAAAAATTATTAAATATTGTTTTAAAAGTCATTTTAAATATTTAATTAATTTAGTTAAGTAACAATTAAGTTAGGATTAATATTTTTAAAATAATATTTTAAAGTTATAATACGTCATATTTTTTATTTTGAAATTTAATTGTGTAAGAATATAACATTATATAAATTAGGTATCAAATGAAAAGTAAGAATCAACCAATAGAATGAGGTATTTTCTAGGATATAAATACTGATGCAGGGGGGTGTCAAGGGGTAATCAAAGGTATTAGTCATTGGTATCAGAAGCTATCGAGGAGATAGTAATTTTAAATTTTATTATTTTAGTCAATTTTTTAGTGTTCTCATACAATTTATTTGCAAAGCTAATAGGATATTTATTTTAAAGTATAATATTTAATAACTATAATATTTAATAACTTCATTTTAATATGCATTGCTAATTTTTAAAGTTCTTACCAGGAGTATTCATCAGAAACTTAATTTACTTCGCAATAAAAATATGAAAATGCCGATAATTAAAACGTATTTAATGGAAATTTTAAAGACAAATATAATAATTATGAATGTAATATTAATAATATTAAATAAGAGGACTATTCCAGCAAGTAAATTATTATTGTGGACATTGTACAGGAAGCTTAATAGGAAAGCTACTTGCCAATAAAGGTAAAATATGCATTATTTTATATAATAGCAAGATAGGCTTGTCCAAGATTAATAAGTAACATGACAAGTATATTATATAATAATTTATGGAAACAATGCTATAGGAATAAATATTTTATCCTTTTTGAAGGAAATGCTTAAAATATTTGCAAGAAATTATTTTAAGTAAAGACTAATGGAAAATATTTACAAATGTGTATGTTATAAAACCTGAGATAGATAGGTTATACGCTTATAAAATTGTTTAAAAAACTGAATTTTAAGACAATAATGAAACCACTGAAAATAGATAATAAATAGCAATAAATTTATTAAAGATAAAACCTACAAGGAAAAGGAATACATGGATAAATAAAATTATGGAATTAGGAAATATTTAATATTGCACAAAAAGTTTATCCGGATAATTCGAGCTAAGCCAATGGAAAATGGTGCATCACTATGCAGACATAGAATATTCTAGGATAGTAACTTCAAAGGATTATTTTTGAATGTTATGATTTTATTATGATTTGAATAATCATCATTCTGGACTATAGAAACCATAAACTATTACTCTATAACTCTTCCAGGATGGATCTATTATTATTTTATTTAATTTTATAAGATTTTTAAGACGTCGTATTATTTTTTTTATTATTAATTTTTAACTCTGAGATTTTCATACCGGAAGTTCGTACAACACTTACCGCTGGAAATATTTTGTCTTGTTCATCGTTGTAGCAACAGGGGAGGGTGTAGAATTGCTCTTGAAGAGAACATTTTTTTATAAAAAAAAACTCTTGAGGAAAATAAAAAAGCATTTTAAACTTTATAAAGAAAATTTTGTTTCAGCTGAAGATTAAGTAAATATAGTTTAACTCATTTATATTTTTAAAATGTAATTATTTTGGTTTATAAGAGTAGGAACATGAATATTAATTTATTGATAATATTAGAATCTTATAGTAGAATAATTTAATAATTTAAATAAGAACATTTAAATAAAAGTATGGATATATTTTTTCATGTATGCAATGTTGTATCTAATTTATGGAAAACCGAAGACTTCAAACTGATGACAAGTCAATATCACTTGGTAATAGTTAATGAATATTGATATATTTTTATGATGTATATTTTGTTTTCTTTTTGTAGATTGCCTTATGAATTATAATGTATGGAAGTTTAAATGTTAAATTATATGCAAACGCATTTATACAACACTTTAAAATTATGAGATTAGGATTTATTTTGGGAATATGCATACTATAATTTTATACTAGTAACATAACACAACATGATAATAAATATTTATGTGATTCTTTTAAAAAACTTTCATATTATTGGATGTTCAAAGGATTCATATGACAAGTTTGTATGTGTTTAGAATATAGAATAAGAAAGTAAAGCAAACTTTTCTTGTGGATTAGTAAGATCGCTCTAATTATAATTGAATTTTGTTTATTATTTTGAATATGCAAGTTAGTTTTTGTCGATGTAAGATTTGATAAATCTTTCAGGAAATGATAAGGTAGTGACTTGGCTGTAGTATTATGAACATGAACCCAAGAGATGATATTAAGGTAGGATGTAATAAGGGAATATGAATAGTATTTTATAATCTTAGTGGATATACAGTACAGTTAACAATGCCCTGTGACTGATATATTTATTTTGGACAGTGTCTATTTTTTTTAAGTATTGATGTTTTAATAAAGCTGAAGGAATAGCTTTAACATCATTGATAGTATTGGAGGACATTAGACAGAATAGGTCATGCCTCTATTTCTTATAGATACACTGTGCCATGGTATTTTTCTCTGATATGTGCTATGAGTTATACTCTAGTTTTCCTTCCCTTGCCTACTCATCTATTCACTATCTAGATTTCCAATGTAACTACATCATACAGTATGGTATATTTTAAAAGAAATAATAGATAATTTAGAGTTTAAGATATGCTATTGTTTGAATGAGATAAGTTCATTTACTTGTAAGAAGAAGTATAGCTTGTGCAAATTGGGATTGAAAATCCAACAGATCCAAAAGGAAAAAGAATCATAAAATATATTTAGATTTTTATTTTGGAAAATAAAATAAAATTCAGGAATAAAATATGTAAAGCAAAGTTGCTTTTGAAATATTAAATAACTTTTAAATATTTTATTTCATTTTCAATGAGTATTACATATTTTTAAGATATGATATTTATAAAGTAAAACAATATAAACAATAAGCATAGGTACAATTTTATATTTAGTAAATAACAGGGAATATATCAGTGATTACAACTATATAGTATTAGAGTAATATTAAGTGGGATGTATTATATTTAATAATCCTAGTGTAGTTGAACAATGATATCCATACAATCTAATAATAAATTAACAGTAGATATTTTATATAGTATTTTCTTTTAACATGCAAAATGAAATTGTTTATTTTAAAAAGATCCATACTCTTGATTAATATTCTTATTTTGTTTTTCCATACTATGTTTTAATGGATGTTTTAAAAGGAAGCATAGTGAAATAATATTTCAAGATACGATATGTTAAAATTAGTATAATAAAATGTAATTTTATCATAAGATTGATCACAAAGGGATCAATAAGATTGTATTGTTTTATTATTATTATTTTAAGTCAGAATGAAGACTTAAATAAATTCTAGATTGTTTTAATAACTAAGTAATAAAAAATGTAGAATGGTGCAAATTGAGGATATCCAGTGTAAATACTGTAAATAAATTGTTTATTTTATTTTATTGTTATAATAAAACTTTGTTAAAATTTTTTTTTCAAAAATTTGTGTGTTAAGACTGTTTCTTTTCCATTCAAATGCATGATACACCCAGAATAATAAAAACAAACATATAATTTTGCAGAGATATATAAAGAATTATTTTAAGAATTTGAATATTTTCTTGGTATTCATTTAATTAAGTAATCTTATTTTTTCATTATCTTATGGTCATAAATTAGTTATCATAAAGGTACATTGAATTAAATGCTATCCATTGCCACACACCTTTATTTGTCAGATTATAAATGCTACCACATAATTTTTCTTACATTATTATATGAAGATAAAAGATTATATTATAGTATTTTATTATTTTATTATGGTAATAAATTATAGCAAAAAAAAATACATAAAATTAGTCCATCCAATGAAGAGTATTATTATTATTTATTAGTATTATTATTAGTTAAGTGTAGTAGAGTATGACATAAAAATCCCTTATCATGTTTTACTACCGTGTTTTAATTAACCTAGAATAATTTTATTAACCTGAGATTTTATTGAGCTAAATTATTATAAATAAAAGATTAAGATTTAATTATTAGTTTAATCTTAATGAGTAGGATTTATTAAAGTTGTAAGAATACTATAAGTTTATTATTTGAAATAGTAATAAGGGGGGATAGTGTTCTTATGCCATTGAGGCAGTATCCTGTGGGATATTGGCTCAATGTAATCTTTCTTGTCACCTGTATTTCACTTCCAAGTCTCATGATATAATAAATATTTATTTATTTATTTTATAAATTGAACCTTTTCATTATTTTGCTAATAGAATTTTTAATATAATGCAGGATATTTTATTTATTAATTATTTGCATTGAACCAAACATAATCATTAACTGGGCTAACCCATTTTATTTAATATTTATATTGCCCAGAAGTGAGTATGCAAACAATAGGTTAGAATATATATATATATTTGTGCATCTAAACAGGGATGCAAACAATAGGTTAGAATATATATATATTGCATCCCTGTTTAGATGCACAAAGTCTTTACAGTTTAGTATTTTCATTGATCTGTCTATATCACCTGATTTTGATTTTTCTAAAATAAAATAGAGCAGATATTTTCACATTCTAAAAAAATATTTCAATATTTACAAATATGTTGACCAGACATTATTACCAGACTCACATTGAAATACCACGTTATATAATAGTGCATGTCTACATATATGATCATATATTAGTGTGCCAAATTATGAAACCATAATTCTTAAAAATGTATAAATAAATATGATGAAGATTTCTTCCAGTTAAAAATGCCTATGAAGTGATGATGATCACTCTTTTGTTAGTATGCTCAAATTATGAAATGTGTGGAAATATAAGTTTTACTTGAAGCTACATTAAATTAATGGTTTGTAAAAATGATTTTTATCTAACCATAAAATTAATAGTATAATAAATACAGATATGACAATGCCTGAATTTTTTAAAACTAAAAATTTAGTCAATGTGGGCAGGATCCTGAGCATATTATTTCTCTTTTTCTTAAAACAAGAGTTTATTATTAATTATCTAATTTACAATATACAAATTCGTTTTTTTTTTTAAATGCGAATAAATATGAAATAAAACTAAAACTTTTATATTTCTTTGGCTATGAATTTTTTAAATACAAATAATTTGATAACAATTTATCTAAAAATAAATAATTTTTGTAAGCTTATCTAGATTTTTATGTATCAGTTAAGCATACATATGAACATGTATTTTTTAATGTGTCACTTTCTGTTGAATAGTTTGGTCGATCCATTTTTTCAATTATGAAATTTTTTTTATAACTAATATATTCTTTAATGACTTGAACTAGATATGAAATTTAATTTCTGTAATTATTGATATGACATTTATATCTTCAAATTAGTTATTCTTTTTCCAGACAGCGAGTTCTTTCAGGGTTTTTTAAAATTCTACATTATATTACATAGATTTTTTTTTAATATATTGATAGTGACTAAAATTCTTCTTAGTTTTTCAATCTCCCTTGTGATGGTCTTTTTCATTACAGCTACTCAACTAATTTTTTAATTGACTTCTCAGCTGACTAAACTAGTATTGAAGTGGTGCATATATGTATTGAAGTGGTGCATATATGCTTGCATATATGTGTGTCTCATTTTCAATTATTTCTGACATTTAACGTTACAGACAAACTTCATTAAACTCATATACATGTGTGTAACTGTACAATGCTTTAACTTTGAGAAGCAGTGTAAGTAAACCTAAAAGTTAAATATTTTAAAAATTATATAAAATCTAAATAATTATATAATTACACATGTTTCAGTGGATTAAGAATGGTATGAACAATGGAAACGTTTCAGTTATGGAAATAATCCATTAAATAATAATAGTAATTGGTACCCTATTTAAATATTAAGATGTAAGATAACAAATTGTTCCAATCTGATACCTTTGGGGAGTGAAAATAGTAAGAGTACTAGCCAAAAGTGTTAATGGAATATCAAGTGCTGCTAGGTAGGAAATGCATACAAAGAGTGTGGAGAAGTGAATACATTCACATAAAAGATAACTAAAGTAAGATAAAATATGCAAATGTCCATTAATTTAAAAGTCCACAAATAAATTAATAAGAAGGGGAAAGGAAATTTTCCCCAGTGCTCTTTGATAAAATACTTATAAATACTGAGGGCAGTCTTTTGTTAGGAGATCAATCTAGTCTTGTAGATTCTTGCACTGCCCCAATGTTATCTGAAGCTCTTTTACAAATCACCATCTTTTAAGAATGTACAAGTAAGCTGGAATTGGCTTTTCCATGTTGTTAAGGACAGGGGAAGCCTCGAGATGAAAGTTCCAGTAACAGTATTAAATAACCACCTAATGTGTTCCAGATGCTCATTATAGTGAATTCCTTGCTTGAATTGTCTATTCTATATGCTGGACCCAAGATTTACCCAGGGTTGTCATGAATCCACATCCTTGTGAAGGCATATCTATATATACCAGCATAAACACCTTACCAATACTTTAGAAAGTACTGGTAATTGTTATGCATATAATTATAAAGTACATATTTCTTAATAAATCACTAAATGAATTATAATAAAAGTATGTACACACAAGACTTAATATTATTTAAATATATGTTTAAGAAATGTAGAAGGTTTGCTAGGCTTAATATTATTTACTTGTAAGAAAAGAGATTGGGTGATGGAGGGATTAAGTTTAGTAAAAATATAATGAAAGCCTTGCTTCTCTCTCCCCGAATCCCAAGGGATGTCTTATGTAGAGTCAGCTAAAGAATGGAAAAAAAATGAAAAAAAATCTTTTTCGTTAAATTCTTTGGTGCTCCCCCCCCCCCATCATCCTAAGGAATGTTTTCTTTGCAATTTCAAAAAAAACATAGTGAAGGATAACAAATGAGTTATTTAACTATAGATTTATTATGTATACAATTGGGTGTGTTCACAAATAGATTATTTTAATTTGCAAGTAAAATAGTGTTGTCCTAATCTATGAAATTAATGATTTTATTTATTATGCTTTAATAGTAAAAGTACTGTCATAAATGGGCATCAAGAGGTAGGGGTTACCATAATTCTCCATTACCGCATAATTATAAGTTTACAATATCAATAAAATTAAAGTAATTTATTGGGTATTCGATCAAAGATTGTAGATTCTCTAGTTTAACATTTCATTGGAATATGTGTTATTTTTTTAAATATATGTTTATTAATCCATAAATAATGTGTAAATAAAATTATTTAGATTATTTTGTCTATCTATGGCAAGACTGCATCAAGTATGTGCTTTCATCAGCTATTCTCATTGGTCATTCCTATCATATTAATTCACTGATATATTCGTTATGCAGTGTGTGCTATTAATAATATATATGCATGATGAGTTGGTTGTCAAAAATAATTCCAGATGTACAAAAGTCATTAGTTTAGGTATAGCCTTTGATACAAGATTCTAAGTAGTATAGCCTAGCTGTGCATATATATATCTTCCCTATAGGATTCGCTTTGGGTTAGAAGTAAGATCATTCCTGCAACTTGGATCTTTTGTCTCTCAGTGAATTCCATATAGGAATCACAAAGTTGATCATGCTTATTGATATCACCAATGAACTGCACATTGATAGATACAGTTTTACTATTATTATTTGTATTATTCCCCACATCTTATGTTGTGTCTTGCATCACCCCAATGACACATATTTTCATGTTCTAATACCATAATGCCATAAATATAATTTAAATAAGACAAAATAACAAATGCTCCTTTACTTTAGGGTGAGAATTATTATAAATATTTCATGGATGAGAAAAATAAACATTATGACTGTAACTGATTTCCAGGGCAGTAAACTGACATATAATCATATCTTGTAAAAGATTTATGCCATATTGTTATAATGAATAATTTATCTATTGTGAGTAAATCTCATTGACTAAATTGTTTCCTTGTCATCTATTCTATTATTGATTGGAACCTTAGAAGTATTACTTATAAGTTACGTAATGTAGAGTCTCTATTTCTCACCGAACTACATTGAGCTATATAGGAACTAAAATTATATCTGCATCAAGGATGTTAACTATGTAAAAGATATCTCAGAACATAGGCAAGAGAATTGGACTACTGTTGTCTAGGACTAGCACTAAAACTAAGTATACTGGTTAAGAATTCTGGCTTGCTCTTTGGGTCATTGTTAACAGGTTATACATGTTTGTCCATTACAGTATTGGCATTTCTTGTAGTAGAATAAATACCTGCTATTCTCTTTTTTAACATTTTACATAAAAAATTGTTTATGAAATTTATTTTTACTTTAATTAGCTTTTTCAGGTAATAAATTGTTAACATGAAATATTTTAAATAATTATTTTTTACTATTAAATATTTATTGATACAACTTATTTAGACTTAAATTCATATTATATTTTATTTTTTAAAAAAGTAAAAATTTGATTTTCTTATCTCTTGTAAAAGTAATATAAATATAATATACCTTTATTCCACTTAGAAAGGACAATTGGTTCCTCAAAACTCATTATAAACAAGATGATTATCATAAGTTTTCTATGAACAAAAATTAATTCACTCGGCAAACAAAAATCGTACCATAAATTATAAATATTGTGTTAACAAACAATTTAATCTAGTATGTATAACAATAAAAAAAACCTAATATAGGAATATGTACATGCATAAACTGTGTGATGCATGCATTAAGCAGATACATGCTTAAAATATGTATTTATGTAATATAATACAACTTAAATTGGTACCTGTGAGTTTTCAAGTAAATCAAGAAGGCAGCCCATATTTTTGATAAATCTACAATTTCGGGCGCTCCAAAAAATGTTTACAAAAAAATGCCTGCTAGGAAAGGTATTTAATATTTGCATTTTATTTTTTATTACTCTTATTTTTAAAAAAGAAATCATTGTGGAAAAGTTAATCACAATATTTACAGTTTTTATTGGATTAACTTATTAAAAGAAAAATGAATATATATATATATACAAAATTTACACTTTATTGATGTCAACGGTGTGTAATCATATCGTAAACAATAATACACACGTTTAGGAAAAAAGGATCCCATGCCTTTGGAAATTATCCATTACATCATGTTCTATATCAGGAATGTCCCAAATTTTTATCATTGTGACAATTTATCCCCCCCCCCCATGCTGATAAAAAGAAACATGCTGAATAGAAACAAAGTAGGACAATGATAAAAATTGTCTCATTACTTTTCACATTATAATATAAGTTTTAAAAAAAATTGAAATAAAGCTTCTTAATGAAATTTATCAAAATGTATTTCTTTTTTAAATTTAACAATTTATTTATTAATATTGTTTTTAAGTTAACAACTAACACATCTTCGATAGATTAAAGACCTTTGAAATTATACATTTATCAAAGATATGGGCTGCCATCTTGGTTTACTTGATAACTTACAAGTACCCTTAAATCTACATAAAAAGAACTAAAACACATTAAAGTTGTTATTTTTTATAATCCATTCAGCACTCATTGATATTTAGTTTTCTGAGTTATCAGTCACTCATTCTAAGATTTTTTTGTTGCCTTTTAAATCCTTTAAGGATCTTGCATTTTTTAAAAAGAGATACACCATGTGTTGATGGTTAAGGATCTCAAGGGAAAACATTTAGAATAAATGGTTGACTTGCTTCTTTGATTTTTTTTCATATAACATATTATAAGTTGGGGTTAAATTCTTTAAAATTTTATTGATGGCTTTGTAATACATTATCAGTTTCTTTCAGTTTTTTTTTTTTTGCAGTCCAGGTTCTTTCTGTACAGACTTGTTTTCTTTTCTTAAACCAGTTGCATTAATTATTTATTATGTAATTAGTCCATATGTAATTGCAAAAGCTCTTTAATGTTTTAATAAATTTCTTATCATTGTCTTGATCTAAAGTGCCAACAAAACTCTGCTTTATTTGTTGAAGTTAGTAGATCTTGAAAATTGTGATGATTCTTTGATTCATAGATTGAAAAAATGATCTGATATTTGATGGTATTAGATGCTGATATGATTTCAGTTGAAACTTTAAAAAAATTTTCAATAATTTTAGAAAAAATTGTGTGGTTTAACTATATATAAAAATGGACCAAGAAAGGGAGAGTAAACTCACACTTGACATTAATTTGTAATTCTTCTGTGAAATTGTTAATCACTGTACTGAAAACAAAACTCATACTGAAGTTTCATTTTTTTCAAATTCATAGTTTTTTTTAATTTATGTGAAATTATTTATAATTAAAAAGCAGTGTTTAATAATATTACACTTAACTATACTATTGTGATCATAAAAACATGTTATTTCTCAACTATGTAAGTACAGTCAAATTATATTAATGTAGATTACCAAAACCTAATCAGTCAACAAACTTGAAAAAAATAAAAATTTTGATATATATATATATCTAATGCATTCTGTGTTTACATATTGTAATCAATATTTAAGGTTTTTTACAGTATTTACTATGCAGATCTAAATAAACTGCTTATACAAATATACTAGCTGTGATCCTTTTATGGGATGATGTGTCATATTTTATTATGTGCAGTAGAGACATTTTTAAAATTACTTAGCAATTTTTTGAATAATAGATTATGTTGTAATGGCAGAAATGCAGGCCATTCAAATAAAATGAAAAGCATGAAACTTCTTAAATTTACTTGTATTGCATTTTCATTATAAAAAATTTATACATGAAATCAATTCCATCCTTCCTTTTTCTTTTTCTTATTGAAAACATGCTTACAGTAATAACAGTTTTATTTTGATTGAAATTAGCATTCATAAAGTTTTTAATTTCAAATTGCTCAATTGAATATTTAAATTAACACATATACAGTACACAATTTAAAATTAATTATTATTAATAAATGACAAATATGTATTTTTAGTTTTATGATGAATGACAATTGTATTTTTTTGGTACTAAAATTTTTTTAATTTGCCATAAAGTCATCATCATCTTGGATATATCTGAAATAAATTACAGGACTATGATTTAAAATGTAGCAAGTAAATATTATTCTTAACTTAGATTTAGTAACTTTTGAACAAATAAAGTTGTTTATTAATTGCATAATTCATGAAATCATTTTTCTCCTTTTTTTTAAATTGAAAATTCATCAGATTTCTTTGGCTTGGATATATCTGAACAAATTACAATATTATGCATTTTATTACCCTCTCATATTATGATAGTTTTAATTGTTTTCACTGGCTATAAATATTCAACATTAAATTGAAAATATAATAAATTTGACTTTATTTGATTGATATTTTTGTTTACAAATGAAATAAATTCTAAATAATTGCATTTAATTTTTGAAAAAAATTAAAAAATATATATCACAATCAAAACAAAAAACTTCATATATCATCATTTCTGGGAAAAGTATTTTTATTTTCAAAAAACAATGAAATCTTTTTTATAAGACATTTGTTTTTAAAACGTAAAAATTATGCTTTAAAAGTTTAAAATTTTTTTTCTATTCTTTACAGTATTATAATATTTTCACACACATGATTATTACATGCACTGATTACATATTAGATAAGATTGTAAATGCTCTCAGGATATTTGCATTATACAAAAACATAATGTTCTATTTTTACAAATGAAATATTTTTATTCAAAATAAATCATTAATAATTTACACTCTTGATCTTTAATAAATATTACATAATTATTGTACACAAATAATCATAAAATAAACTTACAAATAATCAATTTTTTTTATTTTTTAAACTATTTTTTTTTCAAATAATATTGTAAAAATTAGTGACATCAGAAACACAAAAGATATTCATCAACAAGGAACTAAAGCCATTGTTATCTTACCAAATTTTCACCTTTCATGGCATAAATGAAAATTTTTTAAAACTAAAATTTTAGTATAAAATATATAGGATTTAAAACAACAAATTACAAATAAAGTTTGCAACAATTCTCAATAGGTGATGAATAATTTCTCAAGTAAATTCACTTCATATGAAATCCTTAAATAGTTAAACCCTTTAGAGAACTTAACAAAAGGTGTGTCCATTTTTTATTATACACATTGTCTAATGCTGTAATGTAAAGGGCATATCCATAACTATAACAGCAGTTACTATAAAACAATAATTTTGAATATTACATAAAATATTTACAAGAGCTATTATAACTAATAATAAAGATTTAGCAACATCTTTTTTTATTATTTTCATATTTATAAACTAAAACAATTTTATTTCATCTTATTTCTATATTCAAGCAACATTGCTGATGTTTTTAATGCCTTAAAAGAGAAATTCTTTTTTCTAATTTTTCCTCATACCATTGAAATTAAAATTGTTTTGAAATGTAATTGTGCTCAGTAATCAGAAGTTAATTTTATCTTAATAAATTTTCATTAAATTTTCTGTGAAGTTTTTGATCTCAGGTAATCATTATTTCTTAACATAAATTCTAATAGCAGTCTCCAGTATTATGCATTTTAATTTCAAATTCATATTCTTTTAAATTTAGAAGGGATTGATAATATCTTGTCACTATAAAAATTCACTTCATTGAATAAAATAATATATTTTCAGTATTATATTTTTAAAGTACTTGTCCATTTTTGAGCCTTCACATTGTGAAAACCTAATTTTTGTTTCTTCTAGTACATTAAGCTTTTATTCTGCAAAGCAATAGAATGTTTCATTTCAGTTATCTGTGTTTAATCAAACATGATCATGTGAAACCCTGCTGAATGAAAATTGCCTTATGAGTAACTCCCAGTAATATAAAACTCATCAATGCCCAGTAACTTAAGCAATTATAAAATTTTATACTCAAATCCAGGCAAAAATTTTAAAATTTGTTCGCAAGATATACATTTAATTATAGCTAAAAAAAATGCTAAATGATAAATTAAAAGAAAAAAAGATTGCTAAAATAGAATTTAAAGAAAGAAAATAATGTTATGTTTTTGTGTCTTCAATAATGTTTTATTATTGGAAATATTTATAACAAGAACTATAAAGTGCTGACTAAATATATATATATATATATATATATTGTACCCTTACTTCTCGATGTATAATATAATTTGAAATACGACTAGCTTAATTAAATTATAATGCTCAGTTAAAATTCGCATGTTTATCTTTAATATACTTTTATATTATCATATTCTACTTAAATTTATCATTAATTATCAAAATTAATATAATTCTATAGTATGTACTAATTAAATAAGTATTTATTAAAATCATGAGACTGTGAAGTAAAGTTACAAAGTAATAAGTAGATTTACATTGAGTCAATATCTTCCAAACATATTGTCTCAATGGCATAAGAATACTATCATATCCTTATTAACTTACTAATACCTCTATAGCATTCTTATGGCTTTTAAATAAAATAAACTATCTTTAATAATAATAAAATAAATAAATCTTAACTTTTAATTTTTAAAAATATAATTAAATAATCTCAGGTTCTTCTAATGATCTTAAAGTAATGATAACTCATGTAAATAAGTATGATATGGGATTTTATATCAAACCTAAATACACCTAACTTATTTTAATAATAATAATAATAATAATACTCTTAGGGTATAACTTAACCTTATCTATTCCTATTATATCATCAATCATTAAATAATAATAACATGTCTATCTTTATTTTCATATAGTATCTTAATATTAGAATAAATCAAAATCTTACAACTTAATAATCTGTGGCAATAAATAATATTGTACTCTTATAATGTGCATTATAATTATCCTATGACCATAATAATATTATATGTTAATATCAATCAATTCTTATAAAATGATATCAAGAAAATATTGTGTTTGTTTCTAAATAATAATATTAATAAATTCACATTGTGCAAATATTATGTTTCTTCAAATTATCTGCTGTCAAATGCTGTGGTGCAAAATAATGAACTCGACACACTTTTAAAACAAATTAAACAAATTTATTTACATTAACTTCAACTAAGAATTTATTTACAATATTTACAGTTCAAAATTATGAAAACAAAGAAAATAAAAATAAGAAATAATAATACAATATGTTTACACTGTTATTAACCCATACTCCTAATAAGTAATTATACATCCTTTAAAATGCTGTATTAATAACATTGAAGTATGTTTTCAAAAAACTTAGACTTTAAATAAATATCAGTGAACTTCAATTATTACACAGAAAAATTTATGTAAACAATGTTTATATAGCATATGTAAACAATTAAACTTTACTAATTAAATTGCTACATCACTTAAATATTATTGTTACTTATTTCATCATATACTAGTATGTATTCACTTTACTATTAGCATTACTTGAATAGCATAATATAAAAACTAATGTATCCTTATAATGTAATAACAAAGAATTGATTATAATTTTATATTTCCCTTATTGCAATTCATGTTACATGTTTTATCAAATATGCATTACATATATGTACTGTTAGAATAATAATATTTAAATTATTCATCAATTTCAAATTCATAAAGCATTATATTAGATAAATTCTATGATTCTTTTCTATGTGAAATTATTACTCTACTTTATGTGTTATTCTACTCCTTCTTAATAACTTTCTATCTACAAAACATCCTTTTAAACTTATTTAAACTTTCCGGGAAAACAATCATCAATTTAAATAAATACTAATTATCTATACTATTGATACTTCATCATCTATATTCGGTAAATCTCCAACTCAAATATAAACTTCTACATAAAACTTAATTTAATCTTTACAATAAAACAAAAAATAAAATATAGACTTTTAAACCTCTTCCTAACTTGCAATAAAAATAATTACTTATGAATAACAAATATAATTCTAATACTGTAACATAAAACAAAATATCAAAATTTATTTACGAAAGAATCATATAATTATTTCTAAGCTTCTTATGTAATGTTGCATCGTATTTATATCATAAATTCAAATTATGCATATTTAAACAAAACTGTCACTGCCAATATAATGTGTGTATTTTTAAAAATATTTATACATTCATTCAAAACAACATAATATTTGGTTGATCTAAAGAAAACATATTAAATACATAAAAATTATTATTATTACAATTTTTACCATCAATAATGATTTAATGTACAGTCCATCTTCCAATATTCTTCGGAATTACAGCTTCATAAAATAATTCACATTTACACTCACGATCATTCTTTAAAATATTCTGTGTTATATTAATTATAAAATAAACTTATGCAATTAATTATTATATTATTTTTAGTTATTATTTAAGAAATGTACCTATCTTATTTTTAATAGATTAATAATATTTAAATTTTATATTAGATAAATAAAATAGAATTCATATTACGTAACTCCAACGATGTCTTCTTTTCACCATAATAGTTCTTAAATTTTAGGTACACATTCACTCAAACACCATTTCCTGTTTCCGGTCCATCACGTGTTTTTAAAAGTTTATGAAAAACGAAAACGTTCTTTTAAAACCAAAATAAAAGTTAATCAGTTCTTTTATAAAAATATAATAAATTAAAATAGTTTATCTGATCTGGATGCAGTTCTTTAAAGAATATTATTTAAAAGTTATTATTCTTGAATTAGTTTATAATTTATGAAAAATTATCATTTAATTTTTTAAATTAATTGGGACGTCCACGTATTACTTGCGCATTTCTTAACAAAATATCTAGGTAAGAATAAGCTTCTTTATTTATAAACGACCAGCGTTTAAATTATTTCAATATAATAATTTTTATTATATTAAGACTTTTAGCTAATTATATTTTCAATTTTATTTGCCTTTCAAAAATTGTCAACATTCAGTCTTTTAAACATAAAGACATAGCAAGGCAAGTATTTATAAAACTACTTTTATTTTTAATATCTTTCCTTAAGATATATATATTTAAATTTATATCTTATAAAATACTTTCTTTATAAAGAAGTATTTTCTTCTTTAAGATATCTATTTTCTAATAGTCAATAGCAATTAGCTTTTAAAATTATATACTGTCCAAAATATTACTTTTCTCCATCTCGTAATTATCCGAACTAATCCAGCGTTTGTCATATTCCTAGGGTAAAGTTTCCGATATATTTTCACTATATATGATGTTTCCATGATTATTTGCTTGCAAATTGAGCCTAAATAGAGACGACCGATAGGGAAAAAATTAAATTAACACTGCATATTTATCATTTAAAATTTCTATAACTTATTTTCAAGACACTCTTATAATTTTGAAAATGATTTTAAAAGCGTCTATAAATTTACGTAGCTATTTTTAATAACACAATTAACTTGAAAAATCAATCACGAAGTCCCCTCCTAACAATTGAACTGAGCTTTTATACCGGAAGAAACTTCCCATTTGATTGGTAGATTAAACAATCAACTTTGCTGGCTTATTTTACATATTTTACCAACAACACAAAATTAAAAATAAATAATGGCTTATTTAATATTTAATATTTATTACATTATTACATTTTTAAAATAATTCTTATCGTTTATTTAAATCCACTAAATATTTTAAAACATTCTTATTTACTTGATTTTTACTTTATATCACTTTTATAAGACTATTTAAAATAAACTAAGTCTTTTTTATACGTTATATTTTTAAAGCAATACTTTTAAAAATCAGATTTAATACTCTACATTGATTTATCTTTATTTTATCTCGTGATAGCTCACGTATTATTTATAAATTTTATAACATGATTTTTAAAATAGTTCTGCAACTTTACTAAACAACTTCCAAGCATGTGTGTGTATATTTAAATAACATCTGTTCTTTACAACACAAGAAACGCTTGTCATCGTCTAAAAATAAACTAACAATTGCATTTTTAAAAATAAATATTTTTTAAATAAATAAGATATTATAATAGATTTTAAAATAATTATCCAATATTATTAAAATCAAATATTAGTCTTTTATTTAAGTACTTACAATAATTAAAATATTTATATTCTTTTATAATATTATTTTATCAACAATAAACATATGCATTTAATTTTACTTGTCTTTTAAACACTTTTAGCTTTAAATACCTATTTATTAAATATATTAATGCAGTATTGATTATGGCCATTTTTCCCAACTATATATTATAATCATCATCATTTAAAATGTCTCTCTCTATATCAGCACAATTTCACATATCAAATATTCATAGATTGCTTTAATTAAACCCTTTGAAATATTACCATAAGCAAAATTAACATCACATATTCAAATATATCTTAAATTCAAAATTTTTAATAGATTAGCACAAAAATTAGATGGTGACCCATACAAAAGGGCACAATATATATATATATATAGTATATATATATATATATATATATATATATATATATAAGGGACTTGAACTTGAAATTTCAAGCTTCCTATATCTATCCAACTTATCTTATATAACTGATACACATGACCACATACATGTAAAAAAGATAAATGATTTCAGTATATGTATTTCATGCTAAATCAGCACACATCATTTGGTCTAGATCACCATCTCCCACACACGAATGATGAGTTTATATTAAAATAGAAAATTTTGATCTAATGGACACTTCAATGTCCAACTATTTAGTCATCTATTTCATTGAAAATCTGAGGATGAAATGCTCAAAACCTCTGTTGATGTCAATGTTATTGTCATATCCATTTAATTGTATAGAAGAGGGATGGGAAGAATGCAAACTGAATATGTAATATGGGAATGACAATAATATTAGCATCAACAGAGACTTTGAGCATTTCAGTCTCAAATTTTTAATGAACTGTATGATTGAAAAGATGGAGAGTGGAGAATATTGAAGCTTATCCATTAAAATGTAAAGTTTTGCTATCATAATATAAACTGAGCATTGATAGTATATATGTGTGGGAAGTGGTAATCTGGACCATTTGACAAATGCTGCTTCAACACAAAATACATCTTTTTCACATGTTCAGGGTCATCAAAATTGGATAGAAGTAGAAAGCTTAAAAGTTCGAGTTCACATTCCTTATAATTACATTATTTATTATAGACAATATACATGCATTTAAACATTACATATTCAGACTATATTCTTCCCATCCCTCTTCTGTATAATTAAATGGACATATTAAGCTTCTATATATGTGGGGTCAGATTCACTTGAGGTCAACATGGATATGACACTAACATTGACATTAGTAGGGGTTTTGAGCATTTCATTCTTTGATTTTTAATGAAATGGATGGCTGAAGAATTGTATAAGATTGAAGTTTGTTCATTAAAATTTAAAGATTTGCAAACTTATCTTAATATAAACTGAGCATTAACTGTATATATGTATGGAAGATAGTGATCTGGATCAACTCATGAGTGCTGTTTCAGCATGAAATAAATATATTAGAGATCATTTCTTTTTTACATGTATGTGGCCATGTGTATCAGGTATATAACTTAAGCTGGATAGATGTAGGGAGCTTGAAATTTCGAGTTCAATCCCCTTATAATTACATTAAGTTTAGTATAGACAATCAATATACATGTATTTAAATATTGTATATTGATGGCAGAGGTTTGGTTTATTATATGTAATAAACTAAACCACTGCCATTAATATATTTAATACAAAAAAACATTATCACAGAATATATAGTTTAATCTTTATTTTAGTAAACCTAGTGTATTTTTAATGTATTTTCAATGTGTTAGCATCTTAACCATGAGTACGTTTTCTAAAATAATAATTAAATTTTATACTTTGTTATAGTATTTGTTATAATAGATAGATAGATAGATAGATAGATAGATAGATAGATAGATAGATAGATAGATAGATAGATAGATAGATAGATAGATAGATAGATAGATAGATAGATAGATAGATAGATAGATAGATAGATAGATAGATAGATAGATAGATAGATAGATAGATAGATAGATAGATAGATAGATAGATAGATAGATAGATAGATAGATAGATAGATGGACGGACGGACGGACGGACGGATAGACAGACAGACAGAGAGACAGACAGACAGACAGACAGACAGATAGATAGATAGATAGATAGATAGATAGATAGATAGATAGATAGATAGATAGATAGATAGATAGATAGATAGATAGATAGATAGATAGATAGATAGATAGATAGATAGATAGATAGATAGATAGATAGATATTTGCAGATGGAGTTTACAGAAATAAAATATGTTACAACAATTTTAATCATAAAGTGGCTAAAAATATATAGTAATATATCTTGAATTACTAATGTGTAAACTTGAATTAATCATGATTTATTTAATATCATAAATATAATCAAGAAAATTGTATATGTTGTTTTTGAGAACAATGGCTGAAATCATTTTAAAATTTTGCATATAATGGATGATAAACCAAGTCAGTTTTTTTTTCTAAGTAAATATATTTGATGAATGAATTATACAAATTTTATTCATTAGTTAAATTGAAACTTATTATATTAAATTTACTCACATCTTTTGTTGACAACTAAAATTGACACCCATGATTACTGTTATCACTTGACTAAACACAATCACTTAATTAAACACAAAATTTATTTATTTATTTATTTTTACAAGTAAAATTTATTATACAGCATAATAGAAATTGAGAGACCAATTAAACCTTGAAGGTAGAAATGCACTTAAGGCCAAAAATTAGTGAAAGTCAAAAAGTACCAATTTTCTTCGTCATTTGTTTAAATTTTTAAAAAGTGAAATAATTCTCAAATTAGTACTTTTTTTAAACTGCCAGATGAATTATTTAAATTAAATAAGTTTTAAATTTTATTGGTATTTAATTAAAAAATAAATATTTATTTAAGTTATAAACATTATTAAACAATAATTTAAATAGTTATATTTATAAAGCAAATTAGTTTTATGAATCTCCAAAATTTATACCCATTTCAAAATATATTTTTATCTTCCATATATTTTATATAATTAATAGGTGGATTTACTTCTAACACAGAAATGATTAATCTTTAGAGCATAGTATTTTACAACTAACTAGTTTTGTACAAATCTAAAAAAGTGTCTCACATTTCAAATTATAGTTATAATTATTTTGTTTATATATTAGTCAGAAATTATATAAATAAGGTTAAAAGGACGAGTAAAACTTTATATATCACTTGTATATATACTAACTTTAATTCAGAAATAAATATTTTTAAGTTGAAATTTGCCGAAAATTATTTTATTTAAATAAAATTATCTGCCTATAAGGATAGGTTTTATATTATAAATATTTTTCCCATAACAAGAACATTATGCCAATTCTGATTATTCTATAATTTTTGCTTTACAACTAAAAATATATAGTCATTAACTTGTTTTTGGCATTTACTTTAATCTTTCTTATTAAAAGAGAAGTATTGATAAAAAGATAATTCATACATATTATATAACATAATGCCTAAGTATTTTTAATTAAATGTTAACCATGAAATGCTTGATAAGCATAGAGATCACACATTTGTCTACCATATTCATTAGTTAATGTCCAGATTTAGACCAGATAAAATGTGAATACTTTATTAACTTTTATTCAAGCTTAGGGATTTTTCTTTTATATATACAATCCATAGTCAATATCACTCAATATTACTCAATTACATGTCATCTACCTTTTCTTATCTAGACACTGCACATGTTTGGAAAACCACTAAAAATTTCACCACTTGACAATTGGTATAATTGATCAATATTATTTTTTCTTCAATATCACTTTATGAAAAACTATTGAAGAATTTGTGATATGCATTTCTATTTAAAGATCCACGTTTAATAAAAAATTCTTATATAAATCTTACTGATTTGTTTATGCCACTTTTCTTTTCTTTGACAATAGATATAAGTTTTTATTTTATAGAATTATGGTATTATAATATCAGGGTTTTTATTTTTAATGTTAAAAATTTCTCAATATTTTATTTTATAGACATGTCGTTAATAAAGTGAATGATATCATAGTGATAAACATGAGAAGACATATAGTTAATCTACATGTTAATGTCTACCTACAATATAATAATAATAATAATGGAAAATTTTAATAAATATTTTAATTAAGACAGAAATTGTATCAAACTCTAAATTTGGAATAATATAATCATCTTTTATGATACCATTCAAATACCAAGAGTAGAAAGGACTTTATTTCCACTCAAAATATTCATTAACAATATAAATACATTTATTAAATGAAAATAAATGATGATTGATTATAAAAGCAGTCATATTTGTTTCAATTGAGTTTAAATTACAGTGATCAATAGAAATAAGCAAACAGTTTATACTTTGTGGCTAATTATGAATCAAAATATATAAAATACGCTAACACGCACAAGCACATAAAGCTAAAAACAAATAAAGAAAATATATATTATTATTTTTTTTATTTTAATATCTATTCCATTAAATGGCTAAGCACTTTCAAGGGTCAAAGCTCTCATAATCATGGCCGTATTACAAACTATAATGAATTGACTAGGAGTGATGCAAATTTAGTAAATGAAATGATTACGCATCACTCTGAGTCAATTTATTATTATAGTTTGTAATACGGCTATGATTATGAGGGCTTTGATCCTTGAAAGCACTTAGCCATTTAATGGAATAGATATTAAAATAAAAAAAATAATAATATATATTTTCTTTATTTGTTTTTAGCTTTGTGTGCTTGTGCGTGTTAGCGCATTTTATATATTAGTGATCAATAGAATAAATGCATAATATTTTATTTCAAATGCATTCTTCATATCTGAAAAATCATTATCAGTTAAATAGTTTAATATTTCATTTATGTGATTATACTTTCAATAATAACATAAAAAATATTTGCATAATAAATTACACAATGTTTAGATTTCTAAATATGGATGGGTGAATACCAAGACATCATAAAGACACTACACAAGACTTAACAACAAAATAACATTTATTATGCAATAAACAAATTTTATAAACATGAACACTATGAAAGTCTGTTACAAATAAAATTACAAAAACATAGTTACAATAATTCAATGCAATTGCTTACAGGTGAATATTTTTACAATTGAACCTTTCTAAATCAACAAAATAAATGGTTAAATTAAATATCCATGATGTATGATGGTCTTAGGTGGACAACTATATTTGATAGAAAGAGATTATTGCAAGAAATTTTATCTTTCAAGTTAAATAGTTACTATCCCTATTTTGAAGTAATATAACTTTACTAAGTTATAAACAAATTTATGGTACAAGATTTATATTTTTCTGCATAAAATATATGTCCTAAAACAATTCTATAATTCTATAATCTATAGGTTTTACCAACTTATGCATTACTTATTAATTCTATGGTCTTTAATTACTAAAGTTGTACTAAATCTTTAAATTGTTCTCAGAGGTTACACATATACTTCCATACACTCTGTGCTATTGTCCCAATAATAAGTAAACCTGAATGATCTTTAGATCTTACCAATCCAGTGATGACTTTTTTTTGGATAATGATGATGAAGAAGCATATTGCTTATATAGGTTAAAGAATATAAATTTATAATTTTGAATGTCATTATCAGTTTTATCACATGTAGTGCTAGGAAAGCATTGCAAAACCGATTTATACATCAAAATTCTCAACCTACACTTAGGGAGTTCAAAATGCTCCTGAAGAAAAGATGATACATTTCAAAATAATAAACCTATCAATGGCTAACATACTAAAATATCAATGATACCAGACATGGTGGTAAATGCACGATACTTCCAGGAGGCAAAGCTAAATAAAGCAATAAACCTAGTGATGGTATGAACCCAAAACATGCATCTAACTTTCTGAGGACAAAAAATGTTAGGACTCTTGTTTTTATATATATGTAATAAACAGGAATGAACCACTACAACTACAACCATAAATTATGAGAAAGATAACAGTCAAGGAAAATATCAACAATATCAACAATATCTCTTAATAAAATATCTAAATTATTTTAATGCAACAATAATGAAAAAGTCAAGCTCCATCTCTAAACCATTAAGGTGGAAATAAAATTTGTATACCTTGGAAACATACAATGGTCAGATAACATATATTGCATATACATGAGAGGAATTAATTATACACTCTCAATAAACATAATAGTAAACTGATCTGCATAAAAACGTAATAATATAGTTATCAACAACGACTGAGTAAATGTAGCTTTAAGCAATTAAAAAAAAAAAGAAATATACATCATTCTTTATAAACATATAAGTATTCATTATAAAATATACTTCTCACAATAAAGGACAAAGCAGTACTCTTTAAAATAACTTAATACTAAATCATTATACATATATAGTATCATTAATACCAATAAATGAATCTTTGTCAGACCCACTAATCCATAACATGTGATATATATATAAATTAATATTTAAAATAGCATAGCATAACATTTTACCAAAAATCTTTTTTTTTTATAAATAAATAAAATTATTAAAGTTCTTAATTTTGCACAGCTCCTGATTTTTAGCAAATAAATTCAACAAGTAAGTATGTTTCCCCAAATACTCATAATATATATATATATATTTTAAAAAAAAGCATTTGCATTGACATATCATAATATATATATATATATTTTAAAAAAAAGCATTTGCATTGACAGTTTTTTTTCCTATAAAGATTTCATACATGCAAAGAAAATATTAATAAAAGAATAGCCATTATTTTGCAAATCTTTAAACATATGCTTGACAGGACAATTTCAACACTTCTTACTGTATTACTTTATTTTTAGACCATGTCACCCACTTGATGGCACTTTTTACATGCAAAAACATATAAAAATGTCATTTACATGGCCAGACTTATAGCCTATAGAACAGTCATGTTAATATTAGCCATTGCAGGCCTAGATATTGTTGAACACCAATATTATGACCCACTAATGTGCTTTGTGAAACTATGCAAATGTGCACACTTCACAGATTGCTACAATATCATGTGAGGGCATATACAAATCAACTGGCCATAACTCTTGAAATATACATTCCAAGTAATGATCTTACACCCTACCTGATATAGTAATAATTTTAAGCCTGTTACCATGCTTCCATACACAACTTGCAAGATTTTTAACAAATGGAAAAGTGTAGAGACAAGCACCATTGCATAGAACTCATGTGAAACCTCATGTTTGCATGAGAACACATGTGAGACAAATAAAATGGCTGTCATTGTAGCTTGTTTTGGAAATTGTAAGGTTGGTTTGCTTAGACTACTGCATCTTTTGGATGATCTTTTGGATCGGCAAAACCATCCTCATCTGCCCTGCACATTACATTGCTATGCACTGATATATTTCCCCTCCATGACCCTTCCATATTTCACAAGTTGTTGTTTCAAGTCAATGCATTTTGTACAATCAGCTAAACTGTCATTTTCCCTCACCACACATTGATGCACTTGCCAATGCATCTTTCACAAGTTGTCCAAAAGAACTTGTTTGTTTTCAGTCAAAAAAAAGTACAGTAATTAATTGACATATGTATTTTTTGTTGTAATCTCAAAATAATACCTGAAATCGGACAATAAAAACAAAAAGTCTGGCATGGTAAGGTTATTGAAATAAAAGCATGTTTTTAAAAGCAAAAACCAAAAGCAACTTGTTCGTTTCCAATAAAAAATAAGTAGATAAATTAATTTATACTTTGTTTTCAATCCAAAAGAAATGCAGCAATTAATTTATACATCTTTTTTTAAATTAATCTCAAAACAATACCTGAAATCAGACATTAAAGACAAAAAGGTCTGGCATGGTAACATTATTAAAATAAAATCATATTTTAAAAGCAAAAACAAAAAAAAACTTGTTTGTTTCCAATAAAAAATAAATAGATAAATTAATTGAGACTTTTTATATATATAATACCAGAAATTGAACAATAAAGAAAGGCCAGCCAGGTAACGTTATATTTATGTGTTTTAAACTGTATATAATGTCATCAAGCAGCCTGGTATAATATAAAAATACAATACCAAATATTTTACTATTCAGATTTGCCTATGCTTTATTTAATTTTACCAAATATAATTTACAAAGATAGTTGAACTTAATAAAATTTCTTCTTATAATTTTTTTTAATATCTGCAATAAATGAAACACCAGATTTCTTGGAAAAGCCAATGGTTACAATATATATATAAATCCAACTGAAATTTGAAATAAATTTCAATGTGTGGGAGCATAAGAATATTGAACTAAGAAACATTTATTACTAATTATAACATAAAATATATGAAATGATTTTATTAATTTTTAAAATGCACGTGATTAATAAAGTTTATAGTTTTGATAAGCTTATTATTTTTATTATTATATGCATTATGGTTATTGCTTTCACAGATAGATTGCTGATAATACATGTGAATATTTAATATCTTAAGTATGTCTGTTATTTTATTTGTATAATATATGTAATATTATATTGGAAGGATATGTATAAAATATTTTTTTCCAATGTAGTATGGTAACAGTGTAGTCTAAATTGTTTAGTTTATGTTAGAGTGAAAGAATATTATTTGTATTTTTTAAAATGCAAATGTTTGTTATATAATAATTATGAAATATTTATTTTTTATCTTGTTATTATTATTGTATAATAAGTTTTTATTTGTAGAATGCTAAATAAATTTGTCAGAAAAGTTAATGAAGAGTGTTACCATAATTTTTGTGATATCAATTGAAAGGATTATAAATAGAACAGAACAGTTTAAACTCACTCTCTTACATATTGCCTCCAATAGAAGTTAATCTAAGTTCATTCATATAATGTTTATTTTTATTTTTAAAATATTTGATCATTAACTACATATAATGATGGGATAAGAAAAGTAATATTCATCTAGAAGTCTGGACAGACTTATTGAGCATTTGTAAAGATTGAAAATTTATTAAAAGAATAAAAAGTAATTTATTGCATTAAAAATTTTCTAAATATTTCTTTGCTAAAAATCGATATTGCTTATGTTTTAATAATGATATATAAATGTTAATAATATAAAACTTTATACAAGGATTATTTTCATCTACCAATATAGTTTTGTGAGATTGATGAATTATTTCAATACAGGATATAAATTGATTTATTTTGTTTTGCATTGTCATGGATTGAAACTAACATCTGTTCAGTTATAATGTCTTATAAATGAAATATCTGCTAAATGAAAAAATATTTACATTGCATCATAGTAATATAAAGTAGTGTTTGTACACTTATAATGTTATATAAATCAAATAGGTGCTAAATGAAAAGATAACTTGGATATTTAGAAAATACTGAAATGAGCAAAATATGTTTGTATCGGATAACTTTTCATGATATTTCTACCTTCTCTGGAGTAATAAAATATCAAATTATAATTTAAGAAATAGATATTGTAACTGTGGTATTGCTTTGAAAAGTTATATTGGAGGATGATTAATCACGTCTTTTGCTAATTTGTACTATTATTTTTTGATATATAATTTTACAGTATTTATTGATATAAAAGATATTATGTCTTAAGTTAATTAAAGATTTATTTCATATGCACAGAATATAAGAGAGTTATGCTTTTTAAATTCAGATGTATATTTCATAGCTTAATAATTATGATTTTAATTTCAAATATTTTCTTATTCATTAATTATAAATTATTTATGAATACATAACATAAATATTAAGAGTCTAAAAAAACTACATCATAGCAAGTATTTTTTTTCTATTCTATTAAAATAATGTGAATGAATAGGTAGAATCATGTTTATTGTATTTTATCTCAATTAACTATTCTTTTTGCATAAAGATTAGGAATGTCATTGACTCTTATATTTTGAAAAGTATATATATTATATGTTTTGTATTACATAGAGATACATATTTCAGATTAAGCAATTTTATAGGTGAAATTTAATGTATAGTTTCCTATTTAATTAAAATTAAGTTTCAATTGTGAACATATTGTTTAATACATAATTGGATCATATACATATTTTAATTATTTATAGTTTATTTGTTGTATTTTTTTAATTTATATTCATTCTTAATAAATTTTGAATGCATTTAAAACAAGTAAACTTGCTTAGTTGTCATTGAATTTTACAATGCAAATTTATTGGTTAAGAATGTTTTGATAAGATGATATGCACAGATTGACTTATACTACGTAGGAAATGGTGTGTACAATCAAATTATTTTCTTTATAGTGAATTTATTATTTTATTATTTGGACAAAGTATAGATTTTTATATGGTAATAAATTCATTGTTTTAGAATTATTAGATATTTATTAGGTAATTAGAAGTTTATTATAATCATTTATTAGTTATATGTAACAGTTATATTATAATAAAAATTTATATCTGAAATCGTTGTATAATCTATGAAGTACAAATATAATAAATAATTATTGAAGATAACTATAGGCAATTACAATTGGATATTGGCATATTCTTTTAAATTATTATTTGTTGGGTGAACATTATATTATTTTAGTATTTAGTAACAAAGATGGTAATCTTATTATATTAAAAATTAGTAATTGTATATGTTAAAAATGAATATCTAAAATATATTACATAAAATGATTTTCTTTAATTATATTTAAAGTTCATTGATGAAAATTGAAAATTTAATTTAAATAATAGATCTTACTAAAATATTATAAAAAATAAATAAAATAAAAGATCTTAGAATTGACATTTGATCATAAGAAAACATTAGTAATCTTTTGTATAGTATGATAATTATAATTTAAAATTTGATAGTTTAGTTTTATTAGAATAAAGAATAATTTGTTGTGATTTGCTAATTGTATTTGAATAAGCATTAAATGAGAATCCATCATTTATTTCATATTGCTATGATTGGATTTAAAGGGTTGAATTTATTTTATATTATTATAAGTTGGTGAAGGTGGTAAGTTACCCTAGATTAGTTGATTTTATGCATGATATTATACTATAGTTTAATATTAAGGCATTTTATTTTATTTATGATTTAAGGTTATGAATTTATAGGATTTTAGAGAAGAAAGTTTTATATACTTATTAAGAATAGATTAATGTGCATAAATTTATAGATAAAACTTTAGTATCATTATCAAATATTTAATTTTATTTCAATTGGTTTATCCACTAAGAATATGTTAATATTAATGAAATAGCATTGCTGAGTTAGCATTATTTTTATTTTATTTAATTATAATTGGAAATCAACTATTGCATTATACTTGATTTTGATATCATTGGTATTTTAAGTTGGTAGATTATGCTAAAGTCTTTGTTTCCTATTTTAATAATTCTTATTTTGATATAAATAGCTTCTAAATTTGTAGGGCATATTAAGGTTACTATTTTACTCATTTATGGATCATTTTGTTTAAATACAAATAATGTTTAACATTTGGGATAAGTTCATGTTGTTATAAATAGTGACATCAACGTTTATTTTTTCTCAACTTTGTCATTATGTTCATTCTATTATAAGTGGTTTGTTTAGTAGGGACATATTGCTATTTATAAGATAGTCATATTTAGTCATTATTATTTTCATTACTAATATGTTGCAAATAATGCTCATATTCTTAGGATAATTTGAAATATTAGTTTTATTTATGTCCAATCCATTACAAATGCTATTCAAATAAATGGAGTTATAGTAAAGATTATCAGCATTGTTTTATTTTGTTATAAATGGTATCGACACTCGTGGCTTTACAAAAAGGTTGAATTAGGTTTTAGCTTGTTATTCATTGGTCGATACTCATTTTATTCTGCTACAAATGATGTTGCAATTCATGGGCATTATTAAATTACGATTGTTCTTTTTTGATTCATGTTTTATTCTGTTATAAATGGTGACCAATAATTAGGTTAAAACAAATATTATACTATCCTTGCATTTCATTTTGTCACAAATGGTGTTCACTTTAGAGAATATATTTTATTCAATTACAAATGCTACCTAAATCTGTGGAGCGATTGAAGTATCATTTTTTATTCAATATATATATATACGCAAAAGATACAATAACATTAATAATCCTTTTAAGGATTGGTGAAAAAAATCTCTCACTCACTAAGTTTGTCAATTATAAGTTACTTTTTTTTACTTCTAGATTAAAATAGATAGATACCATTTCCTAATTAATAACTAGATAGTTATGTAGATTGAATATATGATAATTAACTAAAAAAAATTCTAAGTTTATTTAAAAATTCTCAGTTCAGTATAGACTATATAAATATTTAAAAAAATTTCAAATTCTACCATGATCAACTTAGGTCATATGCATACAATAATTATGGAACATAGAGAAAGAGAATCAAGTGATAATTATTACATACTATTAATTAATAACTGAATTACCCTCTACCTCCTGTTTTCAACAACTTTTTACAATAAAAAAATGATTTCTCCTTTATGTATTTTTTAACTTTGTATATATAGAATTGTCCGAAACAACAGTAGTCTGAAAAGTGATCGCAAATATCACCCTATATATTTTAATGTAAATTGACTTTGAAATTAATGACATTCACCAAAACATTTAAATGTCTACATTCTCCTTTTGAAAAATAAAAAAAAACTTTTGAAACATGTCTACATTCTCCATGGCTAATTTTATCCACGGTGAAAGAATCTAATATCTTGTCTTATCTTCAATTAATGGAATAGTCTAGAATCCATCTTATCTTGATTGGATATGATATATCCAATAGCACAAACAGGCTATCAAGTGCTGATGTTGTTCTCATTACAAATGGAGATCTGATTATAAATAGGTAGTTACAACAACAATTTACTGTCAGAGCTGAATGACAGTATGGATATTGTCCATTGTATGGTAAAGCAGTGAGGCAAGTTGCTAGAATGTAAGTTTTACAAGAGGAAAGCTGTCATTGAACAGCTGGAAGGTGTTACAATGTGTACACTTGAGATAAGCTGTCACAGTATACCTGGAAATGTTAGGCAAATCTAGAAAGACACCTGAAGTCCCTTATTTTAATAATTGCATGGCAACTAAGTGCTATACCGCAGTGAATATACCAAGCATATGGAATAGTAAACATTACTGTATATTTTTTGTAAATGTATTGTATATACATACACCAACATATTTGTAAATATTGTATATATATGTGAAATAAATATTCAATCATATTTATATGAATCAATATTTATTACATTCACATATGAACATGACAACAACATTAAACTAGCCTCTTTCCTTGCTGAATACATAATAGAAACATAAAATAGAAATTTCTAACTATTTAAATATATAGTAACAAAAAATAATGTTATGTAGTATAGCATACAACATCACATAGGAAATGGAGACAAGAAGCAAAACTACATTCTATTCCTTTATTAAATGATTTTAAAAATCAATAAAGACACTAGACTCAAAATTTAATTTTTAATATCACTTATTAAAAAATAATTATCACATAATAATTAAAACAGTGCATTGAGATTTCAGAAATATCAAGGCATCTTAGCAGAATCTATGTTGTGAAATTAAATAAAAAACATATTCATTAATATATTAATGATTAATTTAGTTAAAATTTTATAAATATTTTTAAATAGTTAGGTTAAGATAATAATGTTCATCATTCTTTCAAACAATTATTCATATTTTTAATTATGCATGTACAAAATTAAGAACTCTTTTATTTTAATCAAATAATTAAAATGTGTAATTTATTGCATATAAGAAATTGTGAACTTCTTGAAAAGATCACAATAGATACCAATGACAATTTTAATGTAAAGTAATTAAATACTTTTCTTTTCTATAACTTTTATAAAGTTATAGAAAAAAATTGTATACATCTTACTTTCCTTTAACCAACTCATTTCAAATTCCTATTTTATATTCACTAATATTCTACTTTTCATCCTGCTAAATTTACATTATACTTTCCCATTAATTCTTTTAATATCCCACTTTTCTGAAGGAAAAAAATGATAAAAGTAATAAATTTATAAATTAAAAATAAAAGCATAAACTATCAAACATCACATGATCACCCTTCTTTCTGCTTACACAAGCTGTTTACACACTGGCAAAACTACCCATGCAGTAACAATGCAAGCCAGAGTAATCAAGGAATACAAAAAGGTTTGTGCATAAATTCCCTATCTACAGCCTACTCATCCAATATCCCCAGACTACTTTCTATCTTGTGGCTTTCATCAGCAAGGAGCCTTGGATCTGACAGAAGCTAGAAACTAGTCTGGCGATATTGGATGAGTAGGCACTAGATAGGGATTTTATGCACAAACTTTCCTGCATCCATTGATATCTCTGGCTTGCAGTGAGTGGTGCTACTGTATAGAGAGTTTTTCCTGAGTGCAAACATATTGTGTAAGTATAAAGAATGAAGATCATGTGATGTTTGATGGTTTAATACCAAGATTTCCCAATAGAAATGTGGTGATTGTGGTTATTAAAGAACCAAAGACATCAAAAAGTACAGATTTCTGAACTAAGATCAGATTTATATGACTATACAAGCTAATGAGCTTATCTTGAGAACATTATTGTGTTTTCATTTTGGACTCAAAGCTTTATAGATAGCTAAAAAAGTAAAAGATGGTTGCAGGAGGATTGCATTAGATGACATTATTTAGGTGTAGTGCTCTCAGATTTAAGGCTCCTTATTGATGAAAATGACAAGCTAGAAACTAGTCTGGTGATATTGGATGAGTAGGCACTAGATAGGGATTTTATGCACAAATCTTTCTGCATCCATTAATTATTCTGGCTTGCACTGAGTGGCACTACTGTACAGAGAGTTTTGACTGTGTGTAAAAAACAAATTATTGTTTTAAAAAAGAATAATTTCTCCAACACAGTATGAAATTCATTATAACATTTTAATAAAAATTAAACACCCACAAACAATATTATAATATCAAATATATTTATTGTATTCAGCATTTAAGCTAAATAATTTACAAAATATTTATTTATTGGCTAACAATAATTACTTTGAATGTACATATAAATGAATGTATTCAGTTTCACATACACACATAATGGCACACATACATAAGACTTATTATGATATGCATAACAAAATATGTAATTGAAAAGTAAGATCTTTGGCCTTGACAGAAGTCTACTGAAAAAATTGACATCATAACATGACCTCGTAAGAGTGCAGTTTATTTATAAAATATGTTTATATTTTTAGGAGTTACACAACACATCATTGCAATTTAACTACAAGATTTTAAACATGAGCCCTATGAACACTATCTGATCATCAATTTTAACTAATCATATAACTGTTCTTCCAAAGATAAAATTATTGTTGTGATTTTTAATTTTAAAAATATGCAAATAATTCATCTGTCAAATGAAAGATCTTTTTATAAACCTCATTTTCCAATAATCAATAATTTTTTTTAATCAATGTACTACTACAAATAACGTTTAATCTAAACGTTTGATTTGATAAAGAATTTGAGAACATCATTATAGGATTAATTAAGTAAATATAATTTAAATTTAAATTAAGTTTAGAAGCTTAATATTCTAATAAAATAATGTGGAGACTGATGTCTAATCAAAATTGAAATAGTGTTATGCTTATTTGACTTGAGCTAATCCATGATATACAAGGTTAAGTTGAGTCTGGTCATTTTAGACATCTTATTTTCAAACAAATGAAAGTTTGTAATCTATTCGCACTTTAAATTATTGGAAGTTATTACCAATTAATGAACTAGTTTTGTAAGCTTTGTAATTATTAAATTAAATTTATTCACTAAAAGGTATAGTGTTGAACAATTAAATATATATAATATCACGTTAATCTATAGACAATAATATCAATATTGCTTAAACAGAGAAAGTAGCAAGGATTTTAGGTATAACGTTATTGCATTTTCAGATCAGAGATCTTATCAAAATAAATATTTGCCTTTGAAAAAGTCCTGCAGATTATATCTAATATTCTTGATATTTTTTCAATATGATAAGCACTGATATAAATGCATATCAATTGCTATATTGCAATGATGAATTTGTCATTAATATCCCTTGTAATGAATATAAATTTTAGGAGCACATAATAATATTTACTTAACAAAAATATTTTGCATATAAATTTGATAAGCTGCTTATTAGTAAAATAGGCCATGATTTAATGTTTTATTAAAATATTATGATGAAGTAATAGCTCTAAAATTGAAACTTAAAGAAAATAATCTGGTTAAAAGAGTGATAAGAAATGACAAACTACTAGTGGCAATGATCAACCTTTTACGGTTGCATCTTAGTAATGTATTATCTAATCAGTCTATCTACCTTCAGACAGAAACTTGATATAGTTAGAATGCAATTAAAGATAAAGATAAGATATGAACCCAGTATTTACAGATGTAAGTCCTTTGTTGACAGTATATTTTACTTGCATTCCTTTTTTATAATCAGTATATTGACACACATCAGATTGTCTCAGATTTCTTTATTATTCAGCTAGAAATAATATATATCTATTTACTAAACTAAATTGGATATCTAGAATGATTATAAACGAGTTTTCTGAAAAGTTCTGTACTTGCAAAGAAAATTTTAAGCTATTAAAAAAAATGTTTAGTTCTATTTTGGATTTGACATTTAGATCACACATGTTAGAAGGCTAATATTCTATTACCCAAAGTTTTCAAGATACAATAATCTGTATCTAATAAAAATAAATACATATAACTATGTAATTTTTTTTTTAAAAATTATGATCATATTTTATGCATCTTAAAATTGAGATGCCTTCATTATAGTTCAAAATTTAAGTCCAAATTTGAAATATTAGAATAAATTATACTAAAAGAACAAAGGATAATGCCAAAAGTATCACCAATGATGATCAAGTATTTCAACTTACTTATATGAGGATTAGATGTCTGTTTACATTAAACAGAAACTTAACATATATACTATACACTATATACAGAACATTCTTTCTTTAACTGAATTTCTAAAAATTGTAACAGACTTTTATCTCTTGAAGAGATAAATCATTATTCTTTGTTGTTTGTTGTCAAATCCTATGAGATTGTTTTATAAGCTATTATGTCTTTAAATCCATGTATTGGTTACAAAAGATAATAAAGTTGAATAGAATTTACATGGATTTTCATCAAATTCTCATGGGGTACTGAATGAAAACCTACAATAAAGAAAGTTTGACAATTTTTTTTTAATGTTAGGTTCATTTTAACTTTAATATGCAGTATTAAAATATTGCAGCATAAAATATTTTATATTTATAGAAGTTTAAAATAAAGTTTTAAGATGTCAAGCAGAATTAAAAAAGTTTGAAGTGAATGTGAATATTCTTTTTTGTTTTGATTTATCTAATCTATAAAAATGATTACTGTGGTATTTGTTTTCAATTTGAACATTTCTATAATATAAATACAATATTAGTAATATATATATAATTATTTAAAATTAGTTTTAAACATACTTTATTGCAAATAAAAAGTTATAATAAATGTGCAATGCAGAGATTGATTATCAACTAAAGATGAAGATAGTGAATGCAATAGAAATGGTATCATGCTCTGTGACACAAGAGTCCAAATTTTTATCATTGCGACAATTTACCAAATAAACTGCTGACAAATAGAAACATGCTGAATTGAATCAAAGCAATGACAACTTTAAGAGATTTTTAGACACTTTTCATATCATAAGTAAAAGAAAAAATTGAAATAAAGCTTCTTAATGAAATTGTCTGGAATTTCTTTTTTTTTAATTTAACAATCAATTCATTAATTTTGTTTCTATTTAACAATTAACACATCTTTAATAGATTATAGACCCTCAAAACTATACATTTATTAAAAATATGAGTCCCATCTTGGTTTACTTGAAAACTCACAAATACCATAATCTCTAATATTGTATAACTACCTTGATTTGCACTTATTAACACCATGCAATAATATTGGATCTAGAGATGCTTTGCTAATACTTGCTGCTCACTTAGCTCAATTTATTTTATCTCATAAACTTGAATCTGCCCTTATATTGTTAGGATGTGTTTTTATATACTACAAATGGCAAATCAATTTTTTCAAATGATGTAATTTTAAATATTGTGCATAAATGACAAACTTTAACAATCACAATACTTAAATAGAGAGTTAAACTCCCAGTAATTTGATGAATGGAAGTTTTTTCCTATTGAAACAAAAAAAATATGATTAATTAAAAAGAATTAAATATAAATATTTGTAAAATGATATGAACAGTTAATGACGATATAAAAACATATAATTGTAAATTAGTAAAGAAAGCTGTAGAAGAGAATAAAAGTTTCAAGTATGTAAAATAACATCTTATTATTGGTAAAAAAGTTGTTCTAGCATTAATAAAAATATGTTGGAAACATTATTAAAAAGAGAGATGATATCAGAAAGTATACAGAAGAAGAGTAACAAGAAAACAAAGCATCCCCTATAATTACTATATTTTCTCAATTGCCAAATATTTTAAATAAAAAGATGAGACATAAAATTAAATGTATAAAAAAGGAAAAAACACCAGAACATGATATTATTTAACCAAGTGAAGAAATAGAAAATTGTTGCCAGAGCTATATATCAATTGTCTAAATGATAAATATGTACCAGATGATTGAAAAAATGTAGTAGTAATATTGATATTTAAGAAAGGTGATAAAGAAGTTTTAACAATTACAAACTTATCAAACTTTTATCAATTTTATACAAAATATTTGCTAAGATAATTACAACTTATGTATAACAAACTTTGAATTTTATCCGATCAAAAGAAAAAACTAAATCAAAATAGTTTTAGCATAGTGGATTACATTCAAATATCAAGAGAAGTCAAAGTAAGGACTGAGTTGCAATGTGTTTTAGATTTATATATTATAACACATATTTGATCCTACAAGCATTTTCATGATGATAAAAGTTTTGATTATCAAGATATAGACATAAGATATTGTCATATTTATCAAAATGCAACAATAGTGATTGGAAAATATGAGAAGAAGATTAAGATTGATGGGTGTATAAGAGAATAAATCCATCCATACAAAACTTTTCAGAATATTTTACAAAAAGTATTTTGTGTATTGAAATAGGAAATTAGCTTCAGAAAATATTGCAAGAAATATCAAATGAAATAAAAAAATAAATGCTAAAAAAACTAAAATAATGTTCAATGAATTTTCTCAGAAAAAGAAAATATGATTTGAAAACCATGAATTAAAAGGAATAACCAAAATATTTTAGTGAGACACATAAAAATATAATGGTTAAAATTAATCATAGAATTAAACTTAGATGGAATGCTTTTAAATAAAAATAACAGTCTTTAAAAATAATATGTTTATGAATGTGAGACTAGATATTTAATATACAAACTTCAGACCACTCATATGAAGAATGAACAGATGTATGATAAGAGTAATAAGAATAGTTCAAAAATGAAATACATGAATGAGTGAATAAATATATATTACTGACATTATAAGACTGAAATGAAGCAGAGGTTGGCATATTTCAAGAAGAGATAATAATAGAGAAACAATTGAATCTTTAAAATGAATTCCATTGACTGTAAAAGATCTTAAAAAAGACTACATGTGAGATAAATGGATGAAATAAAGAAGTTTGTTACAGAAATATGGAGAAGAGAGCTTAGAAAGCAAAGAAACTAAATTAAACTTGGAGAGACCTTTATTTTGAAATAGATCAATAATGGTAAAATTGATGATGGCATCATAATGATAGGTCTAATAAGTGGGAGGCAGTAAGAAAAAATGGGGAAAGAAAAAAATTTATAAATTTTACTAAATATTTAAGGAAACGTGCAACAATTCTTGCAGTTAAGATTCAGATAGATTTTTAAAGTATCTCAACTATTATTATCTCTATAAGAGATCTTCATAAATTACTAAATCTGATTCAGAAAATTATTTAATGAACTTTTGACAAGTAATAAAATAAAAGTTTCAAGTTAATAAAATAATTATTTTTTTTAAGTGGCTCTTTTTTTTGCATTTTTACAATATACATATTGTGATAAAATATAAACTAACTATCAAGCTTGCAAATATTTTACACTTTCTAAATAAATCTGCCATACATAGCTACCTTAACAAAAACCTTTTCTTAAACTATCGCCTTGCTTTCTGCATCCCTCTTCAATTAATAGACTGACTCCAAAGATAGGCTTGAACTTGAACTTATCCCTAGCACTATTTATAAATTAAATGCATCAAAACTGGATATTAATCAATATATTATGGGAAATCCTGGGCATCCTTTCCTACACAGCTTTCCCAGCAACAGTACTTATACAAAAGAGCCTCAGACAAACCAGAACATAGTTCAATATTTCTTGAGCACCAAAAGGTGATAGCACATCTATTTGTCCCCTACTACATAACCATCCAATACTTTGATTGAAATAATTCAAAGAGAAAAATAACAGAGGCTTGCTATATAGCAACCATAGAGACTCATTCTTCCTTCTCTTCAAAAAATTGATGCTCTAATTTAAATATTTAACATCGGATACTCATTTCTCCATTATGATTATAGTTTATCTTGCTATGAATATAAGAATGCCATAAGTTCTCAAAAGTGCTAAGTCATATTTAAGTCATAGAAATAACAAGCTTCTCTATAGTTGCATATAAGTGCACTTATTACATTTATTACATTCTGTATAGAAGAAGTATAAACAGTTAATGTCATTACATAATAAAATAAGGTAGTAAAGGTACTACTCAATAAACGAGTGTCTTAACCAGGTTTAAACCACCAAACATCATATTTCCAAACATCAAACTCCATCACCACTAAAAATAGAGAAAGAGACAAAGATATCAAATTGATAAACTTAGCAAGTCAGACATTAACTAAAATTTATTAACCAATAAATAAAAAATAATATGATGCAAATTTAAGTACTGCAATAGTTACAGAAATAAAGAGACATTAAAATGATAATTTATTAATTGATATTTAGTCAGCTTTCACAAAAATTGTACAAATACAATATCAAAGCCTCAGACAAAATTAATAATATTGAAATTATGTTTAAATCCTAATATAATTATAAATTATTCGTTATGAAGTAGAAAAAATATTATTATTAGAAAATTATACATAAAAATAGATTGTGCTATTATAATTTCAAGTTGTAAGTTTATACCTTTAAAAAAAATTTTCTGATGTTTTGTTATTTTATTATGGAGTAAATTGTTATATATATATATATTAAATACTGCCTATTTCTATACTAATAATTATAAATAAAATATAACATTACAATATTATCCAAAAAAATATAATTTTACTAAAATTTTCTCATGACCATGGTTTGATCTATTAACCCATAGACCTTCTCAAGTGAAATACAATTATATACAAACAATATATATAAAAAATAAAGTAGCCTTTCAATAATTCACTTCATAAACCAATCACTTTTTACATCAAAGGATGTCTTCATGAGATTGATGGCCTGAAATTCAAGAAGATTTATCATCAGTTTCTTTGACTCCTCTTTTTAATTCCTTTTTTTTTCATAAAAGATAACTTTTGCACTCTATGACCTATATTCTGTTCATGAATATATAAAAATGAGTTATCTACATTTATCTTTACCCTTATGAACTTTACCTCTTTCATGAAGACTTAATTTACTTTGATCTATAAACATTTTATGACAGCTCCAAGGAATCTTATAAAATATACCAGGAATTAAAAGTTATAATGTTTTCTATGTATTTTAAAGAAACATGAATATTTTTCTGCAGATAATATTAAAGTTATTCATGATTTGCCATTATTATTGGAGGATTCTATATATTTTATATACAACAATGGGTTTTATAAGATGTGCTCTGACTATATTCATTTTTAGAGAGTAGTGTTATTAATAATTTTTCTGTTTCGTTAAAATTATTTGTTAAACATCTGAATGATAAATTGGAGGAATTTTTTTGATAAATTAAATGCTTTTGATTCTAATATTAATTTTACTATTGACAGAGTTACTTTTGAGTTTGTTAAATTAAAATTTCTAGAATTTAAATGTTGGTAATGTTTGATTTTGCAGTCATTTTATTAAAGAAAAATTTTTTTAAGAAATATGCTGAGGCCAGCCAGTTATCAACCTTTTACTCATAATAAAATTTCTTTATTGAACTTTTGTTATAGGAATAGAAGGCTTAATTTTGAAAATAGTTCTTACATTCAGAGGAGTCACTATATTGATTTAGGTTATAATCATGAATTTATTATAAATATTATATTTAATAAAAATATCTATAAGCTTTATAATAATAAAATTTAATGATAGTGAAAGTAAAGAGTTTATTTCTTTATCATTTAAGTCACCAATGGTCTGGAAGAAAGGCTTTGATTTTAATTCATTATTAAATAATTCAAAACAATCAATTGATAACAAATCTATTCCTGTTAACATTAATATGATACTTGGGTTTGACATAAAATTTATATAGGTCAAAATAAATTCTTAATGAAAGAGTTAATGCCCAGCAAATAAGACTAGAGTTAAAAATAGATATCATAACTCAGTTTTGTATATAACTGAACTGAATACAGGTCATAAAATATTATTGACAATGCAGAAGTTATCTTTTATAAAAAAAAACTATTAAAAAGAAGAGTCAAAGAAACACTTCTTGAATCTGAAGTTATCAAACTCATAAAGACATCATTTGATGTAAAAGACGGTTAGTTATTGAAGTGAATTATGGGAAGACAATGTTATTTTGTATGATGTATATGGTGTTTGTATCTAGTTAAATTTCACTTGAGAAGGTCTATTTATTATAGATATAATAAACACCTCCATACTTTCCCATTCTTTTTAAATTCATATAAATAAAGATATAATAAAAGAAAAACAATGGTTGTGAGAGAATTTAAATAAAATTTTGTTATTTTTTCCCCTAGTATTGTAATGTTATTTAATTTTCTATTTTAAATATATGTGACTACTTGTGTATTAGCACAATTGCATACATGTGCATGTGTTTCTGACAATAGTAATTATAAAAATGGCCATGTGTAATGTTTAGCTGATAAACTATATTAGGAATATGTATTGACAATCTTATAGCCAACTAATCATAAAAGTACAGTAAATGCCATTATTAAATAATATGTGGGTAATATAAATATTTGCCTTACTATTACATCCAAGAAAAAATGAATAATAAATCCATATAAAGCTTAGTCCAGTAATTCAAAAGTACAACATTTCAAATAAACCTGGAAGCACAGTCAAAATTCTGGTATTGCCAAGAAAATAATTTCTTCTCTCATTTAATATATTTTTATACACACCAACAATGGCACACCAAGTTTTGATTTACAAAACTTATATATGTTTGAAGGTATTTATCTTCATTATTAAATTTGTTAAGCACATACTCATTACGTAAAGTATTATATATATTATATTAATGCTATAACCTAAAAAACATGTGCCTGAAACATGACAGTAGGGACCTCTACAAATCTTAACATAAGATTTATTTAAAAGACAAGAGTGGCCTCTTATATTCAACCTACTTTTTAATTATAATAGGAGAATCTAAAGCATTATGATTTGAGATCATGGACTTAATCAGTGAGATATTTAATAGTCTTACACTCTCAAATAAAAATGCTTTTGATTCTCTTATATAATTAAAAAGTAAGAGCTGTTCTTGTCATGTATTAAGATTTGTAGAGGTCCCTACTGTTGTTTTTCAGGCTCACAGTTTTAAGGTTATAGCATTAATATATATTACTTTACATAATGAGTATTCACTTAACAAATTCAATTATTACAACTTTATATTGTCTTAAAAAAGATTTCTAAGCATAAGATCTCAACACTAATTCATTGTAAATCAAAAGATTTCATGGATGTTAGTGTGTAATAGAAATTGTGGACTTATTTAGTGAGGTATTTAATAGCCTTACATTCTCAAATCAAAATGCTTTAGATCTCCTATATAATTAAAAAGTAGGTTGAAGATAAGAGTTGCACTTGTCTTTTAAATAAATCTTTTGTTAAGATTTGTAGAGGTCCCTACTGTCGTTTTTTAGGCTCACAGTTTTAAGGTTATAATCTTAATATATATTACTTCTTTATTAAAGTAATCAATATAACATTAAATATTAAGAAAATAGACATCTCCTAAATACAGAGCAAATACTTTCATCTCAAAAAAAGAATATGAATCTTTTCACCACAAATCTTATTTCTATAATGGATCTATCATAACAATATTAAATGCCAAGGAAAAACAAAAATTATAGAAGAATAAATAGTAATATAATATGAATACCAACAAACTTTAGCCAGCAATGACTTATTCAAATGTAAATGTGTTAATAAAATTTTACTTTTTACATACCTCTAACATTTTCAATATTTTTATCAAAAATAACAAAATATTTTTAAAGAACATTCTTCCAATATAAAAGTTTGATGAAATTTTACACAAAACTTCACACATTTTACCAAATTCCAGTCTCTTGTGATTATAGTTTTATTATCAAACAGAAGCTAGATAGTCAAAATAAAGGCTGTTACTAACACACTGAGTGACAAAACATATGTACAAGCTAAATGCTTAATAGTATCCATTGTTAATTTAAAAATTTAGAAAGCCTAAATAATTACTAACAAAATACATTTTATATATGTGTTGATTTTTTTTATTCTTTTTAACAGTCTACATTCTATTACAGATTTTTATCTATTACACTATCAGTTGGATCCATAAGCAGTTGGTTGATATTTACAAAGTCAATTCCAGAGAAAGAGGTCTTACAATTAGGTAAAAAGATTTGTGCAGTTCAAGTAATTTACTACTTTCCTCAACAGACTTTTTTATTAGTACAAATGATTTCTGTGAAGAAAATATTCATCAGTTTTATCAAAATTTATACTAAGATATATATATATATTTTAAACAATTAAACTTAGAAAGAGATATAATAATTTCAAGCATTCACATGTTTGCTTTGTATATGATCATTAGCCTAATAATTTTATTTAGATTCATATATTAATAGCATATAAATAATGTTAATATTTCTTAGATCCAACATTTCTTGAACTGTTGATTTGTAGCATCTATTATTGAGAAGTCACAACCATAATACAAACAACATTTTATATGAATAGGATTTTTTTTTTTTTTTTTTTAAAAAAAGAAATTGAAACAACATGCAGTAGTCGTCTGTTTTTCTTAGATTATGTGAAGATTTAAAAACACTTTTGTTAAGAATAATGCTTTATCAAGCACAATTAAAAGTAATCAACTTTGAACTTTAATTCATTGCAAATAGTATTTATTCGTACGTTTCATCTGCAAACTCTGTTATTATATTATTATTCTTTTGTGAAGATATGTTTATTTTATTAGATAAAAACAAAACGAGAATAATAGGAGGAATTTGAAATTGTGATGGACTTTGTTGGGACATTCTTAAAAAAAGTAAAATATTTCAAAGAGTGTCTACATTGCACTGGATGTTTTATGTGCACATTATAGTGAGTAAAATTATAAATATGTTTAAGCTCTATAAATATCATAGTTTGAATTAAGATCCTTAGTTATTTGTGAAATTGTAACTAAAAATGTTATAAATGAATATATAAAAGGTCTACTAATATCTCATCAGTATATTTCAAGTTAGACTTCTTTTTTAAAATATTTATATAATTACTATTACATTATACACACATATATTTTACAAATAATGGTGTGTGGTGTTTAGAATTATAAAAATTAAATTCTATTTGCAAATGCTGGGTATGTAATGTTTTGAACTATAAAAAGTTAATTGTATTTTACAGATATGTTAGTGAATAATCATTAAATTATTCTTATCTATAATTTTTAATTATTTCCTGATATATCATTTTTGTTTTTCCTTTTCTTGATAAGTGATGAATCAGGATTTTACTGTATCTTTAAATCATTTATTTAATTGTTTACATTTTTCTATACTAATGAGTATTAACCACTTTCAAATGATAGACAGGTCCTGACCATGACCTGTAGTTCAAATCTCAAACAACTCTTAGAATTGTTTCAAATAGCTAGACCATACCAAAGTCAGCTAGTTATTCAATTACTAATTGGAAAATAGTTTTAACCAGCTATTTTTAATTATTGTTTAAAACAAAACGTAAAACAACAACAACAAAAAACCCCATCTAACAAACAGTTGATTAACTTAATGCATTATCTTTTTTACAAAAAATATGTAGGGAGTGCTTGAAAGCAATTTTATCATTTTATAGAACTATCTCTTTAATTTTACTATTTTTAAGGCAAATTCTAATTCGTCAGCAGAAAACTCATATTTCTCTAATAGAGAGTCATATACATAAACATGAGTAATTATAAATTACCAAATAGTAGCACCCAAAATATTTCCAGACTAATCTCTAGCTAATAACTCTTATAATGAACATAGTTTTTAGTAACAGCTAATCACTCAGTACTCAACTTTTATTTCTGTTATCGTATCAAGCTAATTACTTGGAAATTTATTTATTTTATGTTGAATCCAAGAGCACTAACTTGTATTTATAGTTATATAGCTTAAAAGGCAAGTGCTCCTTAACCCTATGACAAGACTTGGATAGTGCTGTTAAGTGCAGTTTAAATCCAGCTTCTTTTATAATCTTTTTTTTTTTCAAAATATTTCCAATTTCTGCAGTTAACTTATAGTTTCATTGATTGAAATATATATTACTGATCTACTATCAATATTATATAGCTATGTGATTGAGTATCAATGCTTTAGGGAGTTTGAAAATTTCAGCCAAAATTTGATAGTAAAATATAAATAAGTAAGCAATATTACTTATTAATAAAGTCCAGAAGTTCAAAGCTAATTAGTGAATCTGTTAGACATTATCATCTGATATTGATTCTCATATTTACATAATAAGTAATGGATTAGTAATTTGAAAGGTAAGGTGAAGTGAAATACCTATTACATAGAATTAAATCAGTGCCATGTTTACATTAATATATATTTCCCAAATAAATATAGAAAGATTTGTGTTGATCTTTTGCTTAATTTTTTAGTCTAACCAACATTCATAGCTCTCTATTATTACTTTTGTTCTGGGGACTTAATATCTGTTGTTGAAATAGTTAGATACTTTGTTTTAAATAGTGAACAATATTTTCCAATATTAGCTACAGTGCTTTAGAATTTGTGTGTAGATGTATAAATATATGAATGGATAGATAGATAACAGACATATGGATAGATAGATAGACAGGTGGGTAGGTAGTTAGGTATATATATAAATAAGTAGATAGATAGATAGACAAACAGATAGACATATAAGTAGATAGGTAAGTAGATGTGTAATAGATAGATAGATAGATAGATAGATAGATAGATAGATAGATAGATAGATAGATGGATGGATGGATGGATAGATGGATGGATGGATGAATGGATGGATAGATAGATAGATAGATAGATAGGAAGATAGATAGATAGATAGATAGATAGATAGATAGATAGATAGATAGATAGATAGATAGATAGATAGATAGATAGATAGATAGATAGATAGATAGATAGATAGATAGATAGATAGATAGATAGATAGATAGATAGATAGATAGATAGATAGATAGATAGATAGATAGATAGATAGATAGATAGATAGATAGATAGATAGATAGATAGATAGATAGATAGATAGATAGATAGATAGATAGATAGATAGATAGATAGATAGATAGATAGATAGATAGATAGATAGATAGATAGATAGATAGATAGATAGATAGATAGATAGATAGATAGATAGATAGATAGATAGATAGATAGATAGATAGATAGATAGATAGATAGATAGATAGATAGATAGATAGATAGATAGATAGATAGATAGATAGATAGATAGATAGATAGATAGATAGATAGATAGATAGATAGATAGATAGATAGATAGATAGATAGATAGATAGATAGATAGATAGATAGATAGATAGATAGATAGATAGATAGATAGATAGATAGATAGATAGATAGATAGATAGATAGATAGATAGATAGATAGATAGATAGATAGATAGATAGATAGATAGATAGATAGATAGATAGATAGATAGATAGATAGATAGATAGATAGATAGATAGATAGATAGATAGATAGATAGATAGATAGATAGATAGATAGATAGATAGATAGATAGATAGATAGATAGATAGATAGATAGATAGATAGATAGATAGATAGATAGATAGATAGATAGATAGATAGATAGATAGATAGATAGATAGATAGATAGATAGATAGATAGATAGATAGATAGATAGATAGATAGATAGATAGATAGATAGATAGATAGATAGATAGATAGATAGATAGATAGATAGATAGATAGATAGATAGATAGATAGATAGATAGATAGATAGATAGATAGATAGATAGATAGATAGATAGATAGATAGATAGATAGATAGATAGATAGATAGATAGATAGATAGATAGATAGATAGATAGATAGATAGATAGATAGATAGATAGATAGATAGATAGATAGATAGATAGATAGATAGATAGATAGATAGATAGATAGATAGATAGATAGATAGATAGATAGATAGATAGATAGATAGATAGATAGATAGATAGATAGATAGATAGATAGAAAAGAAATTAGACAATTTTCATTGGCTATGCTAGCATAAATATATTGTAAGGTTTAATTATATACATTGCAAATATATTGGCATTTGGTAAAAGCTAAAAAAATAAAAGTAAATTTATACAATGAAAGTTAAATTATTCTTTCGTTTTTTGTTTTTTTTTTTTTTTTTATGTAAGTAGAAATAAAATTAGAATTGGAGAGAACAAAAGAATTCCAAAAGTAAAATAAAAAAGATAAGAGAAAGTAAAAATATTTCAACTAATTAAAGATGGCAGAATTATGCTGAAAGAAATAAAGACTTTGTAACATAAATTTTATAAAGAATATATATGATTATCAACGTATATTTTGACAAACAAAAGATATGCACAGAAGTCGGGAAACTGGTCCTCTAGTATAAAAGGCAGAAGTCAGTTTGAAGAACATCGTTCCGTTAGTCTCTCTAGTCAGTCCTGGATAACAATAATACATCCAGGATCACCCTACACTGAAATAATTCGGCATGTCGGAGTGAACCGGAGCTTCTGCAAACATCATGCCTGAAGATGTATACCAGGAAAAGCCTTCATGACCGACTAGGAGAATGGACCACAAGATCAAATAATAACCAAAAGGCCGAGCTCATTCTACCCAAAAAACTATGCATAGTTATCTACTACTGAATTCACAAAACTTACTGGTAAGTAATGCTTCATTACTCCTGATTGTGACCAAATTAAACGTTTTCAAACAATTTCTAAAAGTATGTTTAAACAATCCCGATAGAGACATTAAATTTCTTGTGCAAGAGACATTCATTTTTTTTGTAACTTTCTAGAAGAAATTTGGAAGTGAGCTGTAATTGTAAAATTGTTTTTTATTAATTGATTCATGTCTGAATTGTGTTCTCTCCAATTTATTTGATTAATAATTTCCTTTAAACATTTTTTATCTATTAGAATAAAAATATTTCTAATACCAATTTTCATTTGTGTGTTATTAATAATAGTTATTATTTTTTATTATTAAATCTATTAGTAGTTTAATAAGATTTGAAAATGTAATTTACCTTTGCCAATATGTTTGAATAAGCCCAGGAATAATAATCTTAAAAAAATAATTCTCGTTACGGTATGATGCAATACCTATTAGTTTAAAAGTATTTTTCTTTTTTGTTTGCCAGATGCTATGTGACGGTTCAGTGGTTCTTGCAGAACTCTGGCGCCTTTCAAATAAATTAAAAACTGATTTTTGTCGATAGCATAATTCTCAACAATTACAAGGCCGAGTTGATCAGGAAATATAGCTATGTTTTTAATAGAAATCAAAATACAACTTTCTTCTTTTTGACATAGCTTGATCAACTTGTGCGCAATTTATATTAGCGTGTAGAGGCCTAGCAAAACGGAAAATGTTATAATATATATCTGCACTTCATTATCAGAAAAATCTAGAGTAAATTGATACATATTTTTTAAAAATAAATCTAGGGATTTTTTCTAAGTGGGGAATAGTGTCAAATTTCAAACTAAAGTCATATTAAATAACAAAAGCAGTAGTTTAAACTTATATATAAGTAAAAAAAAACAGTAAGTATCTTATTTTACACACCATTGCAAATAACAAATAGAAGTCAAATAACTATAAATATTTTAATAAACCCAGTTTGAAAATATATATAAAGGCAAGGAATCAGACTAATTTCTATTGACTCTTAAATATAAATGAATGCATCTGCATTTTATTGTTTAAAAAATCGAGAATAGTCAAGCGTTGTTAGCCAAGATGTCAGCACAATCGCCTTGCAAGCAAGCAGTTGGTTGCAGTCGGTTGTTGCGGGTTCGCCTCCCGGCCGATGCTATGACATATGGGGGAAAAAAAATCGAGAATAAAATGCTATCAACTTTATTCTTCACTTAGACTTTAATTAAAGCTTAATTTCTCTAACAAGTGTGGAAATTAAACTAATGCCAGACTGAATGGAAAAAAAAAATAGTTTGAACTTATATCACATGATCACCATCTCTATACTAGCACATAATTGTTGTAAACAAAGGCAAAACTCTCCATACAGTAGTGCCACTAGATAGGCAATAGATAGGGATTTTATGAACAAGCCTTCTGGCATCCAGTGATTACTCTGTTTGGCACAGGGTGGCACTACTGTATGGAGAGTTTTGCCTTTGTTTTGAACTTGTACTTAAATTAACAATAGAATGTTTTATTTTGTAAACTACTGAAAATAATAAATAGAAGTCAAATAATTGTAAATATTTTAACAAACACGGTGCTAAAGTTTTTGTAAATGAAGGAAAGCTGAACAATTTCCATTGGCTGTGAGAATGTAAATGTATGGATCCCAATTTCAACTGAGAAAAATCAATAGTTAAATGTTAAACTGCTTTACTTTATGGCTGAAATTTAAATAAGGTTTATCTTGTCTGGCAAGCTCAGGAATAAGATTTTAAATTTAAACCAGATTGAGTGACAGAAACAGTAGTTTGAACTTAAATAAATTATTATAGACATCATTTTATTTTATAAACCATTGCAAACTTTTATTTAGGTTTAAGTTCAAAGTACTATTTTTGTCATTTAATCTGTCTCAAGTTGGAATCCAACTTTATTCCTGGAATTCTTACAGAAATCAATCAACATTCAAATTCCATGTTTAGAATAAACTGGTATTCAAATGTATTCTCAATTTTTATCTAAATTGCTGATGTGTACATTTATTTTCTTATAACCATGAATGTTGGTCAGTTTTATATATTTTAATGCTGTGTTTATCAAAATATTTACACTTATTTGACTTCTATCTATTATTTGCAACAGTTTGCAAAATGAAGTGCTGTCTCTTACCACTGTTTGTTAAAGTTTAAGTTTAACTTATTATTTCTGCCATTCAATCTGTTTGAAGATGAAGTTAATCAAGCCTTATTTAAGCCTCAGGCTTAGAGTATTGTGGTATCGTGTTTTATTCTTGGATTTTTCTAATAAGGAAATAAGATGTATTCATTTATATTTTCACAGCTAATAATAGTTGGTCAGCTTTCTTTTAATTTTCATTTACTTTGAAACTGTTTTAATTAATATATATAAACATAATTTTGGCTTTCTTAAAAGTATATAATGCTATCTTAATGTAAAGGTAAAAATTACAAATTATGTCATGTATAATAATTATATTTTACAATGAATAAAAGCTATAATCATATATATTGTGCCATTACAATTTAGTCACTAGTTAAATTTATAGTAATGTGCATGTAGAAAAGGTAAACCAAAATCATCATCACATTTTTATATAACCATAAAGGAAGTTGTAGGGCATCCAAGTTTAAACCCTACAAGGTCCAAGTCTAAAAGCTTTAAACAGAGAGAGAGTGGGTAAACAATTATATGCTTTATTTGTTTGTGTGTTGATAGAAAGGTAATACACACATTTAAACTATTTAATATTTAGTTTTTCTGTTAAAAAGCAAAGTTATAATGCATACGTATAGGCAATGTATGTGTAAACTATTTAATTGTTTTATATTTCAAATATTCAACATTTTAACTTTCTTTAAAACTAACCTATGCTTGATCAATTCTAATATCTTATTCTATACTTCTATTTTTCTTTCTATAATTGGGATTTAAAAGTTACAGATTTAATTAAATAATAGGGTTATAATTACTAAGCTAGCAATTATATTATTTAATGTTAGTTTATGAATGATTTGAAATAATGAAGGATGTGTGTACATTACATACAGAAATTTACATTTATTAAATATTGAAAGAAAAGGAAGGATTAAATCTGTCAAATTATTTTTTTGTAGAAATTTTATGTTAAAAGAGGAAATCTGTTTAATCAGATATCTATCTTTGTAGCAATTTTGTTTTTTATGATTGTTTGTTACTTTGGGAGCTTATAATGGGTGGGAAATCTAATTTTGAAATTGTCTTATCTTAAGATCTAAAGAAGGAAGCTCAAAAATTTGAAATGTTACCTAGATGTAAAAAAAAAAGAAAAGAAATAATGATTAAGTCTATTTTTTAAAAAAACAAAAGTGTCTGGAAAAAGAATTAAACTTTTCAGTTGAAAAATAATTTAGTTGAAAATAAATTAGAGATCTAATTAAAACAAATTTGTCCAAAAATAGCAAGTGACGCTATCTCTGATTGGTTAAGTTAGCTAAAAATTGGATATAAAAAGTGTCTGGAATTATTATTATTGTGATTATGATTCAGATTATTAAACTATTAAATTGAATGTTGAAAATATAAGAAATGGCTGGCTAGAAAAATTATATGTATGTCCCATCTTTTCCAGACCATCTGGGGAAGCTGCACATCATATAGGAAAGAAAAGATGTTGTGTCTAAAATAATATTCTACACCTTTCAACTGACCAGAGAAATAAGATGTTTTTAATAGAAGGAAGAAAGCATTCACCTGCATTTGATAAAAGATGAATTAATCTACTGATAAATATTAATCATCAAGTCCAATTAATTGTTCCAACAACTGATTTTAAACTCAAGAAAATTTATAAATGTGAAAACAATTGCTGTATTTCATCCACTAAAAGAATAATGCTTGACAGGAAGAGAAGAAAAATTAATATAATAATTTCCAAATTATCCACTAAAGCAAATAACCTCAATAGAGTCATCATCATCAAATAGTTATACAACTCAAGAAAGAGATTGTTCCCACATAAAACGGAAATGGTAACTGCAGAAATATAGACATTATCTAAGACAATTTTGAACCCTTGGAAATTCACCACAAACAAAAGATCGGTAATATGACTTTTTATATCTATTTTCTTTATGATATCAGAGTCTTAATAAACATTTTAGCAATAAAGTGGTATATTTTATTTAAAGAACTTTTAAAGACTATTCAGATCGATTAAAACAAGAATGTCTTACTAATAACTTTGAGCTTCATAAATTATCTTGAATGTATAAAAATTATTTGTTTATTAATTTTACAGTTATGAAAAATATTAATGTGCAAAACAATTTTTTTTATGGTATCATGATTTTAGTTTTAACTAATATATTATTATTATTTTGGTTTTAAATAATATTTTGTTATTATGGGATAAAACACGCACATACATAATAATATTTTTATATGTGTATAATTGCGAGTGAATGTGAAATAATGAGTAGTATTAGAATATTAGATTATTTTGTTTCAAGTTAAGTAAAGCATTTCAGAGGTAGAAGAGCGGGGGAGAAAATAATTTAAAACTTGTTTCTGGAACTTGCTCTTTCAATTCTATTAACATTTTTTTTAACATTCTACTTACATGTTAGATTTATAAAGTATGTGTGCTAATGAGCAGATATTTTTTTTCTTGAAATACTTTTCTCATGGAGTAAAAATCATGGTCAATGTGACATCCCACTTAATACAATATACATTTGAAGGGAAAGGGGGAAGAACTTGAAATTAATCTGAGGATTGTTATATAATCAATTATTATCATTATTATTATTCATGTCAATTTTCATATTTATCTAGAAATTTTTATGTATATGTTAGAAATGTAGTAATAAATATTAGTTTGTTTTATTAAACGAGGCGTATATATTTCATTAAGTGTAGTCTGTGTTAAGTGTGATTATTCATCATCAATGGTTGAATATCAGTTATTTAAGATATAAGTAAATATGCTAAAATTGAGCAATAATTATGAATTTCTTTATAAAAATTAGTTTTATGTTTAGGCTTAGTCCTAGAGCTGTAGTTGAAACCCTTGTCATTATCGTTATTATTATCATCATCATCATCGTCATCAACGTTTTAATTAATGAGCTGTTTAACTGTTTAAAGGCCATAGATAAATATTGATTTTATAATATTTAGTGATTTCTTACTATTATTATAACCACATCCCATCATCTATTTCATGCAAGGATGAGTGAATTGCCATCCTAAATTAGTTATATATAATCTGAGCTAGTAAACTTATAAAAATATTGAACACATTTGTTATGTTAAGATCTAAGAAATGATTTATGTCTAATATACTTCACTTTGGTTTAAAGATGTTTTACTTTTACCTAAATATTAGTGTGTATAGTGATATGGCTCAAAAAGCAAAATCTCCCACTTTTATTAGAAATAAAGTACCAAAAAGGGGATTTAAACCCGGTACATGTGAAAGGTTATTAGATATAACCATGTCTAGATTCAGATAATCTAGTGGCGCCCTGCTAGACCATATTCACTTAGTATTTGTTTAAACATGCACCTAACATCAAACCAAGAAATGAAAGTGGATAAGATTACTGTCTGTATACCTGAGTTATATTTTATTGAATTACTAGTGTACTCACCTCACGTGATTTCATATACCTGAGTTATAATATTTGTTATTAATAATTTGCTTATAATTATTGATAGTGGGATATCTTGAGAAATCCAACATTATTTTAAATATTAGGATCTTATATATTGGAGACTACTCAGATAGGGTAATAGTTATTTGAACTCACATTAATTATGTTACAATATATATATATATGATTATAGCTTTTATCCACTTCATTATAGATATTTTTGAAAATAATAGAATTATATAGTTTATGTATATAAATGCATATTTAATTGGAAATAATCGCTACTCCCAATAAGTTATACTTAATCAATAGCAAACATTTGTCTTTTTCACATGTCTTTAATCATATGATTCAGTAATGTGTCATGGAATAAAAGTTTGAAATATATGTAAATACACATTAAATGAAGTTAAATTTAAGTATTTCTAAAAATAATTTATATATGAAGTTAAATTGTAACACTGCTATATGGATTACTTGAAAAAGTGTATGTTCTAATGTTTCTGTAGTGTGAGAGGTTGCTCATAATTCTGGACTGATGGATGATCATGATAGGATTGAGTTAGGGATGAAAGATGCACTGCTAAAAACAAAAACCATGCAAGCGTCAATAAACTATAAAATAAATAAAATGATATCACCAATACTTTTAGCTATATTAATATTTTAGTTTAGTTTATTGACATTGTTATAAATCAAGGAAAGAAATCTGTGTATTAGTTTCATTTATGTATAATGAAAATGATCTAAAATCACTTTTAACTATTCAGAGGAGCAAAGCAGTATTTAGCTTTAACCATCCTCAAATACTAAATAAAACAGTCCAATAAATGTAACTATAAAAAAAAAACCATAACTAAATAATATTAAATTGAAACAAAAGAAACTGCTACTCTCCATAAGCTATCCTTAACCAATAGTCAAACATCAATTAACTAAAAAGAATGGAATAATATTATCCTTTTTTTTTTTTTGCTCTTTTAGTAAGTTTATTGATGTTGTCATAAATCAAAGAATGAAATCTGTATATATAGATTTCACTCTTTGATTTCATTTTCCGATTTATAACATCAATAAATTAAGCTTAAATATTAACAGAGATAAAAGATTGAGTGTTATCATTCCATTCTTTTCACACATTTATTTATGTTTGGCTATTGGTTAAGTATAGCTTATTGGAAGTAGAGTTATTTTCATTTCAATCTCATATCATTTAGCTATGATTATTTGAAGTTAGTATTAGAAATAAAATGAACTGAAGTTAATTTTACAAAATTTACTGTACAATATTAATTATATAAATAAATATTAGACTATACTTTGCTTACCTCAGGTATCATATCAACCCCAATAGCATATATATATATTGAAATAGATAGATAGGTAGGTAGATGAAATGGATGTACAGACATCTTGATAGATGGTAGGTAGATGGATAAGTATGTGATTAAATAGATGGATAAATAAACAGGTAGATAAACGTGCAGCAGGCAGGAAAAAAGAAATGTAAGCAGGTAAGTAAGTAGGCACACAAACAACCAAATACATAAATTGATATAAAGATGATGAGACTGAATAGAAGGAGAGACAGGCAAATAGATAGTTATAGAGATAAGTGGTTTGTAGATAGATAGATAAATGTATGAGTGTGTGGATAAACATGTAAATATATGTAGGCAGGCAAATTGACATACTGGTAGACATACAAATACAAAGATAGAAAGATAGCCAAAAAAGATTACTGAAAAAGACAGCCAAAAAAGATTACTGAAAAAGACTAATAGACAGATGAATAGACAGGTAAGTAGATAAATAAATAGTTTAATAGATAAAAAGATGGAAAAAATACATTGATAAATAATTAGTAATGAATGTATAGATAGAGTGGAACATAAGTTTGTATACAGGCAAGTAGAAATGATAACAAAGTTGATAAGTAGGTAGATAGCTAAGATAAGCATATAAGCAATAGACAAAAAACAGATAGACCAACAATCAAATAAGACAATATGTAATAGATAGACAAACACCAACATATACTGACAGATGAATGGATAAAAATACAGACAATCAGACAAAACAGACAGACTCGTAGATAGATATATAGATAGATAGATAGATAGATAGATAGATAGATAGATAGATAGATAGATAGATAGATAGATAGATAGATAGATAGATAGATAGATAGATAGATAGATAGATAGATAGATAGATAGATAGATAGATAGATAGATAGATAGATAGATAGATAGATAGATAGATAGATAGATGATGGATGAATCGAGGGATGGATGGGTAAATAAATAGATAAAGTGAGATAGAATATAAATTCTTAAGAACACCTAAATTGAAAATTTAATTTTAAATTTTCTTTTCAAGTTGTTTTATTATATATTTGTTGTTGTTTATTAATAATATTTGTTCAGATTCCATTATTATATTTCTATTTACTTATTTCATCTGATTTATTGCTAAACTTTAGTTTTAAAACTTTTCAAAATCGAAGTTATTGCCCATGAATTGATGATTTGTGTATTATCCTGGGGTTATGTTTTTTAATAGGAAGTTTGTGGAAGTTTTTTTTCTTTCTTTCACTGAAAAGATTTCGGGGGAAACATCTTCAGGCAAAAGGATGCGACTGAATTCAAGTGTTTATATTGCAAAAAAAAATTAGTGATGAGAGAGAGGTCAGTCAGGAAATATAAAATTTGCTTTTCTCCTTAATATTGACCAGCATAAGATTTCAGCATTTCTTAAAAACTATCAAAAGAAATTGAAAAATAATGTTGAGTCATGTTATTTTATTTTTTATAGCATAGAGCAAAGATATCTATCCATCTTAGTTCAAATGGATGTAAATAATTCTTTTTTTTTCTTTTTTTTTTTAAAGAAAGAAAATAAAACAAGACAAACCAAATGATAGGGAAAAGTATTTCGAAATCAACAATTCAATAAAAATCAGATGACTATTTGAACATTTAAGTAGTAAAGAAATTACGTTCTATTAAGTTATATAATCTTTATTTTTGTATCAATTTATCTAAGGCATCTACTATGTAATTCAACTTTATAATTAATCTATTTTATGTTTTCTTAATTCTACTATTAAAGATATATTCTTTGTAAAGGTTCAGCTATAAATAAAGTTTGTTTAAATTTATAAATATACGAAGAATGATAGTGACTTAAAAAAAAGAAAAATTTATACATTAATTAAACATATTTATAAAGAGGGTTTAATAAACAGGTCAACATTTGAGAAAATAGCGAGTAAAGAATGTAGAACAACAAGAATATATGGGGATCCAAAAATTAATAAAGAAAATATACCACTAAGGCCAATTATTAATTGTAAGGGATTTTACTTAGACAAAGTTTCAAAATGGTTATCGAGTGAAATTTTTAAAAAATATGCAAATGAGTATGAAAATTCCAATATTAAAAATAATAACATTTTAATAGATGAAATTAATGAAATATTTAAAAAATATGAATACAAAAAATTAACATTTATAAAAATGGACATTATTTCTAATTTAAATGTAGGAAAAGCAATAAATTTAGCTATAGAAAAATATATTAAGGATAAAAGTAAAACAATAAAATTACCTGTTCATATTTCGGTAGATTTAATGGAATTATGTTGCAAGGATGTAATTTTTGAATATAATAGGGAATTTTATAATCAAAGAAAAGGATTATTAATGGGAGGATCTCTCAGTGCAATTTTAAGCAATATTTATATGAATGAGTTGATAAAAATATAACAGAAAATAAAAATGCTCCTTTGTTTTTTAACAGATATATAGATGATTATTTAATGATTTTTAATAAAAGCCAAAGACAAATACAATGGTTTATTAATGATATTAATAAAATAGAAGAGAATATAAAGTTTATGGTTGAGAAGGAAGAGAATAATGAAATTGCATATCTGGATATAATGATCCAGTCCACTAGATGGAGCCAAGGACTCCAGGTAACACTGTTTCTGGCTCCCTGTTTCATTCCCTTTTTCCTAATTTAGGGAATTAAATTTCTCTAAAACTATCCCTAATAAAAATGGGAGTTTCTTAGCTCTCTTTTCATACACAAGCTATATCAACAATGTAATCACAAGTAAGAATAATTTTAACTTTTATAAAAACGCTATGTAAATATATATGGCAACCACTTAAATTACTAAAGATTTCGACAGAGATTTTATTTTCTAATGAAAATTTTCATTTGACTTATTTTTGTTGAATGAATGAGAGAGTCTGGTTGTTGGGAGGACTCCCAGGGACCTAAAACCTAGTTCTTTTGAGTGAGGGGGCTGGAATGAGGGTGCTGTGGTGATCGTTACCAACGTTGGTTTTTCTCAGTCACAAGATAGAAAAAATCATGTTATTTATGGTGATTCTTTAATGTTATTGTCATGAATGATTTTATCCATTTATTATTGCAAAATAAGTTGCAGTTTGGCCTCATGATTTTAATTGCAAGTGATTCACCTTAATTAATTTTATTACTTCCAATGTTGTTATTGATAGGACTGGCCTTTTGCTGTTCATGTGATTTTCATGATGGATTAAAATGGTTTTCAGCAGAGTCATTTTGAAGCTTGGATTTTTATTTTCCTTGTTCTCCATAGTTTTTCCATAATTTTTCCAAAGTATTCAGGATTGCTCTCTTGTGAAGATATTCAAGACCATTTGAAGGAACTGAATAGTAGATCGATTTACTCCGTATTTTATGTTATCTCCAAATGTGTTCCTATTTCTCAACTTATCCACCACAAATTGGATTTCCCAATATTGTACTTCTAAAATACTATTCATGTTTGATTTCTAGACTTTACAAATAATTCCTAATTGTACCTTTTAATTAAAATTTTCATTACAATCAACTTTGCTGATTGAATGAGAGAGTCTGGTTATTGGGAGGGGCCCCAGAAACCTAAATTCTGCTTCTTTTGAGGGGGAGGGTTAGGATGAAGGTGCTTTGGGGACTGTTGCCAATATTGATTTTCTCATTCGCAAGAAGGAAAAAAACGCTATTCATAGCGTTTTTAGCGTTATTGTTATAAACGATTTTATCCAATTATTATTGCAAAGTAAACTGCAGTTTGACGTAATGATTTTAATTGCAAGTGATTCACCCTATTTAAATTTATTATTTATAATGTTATCTCCAAGTGTTTTGCTATTTTCAACTTATCCATCGCAAATTGGATTTCTCAATATTGTACTTCTAAAATACTCCTCATATTTGAACTCTAGACTTTGCAAATAATTCCTAATTGTAACATTCATTTGTCTTTAATGGTTAATAAACATCCTTTCTACATCCCTTTCCCTTTTCATATGTATTCTTCCCCTTTTACCATGTTGTTCCTGAATTTCATTTTTACAATTCTTTGTAAACCTCTTATTTAACTGTATTCGTACCTTTTTTTTTGATGATTAAAATTTCATCACTGAGAATAAAAAAAGAAATTGATAGATAAAAAAATGGTGTATTCAGACAAATATTTATAAGAACAATATTGTTAACAAAATAACAAGTTGGTTTTCCAACATTGATAGGAAATATAAAATTAGTTGTATATATTCAAGAATATACAGGGCTGCAATGTATTGTTCAAGAAAAGAAGACTATATTAAACAAAAAGATTTAATAATCAATGAATTAAAAATGAGTGGTTTACCTGTATATATAATTAAAAGAAGTATTGAAAAAATAGAGTATAAGATAAATAAAAATGAAAAGAGTGAAAGAAAGATGAAAATAGATATATAGGAATAAAAACAAATAATAATATTATAGTGAATAGGTTTAACAAAATTATAAAGAGGATTAATAAAAAATACAAAAGAATAATTACTACAAAAATAGATAATAAAAAAAGAGAAAACATATTATAACAAATACATAAAATATAATAAAGATAATAAAAAAAATAATTAATAGAGTATATGTGATAAAATGCAAACAATGTCTCAATAGTGGGATGATAACAAATACGTGGGAGAAACAAAAAATTCTATAAAAACAAGAGTAAAACAACATATGGCAGATAATAAATCACCAATATATATATATATATATGAAAGAAACAGGACACAAATGTACACAAAGTTCAATAAAATTGAGGTTACATACAGAAAGTATTAAAGAAAGGAAAATAAAAGAAGCTATATTAATAAAAAAAATAAAACCAAAATGTAATACGGATTCTGGGATTAGGATGAGACTGGTATAGATATAGTTATTAAATAAGATATATAGAGACAAATATATAAAGATAATTGTAAATGAATTGTGGGTGATAAAAATGGTTAAGTTAAATAGGAGTATAAACATGGGTATTTATAGATATTACATTATAAAAAAATAAAAAAATAAATAAACTCAGCAAAATATTTACTTATAAAGCAGTATAATAAAAATTTATGAAAATTATATAATAATAAAAGTTAAATTGTATAAAATAATATATATACATAAATAAAAAGTTGTAGGAATATATATATATAAACATAAAAAGCAGTATAATATCAATTTATGAGAATTATATAATAATAATAATAATAATAATAATAATAATAATAATAATAATAATAATAATAATAATAATAATAATAATAATAATAATAATAATAATAATAATAATAATAAAAGTGTATAAAAATAAATTAAATATATATATATAAATAAAGAGTTGTAGGGAATATATATATATGGTGTAGGTAATATGTAATAGAGGAAGCTAGGGTATAAGATAAATTTTAATTCTTCCATGTAAGGGGGTTTGAAGAATATGGATTGCATTTGTATTACACAGTGTGTATATAATTGGCAGAAAGGAATTAGGCATGCCTGGTAGAGTGTGCAGTGTGTGCTGAAGTGTATCATTTGAAATGTTTAAATAAAAATAGAAAGGATGAAACAAGTTTCTGGTTATGTAGTCAATGTGTAAATGTGATAAAAGAGGTGAGAAAGTGGTTTCTAAGTGTAGGTAGTCTAAAGAGAAAGTCAGGGGAAAGAGAACAATATGTAGTTAAAAAGATAAGACAGAATATGGTTTTAGTAGAGTGTCAGGAGATATGGATTGAGAAAGTAGTAGTGTAATGGAGATGGATAGCCAGAGAATAAGTAAGATAGAGGAATAAACATTACATGATCACCATTTCTTATACTTGCTCCTAACTGTTATTAAAACAGGCAAAACTCTCTATATGTATTAGGCACTAGATGGAGAATTTATTTATAAGCCTTCTGGCATCCATTGATTATTCTGCCTTGCACTGAGTGCAATACATATAGAGAGTTTTGCCTGTTTTAAGGTAGAGGAAGAAGTGAAGGATGTAGAAGTAAAATTACAATTGTTAGAGATAACGTATGAGCAGATAAAGGAATTATTGAGTAAGAATGATAAGGAAGAAATGGATAAGGAGGTCCAGAAGGTGGTAGAAATGTTACAGGTGGAGTAGAGAAAGTAGACTATGAGACAGTATTGATAGGAGATTCACTAATTAGAGAATGTGGGGATATGATTGCAAGGGAAAATAGAAGCAAGAATGTAAGAGTATGTTTGCCTGGAGTTAAAATTAGAGATGTGACAGATAAAATAAGAAAGCAATGTAGTAGAGATGTGTAGGTTATTGTAGGGACTAATAATTTGTCAGAGCCATCAGAGAGATAATGGATGAGTACATAGAATTGATTAGGTATTTGAGTAAGATTAAAGGAAAAGTAGGAATAGTTGGATTATTACCAAGATTTGACAAAGAGGCATTTGTTAGATATGACATGTTCTACAAATGAGAGATTGAGAAAATTGTGTGAGAGAAATAATGTTATGTATGTGGATGTATGGGATTGATTTATTGGAAAGAGAGAGTTATATAGTAAAGATGGATTGCACTTAGGAAAACAAGGAAGTGAAGTTTTAGGGAGTCTGATGTTTAGAGAATATAATTTGGGAAACTTTTAAAGGGGGGGTGGGCTTTTAAATTGCTGTATTATCAAAAAGAAGAATGGATGGAATGTAAAAAATAAGCAAAAGATAGTTGATTTAGATATAAGTATAGATGTGGAGAGAAAATGGATCTGTAAGATTAATGGTAAGAAAGTTTTTTATAAATGTAATGGAGAAGAAAGAATCAAAAGAGTTTTTAAAAGAGTAGTTAGGAAAGAATAAATTTGTTAAAATGAGGTATTTGAATATGCAAGGTGGTAGGAGACCAGAAAAGTGTCTGGAATTATACAAAGCAATTGAAAATGAAGAGCTTGAGGTATTAGCAGTAGTGGAAACACATCTAAGAAAAGAAGAACCTATTTTGGAAGATTTGGTATGGCAGGGTATAAATAGAAAAGAAAACGAAAAAGGAGTATTTAAATATTGTTAAATGTCAAGAACATTTGTGGTTTGAAATAAGGTTGGGTAGACAAGAATGGATGGTACTTGTAGTATATATAACCACTAAAGATAGTTAAACTGTAATGGAGTGGAACAATAGTATATATTAATGCCTAGATAAGGATATATAGAGGTTTAAAGAAAAGGGAAAGAGAATAATGATTATAGGGAATGTGAATGGACATATTGAAGAAATTGATGATGTAGATAATAAGAATGGTCAGTTTTTGAAGAAATTTTATCAAAATAAATTTGAGCATTGGGAATTTATCAAATATTTATGAGGGACAATATACAAAGTATAGGAATAATATATTTCACACAATAGATTATGTATTGCTGGAGAAAGAAGGAATGAATAAAATACAGAAAATTAAGGTGTTTGATAATGAAGAGAGAGTATGTAATAGTGATCATAACTTTATGGTAATAGAAAGAGTTAGTAATGTGATGGAGAATAGAAATAAAAGTAAAAACAATAGTGAAAATGTGGATGGAGAATGAATGATAAGAATAAGTTGGAAGAGTATAAAATACAAGTTGAAGAAACCATGGAACAGTTGGTTGGGGATGAGTATAAGGACTGGTGTGGTGAAATATAAAAAGTGGCAAATAGGGTTTTAGTTGAGAATATGCAGAAGAATAAAAGTAATAAAAATGAGAGTTAGTAAAAGTGTAAAAGAGAGAAAAGAAGCATGCAGAGAATATAAGTGTGCTATTAAGAACAAAGGAAGTGGAAAAGATATTAATGCTAAACAGGAAAAGTACTTAGCAAAGAAGAAGTTGGCTGAAATGGATAATTATAGAGAGAGGTTGAAGTTGAATAGTAAATTGTTGGAGGATATTAATAAAAGTGGAAGATATGGGAGGAAAAAATTTGGAATTACATTAAAAGAAGAAAGGTAGGGGGAGAGAGATAATATTAATAGATGATGAGGGAATAGAGTGTAGCTCCAGAGAAGAATTAGAGAGAATCTTAAAGAGATATGTAATTGATATAGAAAAGATATTAGATATGAAGAACTTAGTGATAGAAAACATGAAACCATTTAGCAATGGAAATATTAGGTTTACAAAAAATGAACTGAATGAGACAGGGAAGAGATTGAAAAGTGGAAAGGCAAGAGATTTAGATGGATGGGCAGCAGAGATGGTAATGAATTTAGGGCATAAAGCAAAAGTAAAGCTATTATCATGTTTTAATAAGATGGCACAGAAAATAGTTTTTTTGGGTAGTTGGAGTAATTCAAGAATACAATTATTATTTGAAGGAAAGGGTAAGGGTCATAGAAAGTTAAATAATTATAGATCGATAGTGGTAAGATCAGTTTTATATAAAGTTTTCTCATATATGGTGGCTGGAAGAGTTGTAAAATGGATGGAAGAGAATAATGTAGTGGGAGGAAATGCAAAGAGGTTTTAGGTCAGATAGTCATATAGGAGATAGTTTATTTGTAGTTACATAACTTATGGATATGAGTAGGAATTCAGGTAGATCATTATATATGAGTTTTATAGATATAGAGAAGGCATATGATAGAGTAAACAGAAATAGATTATGGGTAAGATTAGCAAATTTGGGAATGGATGAAGCTCTAATAAATATTATTAAGAAATTATACAAAAATAATTATTATACTTATCAATTAGGGGATATAGAATCAGTTAAAGTTAAAAATGGGTGGGACTAAGGCAAGAATGCCCTATGTCACTTATTTTGTTTTTGTTGTATTTGAGTGAAATGGAGAAAGCAATAGAAAGATTAGGAAGAGGGATAGAGATACCATTAATAGGTGGCAAGGGAATATATACTTTATTGTGTTTTTTTTGCACATGATATCTTTTTGTCTGCAGAAAGAAGAGAAGATATGGAAGCTATGATGAGGACATGTGCAAGGGTGGGTAAAGTGATGGGTGTTAAATTTAGTGTAGAAAAATCAAATATAATGATGGTTAATACTGGGGAAAGAGAAGATGTAAAATTTTTATTGGGGGATATAAAGTTAGTATATAGATATAGTTATTTGGGAATCATCTTAAGTAATCAGGAAAGTTGCTTGGATGAATGAGAGAAAAAATTGGTAAATGAAGCAAAGAAAAGAAAGGGTTTGGTAACGAAATTAACAGTGTTTTCGTATAATAAATACAATGTAGCTAGAATTGTATGGAAGGGAGTTGTACTAGCAGGGTTAACATATGGCAATGATGCATTATGTGTTATTAAAGGGATATTATATTAGAAAAAGTACAAAGGGAAGTAGAAAGACATGCATTAAATGCAGAGGTGTGGACAGCAAAGGAGGCAATTCAAGGAGAAATGGGATGGTCAAGTTTTTTATATAAGAGATGCAAAAAGTAAAATGAAAATGTTTGGTAGGTTGCAGTTTATGGATAATAAAAAAGTAGCCAAAATAGTATTTAATTGGGTTATGAGTAAAAGGCGTGCAACAAGATGGGTGAGAAAGATAATGTGGTGAAAGATTTGGATAAAGAATTTATATCAGTATACCTGTATAAAAGGTGGGATGATTATGTAGGAGGATTGTTGAGTGTTATAGTGGTAAGGAATGGTATAAAAGAAGAGATGCATTAATAAGAATAGGGAGTTGGTGATATGGAAAACTAGTATGGAGAGTAAAAAGGGTTTAAATATATGTAGAAGTTAATGGAACATTGGGTGTGAGTTAATTTATGATAATAGTAAGGAAGTAGTTTATTGTTTAAGGCTAGAATAGGATCTTTAGCAACAGGAGAATATACATGTATATGGAAAAATATGGGTGATTTAGTCTGCAAATTGTGTGAGGAAGGTATAGAAAATATTAGGCATCTGTTGATTGAATGTAAATGCTTGAAAACAGAAAGGGTACAAATAATGACATTATGGAAGAATAAATATGAATTATGTGATTATACAGAAAGTGGGATATTGGTTTTTATGCTGGGTTTGGGAAAAGATAAGGGGCCATAGAGTTGACAAAGATTACGTTGTGGAAATGAGATGGAGCAGATTATGGGAAACCTTAGGGTGAGGAATAGAAGGGGAAGGTAAAGTGATTAACATATTGCTTTGGCATAGTTGCTGAGAGATTCTGATGCTGTTTAAAGAGAAGTCACAATACATCACATCACATTAAAAAAAACATTTTTTTTAAGAAATTAAAATTAACTGAGTAAGTTCAAAGATTATAATGTTTATAGGTTTTAGATATTAAAAAATAATAATAAATATAAAATATTATTTTTAACAGATGAATGAGTAAGAAAATAATAGATATTATATGATTTAAAATTAAAAGAATCTTAGTTAATAACCATGAAGTTTAAGTTTATGAATAGAAATAATAAGTAGATTGTTAATAATGATAAAATAGATCATATATTTAGATTAATAGATGTCCTTCAATATATATATATATATGGATACAGTTAGGAATACACATGTATAATTTATATTTATTTTCTATTTACGTTGTACATTTTATATTAATTGTTTTATTTAAGTTTGATTATTTATTTCAGTTTTATTAGTTAATTTTTTAAATATATTTTATGTTGTTTTTAGTTTGTTAATGTTTACATTTTTTATGGTATTGTTATATAATTATGGATTTTGTTTTATTTTGTTCATTATATCATAGCTCTGAAGAAGACTGTGGGACAGTCAAAATGTAGGTGTATGTATATATGTACAAATAAAGAGTTTTGCTAAAAAGTGTTCAAAGTGGTTTGGCTAAATTGTATATATATATGAAGAGAGATAGAGAGAAACTACAAAATCAAGTCTCCAGGGATTGAATGATTTTACCATATCTTTATCATGTTTATATTATAAATATAATAATGTGTCATTATACAGTAAAACTTTAATTAATCATTCCCATATATTTCATTTGTGTTTTCTGGCTTTCGAATTAATAACATATAGATAACATTAGTGTTTTCTAATTCTACTGCTTTATGGAAAATCAATTCATTGCATTGATCATTGTCAAATTACAATCCTGAAATTGCGAGGATGGTTTTCCTAAAAACATTTTGAAATATTCCATAATATTCTTTGCTCATTGGACTTTTCTTTGTGACTTCAAAGCACTGTTATAAAGAGTCATGCATTATTGGGAATGATTACAAATGCTTAATGTTTTAATTAATTGCAAATAATTTATTACATATGTCTCAATGGCAGTTCCATCTATCACCATTTTATTCCTGTTAAATAAAAAGAAAAAAGATGATGAACTTTAAGTGTGTCAACCATACATTACTGAGACTTATAAAGAACTGGTGAAAATAAAAACTTTCATTGAGAAGCTACATTACATCACATGACCCATGCAAAATGACAGCAAATTGAGTCATAAACTTTGCACAAAAGTCAATTATACAATGATTTTTTTTTCATTGAATAATTCCTTACAACCTTCTTAAAATTATATAAAATCTTGCATCATGATTTTAAAGATCTTTTCATTTTTGTATTGTTATTTGGAAAATTAAGTCAAAAATTATAAAAATAGTATAGATCCCATATGTTGTCTCTGTTTTTCCAGCCCGGAAGATATGGACCATATCCTTTGCCTTTGTCCAATCTGGCAAGGACTAAGACAAAACTTCCAGAAACACATTGATAATAATGGTCCAGATCTAACATCTCTTCAAAGGGTTTTAAATAGAGGCATTTTCACTGAAATCAGGCTTGCCACTTACATAAACTTTGCCATCTGGTTGACCAGATGCAAGGTGATTTTTCAAAAATTACCACTTGACGAAATCAATAACTGCTTCCTCAACATAATTAAAAATATCCATGAAACAGACAAGAGAGAGGCTGATCCATACCTGGCCATATTAATCTGGGAATTCACAACTGGCCTAAACAGCACCTCTCCAACCAACCCCTAAATAATTTATATGAAAATAACTATTATGATTTAACAAAACCCTCCAACCATAACTTGCCAAAACAGGGTTTACTAACAAAGGTATTTTGTTATAGACTAGATGAATAATATTCACCTTGCATCCACAGACTAAGTTCTTCACTAACATTCATTTTATATTCTACTGACTTTTGGATCATTTCTTCTTTGTATATATCACCCTGTAACCTCATCTAGTTAATCTTGTTATCTTTTTATTTTTATTTTTTTGTAATCACTTATAGGTCAAATAAAATTATCTTGAAAGAGAAAAATTATAAAAATATAAGTATTTATTTAATCACAGTTTTTAAATATATGTTAATACTATTATGGTAGAATTATATATGTGCACACACATTTTGAAAATAATAGGCATTAAATGTTTTGAAATGTGAAATTTTAGTTATATATATATCGTGAATTATAATTATTAAATTGTTCATATTTATAATTTTGAATGGTTTATTGTTTTTTTCATATATGAGATCTGACAATTAAATTTACAAACTCATACTAGAAATAGTGATACATATTTCACTGGTGAATATCATTATGGTCACTTGAAAAGTACTCTTCTTAGATATGTACTAATTTCAGCACCTAGTTCACTATTTTGGAACTATTTTTGGCGTAGCAATCTAAACTTTTGTTGCAGTATCCTTAATATTCTAAATATCAAAATGTCTTCCTTTTAAATTTTCCATTATCTTTGAGTAAAGAAAAAAGTCACTCGGAACCATATCAAATGAGTAATGAATGTTTTCCAATGTGAGCTGATGCATTACCATAATGAAAAACAGCCATTAGTTATTAGTGAAACATTTCTGGTTGTTTTTCTCTTTGTCATGCAGCCTTTTCTGCAATTTTAAATAATAAACTTGGTTAACTGCTTATCCAATTTGGTATAAATTCATAATAAACAATTTATCTAATATCAAAAACAATCATATCTGTAGTTTTGACTCTTGATCTGGACTGGTATAATTTTTTGGTCATGGAAAATCGACTGCTTCTATTGGGTATTTTGATGTTTATATTCAGAGTCATAATGATACACCCATGTTTCATCACTAGATATGACACAGTCCAGAACATCATCTTGCTTCTCCAAATATTATTGGCCAACTTTGATTCCCTTTTGCATACATATTTCTCTTGCCAAGATTTTCAGCTAAAAGTTTTTCACTTTTTCTATTGATGTTGGTCTGGTATGCTTCTCATAGTCAGCCTGTGATTTTGATTTATTATTCAACAAATTTGGAAATGCCTTTGTCAGTTCCTTACTAGTTGATCTGACCTCTCTTAATGAATAATACTTTCTCTATTTTTTTTTTGTGGCATTATTTTCATAAGCTTTGAACTAATATGACCCTGATTTCACTTTAACTCTTGCCAAACTTAATACAAAAATGTTTGTTACTCAGCAAGATCTACCATGCATCAATATAAGCACAGCTATGAGATACTGATATACAAAGGTTATGAAAACTTATAAAGTTGTATGTGTAGTGCTGCTAAAGTATGTCCATGATGGCAATTTCATAAACTTAATTTCCAGGCATTGTATAACATTTTTATTTTCCATCTCCTTTAAAAATGATGATTGTAGATTGCATGTATTTATTAATTAGTTGTTTTTTTTTTGTACGATTTACTAAAGGTGTTTAAATACAATAGTTTTCCATCTGTTTATAGGTGTTTCATATAGTTTACATAAATGTTATTTTAGTCCCTAACAATGACCAAACATAAATTTGTCCATGGCCCTAATATAGGGTAAAAACTAATTCAATAATAATACAAAAATTTATTATTATATAGTTATTGTATTTCAATTGTACTGGAATCGTTGTTAATGTTATTTAGTATCACAAAAAAATGGTATTATCAATTATGACTTGCAAAACAGTAATACAGAAAATAATTTTCATTGTGGTATAACCATTTTTCAACTCTATGACAATTAATAGCTGAAATGAAAATATTTTTAACAAAGAACAGAAAAATATAAATTTACTTATTGTTTAGTTAATTTTGTGAATACAAGGAGTTCTTGTAGGGCACAACTTTATTCTTTAAGAATATAAATGAGTGCTATATTAAATATATTCTTTCAAGTTTTTACAGCATCAATAAATATTTTTCAATAGTCACTATTATAATAAAAATAAGTGAGAAATAATTTGAGATGTAGTTGCCATTTTCTGTTAAATGATAAAAAAAAAACATTTAAAGATTTTGATTTAAATATTAAAAATAATAAATCAAATTCTTTTACATATATTTTCTGAAATTTCAAATTTTATTTGAAATTTAAAAAAATAAAGAAAAAAAAAGTTAATTTACTAAAAACACTAAATTATTTGCAATATTTATTTAAATGAAATTAACAATAATAATTGGTATTTCCATATATATACAATTTTAAATTTAAAAAAAAATAACATTTTTTAAAGAAAATTCATGCTAAGTATAAAATATATTTCTTTTAATTATGAAGGATAACACTTTTTTTTGATCAAATGAAAACTATTGAAAACACTCCCCCCCCTCCCTTACTAAATGTGAATAAATAAATAAAAAATGGACAAAATCATAAAAATAATTCCAATAGCATTGTAAATGATTTTTTTTTTTTTTTTTGTAAAAAAAAACAAAAAAAAAAACATTAATTACATTTCTTTCTTGAATCTAATGCAATAAATGGTTTATTTTCTTGTTAATTAAGATAAAAAATATATATTTTGTATAAACCTAATAAAATAGTTTTTTTTTGTGTGTGTGTGTAACTGTAAGTTTATTGCAGTGGGATCGATCACCATATTTGTTATGTCAAAATTCAATGAATCACCTAATTATTAACCAAAAAAAAAAGAAAGAAAGAAAAGCAAACAACAAGATTTTTTTTTTTTTAATAATATTTTAATTTTTGGTTCACACTGCAAATCTTTATGAAATGCTATCAGTAAGCATCACACATATTGTGAAAATAAATTTTTATTGCAACAAGAGTAATTTAAAAAATATCAGTAACTTTTTTTCTCCTAATATGTTATATATTAATTTTTAAAAATACTACTAATGATATTATTAACTTAGAATCTTCTAGCAAATATCATTCGAAATTGTATTATTTTCATTAGTTCTAAATAGTGTAGTTTTGATATGTTGTACAAGTTTCTATCCATGATTTCATTATATCTACTAAGGATCTTAAAAGTAAATGTTCATAGGTACACTGATTTCATGCGTATACATTTTAAAAAATATAAATCCATACAGCATATAAGTAAATATATTAAATTAGGAGTACAGTTTTATTGGCCAAAGATATCAAACTTATTAAAGATAAAACAGCTCCTTGTAGTCTTAAAAATAAAAATTTCCTACTGGAATACTTGGTGAAGTTTTCCATATGGGAATTAAGCTACTTTATCTTAATATAAAAAGCATATATTATTTCATGTCATAAAATAAATAGATAGAAATAGTTGCAATAATTATTATGTAATATGTAGGGTCAATGAGCAAAGACTTTCACACACCCCACCACTCATCACTCTATCTCATATTACTGATACACTTGAACACATATATGTCGAAAAGATAAATAATCACCAATATACATATTTCATGCTAAAACGTCTATGTAAAAAATACTTTCAAAAAGCTAATTAAATAGGTTGTACCTGGTCGTAGATAAATGGTTTCTAGAGACTCAATCTAAATTTTGAGAACCAAGAAGTTGATTATTCACATACATTCTTCTGTATTTTGAGTTTTATATGCAATATGAAAGAAATGTTACTATTAATAGTAAAAAATAAGAGATATTTGAATTGAAAATTAGTGTTCATTAGGGATTCAACCTTAGTTTGTATTTTTACAATGTTATCATTGGAGCAGCTCAGAGGAAACTTTGTGCAGCAACCATTGAGATTCCAGGATTTTATTGTTGGAGTTCTAATTTGAATAGATAAAAAGCAGCAATAAAAGACTCTACCTGGATAAATGAAGCAGCATGTAGTAAAATATCCAAAAAGAAAAAGCAGATCATACATTTAAAATAAGCTCAAGATTGTATTGTGCTTACCAATTCATAAATGATTTTAATATTTTGATAATAATTTATAATGACTTTGTTTTAATATTTAATGTTCAAACAAACCTCAAATAGTTTACTAGCTAGTGATAATTTTGTAGTAACTTTCAGTTTGGAAAATTATCAGCTTAAGAATGTGAATTGATTTAAATATCTTCATAGATTTTTTAAGTTGAATGGCAAATTAAGATGTTATGATGCAACATGGATTCCAGTGTGCTGTTTTCACATTAAGCAAGTTAAAAGATAGAATATTTTACCATAGTGATATAACTTCATTGACTAAATTATTTGTATATAGAAGTGTGTTACTCTACCAAATGTATCATATTGAAGAGTAGTAATTAATTTATTGAGCACACAGAAAGAATATGTAAATACTTTAAACAGGCTTTAACCTGTATTCAGTGTGCTTTAAAATTCATAGTAATAAAGCATATTTTGCCGATAGAGGGAACCTTCCAAACCACAACACAAGATATCGACTTTTTTATAAAGATAAGAATGGCCGTCTTATCTTTAGCCTAAATGTCTACTTATATAAGCAAATCTGGAGCATCTTGATTTGGAAGTGTGAAGTAGTTGTTTTCTCCATTGTTTGTCCACTATTTCTATTACAAATTAAACTACGTGAAATCTTGAGATTTACATCGAGTTAATATTACGATCTTAATATTGGAAATATGCATTCTTTATTGATAAATGTAAAGATCAGACAAATTCTATTTAAGCATGCTCTATAATACTCTAAAAATATGATGACAATATAATAAGACTAACTAATATGTTTTTTTTTTATTTTTGCAGCTTTTTGGATAAATCTATTATTGAAAGATTACATTTCCATTGAATTGGGGATAAAATTAAATAATAACAGAGCCTGAAAAAATATTTTGTTTTTTTTTAAATAGCAGAACCATATTGATATTTTAAAGAGTATCTCAAAGATATTCTAACAATGTTTAATATTGATTGCTTTGATATAAATAATAAGGATGAAACAGATTTAAATTGAAAAATGCAATGAAGTAAAGTCTGGGAATTAGAAAAAAATTGCTGCTGAAGATATTAAGACAGCAAATGGCATACAGAGACATATTATTGGCTCATAGATTAGTTTCTATAGTCAGCACACAGTTTATTTTTAGCTTATTCTTTGTTGTCCTCTGAAGTTAAATGTCTACATTCTTTTATGTTTAGTTTCTAATAATGATCATAATCATAAGCATGTATATAATTTATTTAATATTAATTTTTTTATTTAAAATTCATTTTAATCTGGTATTCTTAAAGTCTTTTGAAATGTATCATTAGTAAATCGTCCATTACAAAACGATACTGTTTTTTAATATATATTATCTATTGAATGCTAATACTAAAATAAATGAAGCCATTTTCGTTTTCCATAAAATCTTTGCTCTTATATAAGCATTTTATGGTTTCTGTTTTCATTATTATTATTGATTAAATGTCTCATTGCTGTAAAATATTTTGGATAATTATCTACAAATAAGTTATTTTATGAAATGTGTTTTTATACATTTTTGTCTCTGTTTCTTTTGTCACAGTGATTATTATAAGTTTTTCAGTTTTTAATCTAGATTGATTTTGAAATATGACAATTTTAATAGTTACAAGTTAATATATAGATTTATAAATATGTGAACATAGTGATTAGTTTTATCTACACAGATGAACCTGAAAAATATGTTTGCAACTTTCTCACATGAAAGCTTGCTAACTAACAAAGACTGAAATAATAATTCCGGAGTGAATTCATGTGCAAATATCTATATGAAGTAATATTGTTAAATGCATTGGCTTGGTAAATAAAGAGTTTTCTGCATATATACACATATGATTGTTAGTTTTGTCATAAACTATATATATATGTGTGCGCGCGTGTGTGCAATATAATACAACAGAAATTTACATATAAAAATGATGTCTATATTACGTTTTTTTAAAATAATCGGTGTTATGCTAAATCAGAGAATAGAGATTTCTATTCCTAATAAAAACTCTCAAATTGCAGACTGAATCAAAAAAGGTTCAACTTTAAATACAATAGCAGATTTTAAGAATGTCAAACATGAATATAAATCATCATTATTTTTAAATATTATTGATCCACTGTGGGAGAAAAGTCTATCCAAGTTTACTCCAATCTCTAGACTTTCTTCTCCGCATCATACCAGCAAACTTCTTATTTCATCTATTCATCTTATACATGATTTCTTTGTAGAGCTTTTTCAATTTCATGGGATCCAATTAAAAATCTCAACTATTCATCTATTATCATCTCTTCAAGCAATATGTCCAACATAACTCCATTTCGTCTCTTAATTCTTTCAATGATGTCAGGTGTATCTGTTTATTCTCTCAACCATATATTTCATTTTTGTTCACTTCTTGTTACTCCAAACATGCACATTTCCATATTGCATTGAGTGGTCTAAAGTCTGTATTGTTCTTTTGTTAAGTGTCCAAAGTCTCAGATTGATAAGTAAGAACTAATAGAATACCTTTATTAAAAACGCTTTTTTTCAATTGCATAGACATATTTCCTTTTAATATTGAGTTATTTCTAACAAAGACATTGCATCTAAGTTTAATTATTTGATAATTACATCCATTATGCTTTCATTTGTGTTAACAATCTGACTGAGTAATGTGCAGTTGTTACCTTCTTCTAATTTATCATTATCAATTTTTCTTTTTTTCTTTTAAAAAAATCCTTTACCAATCTTTATTTTTTCTTTTAAGGAAAAAATATTGAGCATTTTTTAAATCTTTTTAGAATTTTTCTTTAATCCTACTTTCTCTTGCAACATTTCCTGAAGCTCTGAAGCATTATTTGCAAAACAGTCACATAATCTGCAAAATCTAGATGACTTAAATAATCTTCATTTATTTTTCTTACCTTAGATTCTGCTTTTAATCCCCAAAATACTTTGTTTAAAAGTGCTATAAAAATTTGAGGTATGGAATTAGCTTGTCATACCCTCTTCTCAACATGAATTCTTTTAGTATCATTATGTAATCTAACCATTGCGATTGCATTTTGATAAATATTATTCAGAATAACTTAATATCCTGACTCTATGCATTGATGATGCAATGCTTTGGTTACTGCAGAAATGCTTATATGAATCAAATGTCTTTTCATAATCTACAGATCCAAATCATAATGACAAAGCATATTCATTGGTCTTTTTCTATAACTTCTCTCAATATTTGAATGTGATCTCATTTAAATCAGCCTGTTTTTTGGTTGGGTAAAATCCAAATCACTGTAGATGAGTTGTAATTATCTTGGTAAAAAATTTATATACAGCTGATAAAAGATTGAGATATCTCAAATTTCTAATATCTTCTTTATCATCTTTTTAAAATATCAATATTACTACAACATTTTCCCAATCATCTAGTCCATTTTTATTATTTAGATATTTGGTATATAACTTTGCTAACAATTTTTCTGTTTCTTCATCTGCTTTTGTAAAGATGTTGATTATAAATCTATTATTTTTTTCCTTCTTCATAGATTTAATTGAAGATCTCACTTCTTCATTTAAAACACTAAACAATTCAAAAGATCACATGACCACCTCCTATTATGCTTGTGTATAACTGTTGTTAAAACAGGCAAAACTCACTATATATATTGCCACACATAGCAAGCTAGAGAAATTAGTCTGCGGATATTGGATGAGTAGGCACTAGATGGGGATTTTATGCACAAGCCTTCCGGCAGCCATTGATTTCTCTAGCTTGCTGTGTGTGGCAATATATATAGTGAGTTTTTCCTGTTTTAACAATTCAAAAGATGTTGTAATTGTAGAGGATACTTTTTTTCTGCATTGCTATATAATTCTGCATTGAACTCTTCTACTCATTTTGCAATATCATCTCCCTTTTTTATAATTGTTTCATCTTTTCTCTTTATTGCAGAAATAAGTTTTCTACCAATTTCAAAATAGTTTTATAATTCTGAGACTTTTATTCTTTTCTATAACTTTCCTTGCGAATTCATAATTATATTTTCTTATACTGTTATTAACTCTTTTTCATACTATTTTACAAAATTATTAGATATTCAATTCTTCTTACTGAATCTTTTTTACATTTTTTCATATTCCTTCTATTCTTCATAAATTTATTTATTTCAGTAGAAAATTTTATGTAAATTATTGCTTTCTTGGATTAGTTATCTTTGCTGCAGTTCTTAATAATATATCAGTAATTTTCCTGATGATTTTATTCTAATCTGATCCAACTTCAAAATCTGTTAATATTTTAACACTTTGTAAATTTTAATTTAAATTTATTGGAATGTTTCTGTTGGTTGGGGATATCAATTACAAATACTGTTTTTCTTAATATTTTTTGTCTCTCTAGTGCATTAATACATATATTACATCTCACTAACTAATGATCACTTCTTGTGTTGAATTTATTAAGAACATTATAAATCTTGAAATTATATATATTTTTCTAGTCAAAATATAATCTAATTCTGTTATACATTCATTTGAATGCCTCCATGTTTATTTCCATTTAGTATTTTTCTAACAAAGAATTCATAATATACAGGTTTTTTTTTTTTTGTGAATAACACAAATCTGTGTCAACCTCATTTACATCACCCTAGCCAAATTGATCAACAGCATTTTCATCTTTCAATCACTCACTAATTATAGCACTAAAGGCTTCAATAGCAATTATAAAATGTTGCTTGGTATGATTACAAACCTTTGTACATCCTTATAAAAATTCCTGCATCTTCATAACAATGAGAACTTGTTGGAGCATAAACCTGAATTATCTGCGTTCGGATTTTTTTTATTAAATTGAATAACTAATCTTTCCATTTCATTTGATACAACAATTTCCACAATGTTACTCTTTCAATTTTTATTTATAATAAATTCCACTCAACTTGTGCTTTCTATATTTATGCCTTTGTCTTAAAGTAAATCTCCATTTTTTTGAATCAATTGTCTCTTCACATTTTTTTCTAAGTTTACAAAGTTCAACAATACCCACTTAATATTACACAATTCTTCTTTCAATTCAAGAAATATTCCTACACTTGAAGGTGATCTGCAGCTACGAGTACCTACATCAATATTCATCACTTGGTTGTGACTTGGAGCTGTGGTCAGGGGATTCTTAGTATCCTTGGTATTCAGTCATCAACTGCCACCTTGACTGGCAATTTTAAAGGCTCCTGGCAATAAGAGCTATGGTTATCTTCTATGATTGTAAATATCTATATAAAAAAATCATTCACATATACAATCATTTTGTTTTCAAGAGATCTCTATCAGACGACTGAAAAGAAATATCATAGTATTTTCTTATATTAGAGGTAATCAACCATTAAACTCAGTATATTAATTTATGTACATTGGGGATCAGATCATCCATGTTTGTATATTATATGAATAATCATATAATAATAATAACTGCAATGACAATAATGTGAAGAGTGGTTGTAGGAAATTTGTGCTACTTAATTTCTTTACAGTCTCAAATAAGAATCCAAGTCTTTCCTTTCAATTAAAAGAAAACTACTTTCTTGAACCAAAACATTATTTTATATAATAAACTGTAGTAATTCTTTGACCTATCTCTAAACAACAAATATGTAAGCGTAATTTTTAGATTCTCCAATTTAGAAATATATCTGAAAATTTGCTTAATCTTCTCAACATAAAGCTCTGATGCGTTATTTGCAAAAACAGCTATATCTTCTGCAAAATCTAAATGATTTAAATAATCTCCATTTATTTTTACTCCTTTAGCTTTCCATTTTAATCCACAAAATACTTCTGGCAGCACTTCTAAATGCCTGCTAACATCAATATATATAAACATTAGAAATATGTCAAATAGATATGTAAAATCTTGATATGCATGCATATTCTAATACATTGTTCAAAGTTAATGTCTGTATATATTCACTAAAATAAAATAATGAAATGGTCCAATCCTAAAGAGTTTATAAGAAGTTTGAATACTGCATGTGACAAAGATAGAATTAAATCTAAGGCTCTTGAATGCTAGAATTTATCACTTTACCTGTATTAAACTATGTACGTTTCCCAATTTATTAATATATAGTTATAAAACTATTTGTCCTCTTTTCGAATAAAATTTGGATCTTAACTGTTTTAAGATTTTTTAAGTCTAGTGGTTTAAATTTTCCAAGTATGGAGTGAATAAACATTTCATACAAAGCTAATCTGCTATTTCAACATTCCCTTGTAGTAGTACTTGTTGTAAAAACATTATAATTGAAGCTAATTGAAAAAAATATAAACTCAATATTCCGGGTATCATTTGAAAATTACAATAGACATCTGTTCCTCTTATCAGATTGACTTTAAAAATAGTAATAATATAAGTAAATTAATATAACAATTTATCTTTTTCCATAATTTTTTGGAAAAAAAATTAAAAAAGACTTTTCTTTGCAGCTATCTTTGTTTAATCTAATCTATTTGTCAAAATCTTTTATTTAAAAAAAAGAGAAAAACTTTGATTTTTGCATAAATCAGTCATTTAAAAAAAAAGAAAGAAAAAACGACTGTCATTACAATTCTTATCTTAGTTACAGTACAGCAAAGTAGAGAGTTACTAATTGCTAATTTTTTTGAGAATCATAATTAATTATTTTCATAAACTTTCAGTAAATATTGGTTGATGATAATAAAAACTATAAAAAACATTACTTTTACAATAAATGTTTTTAATACATTGTACAGGCTTAAACCTGTATTAATATATGTAATATATGTGGGATTCGAACTCAGACTTTCACATGACCCACTACTCTCAGTGACATCTCATATTGCTGACCCACCTGATCACACACATGTTGAAAAGATAAATAATCACCAATATACGTATTTCATGCTAAACCAGCAATCATCAGTTGGTCTAGATTACTATCCTCACACATATATATAATCAGTGCTCAGCTTTATATGTTTTTTTTTTTAATTTCAAAAATGCCTTATAATTTATTCCATTTGGTGAATTGCAATGTAAAGTTAAAGCTAACAGCTTCTATTGTAAACGGGCAAAACTCTCCATACAGGATTACCACTCCGAAATGGTAATCATGGGATGTTTATTAGTTTCTATTGTAGTTATAGGTTTTGGTCACATGTGATTTACTACCATTCTATTCTCTTAAAATTATTAGGCGTTTTTTTTTCTCATTGTCATTTTTTGTAAAGATGATTCTATTATCTAAGCAGGAAATGAAAATTGTCTTAATAAAATATCAAATTTGAAAAACTTTTTTTAAAAATTCTAATCATAGAAAAAGTCACAGATTAAATAGCTAAAAAAACATTTTTAACATGAGTTGACATATAATGTAAGTCACCATACTTCCAAGAAGTAGATAAAATGAAGATCGTCTACATTTAAAAGCAAAACTATCAACAGAACGAACTTGCATTTACTTTTTCTTATTGGTATAGAATAAATTTTTAAAAATATCATGATGATATTAATGGCATATTTTTGAAAATCAATCTTTCTCATGTGTTTGATATTATGTTTATGGTGGATATGAAATGAAGTTTTAGTCAGCTAATAAGATCTTATTTAGTATTTCTGATAATAATAAAGCAAAATAATTTTAAATATTCAAGTGCACCAAATGGATCTCTTGAAAATTCTTCCAAGTTATGAATAAGGATCACTTAACCACTGATTATATATATGTATGGGAGATGGTAATCTGGACCAACTGATGACTGCTGTTTTAGCACAAAATACATATATTGGTGATTATTTATCTTTTCTGCATTGTGTGGTCATGTGTATCAGTGTATGAGACAGTACGGATAGTGAAGGGGCTTGAACATCCAAGTTGAAATCCCCTGTATTTACAAATAGGCTCCAGATATAAGAATGCCTAGTATTTCAAATCTTATATTTCTAAATGAGTAACAGAATTCAATTCCAAAACAAGGGAAAGCTTCAGCAAAATTGACCCCTAAACCATTACTGAAGAAATAGCTATTAGGATGTGCAAACAGTTACATAAGAAATATTTTTTTTTTTACATAATTTACAAGATCCCACTAAAGTACTTTTCCTGTTCACCATGTAATCAATCTAACAGCAAAATATATACTAATTCTTTTAACTTGATTGATTCTTTTCTGTGTCAAAAAATGCCAGATATTGAATCTTTTAATAAATATAGAATTATTTTTTATTTTTGTGGAAGAAACTTAACAGAAAAAAATTCTCATATCTTCAACTGAAATTAGTCTAAGAATGTTTCAAAAATCTCATACATTTATTTTTATTTCATCATCATACTCATTTTTAACTATTTTGATCCACTGCAGGATGAAAGTTTCTTCAAGTTAAATCCATCTTCTCCGATCTCTTTTACACATCACCCAGCCCACTTCCTTATTTCAATCATCCACGTCATATGTAGTCATTTTCTAGTCTTTTACAATCTTTTGGAATCCAGTTTAAGATTTTAACTATCGATCTATTATCATCTTTTCTAACAATATGTCCAGCTCAATTCTACTTCAATATCTTAATTCTTTCAATGATGTTAATAATACCTGTTTATTCTCTTACCCATGTATTTCATTTTCAATCTGTTATTCTTAATTGTGCATCTCTCCATATTTCATTAAGTGGTCTGAAGTCTCTGTATTGCTCTTTTGTTAAGTTCCCAAGTTTTAGATCCATAAGTAAGAGCTAGTAAAACACATTTATTGAAAATTGTTTTCAAACACAAAAGCATACTTTTTTTAAGGTTAAGTTATTTCTACTAAAAGCACTTCAACCAAGTTTAATTTTAGGATTAATTTTATACCCTGTAGTAGTAATTTGATCAATATATTTGTAGTCATCAACTTCTTATACCTCATCAATCTTTATTTCTATCTTTTGAGAAAATCTATTGCACATTATTTTTTAACATTTATTTTTAAATCTACTTTCAACTGTTAACTCTTGTATCATTTCTTGAGGCTCTAAAGCATGATTTGTTTAAACAAATACATCATTTGCAAAATCTAGATAACTTAAATAATCTCTGTTTATTTTTATTTCCTTAGCTTCCCAGTTTAATTCACAAAATACTTCTTGCAAAACTGCTATAAAAGTTTTGGAGTTAGGGAGTCATCCTGTCATACACCCCTCTTAATGTTAATTTTTTTAGTATCATTATGTAACCTAATTGTTATTGTTGCATTTTTATAAAAATTCTTCAGAATATGACAATATCCAGGGTTTATACTTTGATAATATAATATTTTAATCATTGAAAAAATGCTTATAGAATCAAATGCCTTTTCATAATCTACAAATCCAAAGCACAATGACAACTTACATTCATTTGGTCCTTTCTATAACTTCTCTCAATACTTGGATGTGATCCACTGCACTAAAATCACTTTCAAATTCAGCTTATTCTTTTGGTTGATTAAAATCCAAAGTTTGCTTAGATGCGTTGTAATTATTTGGGTAAAATTTTGTATAGAACTGATAAAAGAGTGATAGAACTGTAATATTAATATCTTCTTTACTTTTTTAAAATATTAATATAAATACTAAATAACTATAATGATTAAATATTTAGTGTAATTTATTTGTCTGCAATATTGTAACATATATAAATTAAATAATCAATTTAAATAAGACTGAAACAAACAACTAATGATGATTATATTTTAATATTTATATAACCAGCTTTCATCTCCTATGAGATCTTTTCAAGATGATTAATTATATAAATCACATGATCAATTAATTATATCCACTCCATCTACTGGATATTATTTACATTAAATTGGTATTTACATCATATACTTATACATTATAATGAAATGAATAAATAAATTTAATAAACTTTACCATCTTAAATATACATTTAATTTACAATATATAATTAATTAAAGGGGATTTAAACCCAGACATTCAAGCTCCATTTAGTCATCTACTTCATATAATACAACCAATATATATGACCACATACATCTGGAAGAAAAAAAATCACCGTACGTAAATCATTCTGAATGAGCATTCACATCAGTTAGTTCAGATCATCATCTCCCACATACATATATAATCTGTTTATATTAAAATAGCAAATCTTCAAATTTTAATGGTCAAGCTGCAATCTTCTCCACTCTCCAACTATTCAACCATCCATATCATTGAAAATCTGATGACAGCATGTTCAAAGTCCTATTTGCCAATTTTCAGTGATTGCTGAAGAGTTGGAAAGTGGAGAAGATTGCAGCCTGTCCATTAAAGTTTAAAAATTAATTAAGCACTGATTATATAAATATGTGGGTGTGTGGGAGATGATGATCTGGACCAACTGATGAGTGCTAGTTCATGACAAAATACTTATATTGGGGCTCATTTATCTTTTTTTCATGTATGCAGCCATGTATATTGATTGTGTAAGATAGGGTGAATGACTAAAGGGATCTTGAAAGTCTGGGTTCAAATCCCCTCTAATTATATATAGCTTAAAAATATATATAATATACTTGTTTTTAAATAATATATAATTAAATAACTTATAGAATATAAAAAACAATAAACATTTTATTTTTATAAATACTATTTACATATTTACATTAATTTCCTATATCTTCCAACTATTTAATAAAGCCCACTTTCCTCCCAATTTTGCTGGACCTTTAACCATATTTACATATTCATATATTCAAAAAAATTTGGATGTGTAAATATAATTACAAGGTCCAGCAAAATTGGGAGGAAAGTGTGCTTTATTAAATTGTTGAAAGATATAGAAAATTAATATAAATATGTAAATAGTATTTATAAAGATAAAAAATTTATTTTTACATTTTATAAGTCATTTAATTATGTATAGTAAATTATATGTACATATAAGATGATAAAGTTTTTTTACATTTATTTACTTAATTGATTATAATGAGTATATGAACTAAAGTACAATTTAATGTAAATAATAACCAATAGATGGAGTGGATACAATTAATTGGTCATATAATTTGTATAATTAAATATCTTGAAGTCTTAATAGAGATGAAAGCCGGTTAGATAAATATTAAAATATAATTATCATTAGTTGTTTATTTTAGTCTTATTTAGATTGATTATTTAATTAATATTAATATTGCATTCTTTCATTCATCTGGTATATCTTTATCATTTACACATTTGGTGTATAACTTTGACAAAGTTTGCTGCTTCTTTCTTTTAAGATATTGATTATAATTCCATCATTACCTGGAGATTTCACATTTTTCATAAATTTAATTGTATGTCTCATGTCTTCATTTAAAATTCTTGGTAATTTAGAAGATATAGTAGTTGTAGTAGGTACTTTTCATTGTTCTTGATTGCTATATAATTCTTTATAGAACTCTTCTACACATTTAAGGATGTCATCTCTCTTTTTAGTAATAGTTCCAATCTTTTTTTTTATTGCAGAAATAAGTTTTCTACCATTAACAAGATGTTGTTTTATACTCCCTTGAAAATTTTATTATCTTCTATAGCTATTCTTGTTAGTCCACAAATAAGCTTTTTTTATAAAATTCTTAATGCTTTTTCACACCATTTTACAAAATTTGAGATATTCAATTCTTCTTAATGCATCGTTTATATATTTTTTCATATTCCTTCTTTTTTTTCATAAATTGCATTGTCTCAGAATAAATTTTTCTGGCCAATTGATGCTTTTTTATACAAGCTATCTCTGTTGTAATTTTTAAAAGTGTATCAGTTATCCTCCTATTGAATTTACTCAAATCTGAATCATATTCAAAATCTATTAATATTTGAAAGTGATTTATAAGTTCTAATTTAAATTTATTGAACTATTTCTGAAAATTAAAAATATTAACTGTGAATATTGTTTTTTTTAATAATCTCTCTAGTTTTACATTAACATGTATCTTGCACCTTATTAATTGATGATCACTTCTTTTTTTTTCTTTCTCATATGTCATAGTATCTGCCAGGATGAGAACCCACACCCGTCTGCAACCAACTACTTGCTTGCATGGCGGCTGCGATACCTCTCGGCTAACAACGCAAGACTTAATGATCACTTCTTGTGTTGAATTTATTAAGAATATTACAATCTTGAAAAACATATTTTCTAGTAGTCAAAATATAATCCATTTCTGTTGTATCTTCATTTGGATATTTGCATTTAACATTTTTTCTCAAAAAAATAATTCATAATATAATGTTTTTCTGCAAACTCCACAAATCTGTATCCTTTCTCTTTTCTATCAGCATGAACAAATTTACATACAGTACTCTAATTCCTCAATTGTTTACCAATTCAGGCATTAAACTCTCCCATGACAATTTTAAAATGTTAGGTCTGATCAAGAACTTATAGTACATCTTTATAAAAATCCTCTACTTCGTTATCACAATGAGAACTTGTTGGGGCATAAACCTGAATTATCTGCATTTGGTATCTGCTATCCATTAAATTGAATAACTATTCTTGCCATTCTGTCCGATACACCATTATCATCCAAAATGTTGTTCATCCACTTTTTATTTATAATAAATCCTATCCCTTTGTAGTACAGTACATGTCCACTTATTAAATCAATAATCCCTTCATCTTTTCTTTTAACATCATAATGTTCCATTTAATATGAGTCAGTTCTTCCAGTTCTTGCAATCTTCCTTCACTTCAAAGTGATTTGCAGTTGTAAGTACCTAAATAAAAAGTCATCATCAATTGGCATCCTGGGTCCACAGTCAGGAAATTGTTAGCATCCTCTGCCTTTGGCCACCAACTCCTGCCTTGGCTGGTGATAACACAAGTAATCTGTTGATTTAATTGGAGTGTTTGTAGTAGACATAAAAATTAATTTGTAAGAAAAAGGCACTTAATGAAATAGATGAAGCGCCTGTCATTGAATATATATATTGTATAGAAATCACTCTAGAATAAGATGTATTTCATCAAACTTTTTGCTGAATAATATTCTTATTTTTTAGCAGTTATTATTAAATATAGAAATAAAATCTTTTCCAATTTTCAGCACTTGACTCTTTGTTTGATAGAATAAAAGAATTTTATATAGTTTGCTAAAAATCAAGCTAATATTAATTTCCTCATTCAAAAATCAGAAATAACAATCTGAAAGTTTCATCAGTAGTAAAAGAAAAGTATTATAAATTAATTTTCTCTAGCTATAAAAAACTAATACTTTTTTTTAATTTTTTATAAAAAATAAACTTTATTAATTACAAATAATGTATAAGTAGTAACATATATACAGATGATTTTTTATGTGACATAAGGTGCACAGCTTATAAAATATAGTCGTTATGAATATTGTCTGAAGCCAGATATGATGATTCAGTTTTAGAATAAAATTTATATAATTTTAAAATAATGAACACCTAAGAAAAATATTGTTCTGTTAAATTTTTTTCATCGTATTGTTTGGTATATATTTTAGGGCATATAAATATATATTATATCACTCTTTATTACTTTTTTGAGAACATTACATTTTTTGTTATAAAAAATTACAGAACAGTGAGCAAGCCATATGGTTCTAATAGTATAAATAACTATGGCATTATATAGATTAAAATTTTTAATATTTTTCTCAACCAATTCATTTTGATTAATTATTTGCATGTAGAATACAAAGTATTTTAAAGATGAGAGGTATGGACATGTGTCAAAATTTTTTATCATATCTTTTGTATGACTATTACATAAGATACATGTGAGATCCAGACGTATTTATTGTTTGGACTATTTCCATCATCTAATATGAGTATTGAATGTCTTTAGAAGAATTTAATTATTCCAAATATATTCAACTGTTAGTAATAGAACATCAAACATGTTAATATATGCACAACATTTTGAGGAGTATTATTCACCCCTCTTCTTTGGGTGTTGCTAACATGACCAATGATAGTACTAGCATGGGAATTGAAACCTCAACTGTTAGATTCTTGAGTATTGAATTTTAACCAACTGAGCCATCCTGCCAAAGGCAACAGTCAGAAGAAATTTCATGTACTTATCAATGAGATTTCTCCTGATTTCTCCACTTTTTCATAAGAGCTAAGTTGATTAGTGATTTCCATACATAATGCATAGTCACACTAGATTGACTTATGGGATTGTTTCCATTGCTGCTCACATGACAATGGCAAACAATCTCACATGTATGAAAATCACTAATCAACTTTTCTCTTAAGAAGAAAAAGTAAAATCAGGAGGAATTTTATAGATATATATATATGAAATTTCGACTGATGTTGCCTTTGGCAGGATGGCTCAGTTAGTTAAAGCATTACCTTAAAATTCAGTACTCAAGAATCTAAGGGCCCATGCTCAATTCCCATCTAGTATTGTCACTGTCAGGCCAGAAACACCTGAAGAAGAAGGGAAAATAATACCTCTCAAAATGGACTAACCTGATGATTTGATATTATTAACAGTCGAATGTATTTGGAATATTTAAATAAAGTTAAATGTTTCTAAAGACATTCAATAGTTATATTAGATGATGAAAATAGTCCAAACAATAAATACAACTAAAACACCATCATCACAAACATTCAGGAAAACATGTGAGATCCAGATTTATTTTAAAATGATTAATGAGGTAAAAATTTTGTAGGAATTGTGTTAAGTAATAAGTTAAGCAAAAATTTTAACAATGATCAAAGGACATACATATTTTGGAATCTGATTAAAGTTTTGGCAATTGGGAGGCTTGATCATAGATGTCTGTTAAGATTTTTTTTAGATCTTTAAATGAAACACCAATTAAAGATTGGTGTTATAATTGTCCAACAGATCTGCATGCTTAATAATATGATCAGTATAAAAAAAACAACTTACATATGAAAGTTGAGCAAGAAATAGTATTGTTAGAATAGTGGCTTTGAGGATTGAATTAACTGTGATTAAGATTTACAAATGATTGAGAACATATTAAATTAAGACCACTATTTCCAATAGGAAGATAAGCACTTATAATCAATAGAAGATGTGATGTTGATTCCTAGATGTATCATTTTATTGTGATGGTATTTTTAACAGTACTCTTTAAAAGATATGCCCATGGACTATAGCAAGCAAGTATACCACTCAGAATAGCATTAAAAATATGAACTTTTACTATAGGATAAAGCAATTTGGGCAGCAGGCTCTTATTTCTATATTGAACCTGTTTATCACCAGATGATTTAGGTAATGGCTTATGTTTTAGATAAGTTAATTGGAATTCCAAGAAAAGATGAGTGTGTAGTGTAAGGAATGAAGGTAGAAGATGGCCTGTAGCTATCTGCCACATGGATGACTTACAAACTTGTATATCCTGTTAGTGTTTCAAATTTGTTCAGAATATGAAGAATGAGAAGAATATTTTTGAGGTCTCTGAAAACTATCAAAATATTATCAACAAAAGATATTACTTTAACAGTAATACCAAGATGATAAAAGGAACAAGCCTTATGTGCACTGTTCAATCTCTTTGAACATGGGTTCTAAACATATTGCAAATACTAGTGAAACAAGTGGTGAGATTCATGGAATACCTCAGCTTGGTTTACAAGGAGAAGAAACAGATAGGTAATTTTTTAGTTTGATAGAATTGTTAGTGACAAAATTTTTATGGCAATAATTAAATGTGTAAGGCTTGGCAAAATTTGCTTAATGTACTAAAAATATTTCCAGTTTACCAGATCAAAAGCAGCCTTAAAATGGCATGCAACATAATTTGGTAATTTATTTTGTTTTCCATATAATATTGACTCCTGTGCTAATAGAATAGCTTGAGATACACAGCAGGTTTTGACAGCATAATGTGATGAGGAAAGCTTCAGGAGGATAAGGTCATTTAGTTATTTAAATATAATTCTTGCAAACATTTTTTGATCAATATCCTCCAATGTGAAAAGGAGCTCATATTCTGATAGATATAAGGCTTTTGAGTTTTTCTAAGGCAGAAAATTACATTATTGGATAGATTAGGTATGTAATATTCATGTAAACAAAATTGATTATAGTACTTATGTAGAATGGGAGTGATAATATAATTTAGATGATTATTAATATTAGCTGGTATAGTACTTATAATTAATTAGAACTTCATCAGTTCAACATTACAATTTTCAGCTCAAAACTAGATTATATTCAATAAATTATTGAAGATAAATTTTAAAATTCCAGAATTATGATAAGAAGCAAAATCATATTTTGTTAAACAATTTTTTATAAAATAATAAATTATTCTAATAAAATACATTTTTATTATGATTCACCATCATCATTATTTTCAACTATTACCAATTTACCACAAAATGAAGGGTTCTACAAATTTAATACAATTTTTCTGATCCATACCTTCTCTTTTCCACATCTCATCAAAAGATTTATTTCATTGATCCATCTCACATATGTGTATTTCTAAGAATTTTACAATCTCTTGGGATCCAAGTTAAGACTTCCACTGTCTATTTATTATTACCTTTTATATCAATATGTCAATTTAGTCATTTTCAATGATGCCAATAATAAAAGTTTCTCATCTCATCCAGGTAATATGTTCTCAGTGCATTGTTATTTCCACAATACATCTCTATATACTTTCTTGAGTGGGCTAAAGTATTGATATTGTTTTCTGTTAAGTATCCAAGTCTAAGATCCATATGCAAAAACTACTAAAATTTAATCTATTAAAATTTTCTTTTTAAATTTCCTTTTCATATTAAGTTATTTCTACCAAATGCCATCCAAGTTTAATTTTATGCTGACTTTCATCCATTATATTTCCTTCTATATTAATAACATGATCAAAGTATTTTATCTTTTAACTTCTAATTCATTGTTACCATTCTTTTAAGAAAATTCATTAAACATTAGTTCAGTCTTTTTAGTATTTATCTTTGGTCTTGCTTTCATTTGATAACTTATGCAATATTTTTTTTAAATTATGAAGCATTAAATGCAAAATTCATGACAACTTCTGCAAAATCAAGATGATTTAAATAAGATCCATATATTTTTACTATCTTAGCTTGCCATTTAAATTCACAAAATATTTTTATAAAACTGTGGCACAAATATCTAGGGATAGTGAATCATCCTATCATACATCCATCTTAATGTTAATCCAATTTTAACCAAGTAATATGATTATTGCCATTTCATTATAATAAATATTCTTAGAATATGACAATATTCTGAGTCTATATTTTGATGATCCAAAGCTTTCATCATTTGGATAATGCTTTAAAATCAAATGTTTTTTCATAATCTGTAACCAAAGTATAATGGTAATTCATATTCATTGGTTATTTATATATTTTCCTCAATAACTGAATGTAGGATGCTATACTAAAACTAGTATTACTCTAAAATTAACTACAAATGTGTCATAATTCTCTTGGTAGAAAACTAATTGGTCTGTTAAAATATAATCTTCCTCACCTTTATTAAATATCAATATTTCTACTACATTCTATTTATTTTCCTGTTTTATTTTTAAATATCAATTATTCTATCATTACCTGGTGCTTTTCTCTTATTTATATATGTAATTGCATGCCTTATCTACTTTTTTAAAATGTTCCGTGATTCAGAAGATAAAATAACTGTAGTTATTACTTTTAATTTCTTGTTCTTTATTAAAATTATTTCGCCTAGTTCAATATGTCTTCCCTTTCTTTAGTACTAGTTTTCTCTTTTTTTCTTATTGTGAAAGTAACTTTTCTTTCAATAAAAGATATTTTACATCTTTGACTATTTCTATAAATTCTCCTTTCCAATTCACAGATAATTTTTTCTATATCATTATTAGCTTCAAAAAGGAATTTGCTATTAGCTGAAAGAAGATTATATGAATCCTGTTGTGACCTTAAAGAAACTGAGCAGGGAAAATTTCTTATAGCCATTGCATATGTTATTGCTATATGATTATTTATATAGTACACCAGAGAGATGGTGAATTTGTTGATTTTTTACCTCCTAATTTAAGTTCAAAAACATTAATATCTCTCTTCTCAGTTGCCTGATACTTCTTAACTGAACTGTCAGTTGACTTTATTTAAGGGCAGGATGAATGTGTATGTTAATGATATTTTTTATAATATACAATTATGATAGACAAAACTAAATTATGTCCTTTATTCCCAGGAAGCTACAAATTCACCAGCCAAGGCAGTGATTGATGGTTGAAGATGGAGAGTGCTAAGAATCTCCTGAATGTGTGTCCAGAATATTATTTAAAAGTGATCTTTTATTAAAGTAAATGCAACTGCAGATTAATCAATTTTTAGTGAAAGAAGATTGCACACTCTGGAAAAACTATCTAATATTAAATGAAGTATTGATGGACTATGTGAGGTTAGAAGAAGAAAAAAGAAAGACTAGATTTTAAATGTGGACACATACTTTACTACAAAAGAATAAATATTGGAAGCATAAATAGAATAGATTCATTAGAAATAAAAAGTTGAAGAATATTGAGGAGATTGATGGTGTGTCAGACAAAGTAGCAAGATTAGCTATTCAACATAATGGAAGATTTCAATTGCAGATAATACAGATTTATGCACCAACAAGTCCTCATTGTAAAGAAGTATGGGATTTTTATATGGTTGTATAAAGAATTTATCATCAGCCAAACAATATTTTTAATTTATCATGAGAAACTTTACTTCTAGAATTGACAAATAATTTAAAGATGAATATACTGAGGATAAATTTAGTTATGATAATAGAAATAAGAAAGACATAGATTTGCAGAGTTTGTAGAAAAGAATAAATTGTGCATTATTTCTTTGAAAAAATACTAAGTGGAAATGGACAGTGAAGCATCCAAATGAAGCTACAGAAGAATTTAATTATATTTTGACCAACAGAAAATATGTAATTCAAGATTGTCATGTTAATTAATACAACAAAGGAAGTGATCAGAAATTATTGAGATGTAAGATACATGTTATTGCAAAACTAGGGAGATAAAAATTATTAGGGAAAACAGTATTCATAGTTTACATTTCTACCTTTCAGAAACATTCCAAGGAATTTAAATTAAATTTTTAGGTTATTTAAAAATATTAACAAATTTTGAAGATCCTTCAAATTTGAATAAAATTAATAATTGATACACTATTAAGAACAAAAACAAAGATAACTGGTACAAAGAAAAGCAGCAGAGAAATATATTTTCTATTGAGATAAACTATATATATATTAGAAACCAACCAGTAATCATCTAAACATTCACAGTAAATATAGTAATTATTATTATTATTATTATTATTATTATTATTATTATTATTATTATTATTATTATTATTATTATTATTATTATTATTATTATTATTATTATTATTATTATTATTATTATTATTCAAGCACAAGTGCGTGTGCGGCGCAACTGCTCCCAAAAGCTATTAATACATTATTATTATTATTATTATTATTATTATTATTATTATTATTATTATTATTATTATTATTATTATTAATCCTTTTTCATATTCTTAAAAACTCAAAATATTCAATTTTTCTTACTGGATCATTTTAAAATAATTTTACATTCTTTTTCTTCATAAATTGTTTTGTGTCAGAAGAATATTCACTGATGAATTTCTGCTTTTATGTATCAGTTACCTTTGTCTAGCTTTTAATAGAGTATCAGTAATTTTTTTAATTATCACCTATAAGTCATAACAACCTATAAATTCTGTTTGTATTTTAAAAAGATTAGCAAATACTAATTTAAATTAATTGGAGTGTTTCTGAATATTAGAAATATTAACTGTTAATGTTATCTTTTTTAATACTTTTGATTACTCTAGTTTTGATAACAAACATCTTACAACTAATGATTAATTCTTGTCTTAAATCTTTTAAGAACATTACAATCTTGAAATATGTATTTTCTATTATCTACAGTATAATCCAATTCTTCTATATTTTTATTGATTTCTTTCAGATCTATTTATCATTTCCCTCAAAGAAAAAAAATCATAAAATTTAATTTTTATTTTTCTATAAATTCCATAAGTCTATGATCTGTTTTATTTATATCATCCTATTAAAATTTATGCTAAGCATTTGCAATTTTAAATCATTTTGGAACTCCAGAATTAATTTGTGTGTGTGTGTGCATGTCAGTTTTAAAATGTGTGTGATCAAAAGCATTTTGTACTTTTACATAAAAAGTCTTTTAATTCAATAAACCAAAAACTTTTCGGGACATAAATGTGATTTATCTGCTTTTTTGAATAACAAATCCTCTCATTCTGTCTAATACCATCAATGTTCACAATAATGTCCTCCCATTTTTTATTTAAAATGTATTTTATTATAAGAGCACAAGTGGGTTATAATTAAATACAGATCCGCTTTCTCAAATCAATTGTCACTTCATTTCTTCTTCTAATTTTGCAAAGCCAACAACATTCAATTAAATAAACAGGCAAAACACATCATACAGTAGTGCCACTCAGTGCAAGCCAGAGTAATCAATGGATGCCAGACTGAGTAACACTAATGTATGGAGAGTTTTGTCTGTTTTAATAACAATTATGAGCAAGCACAAGAAACAGGGATCATGTGATATTCATTTAAATACTTCAAATTAATGTAATGTTATTTTAATTCAGAGCGACCTAAAACTGTAGTTATCTAAAAAAAAGTTATTCTCAATTGTCAGACTAAATTCCCTACCACTAGTTTCTTAGCACCATTATCTTCAGACATCTATTATAGCTTTGGCTGATAACTTTATAACATCCTGGAAAGAAGAGTCATAAATTAGTTTAGTTCATCATGATTGTAAATATTTTAAGAATAATCATTCACATTCATATTCATCCTACCTTCAAGAAAACCCAATTGATGCTTTAGTTAAGAATTATAAAGCAAATGAGAAAAAATTCCATGATGTTTATTAGCTAAAAACTCAGGAATAAAATGTTAAAACATTTATAATATTGGCTGCTGCAAGTGGATCAAAAGGCTATCCATGTTATTGTATAAATATGGTTCATTCTAATAACAGATACAATTAAAACAGTCAAAACTCTCTATATGTATTGCCACTCAATGCAAGCCAGAGTAATCAATGGATGCCAGAAAGCTTGTACATAAAATCCCCATCTAGTGCCTATTCATCCAATATCCACAGACTAGTTTCTGGCTTGTGGCCTTCATCAGTGAGGAACCTTGGAAATAGTGATCATGTGATGTTTATTGGCTTAAAACCAATACAATAATAAAAATATAAGGAGTGATCATTAGGAATTTGTCCTCTCGATTTCAAAGACTACTCTAAGAATTTTATTTCAATTAACATTGATTTTCTTTCTCCAGCCTCATAATAATGACTTTTAATAAAGAATTAACTATTCTATAAAAATTAATTCTGACTTTAGTTTTCTTTGATGAGTAAAAAGCATTTTTGAATATTATAATTCATCCAAAATTTTACCATTAATATTTTTAATGAGGTGTATATTAATATCTTGATTATTTCAATAAAAATGAAAACTCAATTTATTTTATGAATGTTTGGTGATAAAAATATATATAAAATTCACAGAGATAATATTATTGGATTTGTATCACCATATTTTTAATTTGTGTTGCTGAAAACCATCTTTGCATTATCTACAGCATTGGAATTAAGTTCTTGAATCCCCACTACTTCATTGTTTAATTATATATCAACAGCACTCATATTAATTTTCTCAACTTTTGTACACAAGAATGTATGGCTAAGTAAACCTGAAGTTTTTAATTGTAATCTGCAGAAGACATTACAATTAATGAGTAACTTTAGAGCTAAATTTGGGACAGAAATTTCATTCATCAAAAAGCTGTATATGTGGGCAATCTTATTTAGAAGTCATTTTCTAGCAACAATGTGAAAGGATCTAGAAAGTATAGTCCAGAAATTAGTAATGATATCAAATCTCTTAGACCATAAGTTTTAAATTGTCATTTTTATGAAGAAATGCAATCAATAATGAGTACTTTGAAATAATATTTCTAACAAAAGTTACATCAATGATTTATTTAAAAATTATCCTGCTACTTAAATTTTATCTCTATTTATGTGATTAATACACTGCACATTTAAGTCATAAGAATTCTTGTAATATTAGTAATGGTAATAGAGTAGAGCAAAAAGATTATGGTGTTAATAAAAACTAACATTTCAATTACTCTCTCTATGCAGATACAGGAAAGTGAATTTATCTTCAATATACAAAAGTAGCATATCATATGTAACTAAATAATTATTGAGTTTGAAATTACTCCTAGTAAAACTTAACTTGTAAAATAAAAGAAATTTAAGTGAAGAACTTGATAATTATAAGCTCTTTTTGGATAGGTAATTTATCAAGTGAAAATATATCAATCACTCTGGCACTAAATTTACTACGAGGTTCTGACATGTCTCAAAATGTATTATTAAAAAGCTAGTAATATTAGAAGTTAGCTTGAACAATCTTATGTATTCCTATTTTGTTGATGCTATATTATATTGAATGTTCAGAAAAAAAAAATTTAATATTTGTTGAATAGTTTTGTTTCATCAACACTAATGAATGACCAAATTGTTTTGTTTGTAAACTTATCCAAACTTATTGGAAATAATTCTGTATTGGCTCTGTGAACTCAAATGATCTGTTATTATTATTTTTTCAGAATATGTATATGTTAAATAAGTCATAAGGTTAAAAAAAACCAATATTACATGTGCATTTATAACTATAGTTTTTTAGAGATTTATTGTAGATTCATATCCTCCAAAGATAAAATGATATATCATGTTCTAAATACATTAATAAGAAGTGTAAGTTCATTCTTTAAAATCAATTGTGTCTCATGTTTATTTCAGTAGATCATAAACATTAAAATAGTTAAGATGGATTTTTAAATTGATTATATTACTCAACCATAATTTTTTAAAGGTGAATATTGTACTTATAAGTGCCACATCACAGCATTTCACTAAAAGTTATGTTAATTCTCTAACAATTTTTGTGATACCAGAAACTTTACTTTAAAAAAAAAAAAAAAATCAAGATATTCTCTATTAGTCTAAATAATAAAGTAATATGGCTTTATAAACAATATAAAAATTTTAATGCATAAATTCAATAAGGGGCAAAAAAAAACTTAAAATGATTGTATGATTAAAAAGTGCTTACTTATCATAAACACTTTAAATAATAATGACATATTTAAATTTAACATATAGGTCTTAAAGTATAATGCAATCCTATTAAGTCAGTGCATTGGGAAGATTTTATAATTTTTATACATAATGATGCAAAAATTCAGATGATTTCTTTTCATTATAAAAATATTCTATCAATTCAGTTATATTTTGACAAAGAGAATAATATTTACATAGTCTTTATAAAAATTTAAAAAATACAGGTATTGATGTGATTTTTGGAGAGGTTTGAAAATGTTCAAATAGTGTCATCCTTAAAATTATTGAAATTTTATTTATCGTTGCATGAAGTTATGTCCCCTGGTTTTAACAATACTTCTGTTATTGAAATTTATAAAAATAAAGAGAAAAAAACTGCATTTATAACCATAAAAATAACTGGCTACTATAACAAAAGTACATTCAATGGTTTCATTCAATACATTGCTAATAATTACAAATAAGTTGTTAACAGAGACTTAGCTTAGAAAATAAAATAAAAAACACTATAGATGTGATTTCTGTAGTTTAGAAGCAAAAGACATAAGTGTGAGCAAAATTATAATTCTCTATATAGTTTATCAATAAAAATAAAATGGACACATGTATTAGTACAGACTAAGTGGGTAAAGCAGGGGTAATGCTAATCATCACCATAAAAACATCACTGTTTACTGTGCATAAAAATGAGCCAAAATCAGCATCTAAGTGCTAAAGTAACTATAAAGATAATTATATATCAAAAATCCTGAGACCCTTATATCAATGCTGATCATCATAAATGCTCTGATTCATCAAGTTTAATGAATATACTGGCCATCAATAAACTAATGATAATCCTAAAATATATAAATAAAATGAAGTATGTTGAATTTAAAGATGGTTTTTAATCTTTGCACTATCCAAATAATTCTATAAAAAAACATTTGTTGGAATCCCATTTACATATATCTGATATATATATATATACTGTATCTACCGAAATTTGAAATAAATTCCAATATGTGGTATAATGTCAATTGTAAAAAAAAATATTTTTTTTTGGATTTGATTTTAAAGTGAATATATTAACCTGGGGAGCATTAGAATATATTGCTATGACAACAATAACATTGGATGAAAAAAACATTTATTATTCATTCTAATATACAAAGTGAGAATTGACTTTATTCATTTTAAAAATGAATGTGTAAATAATAAAGTTTATAGTATTGATGAAATTATTATTCTTTCTTTATTATATGTATTTTCATTACTGTCTTCGCAATAGTAGATCCTAAATATTTAATGTTTCAAGTATGTTTCTTATTTTATTTATATAATATTGTATTGAAAATTACATTAAAAAGGATATTTTCACTGTAGTATGAAAGAATGTGGAATAAAATTGCTTAATTTATGTTATATGTAGGGATTATAAAAAAAAAATTGTTATTGTTATTATGTAATAAGATTTTTATTTATCAGACACTGTCTGGAATTGACCAAAGACCTAATATGGAATGTTGTTATAGTTTCTCTTACATCAATTAAAAATGTTTATAAATATAACTAAGCAGATTAAACTCATTCTCTTATAACTTAGCTTTAATAGAAGAAAACCTAAGTTTTTTCATGTATTTTTTTTATTTGTTTTTAAAAATATATGATTATTGAAAGAATAGAATGATGGAGTAAAAGCAATAGTATTCATCCTTTAATTGGACAAGATTGTCAGAAATTTGTAAGAGGTGACAATTTATTGAAGAATGTAAATTAATTCATAGCATTTAAAAACCATAGGAATATTTCTCTGTTTTAAAAATGGATATTCTTTATTTTTAAGGAGGAGATTTAAATGCTAACAACATAAAATGTACACAAAGATTATGTTCCATATTGATATAATTTTATGAGATTGATGAGTTATTTCCACATAGGATAGAAATAGTGTCTGTTCACTTGCAATGTTTTATGAATCAAATACTTGTTAAATGAAAGGATATTTACATTGCATCATTATAGATATAAACTAATGTTTGTACACTTATAACATAATATAGATCTAATCTCTGCTAAATGAAAAGATAATGTGATATATAGTAAATATCAGAATGAACAAAATGTGCTTCAAATCTTATAACTTTTCATGATATTTATACCTTCTCTGGAATAATGAGATACTATCGGATTGTGGTTTAAGAAATAGATATTAGAACTATGGTATTATTTTGTAAATGTTTCTGAGAACAATTGATCAGGTTGTTGCTAAGATATATAATAGTATAACAAATTAAATAGAGATTTAATTTACATGTTTAAACTATAATAATTATGTTTTTCTAAATTCAAATTTATATTTCATAACTTAGTAATTATTATTTTAATTTTAACAAAATATTTATCTTCTTATTTTTCGATTATAAATTAATCTCAAGTATTCATTTTTATTTTATTCTCATAGAACAATGTGAATGAATAGGTAGATTTATCTTTGGTATATTTTTATTTCCACTAACTATTTTTTTATATGAAGATTAAGAATATCCTTGATTCTCTTTTATTTTGAAAAGTGCATATGTATTACAAAATGTTTGCATCACATTTACATTGTAATTTTAGGATTTTATAGGTGAAGTTTGATGTACAACTATTTAATTTATAAGAATTAAAATCAATTGAAAACCTATTGCATAAAACATAATTGAATCACATGTAAATATTTTAAATGTTTATTTGCCATATATATATATTTGATTTTCATTTATATCCCTTTATTAATAAATTTTAAATTAATTTGAAACAAGTAAACTTTTACAATGCAAATTTATTGATTAAGGATACTTGGATAAGATACAATTCACAAATTACTTTACTACACAATTCATTAGAAACAGTTAAAAATAGTTAGGAAGGCAAAACATAGAACAAGAAAGAAAGTGTAATTACATATCAATTTCTTTGTATTAAATTTAATGTTTATTATCTGACCAGATGTAGATTTTTATATAGCAATAAATTAATTGATTCAACATACTTAAATATTTAATAAGAAATTTGAAGCTTATTGTAATTATTTTGTTAGTAATAAGTAACAGTTATATTAAAATAGAGATTATAAATAAAATGATCCAATGATTGATAAAGATACAAATATGATAATTATTGAAGATGAGTAAAGGTAATTGCAATTAGATGTTCATGTATTTTATTTTAAATCATTATTGATTAAAGTGATATATTAAGTCAGTATATAGCCATAAAGTTTGTAATAACATTCAGTTATAGATTTGATTATATATATATATTACAGATTAGAGTGATTTGCTTTAATTATATTTAAAGCTCACTGATGTAAATTGTAAATTCAGTTTTGATATCAAATTTTAAAATTAATATTTGATTACAATAAACACTAATAAACTTTCATATGTTTTAATAATTATAATCTAAGGTTTTTTTAACAATTTAGCTTTATTAAACTTAAGAGTAATTTGATGTGATTTATCAGTTGTATTTGAATCACCATAAAATAAAAATCTATCAGTTATTTTATATACTGATGTGATTGGATATTATATATTTTAATGTTATCTAATAAGATGATTTTATTTAATAGTATTATAAGTTAGTAAAAATGGAAAGATCTGTTAGGTTAATTAATATTGTATTATTATTAAGTATTTAGTTTTATTATAATTGATTTAATTAATAAAAGGATATTGGTATTAGTGGAATAGCATGGTTAAGTGGGCATGTTCTATTTTATTTAGTTATAATTAGAAATCAAATAGTGAGCCATATATTTGTTTAGATATATTTGATATTTTAGATTTGTAGCGCATATTAAAATTATTACTTTATCCATCCATGAATTATTTTGGTTAAATATAAATAATGTTTGACTTTTGTGAGAAGTTTGTATTATTATAAACAGTATTTTGACTCAAAAGAAATATAAGGTTTATCTGTCTAATTCTTTGTCATTATTTTTATTTTATTATAAGAGATTTATATAATAGGCACTGTTATTTATAAGATAGTGATATTTAGTTTTATTGCTTTATCTCTAATCTATTGCAAATACTCTTGTATTTTATGGTAGTTTGAAATAATGATTTTACTTATTATCTATTTATTCTAAATCCTATAATTTGAGAGTTTACAACAAGATTATTATCGTTTTATTGAATTGTTAGATTGCTTTTCATTAATTGATATTCACTTTAGCTTAGTTTATTGTTTTCATTCTGTTACAAATGATGCTATAATTGATGCGCATTATTAAATTAGGATTGCTTTTTATTTTGAGAAATAAAATATTCTATTAATATCACAGATCTTTATTCTTTTAAATATAAACAAAAAAAAATTCTTTTTTTTTTATTCTACAATTATACTCAAAAAATATAAAATATTTATAATTTTATTTTTATTATGTTTCAGAATTTGTCACATATTTATTTTATGTATGCAAATCTTTTAATAAATATAATCTAATTAAATTCCTATTTAACAAATAGGCTATCCTGAAGCTAATATGAGAAGTAATCATTCTTCACCATGTATTATATGATCAAAGCATTTAATATAATTAATCAGTAAAGTTTATGGTAATGTGTAAGAATGTCTATTTGTCAATGAAAGATTATTTTTAATGTACAGATTCTATATGATGGTATGGCATATTGACTTTAAAAATCTTAATATGTAATTGAAATAAGAGGTTAAGCAATGGTGAGACACAACTATAAGTTTGCTTAACACTAATTGAAGAAGTTTCTTATCACTGCATTAAATAAATTTTTCATTTAAATTTGGCATAAATGCATTTATAGAGGCTTATAGTGATTTATTAAATCTGTGTATAATATCTATACATATTATGAGATTAGATGATTTTCAGAATCTTTATAGATGTAAAAAATGGATGTTTAATAGAATTTTTGATGTCTTTTTCTAAATAAATTTTAACACTGATATAACCAGACAAGCAGTCATTTAAAAATTAACATTGCAAACTGAAATCATGCCACCTAGTAATAGTATGCCTGATACATTTTTTTTAATTTAAAAAATGCATAAAGAAATTCTATTAGATTATCATTATTTACATCTAAAAGTTTGTGAATGACAATTTTTAATTTGGGATTTATCAGTTATATCATAGAAAAACTGGTCTAGGAAAAATGCACCCAAATCCTATTAAATGTTTATATTTACATATATATTTTATGTATACATATTTTAAAATCTTCTCAAGTAAATTTAATTATAAAAATTAAATTTATTTTACATTTCATGTTAAATCCATAACACATTTACTTTTATTGCATTTTACACTCTCCATTAAACCGTTACATAATAACTTTTTCAATCTGAAATAATTTTTTAATTTTATTATATTAATGTATATTCAACAAAATAATTATCCATTCAAAATAATTTATTTTAGCCCATTTCTTCAATATTCCATCATTCTATTTGATTGCTTATGAATTTAGATATTCAGTGAACAATCATAACTATCATTCTTACAAAATGTGTTTTGTTTTGATTCAAATATATTATTTTCTAATTTTAAATTTAGCTCAAGAAAGATAAACTTCTGTATTCTGTAAAAGATTATCCATCATTTGCACTCTTATTCCAGTTTTTAATGAAATAGCAATAACTTCTGACTTTGAACTATTTACAATCTATGTACATTTTTATATGATATAAATATTTAATACTTTCAATAAATAAAAATATTTAAGATTAGAATAAAATTATTCTTTCCTTCAATTATATATATATTAGATCTTCTTAAAGCATTCCCTTTACATTCTTGAAATATATAAATAAAGATATTTAAAAAATAATCAATACCAAGCTGCATTTCATGCTGAATCAGTTTTCTTCTAAGGTCTTCATTATTTGTCCTTTATTTATCAGTATATATCTAAAAAGACTTATACATGGAAAAAGAGATTAAGTTGAATTAATTATTCCACATGTATATTGTTTAATTAAAAAGTCAATATATTAACCATTAAATGGATTTAAAGTTTATAGCTGGACATAAATGATTAATATAAATGTATTTATCTAAAGGGCATAATGTCACAATTGTGACTGCAGAAAGTTTGATATTTAACATTTAAAGATATTACACTTAAATACACATGTGTTTGTGTTAAATAATGAATATATTTATTTTAAAATATTCCAATGAATTAGGTTGTACCAATGAAATACAACATTGATTTTAATATTCTATTATATATATATATATAATTAAAAAAATCAAGTCAGATGTCACATGACCTCATTTAACCAAGCTTGTATTGCAAATGTTATATGATAAGCTCACAAATAAGCTCTTAACAAGGTTTTCAGAATATCTCTAAACCCAGACTGGTTTCTGCTACTGGCTTCCTCAGTGAAGTGCCACAATATTCAAGCATTAGATTAAAAATACCAGGACAAGCCCAGCACTTTATCTAATGGTTAACTATTAAGTAGAAAATCTAAAATTTTCAGATACCCATATATCTTCCAATCCAGCTATCTACCTTAAGTAGCCATATGAAACTGAACTAAGTTTAGATGCACCTTATATTAATAGCTTTAGCAATATAAAATCACCAAAGCCTTAATAGCAAAAAATAAAATTACAAAAAAAAAAATCAAGACAGATGTCACATGACCTAATTTAAAAAGGAAGCCAGTAGCAAAAACTCTTTTGGGGTTAGGGATATTCTGCAAAGCTCATTGAGAGCTTATTTTCAAGCTCATTATGTATTATTATTACATATATAATTCAATCAAAGAATTAAATTTGAATTGAATATTTTTGGAGAAATAAGAGAAACTATCTACAATAAAGTCATTTATTGCAAACTTGACTAATCAATGAATATTATATGGTATAATGTTCCAATATTTCCATTCCAAGATTAGGTTTTGGGTTTCCTTTTATCAGTGAAGAATAGAATTCAGACCTATAACTAATGCAATTATGCATAATAATAGTCATCTTTTAGTCTTTTTGTACTATTTCAAATAATAGCCTAAAATAAAAATTTATAGTTTCAAGTCCAAGCTAAGTCACATAGTTACATAAATATTGTTGATAAAAACAGCTTAATACTAAAATAAATATGTTTATGTACTTGAAAAAATGTTTTTAAAGAAAAGTAGTTTACTAGTAGTGCTTAATATGGTTTTAAGATATGAATACTTAACTGAAGTGCAACAATGCAAAGTGTAAAAAGATAAATGTTAGGGGTAACAGGCGATTGAAAATGAAAAAACAAACAGCAATCACTGATAAAAGTTAGCTGGTATGCCAATAGTAGCAATAATAATAGATAACAATTGAAGTCTTAAACTGTGTTGAAAGAGGTTATAAAAGAAGTAAGAAGGATACTATGTACAAGGTGGATGGATAGAAAAGTTTATTAGAGTGTTGCAGAAAATGGAAGCTATGATTTAACTTAAAGAGCCTTCATCTTGTATTTGATTGATAATTATTGAAAATGATAAAATTATAATATATACTGCATATGTATAACATACACACGAATATATAAACGATCAGATTTTATTGAACATACATTTTTCTTCATAAACTTTTGCTGAAATAATTTTTGTTCATTTAGAATCCTTCAGGTTATTCTGCATTTATTCTCCATGTTAATTAGATTATTGATTCTAAATCAATCAATTACATGAATTAATCTTTTTCTTTAAATGTAATTAATAATTCTTATTTTACATTATTTATCTTTGGGCAATATTGATAACTGAAGATTCTTTCTTAATAATGATTATATTTTTGATTTCACTGAATATATTTAAAATTTGGGATTTAATATTCTGAGAGAAAAAAAACTATTAATAAGAAATAATAGATTAAAATGTTACACATTCATAAAAATTGTTAGTTCTCTATAGGATCCTGTACTGCACAATTTGCAGAGAATAGTAAAAACAATTTTTAAGAACAAAAACATATTCTTAGATTTAATTTTTATTTAACAAAAATATATTGAAATATTTTATACATCTAAATTCATACCAGAATATTATTTAACTATTTTTTATTAATTAATAAAAATGTATATACTTGCGTAATATTTTAATTAAAACCTATTATAAATAAATTTAAATATATGTGTAAGTGTTACATACACATGTGTGTGATTGTTTAAAAGTTTGTAGTAATGATGTTTTGATTGTAATTATAGGCTGGACTATTACTATTATCAATATTAATTGTTAAATGTTTTTAGAAAGATTCAAATTTTATTTAAATTTTTCAACTACATTCAATTGTTAGTAATATCACATAGTTTAATTCATTTTGAATGATATTATTATCTTCTTGAGGTTTTTCTGCTCTGAACAGTGATATGGAAACTGAATCTAGAACCTATAGATTTATGAATATTAAATTTAAGATGATGCTCTAACGTTATTCTGTCAATGACAACAGAAAGTAAAAATTCTATATATTTATCTATAAGGATCCATCTACATTCTCTATTTTTTTCTTAAAGTCAAAGTTAACAAATGGTTTCCAAACATTATGATTTTATACACTAGGTTAACTTATGGGATTGATTGCCATTATTTTGTGTCAGATTCTTTAAATTTTCTTCTTTATGGTTATTGCAATTTGTATACTATTTTTGTTTTTTTTCAATAGATTATACACTCATTGGTACATACATGGTCTGCCAATTTAGATATCTATATTTTTTCTTTCTTAATCATCAGCTCATGCTTTTTTTAATTGCTCTTCAATATAGTAACTGGTTTCATCAATATACATTCTTCCACATTCCTACAGTACTTCATAAATTTGTTTTTCAGAATTTCAAGTTTAGATTTTGTAGAGATTAGGATTTACCATACATTGAGAGTAGATATTCTTTAGGTTGTTTGCATATTCCTGATATGTGTAGATTCATTATATTAATGTTTCTTTTTATTGTTTATTTAATTTTTCCTTAATGTCAGCTTGCAGATAAAGATTGTTCATGAGAGTTTATTTTGAAGGGATATTTTTTTCAGATCATTGTTTTTTGATTGGAGATATTTTGCTCTGTTTCATATTGATAGTATAACTATATGTATCATGATTGGATGTATATATTAAGTATTTTCCTGTATGCATGAGTTTTCTCTAAATCTCAGTTTTGATTTTGTTATGAAAGATTATTGTTACAAGAATATCTAAGTCAATTTTTGTTCTCATTGTGATTCTATTTAAATTTAATTGAAGAGAATATGTTGTAATGTGGTGAGAATGTTGTAATAGTAATTCATCATGTGGCTATACAGCAAATGTATCATTAATAAAGCAAAGACATACTTTAGGTAGATATGGAATAATATTTATGGCTATGGTTTCAAGTTTTTCTATATAAATGTTACTAGTTAAAGGCAACAGTGGTGAACTCATAGTTATCCCATGATATAATTGGAAGAATTCTGTATTTCACTGAAAATATGTTGTTGTTATACAAAATATTAAGCATTACAATATACTATACTTAAGAAGAGTTGTTCTGGTTTCAAATTATTATTGTTACTTAATCTTTTCTACACAATAGTCAATCTTTCATCATAGAGAAAATTAATATATAATTTTTCTACTGTAAAGCTTATCAATATCTCAATTTTTCCCCTAATTTCCTTGATTTCCACAAAGTGCTTAGAATTGCTGACAAAGGACTATGTTTTATATACCAAAGAACTAAGAACATTGAAAAGAACTAGACAAATTTTGACAATATCATGTTCTATAACTGACATTAAGTCTTAATGGAAGGTAAATCTTTATCAATTTTAGGTAAAGCATAAAGATGGGGGATTTTGCTGAAGTATGTCAATTTACATTATTGTGAATCAGTGAAATATATGTTTGACTTTCTGAGAATTATTTGTAACCTTGTTTTTCTGATATGCTGTGGGAAGATATCCATTACAACTGTGGATTTTCTCTATCAGCAAGGAGAATGGTTAGTTAAGATATTTCATAGCTTTCCTCTCATTATGGGAAATGTTTGTCTTGGTTTTATTGTTCCATTACAAGTGTAGACTCTTTGTCAGAAGGAGAATGATTAAGATTTGTCTACTTTGAGATATTTCATAGCTTTCCTCTCATCATAAGAAATATTTGTCTTGGGGTTTATAATTTCTCTAAAGTGTTCTCCTAATTTTCAAGAGTAATCCTTATGGTTCTTTTAAATGCATTATTTGAATAACTTCCACAGTTTCTCCATTATATCTAATAAAGGGATATTAGATAGTTTGATGGTAAAGTTTAATTCTTCTCAAGAACAAAAATTTTCAGTATTTTTTAGATTTTTAAAACTAAGACTTTTAATTGATAAAGTTGGTGGATTGTTTGATTCAGTATAACATATAAAATATTCTTATGAATGTTTATATATAAGTTGATATATTATCAACAAAATGCAATGTTTAATACTTGAAAAAGTTTTTAGGTATTTGTGTATAAGTTTGTGATTTTAATTGTAAGTGTATGATTATTTCCATCATTTAATATTATTAGATGTTTTTAAACAATTCAAACTTTATTAAACTTTTCATAGTACATTCAACTGTTAGTAATTAAACACAGATTAATATATAGCACAACATTTTGGGGGGTATTATTCTATCTTTTTCAGGTGTTGTTGGCTTGACCAAGGATGGTACTAGAATGTGAATCAAACATGGGTTTTTAATGTCATAACTATTGAATTTAACATAATACTGCAACCAATTAGGCCTTCTATCATGGCAACACTGTAGAAATTTTTAATACTTATGTTCAAGGGTTCTTCTGATTTCGCAACATTTTTTCTTTAGTGCAAAGCTAAAGAATGATCTCCAAACATTATGAATTATCACCCTAAGTTGACTTATGAGGTTGCTTGACACTGTAAAGGAGAACTTCTTTAAATTTTTTTCTTTACCTTTTTTGTCCAATATTTTTTTCCAAATGGAACAAATACCCATTGGTTCATACAGATTTTCTACTTTAAATAGTCCTGCTTTGTTTTGTTTTTTAAATCATCATATTGTACTCTTTTTATAACTTTTCAATGAGGCAAAGTTTACTAATATACATTTTTACACTTCAATTTTCTCATTCTAAAGAAATTAAAAGAGCACAAAGTGATGATTAAAGGTAAAACAACAGATGTATCTAAAGAAGTAGATCATTTATGAATCAATGATCATATGTTCTATTAGTAAAAGACAAAAAATATTGGATAAAGAAAAAAAAGTGTAAATAAGAAAAATATAAAGTAGTTCCTCACATGATGATAATGACAATCAATTCCAATAAGTCAATGTAGTGTAAAAATCATAATGTTTGAACAACTTTCATTAACTTTACAAGACTCTTATAGATACATACACAAAATTTCTATTGTCTTTTGCCTTTGAGAAATAGTCAAGCTGATCAGAGAATTACCTTAATATCAATATTCATGATTCTAAATGTCCCCAGCTCAATTCCCATCTAACCTACATATTGTACCGGTCAAAATCGTGTGTTCATTCAACAAGATCTAAAATCCAAGCAAATGTATATCCATTTAGCATGTGCAAGATAGATAAGTCAGGAACAATACCAAATATCAACCTATTTACCTGTGCTCCAGGCTCTAGGACTATATGAACAATGCTTTTGATGATACTAACAAGCTTTTTATTACTCCAGGTCCAGCAATGAAAACAGGGAGAGCAAAAGACTTGAAACAAGATATATATTTAATAGTGTGATTAACAACTTCTATAAACTATAACCATTCAAGAACAGTACAGAGTTGTTTGACATTGATTAATGATTCCAGTCGTAATAATATTCAAGACAATATTAACAAAGGGTTTGACTTTATGTCTCACCAAATAATAAATAATAGAGATTCAAGTAATAAATGATTAAGGCAGGAATGCAGATAAATAATATAGAGTAAATTTATTAAGTAATTATATATATTAATAAAATAACATCAGCTTTGGGATGTCTATACAATTGATAATTTAATTTGCAATTATGCCCTTCTAAATTAATAAATAGGTCATTCGAGACCAACGCAATTAGATACATATTTGTTTTAACATGAAAATTAATGAGTGCAACTGCAATACAATTCAACATATAAAAATAAGATTATAGGTGCAGCTAAACATATGGTGGTTGATGTACTTAATATACAAATGTAAAATGGATTGTTTTTGTTAACATGTCAAGGTCATGGAAAAACTTAATTAAATCATTGATAAAACATAATGGCTTACCCTTATCTAAAAGATTACAAATGTACAATAATTGGTTTATTATACTAGAATATATAAGTAAGATTTTATAATGCATACGTGTTACTAAATCATGAAGGCTGACCGGAGGAGCGGGAATAAGATAGTTCAGCCTAACATAAGCGTAATGGTTGGCAAATGACATGCTATTATGGTGACAGAGAGCATAGCAGGTCTATAAAAAATGGATAATAATAAAGGCTGTATTCATTATAGTTTCCCATCGCTTGTAAAAAATGAGATCACTTAAGATACTCTGGATAGATTTGTCATGTTTGCATAAAAAAAAAAGATATGCTGGCCTGTCAACCAAAACATATCTGTGAAGAATAGTGCCACTGGATAGCTTATTGGGACGGTTCATCTGTTTGTTCCCATACACTGATTCATTAGGAGTGTGTGAAGTCAAATCCCTAGTAAGAAAAGCATCTACTTTGTGAGGGATAATGAGGAGTGGGATTGGTTCATTCTGAAGATCCCATAGATATATGGCAAAGCAAAAAAATTAACAAATAAACGATGGCAACTATACATTTATAATGCCTAAGCATAAATAAATTGGTCACTAACGATCATAATACTCGATTTAAACAATCTGCTCTCTAACATAATGGAATGCTCAAAACAACCCCCCCCCATCAATCAACTAATAATGATCAAAATTTATATTGGCAAGATTCTACAACTACGAAGGACTAAATACCTTTCTCCCACCCACCCCAAAGTGTCTTTGCAGATGTTATAACATAATATTATTTCAATTAAATATTAAACTCACTTCTGGTGAGATTTAACTACTGGACAGGTAAAACAACTTAATATTGAGATGAGGATTAAGAGTAAAATTTTTAGAAACAATCAAACAATTTGTATAAAACTAAGCGAGTTGAAAATCAATTTTAAAGAAATTTATGTTTCCCTTATATAATAGGAGAAACTATGAGCAATAAGATTTAAATTTACTCGCTGAGTTTGATACAAACTTGGCAAATTAACATAAATAAAATTAACAAATTAAAGAAACAAAATTCAATCTAAATTGCCGCACCAAATTTAAAAAGAAATTATATATAACAGGTTTTTTTTTTAAAGAAATAAATAGATATATAAAAAAGGCTTACAATATAATTTGGAAATAGACACAAACTAATTAATCAAGACTTTGTAAGCTGGTGGCAATATAGATATTTTACCTTTAAAGGCTCATAAGTAGACTTGGGTTGGCAACAGGCATTGGTAAACTGGCAGATCTTCATTCAGGAGGACATTTCTTGGAACAGTTCACATTTTCAGAGTAGATGTTTCAGACTCTGGCATCACAGATGAGACAAGGTCCCCAGAGGTATGAGGAAGCAATGAACTTCTTCTTAGCCCAACATGATTTAGATTACAATTTAACTGGCTTGAAGTATGGTAACTCTGAGAACAAGATTCTAACTAACTTTGATAGCCAAAATTTAGCTATTTATATGATCCAACCCTACTTTATCTGGATTTAATATACAGGGTGTTCTCATGATTCCCCTCTATGGTCTGTGTTTTTGATCTCCTTCAGACTCAGAATTCTCCTGCCAAGATTGAACATGCCCTAAGGGTTTATTTGCTAATTAAAGAAAGCAAATCTGATTTTCATCTAAATTAAATCTCACAAGTCATCGTATTAAACAAAGCCTATTTAATTGAGACTGAGATTTGTAATGAAAATTAAATAAAATATAATATTAAAAAAATTCTATTCACAAAAATTTGAGGAATTTATTATATTCTAGAAATAAGAAATTTTATAATACGATGGCTTTTAACACATTTAATAAGATTTTAATAATAAATGTTAAAGTATGTCAAAATTACAAAGTCTGCCTTATAAAAATTGAATTGACTGTTTTTACATATTATTTAGGCACATTTATTAAAACAAAATATAAAATATTATAATCTGACTAAGTAGAAAACGAACTTTAATGAAAAATTTTAAAACATGTCATACTTTATAGACAACTGAGATATGTTTGCACTTATTGCCCATTTATTTTATACAGAATTAGTAATAATAACACAAATAGTCGAATATTATAGCTTACAAGTACTGATTATAAATATTGATGATAAATTATACATATACTGTATTACCAATTCTAGCGAGACAGGTGTCAGGTAACATATATAAAATTGGTTCAAACCCATATTAGTGCTGCTAATATTAGTATTAGGTGAAGTGTAAATAGATATGTAATATTTACTACTACTAATAGTTGAGGCTTTATAAAAAGTTTAAATAAAATTTGAATCAATATTAATGATGGAAATAGTACAACATATAATTACAATTAAAATATCATTGTCACAAACATTCAAACAAACACTAAATGCTTGGTATGCACCTGATATTACATAAAATATTAAAAATAATAAAAATTATGTCTAAAGCTGGCCAAAATTAACTTTCCCATGTAAGTGTAAATTTGAAAGAGTTATCCCTAAAGATTTGCCACTAAAATCTCCAATTTGTTCTTGGAGTACTGAGAAAATTACTCTGAAATCAAGTGAGATTCGGTTTAAAAAAAGAGTAATGCTTAGGTTTGTCCAGTATCAATTTTTACATTTTAATGGCAGTATAAAGTATTTGCTTAAAAGTAAATTTATTGATGAAAGTTTAATAAGAAACTTTCAAACAATAAGAGAATCATATTCTGAATTTTATGGAGGAATTAAAAAATGTCAAAAAAAAAATTGTAAGCATATCAAATGTCTCATAGTGTACCAAACAATCCACCAAGCTTCATCATTTAAAAAGCTTAGTCCTAAATACCCAATAGATATTGTAATTTTGTCCTGGATAAAAAAATAAAACTTTGCTATGACACCATCTAATATCCCTTTATAAAATATAATTGCAGCAACTGACAAAGTCACTCAAAAAAAGTTATGAATTATAAACTGGATCTACATTTAACAAAAGCATAAGCAAAGTTGAAATTCTGCTTTAAAGAACGTTATGACTGATAGCTATAACAAAGAATAAAATGTTGGTTATCTTGAACATTTATTTGAACAATTTTTATACACATTTTAATGTAAAATTAAATTATAGTTTGTCATATTCTATCATTTATCTATTTAAAGTTTTCAGTTGAATGTAGTGGCTTAAACTTATAAAGAAAAATATTAATGAAAGACATTCTGTTTTAAATATACAAAAAAAAAAGGTCAATTTTATTACTTTATTCAATATAATTAATTTGTGATGAATGCAATCAAATTATTATATAATATATCAGTTACAAAATTAACTTTTTTAATAAATCATTAAAAATGAAAAGCTGAATATATATTTGATGCAATATTAAAAAGCTAATTTTAAAATATAAAATTCATAAATAATTTTTAAAATTGTATGTAGTCTCTTAGAAATGTTAATTATATAAGAATTTTTAATATATAACACAGTGTTTCATGTGATATTATTCTCTCTTCTTCAGACATTACTGGTCTGACTAATCACAATAGTAGCATGGGGAATGAACTAGTGACCTTAAATAGATATCAAAAAGAAACATCAAAAGATAAAACAATGATAGCATTTTACTGTCTTCATATATATTTGTGATAGCAGATAAACTAAAAAAAGTAGTAATCAATATAATATCAGAAACAGTTTTCCAAGAAGTTAAAGCACACTGAGAAGGGATCCTAACTTCTACAAAATCTAGATGTGAAATACTAAAAACAAAAATTATTATGAACAACTGTATAAATATGTAAAAGCATATACTAGTGAAACCAATCACCTAACAAAAGGTAACTCAAAATAATGATGAGAAATGAAAATAAACGCACTAATGAACTTACTTAAATCAATAAAATATCACATGATTTAACAGGAGAAACATAAGAAAACATATAAAGTTAAAGAAGCTACTCATATGGTGATGACATAAAAGTCAAGAAGTTAATCTAGCATGATAATCCATAATGGTGGGGAACTACTAATTATTCTTACCCTTAAAAGAGCAAATAGTCAGAATGATCCTCATAGATAAATATATACAATTTCTACTTACCACTGTCTTTAAATTTAGTTTTCACAAATCTAAAGATGACCATTTTGATCTTCATGCTAATACTTTCACTGATCAGTTCAGCAACACCAAATCTACTCATAATGATACTAACCTCTCAGTAATATTATCAACAAGTGAATATATTTGGAAAATTATAAATAAACTTTGAATTTCTTAAAAAAGCATTTAGCAATAAAAAAAGATAATAGAAGTGGTGAAACATATACAAACATATTTACAGCAGCCACTCATAAATAATTATGGCCATTGCAATTCCAAGGAAAGAAAAGAAAAACATTGCTCTAGAAAGGTGTTTTGCAATGAACTATACAATCCAATTTGTGAAGCATAAATACATCCATACATAAACAAAATGGTACATCTTTCTGATTGATATTTTGTAATACTATCCTTTAATTTCTTCAGCAGAAAACTTTTTTTCTGATAAACTTCAACACCATTTCTAATTATAGCTCTTTAATGTATTCTTTTTATGCCATATTTTCCCAATAGAGTCAATCACTATTGCACCCCTTTAAATTGTCTTCGAGATAATTCTTGTATTGTGAATGGAGTTTATCTATCCTACAAAAACCATACACTAGTTTACCTTAAAACATTCTTTTAGAAAGTCCTACATTGTTTATATATCCAATACAATGAAGATGTGATTTTATAATAGTGAAATCTATAATATCACCTCCAGCAGTTGGTTTTATGTATTTTTAAAATTTGATGGAGTATCATTAACTAAAAATTTTTATATTGTATTAATACAATATTCAAGTCTTACATCTAAACAATAAATTAAATAAAATAACAGCTTTACATACAGATAACTTAGTTGTAATAGTTATTCCTCTGTGATAAAATATTCCACCTTTTAATCTGTTAAAAGCAGCATCTATAAATAAGAATATGTATTGTAGCTCAACATCTAAGTCCATCTTTCTACTTTTAAAACACAAAAGTATTTACAGTGATTTACATTCTCAAGTTTTCTTCCATCACTGTCTGCTATAGGATATTTTTTAAACATTAATTACTAACTCAAATTCTTTATATGTTGCATTCAAAACAGTAAGTACATTCTATAAATCATCTTTTGAAATGATGAAAATAGCACAATAAATAGAAAATTCAAGGGAATAAGGTTTTTTCTGCTTTTAATTGATTCCAGTCCAAAATTCCATGATCAAGTCTATATCACAATTTGATCTCTGTTTAATTAAGCCAACTATAAACAATTTTGAAGATCACTGTAATAAAAATTGAAAATAATGTTGGAATAAATATAAATCCTTGTTTAATTCCAGTTTTTATTTCAAATATCTCATATTTTCCATCTATAGTTATAATACTTCTTTTCATTCTATTGCATAGAAACTATAAAATGTGAATAAATTTTAGTAGACAAATAACTGAATCAAATGCCTTGATCAAATTAATAAAAACTGTACATATTTTTTGGTTCATACTTTTCTTGAATGTGCCAGGCAAGAAAAATCATGTCTGTAATACTTCTTTATTCTCTAAAATTGCAATGAGACTTTGGTAATTATTCATTTATTATTGGAAGCAATCTATTCATCAAAATCCTTAAAATATCTTTTCTAAACCAGAGGATTTTGGTGACTATGGTTAGTAAAAAGTAAAGGAAATTGAAATATACAACACAGAACTGGTTCAGATTTCTATGACTATATATGTGAATTAATTTATCTTGGATTGAATACATTTTTTCTGTTTCAGTTTGTCACATAGCTTTATAGTTAACTAAAAAAGTAAAAGGTGGCTACCTAGGTGCATTGCTTTCAGATACAAAGCCCCTCATTGATGAAAATCATATGCTACAAACTAGTGTGGGAATATTGGATGAGTAGGCACTAAATATATTTTTATTCACAAGCTTTTTAACATCCATTGATTACTATGACTTAGACTAGGTGGCACTATTGTACAGAAAAGTTATTACTGTTTTACCCTGTTTTCATTAATGTGATGTGCATTTGATTAAAAAAACTGGAAGTTATAATTTCCATGTAAATAAGCATTTATTTTTATAGCGTCTGTATACAATTTGTAATTACATTCATATCGGCCTTTCAAGCCAATTGTGCTAACGCTTTCCATGTAAGTAAAACTTGGAAATGTGATTGAATAATTCCGTAATACTTTTATTGCAGGAAAATGACAGATGCCAATCAAAAGAAAAAAGAAAAAAATTGAGAGAATAAAGAGCATAAAGAGATGATAGAAAAGATTGTTTCTGTAAGAAATCTTCAATGCTAATAATTAATATGATGATTTATTTTAATATATCAAAAATACTCACTATATTAACACTTGCTTTATATATATATGAAAATACTAATAATTTCCAGAATTTCTTAGGATTTTTTTTTATAGGAAATTTTATTTATGATGTAAAAAGACAAAAAATAAATTAAAAACTGACATTGCCAATTGAAATCATGTTATCTAGTAATAGTATTTGTGTAATCCATTTATATATATAAATAAAAAGTGGGACCACCTTTGGTTTATGTTATACCATAGCTAAAATTTCATTGAAAAATTCTATAAAATGATTAAAGATCATAAAATATTTTAACTATTATATATGTGAATATTATCTGTAAATACAATCACATCATAATCATTACTGGATGCTACTTAATTGGTTTTCTTAAAAACAGTACAAAATAAAAATCTAAAATCTGCCTAATTTGTCAGGAGAAACACTTTTGAGATCTTAACTAATAGTGTTAATTTGTTTTAGCTTGGTGAATGCATAAATTAAATGCATGAATTTGTTATCCCGATAAGCAATAAAAGATGCCAAAGTTATTAATACTTCAACTCTTAGAAATCAAGTAATTAACTGGTGCAATTGTATCATAATTTCACAAACACACAACTTTTTTTTTTTTTTTTATAGATAACACATATAAAATTAAAATGCCTCTACAAGTAGATTAGCAAAGCCATAGTAATTACTATTCCCTAATTTAATTACTTTTCAAAAAATATATAAAGAAAATTAATGTTTAATTCCTGGTTAGCAAAGATTTACACCATACAGTTGAATGAAATTCAAAGCTTAATATTAATTGAAGTACATTTTAAATCTTTACAAAGTAAAAGCCATCAAAAGTTATTCCAGTTGTGTGATTACAGTATTAACACTTTGAAAACTATATATGAAGCTGATAAAAATACATTATTTGGTATTATCTTTAATGTCATCTACATTAGACTATCACTGTTATAATACATATTAGTAACATGGTTCATTATGTTATTTACTTGTACTAGTATTGTTGAACATTAGATCATATTATTTCTCTTCTAAAATTCAAATGTACAGTATTCCATCTTATTTCAAACAAACTAAAAATAACCAGTCCTTTGTTGTTTGCCTTTTTAAATTTATTTTTACTCTGTATCTATTTTTAAACTATTTTAATCTTATTTTGTTATATCACTCTAAATGTATGAATAAAGGTCTAAGAAATAAATATTAAGTAGTGTAAAATTTCTAATCTAGGAAATATTCAATATTTCCTACTATGTCTTTGATAAAGGGTTAATTAATAAAGCCTGTCATATCTGATTCTCCCCACATCCATCTTTTCTTTTTAACTTAAGAGAACGCAAAGAATTGACTTGTGTTTTATTAGATTTTGTTACAGTTTATGATTAAATATTTTGCATATAAATTGTCAAGTTTCTTTTATTTGTTAAATTATTGAATCAGAATTAACAAGTTAAACAAAAATATATTTACATATTGAATCTAAAAAGGCAATGAACAAAAATCATTTTGCAATTTAAACATTAATAGAATTTTTATACATTCAAAATATCTCAACAATGGAAACAAAAATCTAACATTCTTTTCATTTTTTTACTTATTTGTTTTGATACTATGTTTATTTTTAAGTTTTTTTTAAACACATTCTAATGAATGAGAAAAATTCTATAAATGAGAATTAAAATAGATAATTTCAATTCAAAACACCCAGAATAAATTAGTTTTTTTTTTTTCTACTCTTTTTTTTTTCAATATTTAGTTAATAAAATTTTTAAAATTATTAATACATATATATAAGTAAATATCTCTGGATATTACCTTAAACGGGCTTACTTTAAAATTTATATAAAAAAAATTAAAATTATAAATTTGCAGTTACAATGATAAATATCAGATTTGGTGGTATGTTCATATTTTTTAGATTGCATTATTTATTATCACAACTTTAAAAGAATCTACTCTAGATAAACATATTAATGATTATCCTACTAGAAATTAACCCTAGCCTACTATAAACTTAAATCTCAATTAAAGATTTTTTTTTTTTTAAACTAAACACACAAACATGGGATAATTCAGCTTCATTGCACTTTTTCATGTATAATGTCTTTTATAGATGTATTTAATAACCTCCATTCCCGCACATTCTTGAAACATATGAATAAAAACATCTTAAAAAACAAATGATTCCCAATTTAATAATTCAAATATGAAACAAATAACAAAAATATGGTTAAGTATTTTAAAACTGCATTTTAATCTTCTTTTATTCTTGCTACTTGCTTTTTTTTCCAAAATATAAGCTCAGTTAATCTAGTTAATGCCTTTTTATAAACTTACAAATCTTCGATTTTAATTCTATTTTTCTATTGAAGCATAAAGCTATAAAGCAAATAAAAAAAATCTATATACACCATATAGGTAGCAAAGACTTACTGATTTGTAATATCACTTTCTGCTTAGTACTTTATCAGACCATATAAAATTTCCGATTTTAATATAATTTTTATTTTAAATATATATCTATGAAAGCAACACAATTTTATTCATACATCTATATTTGTTTGAATAATCAACATTCTTTTAATGAATATTTTTGCAGTATAATTTTTATAACACCATTCTCACACAAAGAAGGATTGGTTTCTATCTACTTTTAACACCGTGTAGAGATTCATATTTAATACTGAACCAGCACATCAGTTGGCCAAGGCCATAATCTTTTACACATATCTTTATCATTAATATAAGATTGAAATAAACAACTAATGATGTTTACAATTATTTATTATACTGAAAAAATATTATTTATTATTGGATAATCTTTAGCCTAATGAATGGCAAATAAAATTTGTTAATATATTCCTTTAAGTGATTTGAGTCAAAGTTATGAAGGCAGTAAGTTTGAAACTTATCAATAAACTGTAGTAATTTTCTATCGACATATATTAAACATTGATAAAGATATATATGAGATTGTGGTCTCAACCAACTGATGAGTGCTGTTTCAGCATGAAATGTACATCTTGGGAATCTTTTACATATGTCTTTGATCCTATATTTATGATTATATTTCTCTACAAGATGTTAAAAGCAGATAGAAACTACTCCCTACCTTGTATGAGACTGCTGTAGTGAAAATTATACTGCAGAAATATTATTCATTATTGAACAATCTCTAGTTTAATGGATGACGATAAAAATTATTAATATACTTCCATTAAATGATTTGTGTCAAAGTTCAAAGTTGTGAGGGCAGAAAATTTGACATATCAATTAATCTATAGTAATTTCCTATCTATATATACTGAACAATAATAAAAGATGTAAGATATTGTGGTTTGGGCCAACTGATGAATGCTGGTTCAGCATGAAATGTGCATCTTGGAGATCATAAATCTTTATTGCATGTCCTTGGTCATATGTTTATGATTACATCCTTGGATAATCTCTACTCTAATGAATGACAAATAAAAATTATTAATCAACATTCCTTTCCTTTACATTTTTTTTAATTGTCTAATTTCCCAACATACTCTACTATATTTTATCTTTTTTACAATTTTTCTTATTTATTTTCATAAGACATTGCATAAGTCATACCTTTCCTCTCCATTTTTGAAATTGCATGGCTGATAATTACATTTTATTAAATAGCTTTAAATAATAATAATTCAACAGTTAATTATTTACTGCTACAAAGAGGATTCTGATATGAAATGATTGATTAGTAATATAAATTCTTTGGATAATTTTATTAAATAGCAGATATGGATGTCAGATTAATATATTTTAATGAGCATTCTTGATTCTTTTAATATTCATAATCTGACCAGCTTGTTAATAAATCTATGATTTTAAAAAAAAAATACAGTTTACTATTTATAAATTATGTCAAATATTTGCCATGTATTTTGTTAGTTTAGTTATTGTCTTATATTGATGTTTGATTATAATAAACATTTGTATATGTCACTGTATTCACATCAAGTTAATAAATCATATTTATTTTTGTTGAAATATTATGAGTAGCTCATCATTAGCAGAAAGTTGACTTTGTTATTATTAATAAAAACTATGAGTTATGGTATAATCCAAAATCTATAACTAATATTATATTACTAAATACTAGATTCATGTGATGATATTCTTACACATTGAAAATTATGATTCTGATCAATTAGTATTGTTCAAGAGGAGACATGTGTAAGCAATGGCACAAACTTAGTTTTCAAATAAATTGTTGTATCTGTAGCTAGAAATAGATAATACTATAAGATTTTCAAACTTATTAGTAATCCTAATAGCTCATTCTGAGAGTATCTGTTATGACAGTCATATGCTTTGATTTAATTATTGCACATAGAAAATTAGAGTTCTCTGTTAAAATTTCAAAATCTTATTTAACTAACATATTCTGAATATATAAAGCAGTTTTATAAGTAGAAATGTTTGAATGTTGATTCTGAACTAAGTTTCTATTTAAAAACTCTGAATAAATAATAAGTTTGATTATATTTTTTCTTGATGTGAAATTTACTGAATCATTTGATAACACTGTTAGTATTGATAAAACTACTCATTATTAGACAATGTTTTATGAATTTCAACATTTTCTTGTGGGATTAATTTAAATACTTGCATGTATTTATTCTACAATTTTTATTTTACTATGAAGATTTTTCATTTTAATTTGTAAATTAAAAAATATAGTTTCAAAAATCCACAGTGACATTTTTACTTTTTTAGTTACCATCCTTATCAATGGTTATGTTTCTGTCTTACTTTGACCTTAAACTATATGGGCTCATCTCCTCCTCTAATATTAAAGGCTGCACCATAATAATATCAGATAAACTCTCCTTAACTTGGATCTTTACCCTCTAGCTCAACAACTAATACCATTTATTGACCATTATTGAATGGATAGTTGGATTGCTATTGTAAGCATTTTAATATATATATTTAAAAGTATCACGCTTATTATTTAAGAATCCCTTATCATTGTTGAATATTTTGGAAAGAAACTGATTGATTACGTATGAAAATTTAACCTTTATTATTTTAGCTTTATGAAGCTTTATAATAGTTTTGAACAACATTATTATACAAATAACAACAAAAATTTTCATGTAAAAAATCAGTGAGGGAGCTGTTTTTTATGCATGCTTTATTAAGTTTCAATTAACAATTATTAATGTCAAAATCATGTAGTTTAAATTAATACAACTGTAGTAAGTTATTAAAAATTATTTAACTACTGAAAAATGATGTTTAACATTAGTCTTCTATTTTTTGAATAAATGAGATATAAACTTCTACCAGGTCTGTACTTTTCTTGGAAATATTTACTATTTAAGATCATCTTGTTACTTTTTGAATCTTATAACAGTTCTGGGAAGTTTTTCTTAATTCATGGATGTCTGGGATTTAGTCAGTGTTTAAATTAATGCATCAATCTAAGCTGTTTTCCTGAAGGTTTGTGATGATAGTGGTTTAGTTATATTTATATGTTGAAGTATTGAATGTCTTTAACTTTATTTAAATATTCCAAGTATATTTAACTGTTAGAAATAGCCCATAGGTTAATATAAGCACAATGTTTTGAAAAGTACTATTTTTCCCCTCTTAGAAAAAAGTGGTGAAATCAGGAGGAACCTCATAGATAATTATATGAATTTTCTACTGTTTTTTGCCTTTGACAGAATGGCTCATTTGGTTAGAGCAAGGGTTCAGGTTCAATTCCCTACTAGTACACTGTCACATGTCAGACCAGAAAAACTTGAAGAAGAGGGAGAATAATACCTCTCAAAACATTAGGCATATACTACTAACCTGTGTGCTATTACTAACAGTTGAATGTATTTAGAATATTTAAATATAGTTAATTTTTTTCTACACATTCAGTACTCATATTAGATGATGGAAATAATCCAACATATAAATATAATCTATCTAACCTATTTTACATATTCAAAAAAAGTATTTCCAGCATGGCTTGCAAAAATTCTCACTTTCAATAATTGTTTAATGATTTTAGACAAGTAGTTGTAAATATTGGAGTCTAAATTCATATCTTCCGCTTATTCTCTATGTACGTATTTATTTATATTATAGAGAGGGTTTCTGGTAGATTTCTCTTATATTTATTTTTCCTTTGACCTTATTTTTTCTTGAGATTCCTCTTCTTAATTTCAACTCAACAGGCAGTATGAATCGTGCCTCTCTTTATCCCTTCCTTGATTTACATCTCTTTGAGATATTGAATGTTTTCACTTACTTTCTATTGTATTTTACTCACAATCTTCCCTGACTTATTATTTTTTCATGTTTATGATAGCTTTCTGAGTCCTAGTATAAAGTTTTTCATCCTTTCTTCTTGTTTTGTTTTATCTCTTGAATTAGTTATTCAATCATCTGGCTTAACATTTTTAACACTTTCTCTATTCTTTTTATTTTTATTATCTTTATTTTAAGAAAATTCTTTTATTTTTGGACAAGTTATCCACTTGGTTGAAGAATACATAGAAAGATTTTCAGATTTTGAGGAGCATGCTTTTGCAATGAAATTAGCTTTTGAACCACATCTGATTGATATCTCAAAAGCACTTATGGAACTACAAATAGAATTAATTAAATACAGGGAGAAGATATTCTTTGTAATAGCAAAAAAAATCCTATTGAAGTGTGGAAAAATGCAGGTGAATAACCATGCTTACATCAAAGTGCATGCAGTTTGCTTCTCTGCTTTGGATGTACCTACTGTTGCAAATCAACATTTTCATATATGACACAAATTAAAAATTATTTAAGATCATAATAACTGGAGCTCATTTAGAAGATCAATTTAAGCTATGAGTTATGAAGCTAAAACCAAATATTCAATTATTTGCAAGCAAGAAACACATGCAAAAGTTTCATTAACTCACATTATTTTATAAATTTAGATGTACAATTGTTACAAATTACATAAATTTTTTACGTACTTATGTGCAATTCACATAAAAATATTACTTTTTTTTGTATTTTTATTTATTATACAACAAATCTATAAAAATATAACAAATGATCATTCAAATAGAAATTTAAAAAGTTATAATTTACTAACTTACTACTAGTATATATTTTAGTTTACTGTTAATATGAAGTCATAGTGGCAATTTGTATAAGAAGTTGACCTATTGATAGATTCCAGAGATACACATTGAGTTATGATAGTCATAAATATGAACACCCTTGTTGATATTCATGAAGTCTATTATACATATGTATAGAAACAGAGACTTGATTAATATATACATTAGTACATATATAATTAGTTACAAATGTAATAATTTATTTATTGAGATAGATACATATATACTGAGTGTTTTTCTGAAGGTTTGTGATGATGGTGTTCTAGCTGTATTTTTATATTGGACTATTTCCATCATCTAATATGTGTGTTGAATGTCTTTAGAAAAGTTTAATTTTTAGTTAAATATTCCAAATGCATTCAACTGTTAGTAATATCACAGCAAACAGGTTAGTATATGCACCAACTGTTAGCAATATCACAGCAAACAAATATTAGTAATATTAGTAACACACATATTAGATGATGGAAATAGTCCAATATAAAAATACATATATACTGAGTATGTTATTTGATTAAAATGCTAAAGAATGGTAAAAAGTCCAGCTACAAAATTAGTTTTAAAAAAAGCGTTAATAAAAATGAGAAAACTGGAAGATGGCAAGTTTTTAAGAAGAAAACAAAAAAAAAACAAAGTTTTTTGCAGAGGAATTGGCAATCCTCAATGTTTATAACTTATAAGCTTAAGAGATAGGGTCATGTGATCTATGACGCTTATTTTGACTATTCAAAGTTCCTTAAATCTCTAGAGAAAAAAATTAAAACAAACTTTCAAAATGAGAAACAATGTTTCTTTATTCTAAAAACTTGCATTTACAATTTAATTAAGATTGATCAAATTAATAATATAAACATAATTAAAATTAATAATAAATTGTTTTTTGTGCATATATATTACAAATATGAGTAACATTATACATTGAGTAAAATAGAATAATACTGACCTGAACAATTAATTAAAGTATTAATTAGTGAATGAAATATTTTATAAACTTGTGTGTGTGTTTATACATATAATATATTTATACATTATTAATATGTTTTGGTCTGTATTCTAGTTAAATTATTTGCAATTTGTGTATCCTGTAAACTACAGTTTAAATATTGTTTTGATTTTTTTTCAATCTATGGAAATAATTTCTGATATTTATAGTTCAAAATCACAACGATATATTTGTATTAAAGAATATTTATTAAACCTTGTATTTTTTTATATTACTAAATGATTAATAAACTTATTAATCATTATTTTAAGTATACTCGTGTATATCCATTTCTTTTTCTTCTTCTTGTATAGCTTATGCACAGAATAACATATGGGGAATGTTTATAATCATTTATATTTTTTTCTTTAGAATTATTGGTACTGTTCTATTAGCTTATTGAAACCACTTGATGGCATTGTTTCTAGGAAAACACACATAAATATAATGTTACTGGGCCAGCCACTTTATTTGTGAAAGAATAAAGAAAAGAAGAATCGTACAGGTTAACACAATTCATTTATTTTCCTTAATTAATAAATTACTGTAATTCTTTTTACAATTGCTTTTTGTCTCTGCATATAACTATGATAAATTTTTTACACCCAGACATTTTATCATATGGTTTAATGTAATTCATTGATTGATTTCCTTAATAAATATGATGATAAATTTAAACCTTTAACAAGTGCTTACAAATTTCATCTTAGTCTTGCAATGTAGGGGAGGGAATGGTATGCCTTTTTACATTTTCAAGAATTAAAACTTATCAATTAACAGACATTATTGCAAATATTCTATTGTAGTAAAATTTCCAGTGTACAGCAGCACTTCATGCTGGAACCCCCCCCCTCCCCACAAAACTTCAAAAAGTCTACTATAATTGCTTGACAGATAACTAACTACACCATGGTGGAAGAAATAATAATGCTTTAATTACTGAACTATATTTGACTTTTTTTTTTGGTCATTTTTGAAAATGAAAATTAAACTTTTATTTATTCCAATAGCTATTTTGAAAGAATATGTGACTATGGTATGGCGGATAACATTAATGGCACACTTATTAATAACAATTAATAATTTTCTAACTCAACTGTTTTTTTTTTATGATTAAGAAATGTATTCTTTTTACAATTTCATTTTGTCCCTGGATATAACTGTGAGAAATTTTACAGTCAGACATTTTAATTCTCATTGGTTTTTTTGCAAGCCATGGCTTTTTTCAGGAGAACAATGAAATTGTGGTTTCCTGTAACCTTTTATAATTATTTACACCTTACATGTTGGGTTGAGAAGTGGCGTAATGGATATATAATTATTACTTTTTAATATTATATTAGGTAAGTTTTTAATATTACATTACGTAAGTTGTAGCATAATTACTTTTGAATGCAGATTACAATTCTGCAAACTTTAAATCCACCCACCCTGAAATAGTATGGTAGCGAAGTGTTAATGTTGCTAAAAGATAGTATTGTGTGCACTCACACAAAGTGCACAAGACAAAGGAAGCCATTAGTTACAATAAAAAAAGTTATGGCTATTTGGTTTCACTGTGGCCCACTAAATGGCATATTTATATGCATTTGGATGGGAGCAACACTATCAAGTGGTTTCAACATGCTAATAGAACAGTGCCAAATTATTTAGATGACACTAAGAATAAACTTTAAAGTCCACAGATTTTAATATATCTATGTGTTATGAAGGTAACAACTAATTTTATTGAAAGCCAGTATAATCATAGTATTTGATGATCTGAGCATTGATGATGATTACCTTAAAATTTTACAGTGAGTTTTCACAAATTATGAATTATTAATGGGTATTTGTTGCAAATACTATGTTTATTATTTCTAACTACTGCTGATGATACTTTTCCGAATCTTTGCTTATTTCCTTTTCTGCTCTATCTTATTGTATTCATAAAAATATCATTTGTATATTTTTACTTCCATATCCTCATATAAATTCCTATCATTTCATACTATTAGAAATAGCAAATGAATTGCTAGCTCAAATATAATCAAATCTTTGTGGTTAGCATTACAAAATAGCAGCATATTTTGTAGCTTGAATATAACATTACACCTGTATGTGGCAAGTGTATATATAAAACAATTTGACTATTAAATGATAAATAATTGATTTATAGAAATTAAAATAATGATAATGATGTACATCTAATGAATTCATAATTAAAAAGAGATTAACTGAAGCAAGCTTTGGCTTTTTGAATTTTTTAATACTATTTTTATTTATTGATGACTAATGGTCATAGACCTGAGGATATATTTCCATGCAACTCTTTGGAGTATTTCTATCTCAGAGATTTCTTCCATTTTCAATTCTATATATTTCCCAGTCTCTAAATGTCAAACAGAAAGGCATAAATTCAATGAATTCCAGATTTCATACATTTATGGGTCTCTAAATTTTAAAAAAGTAAATCACAATTTTGAATGGACTCCTAACATTCATACTCTTATAAAATCCCTATGAACAAGGTTTGAAGTTACAAACATTTGCCTAATAATTCATATTTAGGATTTCAGTATTTAAGTGTATATGGACCTTTTGTTTTTCACGACTGGAAGGTTTTCAGATCACTATTCACTTTTTGTACATCTCCAAAAAGAATGGAGTACATAATTTTATATATGAATTAATTTACACTTGTATGTATATTTATAAAAAATATTAAAAGGAAAGAGTTCCATTCCTCTTTTGCTTTTCACCACAAAGAGAAATGATGAAACAGATAAATCTCATGACACATAAGCCAATCAATGTACAAATTTGATAATATATACATATATATTTAAAGCTTAAATGAAAAGGAAAAATGAGCTAGACAGAATTTGCATTTAGAGTAATTTAAAATAAAATATAGAATTATTTAAATATTGATTAATTAAATATTTATTGATATTTTTAAGTACTATGAATTACATTTTAAAAAACTTTTCTATTTGATACAAATACTTTGACATGTGTAATTATAAAATTCCATTATAGTTGATAAATTCAAGATTTAAGAAAGAATTTTTAATTTAAAAAGTTTTTATTTTTCAGATATGTAAATTAAAAATATAATACTTGTAATTTAGTTAAAATCTTGTATTTATTAATTAAAAAGGAAAAAAATATTTAAATTTGTATAAACTTTTGTACATTCTATAATATCTACTATAAACAGGGAAGATAGTTTTTCTAAAAAGAGAATATTATTTCAAAGGGTTAGAAAACTTCAAAAAGGCAGTTGATACTAGTCTCCATGTATTAGCGTCAGCTTCTCAGTCATATGTGTGTAGCAGACACTGCTTGCTACATCTGAAAGTCAGAGATAATGAAAGCTGAACTGCATTAAATCATCAGTATTTATTTTGAATATCAGTTAACTAGGACATGTCATGTTGGTAGTCAATATTAACATCCATTGTTCTGATATATTCCAAGGGACACGTTGAGTTATAAGATAAGTAGTCTATACATAAAAAACAATTTGATGATGGGCCATAAACTCTCTTATACATATATACCAAGTTATAACATAAAAGAAATTTGCATCAGTACATATATAATGTACATATAAATAGAAGAATTTAACTTTCTGGAAATGGTACATATATACTTTATTTATTATTGGATTAACAATGGAGATAAATCTGTTTCACCTCCATTTAATTTATTTTTTTTAAAGAAAATTTATTATAATGAATGAGCATAAAGAAATTTCAAATAGCTAATCAAAAAATTAGTTAAAAAAAGATGCTAATGAAAATGAGAAAACATTAAGGTTACAAATTTCCAGGCAGAAGAACCAAAAGATCAAACGTCTTTAAATCTCCAGAGAAAGACTTTCAGGAAACTTTCAAAAAGGTGAAGTGACATTTCTTTAGCCTAATTTTTTTATTTACAATTTAAGAGTAGTCAGATAAATAATAATTTTATTTGTAAGTAAAGACAATTAAAATTAATAATTGAATTAATTTGTTCTTACATTAGAATACATATACATCTACATATTATATATTTAAAATTTAATTTTAATACAAGTATATTGAAGATGGAGTGAATAGCTGTAGGGAGCTTGAAAGTCTGAGTTCAAATCCTTTCTAATTATATGTTATTTAAAGTAGAATATTAATCTGTATAATTAAGAAAAGTACTAACTATTGATTAAAATATTTTATAAGTACATCTGTACACATATGTTCACATGTAATATCTGTATACAATCACACGTTTTGCCATGTATGATAGTTAATATCATTTACAATTTATGTATCTCTGTAAACAACAGTGTAAATAATGTTAAATATTTATTACTTTGTCTTTTTCCAAATCTAAAGAAATAATTTCATATTTGAAAGTAACTCGATGTATTTGTATATTAGACATTTATTATACTTTTGATTTTATTGTTGTTATCACTAATTAATAAATATTTTAATTATTATTTTTAAGTTATTCCAGGTGAAAATATTTAATTCTAATATAAATTAAGTATTGTGTAATCTTGTTCTTATATATAATCATTGTATCTGCAATCCCAAGCTAGCTCTGAAAATAAGAGCATTTACATGTTACATGATGATGATAAGTAGTTTTATTGATTGCCAGCATACTCATGGTAATTGATGACTCTGAGTATTAATGATAATTAGGCTAAGAATTTATAAGCATGTCTCTTATGAATCAAATCACAAAAGATGATAGTTAATTATTATTTGCAGCACATGGTAGGTTTAATGCTTGTAATTATTTTTGATGATGATCTGTTTACTCTTTTGTCATTTTCCCTTCTCTGCTCTATCTTTTTCATTCAGGAAAAATAACAAATGCTTATTATTTTCATATCCTCATATAAACTTTTATTTCCTACCATTATAATATATATATAATTTGCTTTCCTCCATTGCATCTATAATATCAAAAAAACTTTGAACATAAAAAAAAAATACTCAGTGCAAAAAAAATATTCAGTACTTTTTTTAAATTTCCAAAGATTATTTTATATTTAAAAAGTTAATATGCCATAAAAAAAATTGGCATTTTGGATATTTCAACAGTACTAGAATTAACTTTCAATTGAACAAAATGAATAGACTGATTTTTACTGACAGAAATTTAAAGGAACACTTACAATTGATTTACCAAACTGAAATGTTCATCATCCATTTAATCTTTCAGACACCAAGCCAATGTTCTCTTCCACACTTCATGTCATGTTTAGAACAATGGCAACTAATTCAAAGTTTTCACCTAAAATTACCTCTTCTACACTGCCAAATACAGATGATGTTAAAAAAAAAAAAAACTTGTCCCCCCACTTTTTAAAATATCAAATGTCATTCAAAGTAAAATTATATGACAACTTGCAAAATAAAAAAAATATAATTGTTTAACTGAATTTATAAATGCAATCATATATATTATAATTAAAAAATAAAAAGTAATGGAAAAATTTCAGAGACTAAATATATATTTTTATTGTTATTGTTTACTGGAATAAACTCCTGAAAAATAAATAAATTGTTTGAGAAGAGTTAAGATAAAAATACCTTATTAGAAAGTGCAGCATATTTGTTAATGTCGTTTTAAAATATTAAATGTTGCAGAAGGAAGAAAAATATCATTAGATACATGAATAATAGAGGCACAGAAATATTCTTCAATAAAATTGAGCATATAATATTTGATGAAATTAAAAGCAGAAAAATTTTTTAAAGGAAGTTCAGATAACAATGATCACAGTAGTATCTATTTTTTTTAAATGACAATCAACAATAAATAACAATACATATGGAAATAAAAAATATAATAAGAAATGGATAACTGATCAAATAAATCTTCTAATTAGTGTGAAACTCCAGACTGAAGTATTACTTCTAAAAATAAGAACAATATTTAACAAAACATAATCTGCACTAGAAAGCAAAAAAAATAATTCTGCCCCAAACAGAACACCAACTTCCAAAGCAGTCATAGAAAACAGAACATGACAATTTGATAAAAAATTTCAAAAAAAACTGCATGATTTATTTTAATAATTTATAGTCAAAGAGTTTAAAAAGTTTGATATGGTGATTAAGAAGAGAGATAAGAATGTTGTTGTTTTTTTTTTAAAAAAAATCAACAATTAAAATAACATTGCTGCATTAAATAACTTTTGAAGATAATAGTTTCATTAAAAAATGTCTTTGGCTGAATAGGGCAAAAATGAAGATGAATGTTATTGTTATATGTCAACTTACCTTCAACTAATAAACTAATCCAGTTTTCATTTTATATCGAGTGAATTAAGCATTCTTAGCACACGTAGACAAATAGATATATGGAGAGATAACAAATATCCAATCACAGAAACATGTCAATAGTTGATGATGCTCAATCAATCTGCTTGCTTCCATTATGGTAGGGAATTAGCTATAAATATTCAGTCCAGTTAGAGATAAAGACAGACAACAATTTACTGTCAGATCTAAATGGCGGTATAAATGTTGTTCAGAATATGACTAAGGAAGTGAGACAAGTTCATGTTAGAACTGGAAGCTGATCAAAACTAATTTAGACATGAGGTAATCTGTCACGAAACACCTGGAAGTGTCACCATACCTACTCATGAGATAACCTATCATAGTACATTTCAAAGTAGTAGGTATACTTAGAAGAGTACCTGAAATTCCTTACAGAAATAGTTGCATGGCAACTAAATGCTATAACAAGACAACAGCATCAGGCAATTTTAATTAGTAAATATTTAATTATATTTTTACAAGTTTGTATTTATTATAATAATCATGCATTAAGACAACACTGGCATAGTCATCAGAGAATATTGGAAAATAATATCATTAGTATCAATAGAAAATTAATAAATCAAATGCTAGTGGTTACTTGTTATCTATAAAAAAAAAGTTGAAATTTTTTTTTTTTTTCATGGCAGTATGAAAGAAAACATCAAAATGACTAAAATTTACCCATTAGAATAGTTAGCTCCAACTTATCCTGAAAATTGACCATTCTATATAAACTGAGTGCTTTTCTATATGTAGGCTAAATCAAATTAAAAACCCTGAATTACAATTAGCTATACATGTATATATATTTGGATCTCAGATCTATGAAATATTACTTGCACAGACAACCCCTATACTGCTTGCTCAGACAATGTACTATTTCTATTGATAGCATTTTTTTGTTATAAAGCCCTAATGATAATGCAGAGATATCACTTTAATCTCTGTACACACAGGAAGGAGAAGAAAGCAAGAGATTTTGACATTAAACTAAGGAAGCTTACATTAACTATAGATTTCCACAATGAAGCCTTGTGAGATCATTTCGTTTGTGGAATAAAAGACCCCAATGTAAGCTGTTGACAAATCCTGGCATCACATTTGTTTCAACTGTTTCCCAGGCAACTTTAGTAGAGTACACAATGAGTCCTGCATTAAATAAAAGTAGCTCCAGCATCAAGTGAAAGGTTTCCAATCAGAATAAACTTAGAAGATCTACTATTGACAATAATATTTTCAAAATTTGTTATAATGTGACAAAGCACAGCATGAACACACCAAATGTTCACACCAATATAGAGTGTGTATATGTTGCAAGCATGACAGTCATGTAGAAGCTGTTTATTTTAAAAAGAAAAAAAAAACAAGATGATCAGAAGAGAATGAATGAGTCCATTCCAAAATATGGGAACAACAATGTAAAATCAAATAAAATCAACATTGCTTGTATAATTAATGTGAGAGGCATTGATTCAGCTTTCATAAGCAAAATTATTAATGATTTGCCAATAACAATGGAAATGAATACTGGATCTGAAGTGTCCATTGTAGCAAAAAATGTGAGCTATCATTGATAAAAAAAAAATAATCATCTACAACCTAGCAGGAGTTATCGAGGCTACCAAATGCTACTCTTGCATCAAACAAGTGACTAAAGTAAACAAGTTCATATAAAAAATAAAATTTAAATGGTTTTTGATAAACTGGTTTTGAATCCTAGAACAATCCATGAAAATAAAAGTGCTAAAATGCAGATAGGTGCTCAAGCTCTATGCCATGTGTTTAAGGGAATAACCAACTGGGTTCCAGCAGTTGTAATCATATTAAAAAGATTGGAAACAGTAAATATTCAAATAGCTGATGGACAGCAACACCACAACACTGAGACCAACTAAGGTTGAACTATATATCATCAAGCAACAGTGAACAGTCATCAGCCAAAAGTGAAGAGTCATCAGCCAAAAGTGAAGACACCAGAGTCTACAAAATTTAAGGTCATCAGATCAACAAATAAAGATACTGAATCTGCTGATTAAATCACCAAATCTCATGAAGCCAGTAAATGATGATAACATCCACTGAAAAATATGAATCACTACCTTCTCCAGGGCTAATTTTAGCTAGAGGAAAGGGGGTTATATCTCAACTTACCTTCAATTAATGAACTAATCCAGTTTCCATTTTATCATGATCGAATTGAGTATTCATTATCACAGATATATAGATATATCTAATAATAATAATAGGCCAATGGGTGATAAGGCTTGATGAGTTTAATTGTTTTCATTATGGAAGGATATATGGCTATAAATAGTCAGTCCAGTTGGAGGTAAAGGGAGACAACAGTGATTTACTCTCATATTTGAATGGCAGTATAAATGTTGTCTGCAATATGGTTAAAGGAGCAAAGAATGTTCACATTAGAACAGTAAAATTAAAAGAAAAATGTTCAGTGAGTGGTCTTTTAAACAGCATTTATAATCCATATATAATAGTATAGGTGTAGTAGTGGTAGATATAAATATATTAATGAATGATGGTAAGCAGGAAATGTTACTATCACTTGACCTGAATATCAGCTGTAAGCTCATAAAGTAATAATACCCTATATTATACTCATTGCCAATCTTTGAATTGGAGTTTATTTCAACTCCCAATACATTGATGTGCTAAGAATAACTATCACGGTTGTATGAATAAAATTGGTGAGTCCATAAGTTATATCAGTTGGATTTCAAACAAATCCATTGGGATTGATTCTAACCATCTACATTTTAGACAATCTGTATCAAATCTAATAAAATCCCTAGTATATGTAATACCAGAGGATATTGATATACAATCTAATCAAGAAAAGGCTTACAGTTGGATATGAGTCAGGGTAAAAAAGAGATCAGACAACACCAGACTATTCACCCCAGATAACAAAGTTTTTGAGAAGACATCCAATGTCAGCATAATTGAAAAACATATTTTTAAAAATTCAAATTTCTTTACAAGTAGCCTTATTAAATTGCAAAAAAATATTGCAAAAATTTGTTCTTGTTACAGGAAGGCACTAATATGAGACATATAATGCTCAGATTTTGAAACTATATTATGCCAATAAATTATTGATAATTTGAAAGATAATAATTATAAAAACATATTGAAATAACAATTACAGCCAAAATGACATGTAACATATTGGTTTGTGACTTGTAAAAAAAATTCAATTGGTCTTGCAGAGATTAGAAGAAACTTTGTTCAAGTTTCTTTGGATATATTTTCAATTTCTGATGATGGATGATTTGAGCATTGACTTGAGAATAGTTTGTTGTCTTACAATTCCATGAAGTATATTCATCTCAATTGTGCCAACACATTTTCAAGTGGTGTATTTACCAACTTGCAAGATATCAAAAGAGGCAATATGTAGTCCAAAATATGTTTCATTTATTAACCTCCAAGTCTCAAAAAAATTCTCATAAGAAAGGATACATATATTGCAATTTGATGATGTATTGGTTTTTTGGTAGCTGAATAATAATAAAACTGAGATAATCCTTCTGGCATTAAAGATGCAGTGTTTACCTTGTTAATGATTGAAATTTTAGGTATTCTTGAAATATAGAATTATACTTATTCTTTGTATAGTTGAAGGCCAGTCAAATTTCTGATTAGGAAAATGGAATATGCTCTCTATTCACCAATTTATTATTAGTATTTTGATAAAAATACAATTTAATAAAATGATTAAATGGGATTTCAACCACATTAAATGTGAAAGAATGCAAACAGAATTGTAATAATAGGCAGGGAGATTAACTATAGTTAAAAGTCAGGAATTGATTTATGGTTTTTTTAAATTACAAATAAGAATAAGAAATGGAAAGATTTCTTGTTCCATTGCCTGATTTTTTTTTTTTTTGGGGGGGGGGGGGATGTTGTAACAGTATGAACTTTCTACAAATAGTATCTTTTGAAATATGGACTTGCTTATCACCAAATTATTAGAGCTTAATACATGTGTAAATTGTATACAGCATAATATGAATGCACATGCATTTGACTTATATGCATAGCATATATTTATATTGGTTTAAAGAACTTGTTTATAGATTTAATAAAACCATAATATATTTCCATATCCTAAAGCACATTGTACTGAACAAGATTATGTATTGTATACTGAAATGAAATAGTAATTTAAATGTTTTTACACTTGCATTTCTGTATTTCTTATATATATATATTGCATAAAACTAAAAATGGTAAAATACTAACTCTTGTATTGAAAAAAAAGATGGGAAAATAGTTTACTATTTATCAACAAAATGAATGCATAATTTAATAGGTATATTGTATTCTGTGACATTTCAGATCTGCCTTCAGGAAGAGGATTAATGAAATAGGTTAGTCTACCTTGTGGTAAATTTAATGGTAAATCAAGAGGTTTTATTGAAAATTACATAGATTTAAAATTAGATAGGCTAAAAAAGAAATGCTAAAGACCAATCATACTTTTTCTCTCTTTCCAGTCTCCATAAATTATTTTATATATTTAAGGTAATTGTATTTGAATTTGAGATAAACATCTTTGGGTAAACATTCTAATGTAAATTAATCAAAAGTTAATTATTTCCTGCAATTTTGTAAATGTAAGAAAAAAAAGTAAATTCAGAGTGATAAAGATATAGATTAATATATATATATTATTAAAAACTTAAAATAATGGAATATAATATTCTTATTATAGGGCAAAAGTATAAATCTATTGAACAACGTAGGTAGTCTTGCATTGGAGAAAAGCAATGAAGACTAATTGCAGAAAAAAAAGATAAAAAGTGCTGGGAGAAAAGTAGCAATCATTATTAGCAAAAAAGCATAAAAACAAAACTACTATAACCAACCTTTAAAAAAATCATAAATATTTCTGATATGGCAACTGTTTTGATTTTACCTCTAGTATCTTCACATTGCTGCCATCTAGCTATTAAAAAGTATTTCTCAACACTACATCTAGCATAGCAATTATATTTGCCACTATGAAAGTATTTGCCAATATGTGATTAAGGAACTGGAGGTACAGCTGTTGAACACTTGAAACTATGTAGATCTATTCAGATATGAGCATTGATGAAAGTGCATGCAATCCAACTTTGCCAGTTTACAAAACCAAACCACTAGAAAAAAAGATGATGCTAAAAGACCTAGCAAATACTTGCCTACAGAGATTAATTTCCTTTGTCTACAATCATTGATGCCCAAGATAATTAATTGAAATATACTTTGCATAGACTATTATCTATGGTGTGCATTATAGATAGAATTATATGCTTACCAGGTCAACAAAATCGTGGTAAAAATATTTATATTGTTAAGATTTTTTTTATATTCAAATATAAAGCCATATAATTATTATTAGTATTGGTGATGTGAGTATATTTATTCATTACATTTAATCTTTTATTTATGACCACTTAATTAGTTCAAATATTTTTTGTATATATCAATTTGATTCCATTATTAGAATAAGACATGTATGGATATTAAGGTCTTTGCAAATGTATAAGCAAAAAAAAAAAATTAATTGTATAATTATTGTAAATAAATTGTTGTTTGCTTGTTATAAAAATAGTTATTTTGCTGTTTGAATTCATTCTAATTATATACAATTAACTTACCACAACTTTGAGAAGTCATGCAATGCCCTGTAAAATACATCAGGGTAACATATGTTCATTGAGGTGATGATGATTATAGATAAGGATTTTCTCAGAAATATTTTCTGTAAAAAATGTGCCATTTAGGGCTAACTTAGATTGAATCATTAAAAAAAATGCTTTTAAAATAATTAGACTGAATTTCAATTTCAGAGTGCTGATGCCTTTTGGATCATTACTATCACAACATCTATTAAACTTAATATGCACAGTTACATTATATATGTATATCACATCAATTGCTTCTAACAATTATAATTCAATTTCCTTTAATCATGCTTCCATTTTATACTCATTACTAAACCTATCAGTAGATTAAGATATACTGAGTCTTGGAAATTGAAGCACCACATATTTGCAGGCAGACTCTTGTGCAACTTTCATAGCTGGGGGCATAAAATATATTATGTGAAAAGCCCAACGTATACCACATCTTCAATGTTTTAAATATTTATCAAAATATATTCTGCACTTTACAAACATACTTCCTGAAAGATTTGTCACATCATGCGAGCATTTACTGAGAATAAATTTTGTATATAAATGCAAGCATCATAACTGGCATTCTGCAGAGGCATTGAGTTTTTTTTTCATTCATAGCCATTCTTAATGCAAAGTAATGACCTTGACCATGAAATAATTTATTCTTATCCATTTTCTATCATAACTATTTTATAGTATAAATATCTGTATCTTTTTTTTTATTGTTGTATAATAATATTAATTATGTAAATGTTCAGACATTATACATACAAAAAGTAAGCACGTTTATAAATTTTACCTTTTATTCATGCTTTTGATAAATTATATCATAATCATACCTCTTTTGAATTTTATTATAGATGGTCTTTATATATACATGATAGCTATTTATGTATTTAATTATTTAAATTTATTGTCCATTATTTAAATATATTTAAAGTTCTTCAGAGAGCCCATTTTTTTGAAAAAGGAATGCTGGTATCTTTTCTGTTTACAGCAAATTCATTCTTGGCTATTATCCAAGCCTCTTATTCATTTGTTTTTTATTCTCTCTATGCAAATGACATTCACCCTGGACAGATAGAATTTACTTGATTGTCATCCATGTTCTATGAATATAGATGAGTATTCACTAATTCTCTTGGTCCTGTTATATAAATAATTGTTCTGGGCCAGCCCTGTTGACAAATTTTCTCATCTCTCCATAATATTCATATTTGCAGTTGGCTTTGTTGCTTTCAATTTTATTTATTTGATGAACTGCTTTCTTTTGAGTTATTTAGCAGTTTATTTAGCAAAAAAGGGAGAACAAAAGCTTAAATTTTTCAGAACAAATGGTTTTTTATTTTATTTTTGAGCCACTTTTGGTATGCATGGAAGCTTTGTCCATTTTTTTATTCTCTGGGTAATAGTTTTTTTTAGTTTGCTATAAAATCTGCCTATCATGTTGTAAATTTTATTGATGTTATATCTACTCCTTAATTCTCTGATAATTTTTGTTCTTCCAATCCATTCTGAATTTGCAGTTTTAAATTCCTGTGAAGGAAACCTTTAAGACTGGTATATTTATGGGCCATAGGGGTTAAAGATTTGGGATGGATGACTCCTCTAATATTTATTGGTTTTAGTACCATTCTATAGTTTAAATTGTCAAATTACTTTTGCACGTCAAGATCCAAAGATCTAATACTTTGTCTTCCTTTTAAATGGTCTAAATTAAAGATCTGTTCTACTTCTTGATGAATTTTTGTGATTAGTTTTTCATCTATACAGATCATGTCATCTACATATCTAGTGTATAGTATGTTTTCCAGAAGGAACACAAATTTTGGTATAATTATGTTTCGATCTTTGAAAGGTATAGGCTACATATAATACTACTGAATGGAAGTTCCATTGGCCATCAATTGTATTTTTATTTGCTACAGTAATAATGTTTTCGCTAGTCCATTTTAATACCTCCATTATGAAATCTTTTTATATGTGTTATAGTTAATCTGTTGTAATATTTCATAAATAACATCTATTGATTTTAAACAAGGAAATAGCCTATATATTTCTTTCACATCTAAAGAGCATATTTTATTGTTATCTACTTTCAAGTTTCTAATTTTTATTTATGAACTTATATGACTTTATTGTGTATGAACCAAAATCTAAATCTTCAGTTACCCAAGATGCAATCATTTTAATGGCCACATTATAGAAGTACAACCCTCCAAAGTCTATTATCAGTCTTAATGGGAAGTTATTTTTGCATAGTTAATTAAATAAATTGAACCATTCATCTCTTGAAAAATCATGTCCCACTTGAGCACAAAAAGTGATAGATCTAAGTTAGTATGCAAAGATCATTAGCTCTTGCTGAATTTGAATTTATCACATGAAGGACTTTTGTAATTTCTATAGATAAAGTATAATAAACAAATAGTTTAAATTTAAAAAAAGAAATGGTAAAGAATAAACAATTAATTTAAGTGCTTATTTTGATAAAGTTATTACAACATTTAAGGTCTTATATTGCAATAGCAACATGCCTGCCTTCCATGCTTACAAAATTTTCTTTTCTACATAATAAACAACTATACAATTTTTTTAACATTTAAATGTATGTCGAATAATGTGTTAAAAAATATAAAATATTTACTTCAAAGAATCTCTTAAAAATAATAAATAACTTGATTATAAATCAAGACTTCACTGTGTATTGATTAATGCATCCACTTTCATGTCCATGACTATAATAAAAATTCAAGTTCATGGACCTTAGAAATTTTTTCTGAAGATGAGAATTTCTAAATAAGTGTTAAAAAATTTAAGTTATTGTTTTTATTTTAGCTCACTTAGTCATCCAATTAAATAAATGATTTATTAGATGTTTTATCTGAATAATAAAGCTCTTGGATTGATCAGGATTGACAAAATGTCAAATGGATTGACAATTAAACAAAAATATTGTTGTTGTTTTTTATAATAATACCACTTTCACAATTATCATGGAAGATGTCACACAGAGATTCAGTAATAGTTATACATATACTAATTCTTAACAAAAACTATTGCAATATGCTACAATATCATTACTTATGATGATATAAATACTAATAATTATAAGTAGTAGATAATGCGAATGTTTTCATGAACTGATTGTCTTACATAAAAGCTTTTGATTATAGTATATTTTAAATCCAGCATAATTTATAGAGGTGTAAAATTTATTTTTCAGAAAATTGTTTTCCATAACACATAAATTCAAAATTAGCTACAAAGCAATAGACCTAAAATTATTTTTATATGTGATGCATGCATCTGATTATAATTTCATATATAAGTGTAATTATAACAAGCTTATATATGTGTGTGTGTTACATAAAACATTTTAAAATAATATTCAAGAAAAAAATAATGTATATTTTTTTATAAATAAAAAAGAACTGTTTAATAGATAAAAGTAAATATTTTTTTTAATAAATCAAAGGTGTGATTAAAGTCTATTATAATGTAGGAATTTTTAGAGTTACTATTTTAAAAGAACACTTATCCTTTCTTTTGTCTAAAAGAAAATTTTGATGGATTATAAAAACAAAAAAACTAAATCATAATTTTAAATATATAAAAATAACATAAGGATTGTAAATTTATTTAGTAAAAAAAATTAACTGTAAATGATTGTACAAATAATTACTGAAACTATTCAGAAATCTAATTAGAGACCAAAATATTTTGTAAATTATCTGATTAGGAGAGGAATTGTTTTACTAGAAATTAGTAATATTTCCAACTGATTAGATAATATTAATCAACAATGTAATTAAAAAGATAATTAACTAATTAATAAAAAAAGGAATTTGAAAAACTAATTAATAACATGGGTAGTCTCAGACAATGACTGGCAAGAGTATAAAAGCTATCAAATTTCTATTGTTTTGACTCTGCTGAGTTTTTCTGTTAAGAGTCTGTTATTGAGTTTGCTGTCAGTTCAATAGTGTGCTATAATTATTCTACTGCCAGCTTGCTGTACAAAGTGTGGTGATTTCTTCATTGAGAATAATTTCATTCATTCATCAGAAATGTATAGCTATATATATGGCCATTGGCCATCTTAACATCATTATGTATTGCTAAGTATCAGAGGGATGTTTGTTCAATGTTCACCACCAAGTTGTTTCATTTCATTACCTGAAATGTGATATTTTTGACCACTATTGCTAAGACACCTACCCATCATCAAAGAAAATTATTGCCAAACTAGACCAAGATATATGCTGCTCTGGAAGAAGCACCTAGCTGCTTAAAGCCTGGAATTGCAGTTATAAACTCAATCAATATTCAAAAGGACAGGAATACACTCCAGAAGCAAAAGCTATAACAAAACATAGGTAAATATAGATATAAGGTAAATCCAAAGTCTAGACAAATTTTATTCTTTACAAACTTTATAAAACTAAAAGTAATTGAGTTTTATTTCTATTTGTAAATGGACCAATCTATAATAAAGAACTCTATAATTAATGTAATTTAATTTACTTTTTATTTTGATTATTGTGCTTTTTTGTAAATAAATGTAAGTTGTTAATTTTTCTTAATTCTCTCTTTCCATTCTTCACCATATAATATTAATTAAGATCAAATTGGGTCAATTATGTATGTTTTTGATATACAACATTTGATAGTTTAAATCATGAGTTTTTTGCTCTTTGTGCTAATCAAGGTCATCAAGCACTTGAAGATTTTAAAATCTTCTTTTCTTGATATGCTGGTCAGATTTGATTGAATAGTGCCCAGTAGTTTATCCCCAATGTAAATAACTATCCCCAAGAAAGGTGATTTGCTTCTTGCAGTCATGAAAAATTGCAATGGTCTTGAAAGGGGACTGCATGTTATACAGTTTACACTATCTCAGTCTGACCATTAGTATGGCTAATATGTAAAAAGATTAACTATATTAACCCCTCTGCTTATATAATGGTACTGCAAATATATATAAAGTATTATTGTTACAGTTTAAAATATTAAATAAAACAGCAATCAGTTATATAAATGACAACTTAAATTATTTATAGTGAGGATTCTATTATAATACATATTTATGTAATGTTTTCGTATCTGTGCACAGTCAAACAGATGTAATAAATATGAGGCATCTATATTGTAAATATATGTATAATGTATGTATGTCGGTAAACAGATACATATAAAGGTGTAGTTATAAGATTAATACATGTATGTGTGTGTAATATAAATAATGTGTGCATTTCTCTTGCAGTTATACATATAAGTGTACCTTTTAAGTTATTCCATCTATATTATTTAAATGCAAGAAAAATCCCTTATTATCTTGTAATAATTAAAGGTATGTGTTCATTGAAATGGTTACTAATTTGTGATGATAATCCTGCCACTGTTTGATCACCAACAAAGTTTTTAATGATGTCAACACTTCATTAGGTCACCTGTCTTTTCCAATCACTGGGCAATAGTTTATTTGCATAATACTTAATTATATCAGTCTATTGGGAGTCAAAGAAAGTGACTTCCAACAGTCAAACATTTCATTACTACTTTCCAGAGCAATCATGCCTAAGCAATCAAAAATGGTCCAAATCTCTTGTCTTTTGGCATCAATTCCATTTACTGCTATTATGAGAAAATTACATAGGAAACTTCATCAGAGATAAAAAGCTTGGAACTAAAATGGTAGAATGAAAGAATAACTGTCTTTTTAAATTATTGCAGAACTCATCATTGCTATTTTAAAATAAAATATTTAAATCCTTTCTTTTAATTTAAACTAGCTAATCCTAATATCTTGTTTTAAAAACTTAAATTTTAAGACATTCTTATTATTTCAACAACAACAATAATCTGAAAATTAAAATAAATGCTACTAGAAAATTTCAAAAAAATTTGCATTACAAAAGACTAATATAAACGGATAATTTTTTTATATTGCTTGGTTTGTCAATTATATCTACGATGACAGCCATACAAATGCGTTATATATTAAAAGTATAACTAAATTGTTCCCTGATGTTTCTTATTTTAAAAAAAAATAAGCGCATACACACCACAGTATTAATCATTGCTTCTACACTACTAGCATCTGTAATAATAAAAAAAATATTTTACAAGTGTCAGTCCAGAGGCTGTAAACTCACTAAAGTGTAAAGATTTTATTCTTCAGAATAAATCCTTGAATTTTTTAATCAGATTTCGTATATATAGAAGCGAGTTTGTATAAATTTTGAAAATCATGCCAAATTAATTTTTCAAAAATAAAACAACTTAAATTTTGATGTTATTCCTATTTTTAGCATCACATTTTAATAGATCCCCCCCCCCGCATGTTTAGTGCAGTGGTAGAATTGAAGACTCAATGTTCATGAATTTCTCATGAATTCCTCAGTAATAAACCATTTGATTTAATATATAATACACTTTTAATTTTTTTTTAAGAAAATAATGTCCAGAGAGTGATTAAATAATTATTCAAAAATTATTCTTTTTAAAAATGGGTTTGAAACCATAACAAAAGGTTTATGGAAACCTAAATAAATTTTCTGTTTCCAACGTGTAATTTTAAATAAATTTCAAACATTTCTTTAAATTATATAAAAAAAATGAAGGTCAAAAATATTTGAATTATTTTTTAGATTTTGCTTCAAAAGCATAATGTTGGCAAGCAATGGTGGCTAGTGGTTAGCATGGCTGGCTTCCAAGCAGCTGGCCCAGGTTCGCTTCCCGGTCAACACATTTGACATATATATATATATAAAATATAATGTATACAAAATTAGATTAATTTCTATTTTTAGTAATCTATAGAAAAATATTACATGTGTGTTTTTGTTAAAACATTAAATAATAGTATCTTATAAAAAATTGATAAAAATATTTTACTTTTATTATATTTCACACATTATTGTGATTTTCATCCAAATTTATTATCAAACCATATAACAAATACAAAGAGCAGAAACTTTCAGAAAATGATGCATATATTTAAAAAAAAAACAAAGATTAAATAAATTTAATTAAAAGAAAAATGACAATTTAAAATGTAAAAACAATTCCATTCATTTTATTATTTTTAATTCTATATTCTTAAAAAATATGAATCACTCATTTATAATTTGCGATATCTAAATTAAATAAGTATTGATTAAAAAAATGTAGTATGCTTTAACACATAAAAGTATCATATTTTGGAATTTTCTTATATAGAACATGATTACTTAATAGCCATTCCTTGTATAATAATTTTTCAGAGAACATTTGAGCATATTTGGTATCATGCTAAAATGTTTGTATGAAGCCACATATAAAAATATTATTAACTTACTCTGAACACTCTTACAATAAACAATCATTAATAGGTATTCAAATTATAAATGTGAGAAGTGCAAAAGATGAAAATAGCATGAGATTAAATCACTTAAAATTAAAATGCCCAATGTTTTCTAAACATTTCTTGTGTTGTAAAAGAGTAGATACAGTTATTTAAATTTCTTGCTTTAAATGTCTCAATGAAAATTAAAATAATAGGTATAAATGTAAGAGGATTAAATTCTTTACAACGTGTCTATGCTATAAAAGATTTTTTCTTAAAAGAAACACCAGATATTATTTTCTTTGCAGAAACTAAATTACATATAAACAGCAACTGCAAAATATCAGAAATTTTATCTTCACTAGGTCTATTTAAATTCTCCATAGCAAATTCTCCATCAGGAGGAGTTGCATTCATAGTAAATCGCATCTCTAAATTTACAACCTTTAATATTATCCATTTAGATTCAAATGTTATAATAGTTAATTTTGTATTTGGTCAGACAAATCTAAATGTAATATATCTCTATCTACAAAATAATAGTAATACGATTTATAAAGTAATAAATATAATTAACTTGGCTCTTTATCATAGTTCAGCATCAACTATTCTATTGGGCGATTTTAAACTTCCTTATCACACATTTGACAGAAAATATTTACATTTAATTAATTATGGTCTCATGTCAGCTCAAGGTTTCTTTAATAATAATGCTTATTCTTTCTACACAAAACAGTATTCTTCACTTATAGATTAGATTTATTACTCTCCTGACATACATTTCAAGATTGAAACATCTCTAAAACATGTTTTTTTTCTCTGATTACCTAGCTTTAAAAATTTTGCTTTGCATAAATGGGCCAATTAATATTATTGATGGTCTTCCAAGAACATCAAGACTAATTAATAAATTTACAACTCCCAAGGCTGTCTTTTCTGAGGCCTACATTTATTTTCACAAGGCAAATATCCTATCTAGGCCACTGATTGATGCCTGGTTTACTTTTACTGAAATTCTAAGAGCCATAACCAATTATTTTTGTAGAAAACAAAATGGACCATGTAAAATGCTAAAAGAAATGGATTCTCTGTCTGCCATAATGAATTCAATGCCCTCTATGACACTTAATATTAATAAAATACTTCAAATTAAAATTAAATATAAAGAATTACAAAGGGCACTAGCTGAAAATATTTCTATTAAGAGATCTAAAGTTTTTCTAGCCAGTAGACATGCCTGGACTAAAAGTTATATTCGTTGGGCATTAGGATCAAAACCAAAACTTATTACACCTTTATCCATTTTAGACAATGGAGCCAACTATGCTGGTTCTTCAATGCTAATGATTATTAGGAATTTCTTCTTCAATAAACTTCATACAACATCCGGCAATCAAATTAGAACCATATTCAACAATAGTCAAAAAAATGATCATGAAATAACTGAGCAATTAATTTTAAACAAATTAAATTCACTTCCTGAAAAAACACATCCTGGCTCTCATGGCCTCCCAAAATTTGTACTATCACATTTGGCTCACTTTACTGTTCCAATTATAAAAGGTGTCATTGACATCATAGCCTCAAGTTGTCAAGACATATCTGGCCTCTACCCTATTTCATTGGTGCCTTTTTTAAAAAAGAAAGGTCTTCCCTCTATTACATCAAATATAAGACCTATCTCTATGACTCCTCTTCTTATTAAAATCATAGAAGGGCTGATTAAAGACAAGATTCAACAAAACATTTTAGATAATATTTCTTCTACTCAATATGCAAAGAAAGGTTCATCTACAATGCATGCAATTTGCCTTTTCAAAATTTTAACAGAATACATTAGAATTAAGAGAAAATCAAAGCCAATAGCTGTACTAGATATTATAGCAGCATTTGATTCAGTAAGAATTGAAATATTAATGAAAACACTGCAACAATATGGAATTCCCTCCGTCTATCTTACTATGATAGAGAATCTTCTATTTAATAGAGAAATTTTCATTACACTCAATGGTAGAATTGCACCTGGCTTTAAACCATCAATTTCTATTCCTCAGGGCTCACCCTTGAGTGCACTTTTATTCATTGCTTATATTAACCCCCTTCTCATAGAAATGGAAACAAAACTTCCTGGAGTTTTTGTTCCTTTTTCTAAACAAAGAAATTAAACATCTTGCATATATGGATGATATTGTTGTAATGCTGCCATCAGCTAAACACCTACCAGAACTTGAAAAAATCCTTAAAAAGTTTTCATCGGAATACAAATTAAATTTTAATCTAGAAAAATCTGCAGTTTGGAAACTTCATTCAGGAGAAAATGTCCCTGCATGTTTCTCATCAAAACCTCAACCTTTTTTAGGTATACCACTGTACCTTTCGCCAAACAAAATGAGAAAAATGTTACAAGACAAACTGATTATATCAACAAAAAAAATAATAGATTCTCTAAAAAGCATTTACTTATCTTTATATGATAAAGTTCTCTTACTAAATTCTCTTGTTTTCAGCAGAATTAATTATTATTTACCGATTTTAAACCTTACTAAAAAATTTACTTCGCAAATTAAGTCATTGTGCTCTGGCCTCCTTTGGAAAAAAAAAGTGGTCAGTATCAGTATACTTAAAATGCAAAATCCAAAAATACTTAATGGCCTAGGTTTACATTCAATTAATACATTATTAATTAAAAATATAGTTAATTTATTCTACTGCATCAAGATTGAATTTAATTACCAAAACATTATTGACACAATCATTCCCACAGATACGCCTCCCCCGAATATTAAAAAAAAAATTGGCTACAACTTCTCATCTCACTTATTGATAAACAAATGGATTTAAATGAAATTCTTTTTAATAATAAGCACACATATTGGGGCACGTTTAAAATGATAAATCCTCAGCTGATATGCCCTCCTAGTTATCTTGAAGTGACTAATATCAAACTTTTTAATAAAATGAGAAAATGGTATTTAATGCCTAAATATATTGATTTTATCATTAAAATAAATCTATCTTCACTTCTTACCAACGATTTCCTTGTTTCAAATAGAGGATTTAAAAGGATTGATTCCTTATGTATTTTGTGTAAAAAAGATAGTGAAACATTTGATCATATTCTTGTTTCTTGCTCGGGACTAAGAGAAGCAAAATATATAATTCAAAATTATTTCAATAATTAAAATCCAGAACTCTTTGATATCTTTCATAATATTAAAATGGGTAATTTCTGCAATATCAGAAGATGCATATTTATTAATCACGTAATATGGTTACTTAGATGTCATATAGTTATAACCAATTCTCCATTGGGCTCACAACTTTTTATTAGAGATACATTTAATTCTATTCGAAAAAAAAGATAAGCTTCTTGCACCCAAAGAAATCTACCTATCCACATGGACTGGTTCTTAGTACAAGAAATTCAGGAAGTTATTAGTAAAAATGTAAATTTATACTAGATTTTTTTTGTTGTCTAGAGAAATTCATTTGTAACACTTTATATAAAATAAAGTCTATATTCTTTAAAAAAAAAAAAGTCTCATTTAAATGATTTATTTAAAATTTAACAATAATTGACTAATTACTAAAGTAATATAAATATGATTTTTTTAATTTCTCAATAATTCAATTGTAGAATCAAATCAAATCTACAATTTGGACTTAAATGATATTTAAAACTAAAAATTCTACTTTCAAAAGATAAAAATTAATGAGTGACTCAAATCTACCTTAAAACTTGAGCTGATTTTTAAAATGTCAATGCTATATTTATTTTGATTTTTATCTATAACCATAATAAATTTGTAGATATCTCAAAACTGATGTTTCATCATTTTGAAAAATTCTTTTTTTTTTTTTTTTCATTTTTTAAATTGTCTGATTTTGATGTGTAATTTTTTAAAAAAATTTTAAATGCATGTTATTGCTGTAACAATAACAACATTCGTACATTTTGGTTTTACAAATATAAACTAACAGGAGGCAAAAATATATTACACAATCCAAATATTACAATTGTTATTATTGATATGTATTACTATAATGCCAAAATTCTTAAGGTCTGTCAAGATACAACCAAGCAATGCAGAAAATATTTAAAACTATGAAGAAACAATGCTGCCATTAGTAAACCACAACTATATTTCTTTTGCACTGCATAAAATCTCAAACTCATGATGTAAATATATATATATATTTAAATAGAATTAACATATTGTATCATAATGTTAAAGCAGAAATAGCTTTTTTAACAAAGCTTTATACAACTCCAGAAACAAAATTATAGATATTTTGATATTAGCATTTAAAGACATGTCACATGATATATGACTTGCTTTATTGATTATTAGCATTTAAAAACTTATAGATCAATGACATGTTGTCAAAAAGATATGTTTATTTTTTAACATAAAAAAATAAAATTTATGGATTGTAATTGATTGTAATTTACTAAAAAAAAAACTCTGATTTTTCTTTGAAATCTTGATAAAACTAAATAGGACAAATTCCTAATCCACTACATACTGTTGCTATTGAGTTATTGTTATTATGTGGTTATTTATATAATGAATGAACATAATTGAACTGCATACCAATATATCAGACAGAATTGTGAATTTACAATTTTTATTTCTTGTTTACGATAAAGGAGCATTATGGTCTACATTATAAGGTGACTGATAGTTTTTAAATGAAATATCAGTTGGTAATGCAGGATGAATGGATGTGTAAATATTCATTCTCTTTCATATTTATGATTAAAAATTACAAAAATAAAAATAATTAACTTCATATTCCAAAGAGAATAAACTCTTTAACAAGGGCAAAGGATACTGAAATGATCAAGTTATAGCGCTAGGTTGCTATTAATGACGATAACTGTAAATCACTGCTAAGACAGAAAAATTGCATTAATTAGAAAAATAATCATATAAAATGGGGTATTGCTGAACTTTGTGAAAAGATAATTGACTTGAAAAGTGGATATGTCTTATATGTCTTTTAAAAGCATAAATATTGTTGGCACAATTAGAGCGAGTAATATAAATTTAAAAAAATGGACAAACAATTTGTAAAGATTTATACTGCATCAAATAAAATGGTAAGTTTAGTTATTTAAGTTGATACAAATGTAGATAATTCAGATTATGTCCCAAAAAGTTTTCATTCTGATGAATATAAAGAATATTTTTATTTAGTTGTACAGATATTTTTCATCAGATCAAATATTTTAAAATTGTTATGGGAGATTTTGATACTAGAATTAAAAAATGATTGAAGAATAAAAGTGCTATGAGTAAATTTTAATTTAGAAATAAGAAAAGAACTAATAAACTTTTGAAATTTTATAAAAATAAAAATCGTACATTTTAAATTCTTCTTTTTTGAAAAAGAAAATCAAAATGGAAATAAAGATGGAAGCATCCAAATATAAACATACACTAGAATTAGATTATAATTCAAGACTATGAATGTATTTAAAGATTCAATGTAGGACATGACCATCAATTATTGAGATATAGAATATGTATTAATGCAAAGCTAAAGAGACAAAGTTATTAAGAAAAACAATATTAACTATTGATGTCTCTATTCTTCAGAATTCTTACGAATTCAAAAAATAATTTTAAGATATTAATAGATATCAATGTTAATTCAATCTTTAACAACTTAATAAGAATATAACTGATCTGACAAATAATAATTTAGAAATCATCATTAAACCAGTAAAAGACTTAGAAGGAGATCATGAAGAGAGATAAATTGATGAGATAAAAAAATTTGTTAGATTAATATAAAGAAAAGAAGCTGTAGATTAGAGAAACTTGAAAAACTTAAATGGATTACTTGCAATGGATTCATAATAATCGAAAATGATGATATTAATGATGCTGTATCTGATATTGTTGTGAATATACACAATGCTTATGCATTCCTAACTTAAAGACAAACTTATTTACCATTTGATGATGATCATAGGCAATGAAAAAATTCAGACATGGTTTGTGATTTTGCTATTTTTTATTTTCCAGATAAATATATAAAAATAATTAAATATGAACAGTGTTGATGAAATGTGCTTATTTTGCTCTTATTACAATCAATAACTAGGAATGGCTTCAAGAATCACACTATATCCTGTTGCTCATTTATGAAAAAGACAAATTTAGAACTAAAGGGTTATTGTATTGGTTGCCTTTAAGGAAAGCAGAAACAAACCTTAGTTTGGTCAATAGAATGAAAGCCTATTGTATTCAGCCTTATCTTTTGCTGCTCTAATATCATATAATCATCAGAAAAGCCATGATAATATAGTGAATAAATCATATTAATGGTGAATCATAGTTTAAATTTTTATGAAATATATAACAGATATATCTAATTATTTTGATATATTTTCAAGTTTTACTTATTTGTTAAAATACTTTAACAAATCATAAAAGTGTGACACATAGTTTCTTCATACAAGTAAAAAGAGAGAATTAAAAAAAAAACTTTTTAAAGAGGCCATTTTATTTTTTTTAAAACTAAAATATTTTCTGAAATTGTAATAGAATATTTCTTTACATAGCATTTGCACATGAAAATTTTTGTTGACTATAATGTTACCTTAAAGTGTATTTCAGAATTTTATAAGGCATTAGTAATTAAAATCCTATCTAAGAAAAAAGAATAAATGCAACAAAGTAAAATCCAAGCGAACTAGAAATCACAATGAGTAGATATAGAGAAATATTTTTAGTAAATAAATGAGCAAATAAAAGTGTATACAATTCCAAATATATCAGGTGATGTTCAAGCACAAAAGGATTTAGTAATTGAATTTTTATGGTTTAATATAATTTAAAAAGTTTGATTGGCAAATTCATTGGCTACGAGTAGTTAGTTATTTAAAAAATCTAGTGTAACTCTATTTAACTTTGGGATTTAATTTAAATGAGACATTAATTTCAATTAATTTCTTTATAATAATTTTGAGTTACTTCAAATTTGCCTTAAGCATATTTCTCATACTCCCCATGTATACAGCATATCTTGCCTACAACCTGGTTGCCGGGCCATTTATTTTGGAGAAACCAAAGCAGGCATAATCAACAGGACAGCACAACACAGATATACATATAATAGAGCTATGAAAAACAATGATAATTCATCAACATTTTTAGAGCATTCCAAGAAGACAGAACATTTGTTTGAACCTTCCAGCTCTAAAATAGTCTGTATTGAGAAAAATGACATCAAGTGGAAAATCAGAGAAGCATATTTTATTAATGGCAATAATAACTCCATCAATAGACGAGATACCTGCTTTGACATCTCCAAACATTGGACTATCTAGTTCATTTGCATATGCTTTGCATACTGTTTTGTTTCCTTGCCCTATTTCCTCGTTCTGCATCTCACAGTACCGCTATGAATATGAGGCAAAAGGCCTTGAAAGCGCTTAGCGTGTAATAATTTCTGTGTATCTTTATAGCTTCTCATTCAAGTGTGTCATACGCTTTGTTAATTTTGTATATCATGATTTATTCTAGTTTTAATGTCTAACCAGTCTTTAATTTGGTTTTTATAAAGTTCAGTTTTGTTATGATGTGGGAATTCATCAATTTTTCATAGCTAACCGGAGATGAGTACCATAGTGACAGAAATGATTATCATGATAGTGATTGGTAAGATTTTTGTTATATAATAATTTTAAAAATTTGGAAGATTCATTGTCTGGATTGTTTATTATAAATTCCATTTTAACTATACACATGTTTGACATTATGATATATACATTAAACTATCTCTCTCATAAACAAAAAAATAAACTTTACAAATATAGATTTTCTTATAGAATTGATAAAAATAATTATAGAATTACATGTAATTAACAGCTTAAAAACTTTAAAAGCCATAAGAAAAGATGATTCAATCATTAACACAATGTTTTCTCTGCTTTAAATAGAGACATATTATTGCTAGAGCTAGAAAAGTGTTTAATAAGAACACTAAGTATATCATATATTAAGTATCAAGTATGATTTGTATTTTATTAATAGAATATGAAAGTAATTACATAATAGAATATTATGTAGTTACTTTCATTGTTATATAAAAAATACAATACTTTAACATATCCAGTACTGCAGATTCATATAAATCTTCTAAGTAATAAAATAATTTAATATCAAAAAATGTAGTTAAATTTGGAAGTGAAAACTTGAAACACCAATTATTTTATCATACTTTATTAAAATATGAGTTTAGTTTAATAAGTTCTATGAAAATTCCAATTGATACAATATCAAAAATATAATCAAATTTCATGTTACAATGGTAGCACATCTTCCTGATATATCTATTACATGGGTTCAAATTCAAGCTGACTATATTGGGAAATTTTTCAAAAGACTTAAGGTTTTTCTTTTAAACAACTATACTATAGCTAATCATCTAATATTTGTCAATAAATAAATAACTAATCATTTTTAATTAGAATAAAAAATGATGAGAAAATATGTTCAAATCCTCACCATACCCTGTACTTCCTTTATGAAAAACTGCTTAAAAGGCCTTTGTCATGCAATGTGCTATTTAAAGGCAGTTTTGTTTGCCTTTCATTATACTAAAAAAAATTCTATATATAGTAGACATGCTTGTTAAAATAAATAATATGCACAAATATAGAAATTACTATCATTAAAATGTAAAACTAATGTACTAGTTCAAAATATTTTAAATCTAAATCTAGCAAAACATTCTGTGTAGTTTTAAAATTCCAAAAAGTGTGTCACTTTGAAGAGGTAATTTGTAAATAAAGTTTTTTGAACCAGCTTATAATAAAAAAAACTCTAAATCTACATGTTAAACATGTTTAGATATATTATCTATTTTGGTATTTTTTATTTTAATTTATCATAGATATTTATGCTTTGACAACATTATCATCCAGCTTTAATATTGTTAATCCTATTATAACTTGCTACTCAGCTAGCCAAAACTATAAAATTTAATCAGTATTGCTAAGATTTGATTCCATAATATGTATCATATTCACAAATCAAATAAATGTCTCAGTTTCTTTAGTATGATAATTATTCTTAAAATTATCATAAAGGAAGCCAATTTTGAGCTACTAAATAAAAGAACTGCAGATATATATAAATTATCTTTTCAATTATTAGGCAATCAAACCATCAGACAGAGAAATGAGAATTTATATTTAAAAAAATTCATGTCATTGTATGAGGGCAAATGTAGCTGAAATGAAAAAAGGATTCTTTTCAGCAGGCTTTTAATTTAATTCGTTCACATTTTTAAATGCTGAATGAATTTTTCAAGCGAACTTTTACTAAAATTCACCCATTCTTTTTTTTTCTTGTTATTTAAAGTCAAAAAGTTTTTTCTTAAATATATCTCAGCTATTAATTGCATTTAATACGTTCTTGATAAGATATTTCTACAGCTGCCAAGAAGTATAATAATACACACATTCTTACTGAACTGCAAAATATAATCATTACATAACAATAAACAAATTTAAAAAGAATATGCTTCATGTGATATTACTATTTGCAATTTAAACATTATGGAATAATTTTCCAACTATGAATAAACTTTAAATTAAACAAATGTAAAGGAAATTTATGAGTGAAAATAAATCAGCAAAAGAGTAAAAGACTTAATCATGCAATACTAATTTTATTGCAATGTTAACAAATTCAAAAATCAAAAGTAAAAGTGAGAGGTTCAGTAGGGTCTTTCTTTTTCAGATTCTCTCCAATGGCTAATGGCACTCCAATGCAAATTAACTGATTTACAATAATTTATAAAAACCATTTTTCATGATATATTACCTTTTAAATTTTATGCATTATAGTTCTATTCTTATTTTTAAGTATTGGTTTAACCAACATTTGTATGAAAAAATACAATAACAGAAACTTCATTCTCAGTCAACTTTTAAAAGAAACAAACTATTTAAGACAAAAGTTAACAATAAAAGTTCATTCAAATTAATTACATTAAGTTAATTGTTGAATTTAGTAACAAAGAATATTTAATGGACAAAATAAATAATTAATTCCAATTCAATTTCTAGTAGAAATTGTGTAGTTATAATTTATTAAAGCAGTTTTGTCTACAAAATAATTAAAAAATATTTTGGAAAATTTATCAAGTCATAAAACTTTAAATACAGTTTGCATAAGAAATTTAAGTCTGACATATTACCCTAATAAAAACTTCAATTTATCTAATGGCAGTGTTATTAATAATTTTAAATACATATATAATTAAATATATACAAAACATTCCTAAAATAATTTTTAAAAGATTGAAATGAATTTCAGCTGCATATGTAATTTAAAAAAATGATAATAGATGAATAATTGATGTTTTAAATGAGATTCCAATAATTATGGAAAAAATCTAGAAAGAGGCCACAATTGAGAGATGGTGGATAAATGAAATAAAAAAGCTGAAGTGAAAGAAAGAAAAGAAGCTATTAATCAAGGAAGTGGATTAAATTAAATTCATTCTACAGTAGATTGATGATGGTTGAACATGTTACAATGGTGGCATGTTTTTAACAACTTCAGGCCGAACTCTGAGAGTACAACTTAAGTTAAAACTTTAACCAATCATTACCTTTAAATACCAATTGCATATAAACATAAGTATAGACACGTCACATATGCCATCTTTTTTACTATTGTATCATCTTTCTAACAATGTTGTTTTTCCCTCTATCTTAAAAATTGTTTTTTTTTATGAATGTTTTAGTAAAAGAAGGTTTTTATTTTTTTTTCCTTTGATATTTTTAAACTTTACAGAAAAGAATTAACAGCAATGTTTTTTTTGCCAAGAATAAAACTTATTATTCTGATATGTAAGCATTAAAATCAGATGGCTTAGAATATAAGTAATCCTAATTATATGAAATTGCAGGGATAATGATTTCCACCAATTATAAGTATATAATATTTTTCATATTTTTTTTAAATAAATAATTTATAACGCTGTAGAATAAAGGTTTGTTTTGTGTTGCAGAATGTCTGTTTGTGTTCCAATACACATAACTCCAAATGCCTAGAACTTAGCCAATTGTAATTTTATATGAAAGAAATATTTTCTATCAGTTGTAGTATAATATTATATATCTATATTGTAAATAATGATTATAATGAAAAGATCAAATTTATTTTATCCATATACTTATTGTAAGCAGTATCTCATCTGTTTTGTATGGATCTGCATCATATATCTATCATGTACATAAGAAATTATATATTTATTTATTTTTTTGCAATCTGAGGATATTTTTATCCCACTGTCATTAATATTTTATATTCACTAAATTGAAAAAAAAAAAGTGTTTTTCTTGTTTAGTTATTGTGTGGAAATATGATATACATACACACACACTGAAAAACTTTTTAGTCTTTCATCTTGTCACTTTTTCTCTTTGTTGTTCATATTATATATTAATTTTTTTTGCAATTATTTAATAATTAATTTCATTTTTATAATAAATTACAATTGATTAAAGTTCTGTTTGCATAATATCTGATATACAATGCCGAATATCTGATAAGCAATACTTATTGTGAAATATTATTTCTTTTACTTTAGAAAGCATATGTGCAGCATATGGCTACATAGAAGGATAAGACCTGAGTTAGCTAGCAAAAATGAAACTCTTCAGCATGTCTTACTTCTAATATTTACAATTACAAATTATCTCAAGTAAGTTGTTATATATCCTTTTTTTTAATTTCATAAGGAATCTGATTAAGTTATCTAGAAAAGTGTTAGATTAACATTTAACTCTCAAAATTTACAATTTGTGAACCTATAACAAAATAAGCATTTGTAAAAAGGTTAAAAAAATTAGTTTTTCTAATATTTTCTAAGTGTAATAACTATTTTCTCAGCATTTGACATTTCAAAATATTTGCTTTTTTTTAATCAGATACAGTATTTCACATTCAGTGCATTAATTCTGATGATATTGTATAAATTATATCTTAGCCCAATTACTTAAAATTCAAAATGGCATCCATTTAATCTGAAGAGTTTTCTTAAAGTTGTTTCTATTGTTTGAAGTATAAACTAATATATATAGTGTCTGATGAGATCTATAGCAGTAGAATATTTACTATATGAAAATAAAAGCTAATGTCTTTTCTTGAACAATATATAAACTTAAATTAAAATAATAATCAATCATCATTGTAATATATTTCAAATGTATTGTAATAAAATATCTAACACTGAAAACATATTTTAACTTTTAAAAAAATCAAATAACATATATATATATATTAAACAGTAATAAACAAAGAAAAAACTTAATGGTTATATATCTGATTGCCTTGCATATGAACCAAAGATTAAATTTGGACTGAATGAACCTTCAAAATATTTTCAAATCACAAGCAAATTAAGGTTTTTTTTTTTTTCAAGTAGGCTTCTCAATTTGTATAAAGAACTGGACAGTAATAGTTTTCTATATTTTATTGGCTAAAGAATAAAGATCCTAGGCTTGGTATATGTTCATCAGATGAATATTAAGAACAAAAGATGTGACTGTAATATAGCCTTCACCAATGATGACAGGTGTCATATTTCTATCAGAAATGACTCCATGATTTATTTTGTTAAATATTAATATAGAGTGTTATGAATAAGAAATCAGCAAATAAAATTAAAGAGGAAATTGTTTTTAATATAAAAAAATAGAGAAAAGAATAAAGACTTGGAGAAGATGGCCAGTTTATGAGATCTAAATTTTCAAAGATAATTAATAAAAATAATCATCATTAAATTTTATATTTTATAAAATATAATTATTTTAAACAATCCAATCTGTTTATAACATCACATATATTAAAATATAATTTCAAACTAATAAACAAAATTTTAATAAGTTGGTATTATTTATTTCACTAATTTGTTTAAAAATGAGCTAAGTTTATTAAAAATAATTCATTCAGATTTTTAAAAGAAATATCAAACAAAGAAATTTCATTCATTTTGCAAAGTGAATCTACTCCATCAGAAATTTGATGATGAAACAATGCTTTGTTTTGATTAAAATCTAATTTTTAAAATAATTCTGAAAATAAAATGATTTTTTAAAATTTATTTAATTTCTACACAAAAATATCTATCAAATGAGTCAAATTGATTATATTCTGATAAATAATAATGGTTTAATATTGAAGTGAAAGTTGAAAGCTTATAATGCTAGCACAGTCCAAAAGGGTTAAAATTCATTTATAAATTTTACATTTTTATTAATATAATTGAGTATAGTACTTAGAAGAGAAAAAATGGCTATTTAAATATCAAAAAGTTTGTGAATTTTAATGAGGTTTTGTTTTTGTTTGTTTGTTTACATTTTTCTTTAGATAGCACATAATTGAAACCATCTGGTTAGATACAGTATAATTCACAACTTCTTGTATTTTCAGTTTTATATTTTTTAACAATTTTGTATCATTTATAACATCATAAAAAATCAATTTCATATTGATAGCACCTATTGTTAACAGTCTGGAGGTAATGTATCCCAAAATTAAAAAATTTAGAGTGATGCAAGAAAACATAACCTCTCAAACAACTAACAATTTAATTATCTATATAAATAATAAAAGATAATATTGTTTTCCCTTATTTGTTAGAGCCTTATAAAGAAAATTTTATACTTTTATTATAAATATGAAGAAAAAATATTCAAAGATTTAAAACTTGTGAATTGAAAATATTCACTCAGAACTATTTTCAAGATTTTTATTTCATAACTGAGTTGTTTAGGTATTTAATGTGATCAGATTTTTGAACATTAACTAATATGAGAACTGGCATTTGAAAAATAATGCATGTATTCAAATAATAAACTTCAAATGCACATTGAAATGTAAGGCACCTTCATTTAACACATAGATGTTCTCATATATGCTTGCTTGATGGATGGGATTGTCTAGAACATTACATTGACAGAAAGCAGGGACTGGTGCTAAAAGACTACTCAAAAAATTTTAACAATAAAACTCTTCCACAAAGACTTCTGCAATTCTGCTGTAATTGATGCCAAGTTATTTATTGTGTATTTCTGCAATCAAGACATAATACACAAAGTAATGAAATTAAAAATATATTTAATTAGAATAGACAGGGATGTGCACCTATAGAAGCAATGAAGTTATGCAATATTTGTATTTATAACACAGAGACATTTCAGATTTAACTTTCTTTATAGTTTTTATGGCATTATTTTGGAACTATTTATAGACAGCTTAATGAATCAAAAATCAAGACATAATACAGGTTTAATGTTTAATTTAGATAGATTAAAAATAAAAATTAGAATGTTTGTCTGAAGATTTGTGATGATAGAATTTTAATAATAATTATATGCTGGAGTATTTCCATCATCCAATATTAAATGTCGATTCTGTCTTTACAAAAATTCAAACTTTATTTAAATTTTTCAAATTCATTAAATTGATAATAATAGCATGCAGATTAGTATATAACACAACATTTCAAGTGATATTATTCTCTTCTCTTATTTAGGCATTCATTACTGGCCTGACCAATGACAATAACAGCATGAAATTTGAATCTGAACCCTTACATCTGTAAATATTGAATTTAAGATAACACTCTAATTTTCCAAAAGCAATAGTGAGTAAAAATGTCAATTAATTATCTATGATGATCTTCCTGATTTGTTCATTTTTTCCTAAGAGCAATGTTAACTAGTGGCTTCCAGACATTATGTCTTATCACATTAGTCGTTTATGATGTGAGCAGCTTCTTTAAATTCTCTTCTTTGTATTTTTTTCTATCTATCCAATATTTTCATATTATTTAATCGAACATATGTTCATTTGTAAGAAAATTCAAAGAAGCTGCTCACATGCCAATAGCATGTCTAAAAGCCACTAGTTAACCTTCTCTTAAGAAAAATTGAAGCTCAAAAAGACACTCATAAATATATGAAATTTATAATGAACTGTTGCTTTTAAAAGAATAGCTTAGTTGGTTAAACCATCAATTTACATTCATATTCACGAATCTAAAGACCAGGTTAGATTCTCATGCTAGTATTGTCATTGATCAGGTCAGCAACACCTGAAGAAGAGAAGAGAATAAAATCTCTCAAACTATAACTTGTATGCTATTACTAACAATTAAATGAATTTAAAAAGTTTAGATAAAGTTTGAATTTTTCTAAAAACATTCAACATTTAATATTAGATGATGGAAGTAGTTCATTGTATAATTACTATAAAAATAAGAACTTCATTTTCTTGATTCTGGATTTAGTTTGCTGATGATTGTTTAATCTTTGCCAATCAAAATTTGATCTACAAAAAGTTTAATTTTTAATACAACATACAAAGATTTTGGTTTAATAATAATAACTGTTCAAAAACATAAGTCCTTCATTAGTGAGTGATAAAAATTCTCAGCAACCTTTAGCTCATACAGTTATTAACTTCAGAATATAAACCAAATATAAATACCTTGGTAGCTTTTTAAGTAGAAATACAGACATAAATATTAACAATTTAAAAAATAGGGTAATTCATTGCAATGATAAAATTACTGTAATTAAATTAATTCTATATAACCCTTTTATCTAATTAATTGTGCTAACATTAGAATCTTATGATATAATGTAAAGATATTTAAAATTTTTCATTTAATAATGATTTGTAAAAATTCTAAAAATGCATTGGCAAAATCACAAGTCTAATCAATATGTTTTTCAACTTGTTGGATATGATCTATAGAGTCAAATTATTATAAAATCACATGTCTATTGGAGAGAATATGAGAAACAAATGAATAATTACAAAACTTTCTAATAAAGTATTTTATGGTGAACTTGGGCATGGTTTTCTTGGGAGAGGCAGACTCTAAATTATGTTATAGAGAGTATTTAAAAGACATTAAAAAAGTGTAACATTGATTGTTTTCATAAGGAATATATAAATAGAATATATTGGAGAGCTACAATTAGAGCATTGCAAAATATCAAATGAATAGAATAATGGATTGGCATATTCTATATATGTATATTTGGGTTTTATGATGCATGAATTAGTTTGTAGAGCCAACACAAAATTTATCTCAATGTATTTTTTCGAAAAAGTTGTATATCTATATTTGTTTGTTGGTGTTGATGATGAGAATTTTAAGTATTAATAGCAATATTTATTATTTTATGCAAATAAATCAACATTAATAAGTTTTAATATATTAAATATAATTTATTCATAAGTGAATATTCAATAACATAACATGAAATATGCTAAAACGATATATAATGAGCAAACAATAAATAATTTGATGCTCAAATATCACATGATCTCATAAGTAACTGACTATTATTTATCTGTATCTAAATGCTGTATATATATAATAAGTGATAATTGTATTGTGGTCTGGATCACTCAATATTATAATATATATATAATACATTTTAATTTTATTTATCATTGTTCAAATGTTTTATCTATTTGATTGTCATATCATGAGCTCTCGGATATTAAAATGATATAAATTAAAATACAATTTGTGCTATTTAAATCATTATTTATATTTCAATTATAATAATAGTTAAATTGTTATGCAGTATATAAACTAAAAAGCAGTTTCGCTGGATATATAAATTATAATATTTTCATTATAAACAAAAATGAAATGGTTAATGATGATCACATACCTAAAGCTCATAAAGTAGTAAAAACTTGTTAATAATAAGTGGCTATTCAATGGATGGAAGTTAAATTAAAAATCAAAAATTTCTAAAAATTTAAAAGCACTAGAAGTATATAGCATTTGTATTTTTTGCTAAAAAAAATTAGTCACATTAAAGTTAAATGTTTGTAGTATATGATGACTAAAAGAAATTAAAAAATAAAAGACAAATTACACTTCCAAATAAACATACTAACATCATACAATAAATTAAAAATTGTCAACTATTCAGTATTATTCATAATTTAAAATTAATAACAGGTCTGATTTTTATAAAAATATCCCTTATTAATTCAAAAACCATACTGTATTAATTAGTACAATGATTATATTGATTAACAGTGACTGATTATGATGATAAAAAGAAAAATTTGATCAGATTGATTAATGCATAGTGTGTGAATAAAATAACTTTTTAATTAGGATGACATATAGAAATTTAGTGTTCCTTAGAAAACATTAAAAGTATATATTTAAAATTGAAAGCTAATGTAAATGCAAAAGATTGGAATGACTTAAAAAAATGTAATTTTATTTCCATATAAATACCAAAATCTGGTGATAATTTATTTGAATCATAATCTGCTAATAAAAAATGAAATTTTAAACAAATCATCATGTGAAAAAATAAATCACTGAATAAATGATATAAATATTTTTGAAAAATAATTTAATGAAATGTATTTGTATAACAAATGAAACAGTTATTATTAAAAAACTATTTTCATCCAACAAAAATTGTTATAACCAACAAGACATTAAGGTAGCACAAGATAAAGATTTATTAAATACAATCATTTGGCATCTATTGATTACTAAAGTTTACACTAGATGGCATAAACTTAATGAGAATTTATTTTAAAAAATAATTATAAAAATTTGTTATATTTAGCATGCTTGCTGCAATTTTAATATGATTAAATCAAACAATTATTATTATTATTCATACAAATCATCACTTGGCACATTTAGCTTACATTTAATATCTGTATGAAAAACAGTATTCCATTCTAATCATTCTATTCTGGAGTCATCTATTGCAAACACATACAATCCATGAATCATTTTGCATCTTGTGTTAAACAGACTTAAATTTAATTATACTAGAATGTATTATTGCTACTAATTAACTATTATTTCTATTACTAATACATTTATAATGCTCATATAATGAATTACAGATGAGATAGTGTTAATCCAACATTTTGATTCCCTAGACTTCCAGAATTAAGATGTTTTTTTTCCCCCTGAATTTAAAGACGCAAAGAAATTTTAATAAATAGTAAACACTGAGGTAGCATTTTTAGACTATTATAAGAAAACTAAAGTACAAATTTTCCATTTAATCTTTTTTTTTCCTTCTTTCATTTGATAATATTCTGCAATATAAGTAATAGAAGTTCATTTATTTCTCTTTTTTTTTTCCTGCAGCAAGGTTTATAAGTATTAATGTTTTTTTTTAAAAAAATCATAAACTGAAATTTCAAATTGCTATTTTTTAGAAAATTCAAAACTCACAAATTAAATAAAGCAATTGGACAAAATAGAAACATGCTGCTCATGTCAAATGTAACAATTTACATGCTTTTTTTAAAACTTTATTTTAAAATATATATATTACTTTATTTACTAGTTGTTGTTTTTTTAAAAAAAAATGTGTTCATTCAAATTAAACTTAACAAAAAAAAAAAGAGTGACTTAAATAATTCACACCCATTTTAAAATAAAAGAATTGGGTGATCATGAAAATTTGAGAGATCTCTCACAATTTTTTCCAGAATAAAAAATTGTTTCAGTAAAATATTCTGTGAGTTTATTATTTACTAGTTATTTTTATTATGTGTTTGATATAAATATATATGAAATTTTATATATAAAAAAAAAAACTATAATATAATCTGTCAGACCTAAATTAAATCAAAATTATAAATATACTTACCAAATTAATATTAAAGTATTTCTCGTGTTACTACAGCCACTTCACATATACTTAAATACTTTTATGTATTTTAAATGGAAAATTTCAATAAATGATAAAGCAAATAAAAAAATGAATTGTACAATAAATCTTAGATAAATTTTGTTTTGTAAAATCAGTATTAACAAAAAATAAAACATACTACTGAATCTTACTTATGAATGTAAAACTTAATATTTATTACAAAATTTAAAAATTACAGTACTTTAATTAAAGATGCATTAATAATAATAGGAAAATAAAAAAAAAGGTTATGTAAATGCAAGGATCAAGATGAATAGAAGTGGAAATGAGAATAGCATGCTACATAAAAAAAAAAAAAACAGTAATCACAAATGAAAAAAAAAAAATCATACTATAAAATCCAGAAAATGAAAAACAATCTAAAAAATAATCTCATACAAAGATGAATGCAGAAAACATGCAGCATTTGAATATATATAAAAATTGCCGAAAACTTAAAGAATGCTTTAGGAGAATTATATATTATACAAATATAATGCGTGCGCACAACACGCATACGTTAATTGCATATAATAATCATCCTAGGAAAGCATTTCATTAATGAATTTAAAAAAAAAAAAAAGAAAACTTTTGATATAATTACTATCAACTATATTTTCGATATTTTTTCATCTTCATGCTTAAATATATTAAAAATTAATGAAATGCAAATCGTTTCTTTAAAATGGGATGAAATCCATACTCTCACTTGCCTTTTAGTGGATCTTTTATAAAAATAAAAAAAATATTATTACAAAATTAATTTCATGCGTGATGCAAATATTGATAAACTTTGTTTTTATTTACTTTCTAAACTTCTATTAATATTTTAACAATAGCAGACAGCTTTTAAAAGTTTCTTTCACCTTCATTTTTTTTAACGTTAATTTGGGCCTCTATTTGAATTTGTTTAATAAGACTTTTACGTCATTTTCCTTTTTTTTTTTTTTAATTGACATTCCACAGTTCATTCAATTCAAACATCCGGATATCAAATTTTTGCTTAATAGGCAATGATGCAAGCTTTAAAAAAAAACGAAGATATTTGCAATGACGTTATCAATATATTAGTAAAAAGTTAATTGTAGCAGAAAATGCAGGGTTGCTTGCAAATTAAACTCTTAATTTTGTATTTAGTTAAAAATACATATTAAATTAAAAGTGTACCTTAAAAAAATATAAGCATCCATTAAGGCATATTGCAGTGGTTATCAAACTTTATTGAGATGTCGATGTTCATTTAATGCACGATCGTAAAATTCTGTTGTTTACTTTTTTAAAAACTAGATGGCGATGTCAAAAAATATTCTAAAATAGGACAATAAGGACACATTAACCTACATTTACTTTATAACTTATTTTTAGCCACGTAAAAATTTAATAGCATTGTTTAAATATCTGATCCCAGAACATTTTTTATTATTATATCTAATTAGAGGGATTTGAACTATCTGTAAATTAAAACATAAAGATCCGTTTGAAATACAAAATTTGTAATGAATTTCATCGGTTTCTAATTCACTATTTTAATATCCTACCGTGGGTTTCATTTAACCATTTTAATAACAAAAAAAAAACGTTATAAACATATGTTTTAATAAGTAAAAAATATTTGGCAACAAAATTAATCATTTGTGTATATATATTTTTAGAAATAAAGAGTTTAAGTGAAAATTATCTGTGTGGATTTAATGATTTTATCTTTCTGAATTTAATAAGTTAATGTGAATTTTGCAGTATAGTAGTTGTCAGATTAAATTCTTTTAAAAACTTTACTATAATTGTAATGTTATTTTATTCTGTATTTGTCACGTTTAGTTCTAATAATTGTCTATAAAATAAAATAAAAACTGTTAAAGTTAACTTTTTATATTATCCATTTATTAACCTGAAATTCAAAAAGGTTTTAAGATTACTAGTGTTAATTGATTAAATCAAAATGAAAGAGAGAATGCTGTAATGTTTATTTGGTACTTAATTATTTCTGTATAATGATTTTGATAAAATCTCATTTGTAAATCCACTGATAATAAATGTTAAGCTTAATAAAAGAAAAGCTATGGATAGTAGATTGTAATGTACAACTAAATCTTTAGATTAGTTTTTAGTTAGCCTTCATCAATGAGGAATATTAGATTCTCACTGATGAAATAAGAATCCAGATATGGGTATTTGTACATGACAATATCATCAAAGATATTTTTTACTCAACTTGCAATAGCTGACTTTAGTATGGTTTCTCTGCTTGCTATTCTTTTTCTAATAGAACTGCGTTTTTCTCATAAGTGGATAAGTTAATAAAAATATAAATCCAATGACTTCTCAGTTTGTTTTTATTAGTAGAGAGATCACATTTGTTACTTTATTTATATATTGATAACTTATTGATACAATCTAATAAAAGTTCCATTGAATTCACTGATATAGAACATATATCCTTAACAATAGTCAAACATATTAATACATAAATTTGTCCATAATGTTTTTTCCAAAGCAGTAAAAATAATTTCAATGCAACTAAGATTATACAACTAAATAAAAATTAATTGATATTTTATTGAACCGGTTTTTATTCAATATTAGGACTTTCCAAATCGGTTCAATAAAATATTATTTAATTTTTATTTAATTGTTTAATTTCAATTGAGTTGAAATACTTTTTATAGGTTATATATATATGTTACAGTTCCAAAGTAGATATAGGATAGTTAAAACTATCATATTTTCAGAAGATTGGAATAATAAAATATTGTATTTGCATTTATATAAAGGATACATAAGAGGGTGCTATTATTGTTTGTTCATAATAAATTGAATTTATTACAAGCAAAAATCTGAATTCATTTTATCAGCTAGAGAAAAAAAATCTCTGTTGATATTTTTAAAATGTGCATTTTTCAAAGCCAGAATATTTGGACTTTAAAAATTAGTTATACTTTGATACAGAATCATATAAAAATATCTTTATAAAAGAGGTTTCCATCAGATTTACAGCAATAACCATACTATAATATAATCTGAATATCTTTTTAAAATTTTATTTCAATTCAGTTATTAGGATATTAAATAAATGCAATATATATATATGTGGGTAATGTATTTGACTTTATTTTGATTTTGTAAAATGAATAAATAAATTACATAAATTAGAAACTTCTTTAAATTTAAGATAAACATTAACAATATTTATTAACGAATAATAATTCAAATTTATTTAATATAACAAAAATAGTTAATGTCTTTCCAAATATCCATAGTATATATATGTATATTATAACACGAACAGATTCTAATAACCTATAATATAATAAATGAAGTTTTATCATTTACAAAAAATAGTCAAAATAAGAGTCATAGATCACATGACCCTATCTCTTAAGCTTGTAAGTTATAAACAATGAGGATTGCCAATTCCTCTACAAGCTTTATAATAAATGCTTAGCCAGAGCCAGCACTTAAAATATCTCTGTCAGGAACCTCTTCCCAAAACTCTGACAATGGTTTCGTGCTTTGGCATTCCTCAGAGAGGTGTCAGGCTAGGTTCAGACACTAGATCTAAAAATGCCAACCCAAAGCCAATCACTTATTTAAAAGTTTATCTATTGAGTGGAAAATCTGAAATTCTAGACATCTACATGTTTTCAAACCCAGCTATCCAACTCAAACAGCTATATGGGGTTGATAGATCTTCAGCCATACCACATAGTAGTAGTCTGAACGTAGCCTGACACCTCTCTGAGGAGTGCCAAAGCACGAAACCATGGTCAGAGGTTTGGGAAGGGGTTCCTGACAGATATTTCAAGTGCTGACTCTGGCTAAGCATTTATCATAAAGCTTGTAGAGGAATTGGCAATCCTCATTGTTTATAACTTACAAGCTTAAGAGATATGGTCATGTGATCTATGACTCTTATTTTGACTATTTATAATCTCTGCCACAAATCTCATGCAATTTTATATTGCTAAGACTATTACTATGTTGTATGTCTGAAGATCTATCAGCCCCATATAGCTATTTGAGTTGGATAGCTGGGTTTGAAGACATGTAGATGTATGAAAATTTCAGATTTTCCACTCAATAGATAACTTTTAATTGTTTGGCTTTGGGTTGGCATTTTTAGATCTAGTGTCTGAACCTAGGCTGACACCTCTCTGAGGAGTGCCAAAGCATGAAACCATGATCAGAGGTTTGGGGAGGGGTTTCTGACAGAGATATTTTAAGTGCTGGATCTGGCTAAGCATTTATCATGAAGCTTGTAGAGGAATTGGCAATCCTAATTTACAAAAAAGAAATTATAAAAATGCTAAACTAGCTAATATCAATATATATAAATAAATAATAATATTATATTATACAATCCATATGAGAATTCCAGCTTCATGAGACCATTTTTATGTAAAGTCATCATTAAGAAATATAAAATCTTTCATACAGAATATTAGTCATTTACACAGTTAATAACAAATAAAGATTATCATGTTAATTAAATTAGTAACAACAACATTCTGTCAATGTCATAAATAAATCCAATATGAAGAATGATAAACTCTTACCTTCATATTAAGTTTACTTTTGTACCTTAGTTTAAATCCCTGTCAAGTCACTTTCATAAAAGACCCAGATTTTATTAAATATATAAAAAAAAAAATTAACTTCATGATCTTCTGTTCATCTTTATTTAGTTTTTCATAAATGAATTATTCCAAAGTCAACAAATTTTAATAACAGAGGAAATAAAATTAAATGTTTTTAAATGACATTTCACGAAGATAATATGATATAATGAAAAATTCATATTACTATCCTATTCATTTTCATGTTTAGAAGTAATGTTTATTAAGAATAAAGTTCTTTATTTTTTGGAGTCAATCATCGGAAAGCTATTCAGGTATCCAATTGTTCCTAAACATTCTTCTTGTATGATGTTGACATCTTCCACAAACAATTCCATTATCAATTGGAGTTTCATTTAGATTATATAGATGAAATTCATATAACTTTTCAGCATTTCAGTAGGAATAAGCAATTACATTTATCTCCAGTTAAAACTATAGCATTATATATCTTGTAGCAAGTGAAGTATACTCATAAGACATTGTTTTATAGATATAATCTTCTTAAAATAAATTTGTTTGAATATATAAATGTTTTCTGAAAAAGTTTATCTGTTTCAGAATTCCAATTTAGAACGATTTTATAAGCTTTTTAATTAATAAAATTATATATAATTTTGTTTAGAAAATATGAATACTATTAATAGAGAGTAATTTATTTACTCTTCTATTTGGGTAATATTAGAATTTGTTGTCTAATAAAACTTTTCTTCAATAAGCAAATCATTCAATTTGTCGATCTATCTTTTATAAGTATTCTATATTTGAACACAGTAAAAATTATTGTATAAAGTAGCTAGTACATCAGCAAAAGATAGAAGATTTTAATAAAAGTTTTGATACAGTATTTATAGCAGAATCAACTTCCGGTAGCATATACTGCATGTCATTTGGATTTCATGATTTTTACATTTTATAATTATTAATTATATTTAATAATGAATAACTGAATTTTTAATTTCATTTCCTTTGTATTAGTTGCTAGACTGCTACTTGACTTTAAAGGTTATTTCTTGTCAATGTTTTTGGTTAATGAATTTTATTAGTTTTAACAATGGTATTATATCAATGAATGAATATAATTAGTTCTGCTTGCTACAATTTTATTAAAACTATATAAAAAATAATAAAGTATATATTAATTATATATACCTATATGATAGTATTGCGTACTCTCACAATATATTCATTTGATTACTTACTCAAGCACAGAATTTCATATATTTCCTTTAAATGCCAGTTAATATTAAATGTCATTTAATATTACAATCTTCAGAGAACTGGTCAATTTTTTTTTTTTGCTTTTACTTAATTGCATTCACATTAAATTTTGTACAAAATTTTATGCCATAGTAACATGATCAGCTTGAAAATTCAGTCAATTTGGTAATGTTAATTTTTAACAAATTTTGAAACCTAGAATGAAAAAGTTTGTAATAAATGAACATTTACTTTTTTGCCATAAGTTTGAGACAAGATTTATTTTACTTTGAGGCATAGTAGTCTATGATCTGTCCAACAGCCAATGCATAAATATGCTCATGTAATATTAGCAATTTGACAATTAAACCATTAAACATCAAATGATCACCATTTTTTATGCTCACACAAGCTGTTTACACAGAGGTGAAACTCTTTCTCCAGTAGTACATTGTAAGCCAGAGTAATCAATGGATGCAGAAAGGCTCATACATAAAATCCCTATCCAGTGCCTACTCATCCAAGATCCCTCGACTAGTTTCTAATTAGTGGCTTTCATCAATGAGGAGCCTTGGATCTTAGAGCAATGCACCCAGATCTTAGAATCTAATGCAGTCATCTTTTACCTTATAAGCTAACTATAAAGCTTTGAGTTCAAAATGAAAACACAATAATGTTTTCAATTTAAGCTCATTAGCTTGTACAATCATATAGAACTGAATTCAGTTCAGCATCCATACTTTTTTAGAGGTTTTGCTTCTTTAATAACCACAGTCACCATAATCCTATTGGACAGGATTGGTATTAATCCACTAAACACCACATGTGCACCATTATGCTTACACAAGCTGTTTATACAGAAAACTCTCCATATACTAGACCCTGCATCCATTGATTACTCTAGCTTGCACTGAATGGCATTACTGTATAGAGAGTTTTGCCTCTGTGTTAATCATAGTTGTTAGACAAACTTTTCTACATTGAATTTTCTGCACAAACAAAGTGTCCATGGCAATTAATTCATATTATTTAAAGATTCAATAACACTAAACCATTTCAGTCAGTATAATTATATCTAATAACTTTGGGCCATAGTTTACCCCACAATATGTACAGAAATTATTTGTTATTTATACATTAATACTTTCCAATAATTTTCTTTTCTGAACATTAGTGAATATAATGTTAGATCATATGCAATGATAAAGTAATACTATTGGGGAAAAAACAATTTTTATATGATAGGAATTTCATTAATTCATCAAAGATTTTCAAGAATAAATGATAGAAAATTAGATTTCATAATGAATTCAGCATCAAGTAGTTTTCTTTTATTTGATGAATGAACCTTAAAAAAAAAAGTACAGTCATATATTTTATTCATCTGTAAAAATGAATATTACTAAAAATAATTGTTAATCTTAACTAAATCTTGATAATTCCTAAGTGCCACATGTAGTACTACTAATATTACACCTATTTCTATTACTTAAATTAGCATTCTACCAGAAATAACAATCCAGACAAACTTTAAAAGATTAGCCACTTTTAGAATACTTATTATCATTTCATATTTTTGTGAAAAGGTGATATTTAGATAATTTCCTAAGTAATCAATTATTTGCTGAATAAAACTCTTATATCAAATCTATTTCATGTAACTCATTGCTGATTTTACCCATACACATAGATTTATTTATAATAATAATAATATTTTACATATAATTAAAGGATATAAATGTGACTGTCCTAAGCATACTTCTATTGCAGACATTAACAATTTATGTTACTGAAACCAGCATGTGGAAAGAAAACAGAAAAGAGATATAGAGACACTTTGTACAAGAAGCCTTAGTTATCCAACATTCAGAATGCATGTACACGTCAGTCTATAAGATAGCCAATGTTTGTTTGTTTGTAAGACAAGGCCTAATTTTTAATGATTTAACATTATAATCTACAAACCACTGAAGATATATTTAGTTTTATTCACTTATTTACAATTTAAATGCCAATGTCGTTACTTTTCATTTTAATTATGAATAATAAGCATTGTTTAAATTTAAAATCATTGCATTTTTTTGACTCTTCAATTTATTCTTCACTATATATTTTATAATATTGTTAACTAATTGTCAGTTATAATATAGTTGTTGATCAGTATCTCTAGTCACTTGGTTCTAGGCTTTCGCGTTATGCCTGAAACCACGAATAACTTTAATACTAATTTACAAATACCTATAAAACAATTCAGTTCAAAAATTATATACATTAAAACAGCAACAAAATAATTAACCAAAATAGAATGATGTTATTGTGAAAAAAAAAAAAAACAGTATAATAACGAATAAAGAGAAAGAGAGCAACTGCATTAATAAATAAATATACATTTAATGCATGAGATAAAGAAATGACTAAGAAAAGATCCATGGTCCACTTATATAGACAGGTGCACCAAAATTTCAAATTTATAAATTTGAATTTTTTATAGCCATAAGTTATAAATTGATTGGGGGGGGGGGGGTAAGTCTGTGGATAAATCGAAGACAACTTTTAAAAGAAATTTAATTATTAATAAATATTTTTGAGAACAACAAAAATTTATTTTATTCAGATTACTTTATAGATCATCATCGTTATCCATCTCTTTAAAAAAAAAAAAAAAAAACGTTTTTTAGTAATTTGTTGTTAGAAATAAAAACTTGGTATCTTGTTTAAATATTGTTTCTGATGAGATATTTAAAGATTATAAAGAATTAATAATATTAACAAGCAGACAAAAAAAAAATTTCTTGAATAATGGATGATAAGAAAAAAGAAAATTAACAATGCAGTGAAACTAATCTTCTACACAACTCAGGAGATGAGTTTAGCAGTTACATCAAAGACATGCACAAACGTAAGAAAAAAAAAGAAATAATCTCCAGAGGAAAAAAACGAGATTACCTACTAAAAATTAGCCTTACACACAAAAAACCCTCTTAGATAAAGTTTGGAATGTGTTAGAAGGTTTGTGTTCGCGCTTTTATATATATATAGACATTCATGAAATGGATTAAAATATATATGTCCTTAGATACACAGACGCACATGTTAAATATATATATACATTCATTTCTATAATAAATATAGATGTACAATTCACAGATTTATATACAGTCTACATGTTTCTAGACAAATATTACGTTAGTAAACAATTAGCATGTGTATATAAAAATATACTATAAGTAAATCAAATTCTATATAACAATAATAAACACACTATTTTGATGTATTATTCCTAAAGTATTCTCAATTATTAATAGTTATATTTTTTAAATTTAATGACAGTTTAGAAGGGTTACGGAATTAACCAAAAGTACTTCTGCAGATTGAAAGACTGTATATAATAGTTAATTACCGTTGCATTTATTATTTTTATTGTTATTATAATAGTTATACTGTATATATATTATTTTTATCCATGACGATATTAATTTTTTTTATGCAACCAATAAGATTAACGGCTTTTTTTTTTAGCACACTCTTCATTAAGTTCAAACTTAAAAATTGTGTAAATCTGATTGACTATAATACTACATATGATTATAAATATATGTAGGTTGTCAACAGTTTTGTGAATATTCACATATTTTATAGAACAACTCGGTAACGGTTTAAATACTATATAAAATTACTCTTTTTATTTAAAGGTGATTAATATTAAGCAAGCTGCAAATAGGAGTTTATTATTAATTGAAATAAGATGTTTTAATTCTTGATCAAGTCTTCAAGGAAACTAAACCAAAATAAATCCCTATTGTCTACTGAACACATTCTTACGCATGCAACTATTACTATCAGATGATTATTCATTTAGCATACCAACTAGTGGATTTCATACATTAGCAAGCATAATAAGTTTATATTAAACTTTGTCGTTGAGTTTAGGGGCAAGAAAATACAATAATTTTCTTTTTTATATATCTGATTGTTTTTAGCAATAATATTAAATGATTGTTTTTGAGGACATGATGCAAGTATTTCTCTGGCAAAATGTGTATTTTTTTTTTAATATTTATTCTTCTTATGGGCATATCCTAGAGGCTATAAACTCATCAGTCACAGTAGCATTGTAAACTAAAAACAGAAAAGTCTAAGAATTATTAATTGTGCTCTATACTGTCATTTAATGATGATCTTTTTACTTTGCAATTGTGGGTCATTTTATTCAAAAGAAAAAAAAAACACCATAAAAATAATAACTATCTAACATTAAATATTAACAGTTTTTAGAAATAAAAGGGAAGGCGAAGAGACAATTGATTTGAAAAGTGATCATATACTTTCTTGTAAAGCCATAAATATTAGAAATATGAAAGCTATATATTATAAATAAAAAGTAGAAGGATAAGAAATAGCAAAATTATTAGTCAATTAAATAGCAAATAAAAAATGCAATCATTTAAGTTTAGATGTCAATAATTTATTATTCTGATATAGAAGAAGAGAATATTTATACAAATGTAGAGAATATTTCAGATAGATCAAATACCATTTAAAAATTATCATGGAAAACATTGTAATATTAGAAATGAAAAATGATTGAAAATGAAAGTTCTGTATGTAAATTTGAAAATACAGGGAGAAATGAGAATATAAACTTATAAGATTTACAAAAAAAGAAAAATGTATTTGACGAGTTCTTTTTTAAAAAAAAAAATTCAAAAAGAAATTAGAAACTAAAACATCCAAATGAAAGATCAACAAAATTGAATTATATTTTCACTGCATAAAATGGTATATTACAATGTGTTTAGATTCAACACAGAAAACATAATTATTGTCTAAATGAAAAGTAATGTAAAAATAGGTAGATAAAAAGCAGTATAGATTGTTGATATACCTATGCTTTATTTTTCGAAATTACATTAAAATTTATTAATCACATTGAAATATTAATAGAGTTTTTGAAGACTTAGAAGAAAAACAACAGTTCTCTATATAGAAAAAAGATATGTTTCCATGTGCTGAGAATATTTAGAAGTTTCCCATTTGTGTATTATTCTCTAACTAAAAATAGCCATATACCCTTTAACCATAAACATTGGGTCAAAGATTTAAAATTTTTCTCTAACTTTGACTCAACTTCTCAGTTACGGCCAAGATGTGTAAATGCTTAAACATTATGACATGTTCTTCATTAGAATTATATAACTAGTTTTATATATATATATATTTAAACAAGGTCTTTCAAGCTCCCTACAGCTATCCACTCCATCTTATACAACCAATACACATGTGAAAAAGAAAAATGATGTTCAATATACATATTTTGTTCTAAACCATTACTCATCTCTTGGTTCAGATAATCTTCCACACATATATAAAATCAGGGTTCACATTACATTAAGATAGCAATCTTCTCCATCCTCTAACTCTTCAGCCATCCATATCATTGAATATCTGATGGACACTCAAAGCCCTTGTTAATGTCAATATTATTGTCATACCCATGTTGATTCTTAATCACTCTGACCCCTTGTGTATAGGACCTTAATATTTCCATTTAATACACAGAAAAGGGATGGGCAGAAAATAAACTGTATTTGTCTATACTGAACTTAATGTAATTAGAAGGGATTTGAACTTAGAATTTCAAGCTCTCTACATCTATCCACTCCATTTAGTACAACTGGTACACATGCCCATGTACATGTAAAAAAGATTAATAAATTGACCTGTATATTTTGCACATCCCTTTTCTGGGTATTTAAATGTACATATTAATGTCCTATACATGAGGGATCAGAGTGATTTAAAGCCAACATGAGTATGACAATAATATTGGTATTAACAAGGACTCTGAGGATTCCAACATCAGATTTTTAATGATGTAGATGGATGAAGAGGTGGAGAGTGGAGAAGATTGAAACTGGCCCATTTAAGTTTGAAGATTTGCTATCTTAATATAAACAGCACTGATTATATAGGTGTATGGGAGATGATGATCTGGGCCAACTGATATGTCCTGGTTCAGCATAAAATATGTATATGGCAGATCATTTATCTTTTTTACATTATGTGGTCAAGTTTATCAGTTGTATAAGATATAGTGATAGATGTTGAGAGCTTGAAAGTCTGAGTTCAAATCCCTTCTAATTACATTAAATTCAATACAGACAATATACTTGTATTTAAATATTATATATATAAAGAGAGAAAAAAGATCATAAAAAAATCCCATTAAAATTACAAAACAAAATAATTAATAACTGTTGTAAATACTATTATTTAAAAAATTATCAATTTCTCTTCCTCTATTTTAAGTGTAAAAAGTAAAATCATATGTGAACTTTTTCGACAATGTTAGTTTGCTTTAAATGTCTAATATTTTAATGGGCTTGGATACTATTGCATACTTACTAATTGTAATATATAGGGTATATGACCACAGACTTTCAGACGACCCATCACTCTCAACTCTATCTAATAACACTGATACACTCAAGCACATATATGCTGAAAAGATAAATAATCACCAATATACGTATTTCATGCTAAACCAGCAATCATCAGTTGGTCCAGATTATCATCTCCCACACATATATACTATAAGTGCTCAGATATATATTAAGTAATTTTCAGACCACCCATTACTCTCAACTCTATCTAATAACACTGATACACTCAAGCACATATATGCTGAAAAGATAAATAATCACCAATATACGTATTTCATGCTAAACCAGCAATCATCAGTTGGTCCAGATTATCATCTCCCACACATATATGGGAGATGATAATCTGGACCAACTGATGATTGCTGGTTTAGCATGAAATACGTATATTGGTGATTATTTATCTTTTCAGCATATATGTGCTTGAGTGTATCAGTGTTATTAGATATATATGTGTGGGAGATGATAATCTGGACCAACTGATGATTGCTGGTTTAGCATGAAATACGTATATTGGTGATTATTTATCTTTTCAGCATATATGTGCTTGAGTGTATCAGTGTTATTAGATAGAGTTGAGAGTGATGGGTCATCTGAAAGTCTGTGCTCATATACCCTATATATTACATATATAGACACAGATATATAATAAGCCTGTGTTTCAGTTAATACTTACTAATTGATAAAATAAATTGCAAGTGAAAGAAAAATAATTATAGTACATCAAAAGAGCTTTTAGTATAATTTCTGTTAGCCATTTACAAAAGTATCACTCAGAAATAATATTTTGTTACATGTCTTAAAACCTTAGTACAGCTATTGTATTATCAACAACAGTATTATATGGTTTATCAAATGTTTACAGGAGCAGTTATTTTTATTCTACTCTAAACCATCCAAAGTAATCTTAAATAATGAATGGGCACTGGATGTATTGCAAAATGTTCATGTCAAACCATATTTTCCATTGATTACTCAAGCTTACATTACATAGTAATAATAATAAGTCAGATGACACATGACTTATGTATAGCTTGCACTTACAAATATGTAAAATTAAGAGCCTGCTAATTAGCTCTAGACAAGCTTAATTTATAGAGTAGGGAAAGATAACTGCTTTTAGAAGCATTGAATTAATTTGAAAATATTGTCATTCAAATCAAACATTTTATATTCCCAAGTCTGATTGCTATAACATATTTAAAGGAATTTCTATCATCTTATAGCATATTACTTTTACATTTAATGTTAGATTATATACTTTTTAAATTGACTCTTAGTTATCTTTATATATGATAAGTCTACAATGCCTAAAATTTTGAAAGAAAAAATCCCATGGAATGTTTTTACATTTGTTTTCCCCTAATATTTTTTATGGTGCTGTATTTACATTTTAAAATAATCTATTACTATTCATTACATCTTCCAATCATATTTGGATTTTTAAAATGAAATATTTTGCAATTATATTGCTATTATATAATGTGTTAACAGTACAAATTGACCTAAATCATTATAAGCATTTAATATAGAAATGTAGTAATCATTTAGTAAATTAAAATACACAATGCTAAAATATATTTAAATAAAATGCATCATTGGAAGTCATTGTTTATCAAAAATTTATAAAAAAAACTTTTGGTGAGATTGATTTTATTTCTAATGAAAACTTATTACTGATCATATGTTTATAAAACTTGAGTTATGATTTTGTTTTAAAAACAAAATAATGTGATAAAGATGTTTTATAATTTTTATAATTAAAAACAATTTATTTTTAATTAAAAATCCTTTAGGCAACATATTTTAACATATAGAATTAAATGTTTATATAATGCTATAGAGGTGACCCATTAAAGTTTATGGGGTGGTTATAAATATTGATATATACTATTAAAAATTTACGATGATGCAGTAAATTTGAGATTCTAATACAAAACTTGATAAGAGGAGATGAGTAATGTTCATTGATGATAATCAAGATATTACTGCTTGATTATAGTTTTTTTTTTTTGCCTAGTCACTCTATCTAATTTTAGGCAAATAAACAACAGCATAAAAAATAAATTAAGCAATAGAAATTTACTGTCATCCACATAAAATGAAATAATTAAGTGGTTACTAATCAAGAAATCATATGATAATTATCAATTTAGTCAGCTATCTACATTTCCATTTTATCTTTCTATTTAATTGACACTTTAAACACACCTTTTGATGTCATGAAAGAATATTGATCAACTGAAGATTTCTTTGGTAAAATGATAATCTACTGTTGTAATACTACTAAGACTTAATTTGTATATTCAGTGTGTAATTGAATACCTTTTAGTTTAAGTTTCCACTGACTGATCTTTTGGTTTTTGGAAAACTTTTATTTCAATTTTCAATTTTTTAGTGGCTTAGAGAAAAAAGAGAGAGGTGGAGGATTCAGAGAGAGATTGGGAGAAAACAAAAAAATGCCTTTTTGGGAAAATATGATTTATCATAATAATACTATTATGACTTAATTTGTAAATCCAATGGTAATTTTTAAAGACAAATAATAAAAATTCCAAAAACAAATCTGTCAATTAAAAATCAAAAGAGGTTTTTTGAAATTCTACATCAATTAATTTAGTAAGTCTATTCTAGGTAATATTGCAACAATGAGAAATTAAAAAAAAATCTTGAAAGCTTATAACTGACCTTTCTTTGCTCACCTCTTTTTCAAAACCAAAGAAGAAAATGGAAAGACAAATACTACTTTAAAGTTTATCAAAAAAAAAAAAAAGACCTATCAATAGAAAGTAAGAAGAGGGTTTTAGATTTTACTTTGAATTTATAAATTACAATAAATTTCTATTTTTCCAAAAGATATCTTTAATTGATTGCTTTGTCATCCCAATATTCTTTCATGATATCAAGGCAGTGTTTAAAGATTTAATTAAAAAGAAAATGGATTTGAAGATAGCTGACTAGATTGATACCCATATGAACATTTGAGCAACAAAAGTGATAGGTTGTGCTATCACTCTACAAATGCACTAAACTGCAAAGAAAACATGCAAGTGAATGGTTAATTATTCTGGAGGTCATGTGATGTTAAAGCATTGGAAATGACAAATTAAACTGGATCCAGAAATATTTTGGCTATTAAGTTTGACTCTATGTCACTGTTATAAAACACTTATGGAATTAATTAAATAGTTGTTTGCTTGTGATGTTTTATGATCTTAAAACACCAGAAGTGACAACTTGAGTTTTAATCCAGAAGACTTGAGTTCATGTGTCAATTAATTTATCAATATTCTAAACACTTGAATTCTTACTAGCAATAATCAAATCTTATTGTTTGATCAGAGATCTTTAGCATCTAGTAATGTTAACCTGTCTCAAGGCAAAAGAACTTAACATATGTACACTCAAATTTACATTTATAATGTTTATTACATTTTCTACTTTCCCAGAATTGTATGTATTTGTTAACTATAAAAAGCCTTATAATTAATAATTGTGTATATTTTATCTTTCACATTTTAAAATATTGTAAGCAAAATTTACTTAATATAAATAAAATTCAAGACTCTTTTATTTTTAGTTAATAATGATAGGGCTTATTATAGAAACCAGTTCTGTTATTTTTGTATTGACATAAGTTATATTTTAAAATTTAACTAATATTTACAATGTCTTCTAGTTAAGTTAAGCAAAATGCTAATAAAAATTGCTTAAATGCTCCCCTTCATAATAATATTAAGACATAGCTCTATAATATTAATGTGTTTAATGTTTTATAAGTTCTCATAAGAAAAATTAAAATTAACCTTATAACAGCAGCAAACTCTCACTGTAGTGCCTTCCAGAACAAGCCATACTAATCAATGTATGTGACTGTAAACATAGGAAATAGTGATCATGTAATATTTGTTGTTTTTACTAAACTTATATTGTTTTTTTAAACTGTAGATAAATCACACAAAGGTGTATTTCATAGAGTTAAAGTATATAATTAAGTTTGCATTTCTAAAATAGATATGCTTGGAATCAATTAATATCATTTGTGTATTTATGAATGATATATACAGCATAACTTTTAGCTATCTATTTATGCAATAAAGATAGGCTTCAGTTTAAAATTTATTTCTACAATATTTTTTAGAATAATAATTTATAGGATATATATAATAAATAAATCAATATTATACTTTGTTAGGAAAAACTGTATTAAATTATTAAAGTTGTTAAAATGATTTTTAATAACCAGATAAATATACAATGATACTAAAAATGCATATCAGAAATTCTTTATTGAAGCTCAACAAAAATTGGTATTTTATAAAATTCACTTTACACATGACTTACAGGTATTTTTTAATATTTTAATTTATATTAAAATGATATTTACATTGACTTTATTAAATGTAACATACTTCCGTTTTTGTTAAATGCTATATGAACATTGATAACTGTAACAGATTTTGCTGGAATTGCTCTAGGGAGTTACTTTGCACAATTAACATATGATTTAAATTTTTCTTTGTTGTTATTATTACTGTTTTACATTTTAACCTTATATAAAATAAGATAACATCTTATAATCTATGTAGTTTTCACAGGTATTATCACTAATTTTGATCTGGTATTAAGTGATATTTCAAGTTGAGTACCAAACATTTGGAACATTGATCTAGAAAAAATGAATCAGTTTTCCTGTTTATGTATCCATAATTCAAACATGATGTCACAAAATTGAATTTTAAATATATAACAGGAAATACTTTAAGTGATGATTCCAATAGAAGATAAAGTCGAAGAAGAAAAGTAGTGCACAGTGAGGAAAATACAGAATTAACTACTAGTGTGCTTTATACTACTTCAAACTTTTAATTAGGCTAAGACATTGTCCAGAAAGTGATGTTTAACTCATCCAAAATATTTTCATGAATTATAATGGAGTTCTATAGCTGTAGTAGCAGAATTGATAAATGATAACAGAACAGAGATTTTTTAAAATGAAAATACATGTTCACTTTTGTTAATATATAGAGAATACCAGATAGATTGTACCAAGATTATTAAAAAGCTAGTAAATCCAAAATCCCCAAAGAAATAAGGCAGGAGGGGGTACCAAAAATTCATTTTTGAAGATTTTATAGATATATATGGAGGTTTTTATTAATGGAGCTTGTCACTTAATACTTTACTGAGAATCACATTAAGTTTTATGACATTATAATGAAAATTATTAAATTTTACTTTAAAAATTTTAATGAGGAATATGTTTAATATATTATTAACCAACATTTTGAAGATACTGAGAGAAATATCTAAGAATAGCACAAAAGATATTGGGATGTTTTCAAAGGAGTGAATGTACATATTGCAATATGGATACAGTTCAGGTTTGAAAGTTTTTTTTATAATAATGTTGTGTAGTTGTTTTAAAAATAAGAACATCTTCAGCAATAACAAACACAAAATTTATAAAATTATAAAGTGTATAGAACCTATAAGAGAAACTTTTTAACACTTAACACATATATCTAAGTAAATAGAAAATAATCATCTTGAGGAAACACTGTGAAAGAGTTTTAGTTGCTGAGAAGCAAAAGAAAACCAATTTTCCAAGATAATGCTTCTTTTGGTAAAATAATTTCACATTTCTAAACCTAAAAATTGATTCTGAGAAATTAAAGCATATAATGTAGTTTAACAGAAAGTCCAAGATGAAAAGGTCATATGAGCTTTAAAGACCATTTCAAATTAGGTAGCCTATTTATCTTGCAAGAAGGTGGTTAAAACAGGCAAAACTCTCCATACAGTATTACCACTTAGTGCAAGTCAGAGTAATCAATGGATGCCAGAAGGCTTGTTCATAAAATCTCCATCTAGTGCCTACTCATCCGGTGATCATGTGATGAAGGTGGTTGTCTGCATTTTAGTATCTGTTGAGTCATTCTCTTGATTTTTTATGACAGATAAATCACAAGTATAATGCTAATATATTAACAGCTGTATAATTACAATAAAACCTAAATTGAAATATTTACTGATTAGGAGAATATTTCAAAATGCAATTAGATATTTTTATAACAAAAATAACAACTCCTAACACTTTTCAAAAATGTAATTGAATGTTCCTAAATCTCATTTTAAGCCTGCCTATATTTTGATTTTTTTTTTTTACAGTTATAACGTTTTCATGGATTTTTTTTTCTCAGTAGTTTCTACAAATATATTTATCGATCGTTTCTTTCTCCACATCTGAAAGTTAGAAAGTAATAGTAATGAGTTTAACTATTGAACATCTTATTTTTTGTCAAACTTTATATTATACTTTTAAGTTTTTATCTAATTCTTACATTCTACCATATTTATATATACATAGTAAGATTAATTTGGCAATATGATAAAATTCAGTTGTGATATGATAAAATTCATTTTCATAATGTATGGAAGATAATATATTCAAAATAAATTTAATTTTGTAAGATTTTAATACTTTTTTTTTTCACAAAAGTCTGGAAAAAACTTAGTTTTTAACAATTTCATTTTTAATCTTAGCTGGATATTTTTATGGAATTATTTTTATAATTAATATTATTCTGCAATTTCACTGGCAAAATTAAAATTATTTCAAGCCATATTACTACAGTATTTTATATACATGTGAAGTAGATGTTTGATTTCTAATTCAAGATAAAGAACTTTATTATTACAAAAACGATGAAAAAAAATCATATCCTTAGAGGTTTTGAATTCATTTGACATGTAAACAAAACATTACATATTAAATGTTTAATTATTATTTTTTTCTATTGGCGAATCAACAAATTTATATTAATCTGTGTAAACGTAAATATTTTGATATTAGCTCTACCATAAAAATAATTCTTTTACTTTATTAATTAGATTTTTTTTTAAGAAAACGTTAACTATTTATTACAATATAAACTACAAAAAAAAAAAAAATATTCTGTCAAAAATTTAATATATCAAAGTTATGTGCTTTTTTATTAATACGTAAAAATGACGGAAGCAAATTGAAACTTATGGTATGATAATACTAGATTTAACCTTAACTTGAAACAAGTCTTCAAAATTGCATGCACACCATTAAAACACTATAATAACGTTATATCTATAGAAAAACTTTTGTTATGCAAAATTATAAAAGAAATGTTTTTAAATTTAATACAAGTTAAAAGAAAATTAATAGAATATTCATTTTGAGTTTAGTACTAAGAAAAGTATGGAGAGTTAGTAAAAGACTTGAAAAGTTAATACAAAAAAATAAAGTAAATGATTTGGAAAACTAAAATGAAGTATAGAGCTATTGAAAGAAAAAATATTTTATTGAGGCATTATCATACTATAAATATAAAGTAATTCAATGGCCAGTTACTTGGAGGGTCATATGATGTTTAAGCTTCAGAAGTGGCAAGTTCACTCTGCTGCTGCATACAAGATAATAAAAACAATCTTGAACATAAGCATAAAGATAGAAGATTAATGATTAGAGTATTGAAAAAAGATGAGAAAATAAAACAGAAGAATATTAAAAAAGAAACGTAGATTATATTTAAATAATGTTTATTATTATTATAGTTTTAGCTGATCATTGGTCATTATTAAAAATATAAAGCATACTTTTTATTGAATTTTTGTAAAAGCAATATTGTTAATACTATTTCTTTAATATTAGTTCCATATTTTGAAATGTAGAAAGTCAATTTGTCACAATTTTGATATGGTACTCTAAGGTTTTAAACTTGTAAAAACTATTTTTAATAAGACACTTCATTCTCTTTGAAACCATTCAGCAACAAATTTTGATTAGAGGAAAAGTAATACTTTTCTTTGGGACCCTCATCATATCATTGTAGCTCTAAAAAATCAGAATTCAAAATAGATTCTGCATTAAAAGTTTGTTATGATGTGATTTCACATCCTATTTCCTATTGTTCCCTTCTAAGCTAATGAAACCCAAAAATACTTAATAAGCCATCAAAAACATTTCTTCTATTAGAAATCATACCATGTTAAATTTATCTTCATAATACATTTTATGTATTATCCAGCATGTATGTTGCCAGATTAATTTCTTCATTATGTCATTCATGAGAGTTTGATGTAATGCATTTCACATCTAAAGTTATCCCTGTTTAAGTTTCAATTCTCACTAATGAAAACTAAAAATTAAATACTAGTCTGAGGATATGGATATATAATAGTGGCATTATTTGTTGCCCAATAATTGCTTAAGTTTAGAGTAGAGAGAACAATTTACTGCTAAAATAAATGCTAAATGTAAATGAATTATGTGATATTTTATTCGCTACTCAAAATGATTATGCATTTATAGCAAAATATTTTTTTTACTTTTAATATTGATTCAAATAATTAATAAAATGAATATTTCATTATCATATATATATATAAAGATATCTCTTTCATTCTCTCTCACTTTCATGACCAATCTAAGTTCAAATATAAAAATACTGGTTAATAAGTTTAAAGTTATAAGCATCGCTGCTGTTGATTCATTGAAAGTAAAATTTCTTTTGTCTTTTTAAAATTGTGAAAAAACCAAAAGGATGATGTATTAACAAATACCATCATTCTCTATAGCTTGAGTTTCTTTTTAAAATGGTATATGGCATGTTAAAATCAGATAAAATTTTGATTTTTTTTATTAATATTTTTATTAATAAGTTCCATTTAATTTTTTTTTCTGCTCAGTTTACTAGATTACATGAAGAAGACAAAGACACAATTTTAGTATCGATCAGACTCCTTAATAAAATGAATTCAACATTTCTTGATTATTTATAATTTCAAGATCTTCATCCTGAAAATAAACATAATATCAGTCATAGGTATTCAATTTTTTTTTATTTGAATATTATTTTAATTTTGTTTATTATTTCATAAATGTATAATTCATTAATATGTTTGCATTTGTATTAGTGTGTCTGTGTAGTATATAAATTATACTTATATTCAAATTCAAATATAATGAAAGTAGTGGTTGATGTACAAGTTTGAGGCAACTTTATTTTATAGACATAATGATTCTCAAAAGGTTTAATAATTTATTAGTGTGCTTATATTTATATTAGCATGCTTGTGTTTGAATCTGCATGTCTGTGTCCATATAAGTAATGATTTTTATATATAAAAATTATACAGCAGTGCAATGTAAATTTTAAGACTGATTATCAGATGTACAGAAAGGTAAGCACAAAATTTACTGGACATAGTACCATGTGAAAATATAAACTCTTAAAGCCAATAAAGAGAACTTTCAAATGGTGTGTGTGGTGAGAGCTATAATGGTTATGTATACCACATGGAATTGTATGCAGGCAAAAAATCAAATTCTGATTCTTGCCTATGCCTTGGTACTCATGCTGTGGAGCTGGTAATTTTGCCACATATTGTATCACATTATTTTCAAGTCTATAGCTAGCAAATAAACTATATGCAAATAAATTATATCTCTGGGACTATAAATATAACAAGATAGCATCACTGATGTGAACAAAACATATAAATATCACTGGTGCACACAAAAAATATAAAATAAAAAGATGAAACTCATTTTATCATTGCTACAGATAGTAACCTTCAATTTCTAGTTTTGAATAAACAAGAAGGCAATTGCTACAATAACAAATGTATATCATCTTCTCAAAATGATTTATTTTTTATTAGGATGAATCTTTTTCTTTTATATGCCTTGGGATCTTTTAACTTTTGGGATGCAAGATAAAAATGAAGAATTCTTATGCGACTAGTTTTGAAGATTCTGAACCCATGGATTATCTCAGGTAAAAAGTATTTTATATAGTTTGAAAGATAATTTTGTGAGTGATACAGAGAAATTATCAATGAAGATGTAATTTAAACTTAATTAATGATAAATTAGAAATTATGAACAAACAATAAAGTAATAATTATTTTGGATGTTGAGGGTTTTTTTTCTTATTTTTTAAATAGTAATGACTATTTGTTTCAGCCTTATTATTTTTCTTAGTTTTTTTGTCTCTGTCAATGTAAAGCTTTTGGCTTTAACATTATTAAAACTGAAGTTATTGTAAAAATTGTGTCTCAAGTCAGTTTTTAAAAAATTCAATATGGCACCAAGAACCATAAACAAATTAATAATAATTCTAAACTATTAACTATTTTGCCATACTTTAGCTGAGCTCATGTTGGTTCCACATACAAGTCCTCCCTTTCCAATCCACATTATGTCCTTTGGTGATATAGCCCAGTTTAAAACTTTCTATAGTATGCAAACAGTTTTATGTCTGTATTTATTAGGGAATGTTATGTATATATTTACTTTAATATTGCCAATAATTAATTTCATTAAACAAACTAATTTTCACCATGTATATATTTTTTTATTTTCATTATTAACAATTATTTGTCACAGAAATCATTTTTCAATAAATATATTTTTTTGCAATCAATAATATTAATTTTTAAAATCTAAAATGAACTACTTAAAATATGCTCCCCTTCTTTACTTCAACTTATCAAACTAAAATAAAGATGGAACTTTTTAAAAATTTATCCCTTTCTACTTTATCCTGTCAAACTAAAAACAGAATGAACTTTCATACTATTATTTTTACATCATCAAATTTTTCCAGTTTTTTTAAATCAATATTTTGTGCCAGACACTCTATGAATGACCACACACAAGGTGGCTAGAGTTGAAGCTACAGCTCAGTTATAGATATATTTGCAATTATTAATTTACCTAGCTATAATATAAACAGTATAAAATGGATAAAGTTATCTGTGTATATATTTCTTACCCCCACTCAAGAATATTAACTCCCAAATTGTAAATTGACTCATAATATTATATTATATATGTGTACAATATTTTTGTTTCATTTTATTTCGTTACTTTAATAAATGTAAACGACCTACATTTATAATTTTATATCATTTTTTTTTAGTTTTTGTGTAAAAAGTTGTTTACTTGTTGGAACATGTTATAAAGGATAAAAAATATATATAAAATAATTATAAAGTAATTGTAAATGTTCCAACGCATCTGTACTTTGTTTTTAAATCATAAGATTTTCTATGTTAATTCATTAAGAAAAGTCAGGTGGCCATTGTTTTACCAAATATAAAAATACACTAATGTATTAATGGCCATCCTACTTTATAGTCTTATTTTTGCAAACAAAAGAGTTCGAAGAATTGGGATGCCAATGCAGATATAGAAAATTTTTGTTTATTAATTGTATAGCTATGTTTAATTTTAACCTGTAATTAAATAATTTTTTCTTTGAATTTAAATCTGAAACTGATGTTTATCATTATAGTAGTCTGAGTCACCCAGATAAAGTTAAATTAAAAATAATATATAAAATTAATTAAAGATAACATTCTTTAAAAGAAAATATATGAATTATTTTTAAATCCATTCACCACCAAGATAAAAGCTTGGGGAGGGGGGGCAATTATTCAAGGGGTAACCAAATTGACTATGCAATGGAGGTGCTATATATACTGTTCACCAGGTGCAGGGCGATGCTTATAGTTATAATAGAGTTCTTTGGGCAGACATATTATTCCCACTTCTCTGAGATATATTCTTCTATTCTCCCAAGGCATAACCAGAAAGATTCTCAGAGTGATCTAAGCTTTTTAGAATATATTGTGTGATCATTGCAGGCCAACTAGCCTTATATTTTAATCACTCCAAATATTTTATGATTCCAAATGTTACACAGAATAGCATTGCTTTGGAGTACTGGCCTAATAATTGAATGGTGATAGTTACAGTCAGTATAGAGGAAATGGAGATTGCCAAAATCTTACAGTGCTAATGAGCTCCTGTCACTCCCAATTATATGCTGTGCTCACCTCATATCCTGGCTGAAATTTAAAAGAAATGTGCTCACCTCATATCCTGGCTGCAATTTAAAAGAAATGAACTGTTAAGAAAGAGCATAGAGCTAAGACTCTACTAAACCCATTTCTAATAAAGTAAATAGCAATTTTTGTCTGATTGCCACAGTCTTAACAAACTCAAGATGAAGACCATTTCTACATCAACCAGCAAGACAATTATTATGGGTTAGAAGCCCACTTCAGTGCACTTGTCCAGCTCCATCCAAGCCATTGAAATGTAGCCACTCAGGTTCAGCAGATATTGATGATGAAGATCACCAGACCAATATAGTGAAAAGAAAGAAGTGTTTGACACCCTGGTAAACAGATATGTCTAGTATGTTCAGAGATCCCCAAGTCCAGATGAAGTATCAAGACACCGGAGGGTAATAATTTGTTTTAATCTCTTAATTTAGTTGCAATAATTATATTATTATGATGAAATATTTATATTTAAGCTTGTTAAATGTGTAACAGCACATTGGATTCTGGGTTTGCACTTCAATGTTTAAGTTCACCTTTCTTTTTAAAAAGCTACCAAGATATTTAAATTAGTTCACAATTTCAGAATTGATAGTAGTCCAAACTACAAGTTGGTGAAGATTTTTCTAACGTCAGTGGCTAATAAAAAAATGAGTTTTTTGTTAACTTTAATTACTAAAACTAAATATTTATAGGTGCGTTCAAAACATTAAATACATTTTGTAAGTTGTTGTTTTTTTTAAAAAAAAAATTGGCAAGAATAATACAATTGTCAGCATATTTGCATACAGAAGTTTTAAAAAATAAAGTATTTTTTTTAAAAAAAAGTCTATTAATCATTCTTAATTGGTATTAATAAATACTATTTATGCAACTATATTTATAACCTATGCAACTATAGAATGGCAAACTTAACTTTTAGGGTTCCTGTATTATATTACTTTTAAATAACTAACCATATTATTATTTTTTATTTAATTAATAAGCAGAACGTTATGATCTAATAGCTTATTTAATTATGTGAATAGTAATAATTTAAGAGATTAAGGAATGTTTAAAGACATTGTGATATAGTAGGAAAACACAATTGTTTATTCTCAATTGGCATGACCATTTGTACTTTATAGTCAAAAAATTGTTTCAAGAAGTTTTTGTTTGGCATTAAGCTAGATTGTTAGCTGAGTCAATTGTCCAAAACATTATTAGGATTGGATATTTAACTTAGACATCAACTCCTAGCTATCATATTGACAGCATTTTACCTATCAATAAAATTTTCAATGCAATATACTAAAAGACTTTACAATTGTTTTCTTTAGTTTAAAATAATATTTTGTGGCTAATATGATGATATTCAACTTTTTCTAACATCATCTTGTACTGAGACATTAGTTTGTTATATTTAGGCATTTCTTTAATATACAGAACATTTTCCAACCATACCTACAATCTGAATTTAAATCTGAGCAGAATAAACTTGAAAGGTTTTTATAGGCTTAGGATATATTTTATATATAGCTGACTCATAGTGGAATTAGTTAACTGCTTAAATCTCTCATTTATGAGTAATTTACACTTCTGGTAAGTACAGCCTTGATTTTGACTGCTCCTTTATGAGGCTATTTAAATATTGTTTATCTATCTTTTACTTATCACTATCAATCAATTTTAATGTGATGTTTAAAGTTACATATATTAAACACAGATGCTTGAAAATCTAACATTTTTTTTTATTTATAAAAAAAAAAAAAAACATTGCAAAAACGATTTTTTTTTTAAAAAAAAAAAAAGGATCCTAGAGATCTCCCATAAATTTTTTCCTTATCAGTTAGTACAATAGAAACCATGAATTAGAGGAAGGCATTTAAATTGACCTAACAATTTACGGCTTCCTGGTTTTGGGGAATAAAATAATCATTGTCAAATGACAGATGTGAACATACCCCCTCCCCCCAATTCATTTATTTTAAATCCATGATGGATTAATTTTAAAGCTAATTTAATTGAACTCTCAGTTAGGTTCGTTTTTATACTTGAAGTAAGTTTGCTATTAATGTTTTGTGTGAGACTAGCTGACTGTTGGGAATACAAATTAAATTTATTAATATTTAAAAAGAAATTAAAGTTTCAACAGACTTGAGCATGTGTGAAATAAAACGTCTATTAGCAATAAAATCCACATGATGAAGGCACCGTTTAAAAACTTTAAAACAATGGTTCTAATTATCATTTTCTAAAACAATAATATGAAGTGATTTATAAATTTATTCTACTTGTATATATATTGTAGTTTTTGCATAATAAATCAAGTTTTTTTTTAAAAAAAATACGTTTATGTTTCAAATTATTCATTTTATTGTTTATTATAAATATTAAATGAACTCATAGAATAGGATTTTCTAAATTCTAATTAGAGATTACGGTAGTTTGCAAACTTGTGTTATTTATTGAAAGATGAAAAAAGGCAGCATTTATATACCAGCTAATAATATACAAAAAAGCTAATTTGTAATTTAAATTATTTATTTAGATGTATTGGAAGAATAGCTCAAAAATTTAATTAAACATGATATGTATAAAATGAGAACCATAGTGATAGGATTAACAAGCAGGTAAATGTTTTTAATTAAAGTGTCGATTGATTGGAGAGAATGCAAGCGAATGCTGTTACACTTTGTTAACAACTATTTTGACTATTTGAAATAAGGCAAGCAAGATTTAATCATTCCTTATATTTGGAAGCCAATTGCTTCTACTTATTTGAAGAGAGAAAATTGTACCAAATGTTTGACTTCCTTCAATTGCCAAAAAAGCTCATTTCTTACTGTTTATACTTGTCAATGTGATTGTGTTGTTTCAGTAACTCAGTCAAAAATCATACACAGACTTTTTATTTTCTTTGGTAAATTATTGTTTAATTCAATTTTAGTTGTTCTAGATGAATCAGCTATCACTGAATTATATAAAGTTAATAATTAAGATCTTTTAACCAATTTGTGGATAATCTAGACAAATGGATGAAGCAGTAATTTATAAATAAAGCATTATAAAAAGTGTAATATTTAATAATGCTTATTTAACAAAAGAGTTAGTATAATATCCACTGACAAAACTAATGTTTAGAAAGATGAGTAGTATTTTTCTGAAACACTATATATATAGGATCTTTTCAATCCATGAAACTCATGCTGCAGAATTTTTTATTACTTGTTGTATCATTAGTATTAGAAGCTCATTTCCTAGTAAAATTAATTTCTGGTACAAAAATTAAAAAAAAACCCCACACAATTATATGAATTACATATATAGTGAAGCCATGCTATACACTCTATCAATATATACTACTTCAATTTAAGAAATATAAACATTAAATTAACATAGCATAATGTTTACATTCATTAAATTTTATTTAATTATTAAAAAACAAGATTATTAAAAAAGATTCTATTTCGATTCTTGTATACTTAATTATTAATCTAATAATTATTGAACACCATATTTCAGCTGGTGATATATTAAGTTTACCCTGGATTTTTATCGATATTGACAAATGTAAATTTATATACATCAATAGCTTCAAAAATATGTGGATTTATTCTATTCTTGATCCATTGTTCAACATTTAAAGTGGTATTTATACATAACCTAAGGAAGATTGAGTTCTTCTCTTAATTGCTATTTCAATTATATATAATTTAAAAGGCAATAAATTTTATATGATAGCAATCTCAGTACATTGTACCCAATCATTATTATTAGTAATATTTTTGGAGGTTTAATTGAAAGCTTCTATATTTTATTCTACACTTGATGTGAGACAGTATTCATATAATAATGTTTGTTCTAAGCATAGTGCTAAAAGTTTTACAAAACTTAATAAAATCCTTCAAATATTATTCTTAAGCAATAAAATGGAAGTTATTGATTTAGTAGTGGCAAAAATTAAAAACTGTAAAATATTCTTGTACTGCATCAAATAACTTAAAGTTTGAAGAATTTAATCAAGAATCAGAAGTAAGAGAATGTGTAAAATCCAAAGTCAATATAGAATTAAAAGAGTACAACAAAACTAAACAAATCACTGTCTATTGATAATAACATTTCTATTAACATTTCTATAGAGAATAAAGTTATTAAAGAACATGTTTAATTGTAATAAAACTCTGACATTTTACACTTCATTTTATTTTTAATAAAACAACAACTAAAATATGGTATAGTAAGTTTTTTTATTATTTTAATTTTTTACCCAATATGAAACATATGGAAATGTGAAATGTGCTCTTTTAGTATATTATTATTATTATTATTATTATTATTATTATTATTATTATTATTATTATTATTATTATTATTATTATTATTATTATTATTATTATTATTATTATTATTATTATTATTATTATTATTATTATTATTATTATTATTATTATTATTATTATTATTATTATTATTATTATTATTATTATTATTATTATTATTATTATTATTATTATTATTATTATTATTATTATTATTATTATTATTATTATTATTATTATTATTATTATTATTATTATTATTATTATTATTATTATTATTATTATTATTATTATTATTATTATATTATGATGATGATGATGTTTCAATAAAGGCTTTATTGATCTCAATGGTTTACATAAGTTTACATCTAGAAAATTTCAAATTTAACATACAATGAATGATATTAGGGTAAACATATATAAATGAATTTAGAGGTTACACTTTGTGGTTAATGGACTATATCAATATAAAAAATAAAAAAGCAAAAATAATCAGAGTTCTAAAGTTTGAGGAGCTTATTTAGTTTTGTCCGCATGTCACTTTGAATGTTAGTTGTATGATAGTTTTCTTTGCAGCATTCACAGCATTGATGGTTGTTTTAACAATGACCATGTTGCTGCATATAAGTGGGGGTTGGTTATTATTTTATCTCTATTTTGAATGTGTAGCAGTTTGTTGCTAAATGTAGCTGGGTGTCATCTGGTGTTATTGCCAATTAAGAAAGTACATCGGGTGCACCAGTATGCATATAGAACAAATGTGGCTGCCCTAATGCTAGGTATTGATCTTCCCTGAAAAGCAGCTATTATGGGATTAATGATTGTACCTGGTTTTCTGTAGGTGTTACACATCATCTGTCATGTTTGGTTAAGTGCTACACATTGATAAATAAAGTGGTCCAGTGTCTCTTCTGCTCGATGGCAGAGTCCACAGAAGGGGTCAATAGATATATACATTCTTTTATGATAAAGAAAGTGGGTTGTTGGCAAGGCAATGAGATTGATGTTTATGATAAAATCAAAGTATTTGGGCTCTAGAGTCCATTTTTTTATATTCCTTGAATAGTCTGTTGTTGTTAATTCCTAGCATAGGTTGTATAACATTAGTATCTGCTTCCCTGTTTATTAAACCATAAATATCCCAGTATGAATACTTATGCAAATACTGTTCTGGAATCTTGTCTGTGGTTTTGCATTGGTATATAATAGTGAAAAAGGAACCTTTTGGAGGTGGTCTATCTGTTGGAGTAACTTCTATCAAGTGGTTAATTTTTGGGTATTTGGCAAGTGTTATAATTATTGAGTTTCTTAACTTCTGTATATGAAAAACATTGATGTTGTGCAAGCCAAGTCCATTTTTTATTAGAGGTTGGCTAAGTTTTTTTGTGGAAATTGCTACTGTTTTTCTGGCCCAAAGTAGTTTATTATATATGGTTTTAATTTTTGAAATGAACCCCTTTGAGAATGAAATAACCGGTACATAGTATGTTATTTTGGTTGTGATAAGCTGGTTAATTAACTGTACTTTGGAATATAGTGAAAGATATGCCTTGGACAAGGAGTTTATAATTTTTGTGGCTTCTTCTTTAAGTTTATTTTGGATATGGCATCTCATTCCCATAATTCCCATATTCCCATAATTCCCATATGAAATGGGAATCCAAGGAAAGAGTTTCATTTTGATTTGTAAATTGATGTACATGGTTTACCAGTGTATAGTGACCAGGCTGTGGTTTTTGCTGGATTAAATGTTAATTCATATTTTTGTGAATATTCTTGCAATATCTTTTGGAGTTGCGGTATTTGTTTTTTTGATGTTAGGAATATTGTAACATCATCCATATAGGCAATGCATATAGTGCGCTGTGTTGTGTCTGGTATTTCAATCCCAGTAAATGCATTTTGTATGCTTTCAATAAGGGGATTGATGTAAAATATAAACAATAGTGAACTAAGAGAGGATCCTTGGGATATAGATTTGTTGAGTGTGAAAGATGGTGAGTTTCTTCCATTTAAATTTATATGGATCTCTCTGTTCAGAAGCAGGTTAGCAATTATATATAGGTGTGTTCTAGGAATTTCTGTGTCTTTTAGCATTTTCAGAAGTGTGTATATATTGACCGAGTCAAATGCAGCTTCTATGTCAAGCTGCACAACAATGGGTCTGTATTTTTTTCACTGTTTTACTGTGGCTAGAATTGCTTTGAAGAATAAGGCTGCTTCTGTTGTTGAAAAGTTTTTCTTTGCATATTGTGCTTCAGAGATAAGTGGCATTATATATGGTTCAATTTCATCTTTAATAATTTTCTCCATAATTTTTGATTGGCAAAGGTCCCATAGATATTGGCTGGACGTCTGTAATAGGTGGGATAATTGCTTTCTTTTTATTATAGGGTACTATGGCTATTGAATAGACACCCTCCATGGATTGAATTTGTTGGGCTAGATGGTTTGCTAACTGACACAGAAGTTGGAAAACCCCAGATAGTGATATCTGATCATGGCACAGCATTTACATCCAAAGAATGGAAGACATGGATGGCTAAACAAGGAATTCATCATAGGCTAACTTCCATTAGAAATCCACAGGCTAACCCTTGTGAAAGAGTCATGCGAGAAATAGGGCGACTCTTTAGGACATATATACCAACCAACCATCGGGACTGGGTAAATAAAACCGAAAAGGTGGTACAATATATTAACAACACAATGAATGAGTCAACAGGATTTACTCCAACTCGCCTGCATTATGGGAAAGAATGTCCTCAGTTATTTAAAACCAAAATGCCGATGGAAGAGAAGATAGATAAACTACAAGATCAAAAGATAGCATATGAACGATTAAAATGGGCTGCGCTGCACCGGAAAAATAAAAAACGAAACCAGCAATATCAATTCAGGCAAGGGGAGCAAGTATGGCTGAGAGACCCTAGGCCAAGTAATACATTACGGAAAGAATTCAAAAAGTTTTTCCCAATATATCTAGGGCCATATACATTGAAAAAGGAATGCGGGAGAAATATTTTGGAAGATAATAACGGCATAAAAGGAGTATACAATGCCAGAAACTTAAAACCTTGCATACCACCGGACCCCGGAAAATATGCAAATTAAAATAGATACATAACTTGTTAGATTAAAACAACACGGACTCGTTTTAAGATATAGCAGATTGAATTATGGATAAACTGTTAGTTATTTAGTAAAAGAAAGAAAAAACTGTTAGTCAGTAACAAGTTAAATTTTTACACCAAATAAAGAGTAGGCTTGAACTCACCTGGCACAAATTCTTACCTCTGACCTGAAGCAACAGCATTTTTTTTTAACATTTTTTTTTTGCTCACTAACTATTGGGAAATGAAGCAATGGATCTGAAATCCAATCCATGCTTCACACCTTCCTATAAACTTGATTAATATTGTAAACCTAAATTAAGTTTATAGGCCAATATCAGCAGGGTTTTGCATTACAGCTAAAATTAATTACGTTTATTAAATTTGTATTTGCTTGTTCTTTTAAATAAATTCCATTGTAACATTAAATTGCTGTTAAAAATATTACTTGTGAAAACCGTTTAGTCAAACATATATATACGTCAAGCATATATATATATGAGTTAATGCAAAATTCTGCTGAAATAAAATGCTTATTGTATTAAAAGAAATAAGAATGTATTTTACTTTTAAATCTTGTTCAAATATTTAGTATGATTTGATTTTGAGATAAGCCCACCAACATTTTCTAAAAGAATGTATATTTTTAATTAGTTAAGCCCATTCAAGTCAAATTAAAGATGGCCTTCTCTTTCTTTTTTAAATTAATAAGATCCCAAAGTTTAAAGAAAGAAATTTAGAGTAAAAAAGTAAAAGTTATTTTTAGTAGGTGTTACTTTGGAACAAAGGAGCATGGGGAGGCTTATCAAGATCTCAGATCATACAAAACAATAGAAGGTAGCTGACAGAGAGGGTATAAATAAAAGGGAGAACAAAAGATCAGGCATTCAGATTTTCCTTTTTGAAAGAGGTCAGTCAATCAGAGTTTCCTTTTGGAAAAAGATCGTGCATTCAGATTTTCCTTTTTGAAAGAAGTCAGTCAATCAGAGTTTCCTTTTGGAAAAAGATCGTGCATTCAGATTTTCCTTTTTGGAAAAGGTCAGTCAATCAGAGTTTCCTTTTGGAAAAAGATCGTGCATTCAGATTTTCCTTTTTGGGAAAGATTATTGATTCAGAGTATTCTTGCGGGCTGTCAGATTGCTCCGTGGAGAACTTTCGAAATTTTGCTGTGCTGTTGTCATTTTATTATATGAATTCGATGGAGTCTACCATGCTTGGCTAGGCAAATAAATAGCTTTGTCTACCGCCAAGGGTTCCTCAATACCAGAAAAATGCCGTAGTATTTACTCAATCGTCATCTGAACTCTGTGCCGTGTCTGGAGGATTTTTGTGAAACCATGCTACCGATTTCCACTTTCCTTGTCCGGACAAACACATCTCATCGGACGGATCAAACTACGCCCGTCGATGGAACATGACCAAGGAATAAGGACGGTAATCATATCTCTCCTCATGAACTAGTCATTATGCTACCTTTTTTTTTCCATACTTTTTATAATTGCTTTCTTGAATATTTATGAAATGTGTGCTTAATGATATTTATAATGTAACTATTTTTATTAGACTAGTTAGATATATGTATATGTGATCATCTATCTAGAGATTTAACCCCTTTTTCTTCGCTATTCTTCATTACCCCCATGTGTAAATATTTTAATTCTATTGCGGTTAAGTTTATTAGTTAATTGTTCATATAAAAATCCCTTTCCAGTTTTATTCATACTTGTAAAATTTAGTACGAGTAAGTTTTTTTTGTTGTTGTTTGCCAACTTGATCTCCTCGATAACGCTTCTTTTGTCTGCCATTAGCTTCTTACGTATGTCAGATTTAGCGATATACATCTTAAATGATTTTAAACTCCATTTTAGTGCAAAGCAATTAGAAACTGCTTTGCGAAAGATTTTTATTATTGCACGTTATCGAGCAGATTCGAGTTGACAATGTTTAATAAAACTGGGCAGGAAAGATTTAGACCGCAAGCATATTAATCGGGTTTTCATTGTCTCATTAGTTATTCATAAATTTCGGGGAATAGCGAAGGCCATTAAATTATTAATAATATTTCAAATGTCATTTATTAAAGATATTTATTTAACTAAAAAGCTTGAGTTTGCTAGTTATCGTTCAATGCTTTGTTTTACTTTTAAATGATCCAGGCACGCAGAACACATATTTCTAAGTATTTTTGCAATTTAACTATTTAAGCTCCGCAGGTGGTTCTGTCCATGTCTCCCGCTGATGCTAAGCTCGTGGCTCGGGAAGAAAATATCTATGCGTGTCTCAGATAGTGTTGTTCGGTTCATGATAGCTTCGAGACTAGCCGAATAGGGCAGAGATCATAGTATTCTTGGTTTAATATCTCGCATATGGTGGCCTCGAGGTACTTTTGCCTAGTATTCGAACTGGGTTAAATCAACATACATCATCTGACTGTCACAATACAAACAATGGGACTCCAGGACTACCTGGATGGCAAGCATTTCGAATAGTATTCAGTTTTGTTGTAAATAGATCTTTTATGGATGGGGTTTTTGTCTCTGGTGGGCCAAACAGATTATGTGGTATTTTATATGGTTGTTTTTCTTGTAATTTCTCCTTAAAATATTCAAAAATTGGCATAATCATATTGTGTCCTGCATATGTTCCACTATTTGTATATAGTGCCATTGGCACTTTTACATCTGGTTGGTTCCCCAGCACCCATCTTATATTATCTCTTGTCCAAGTGTGTGGCCTGGTTAGGCATACATTGCTTTTCTTTATCTTCAGATAGCTTTTGAGTTCTTCACATGCTTTATTGTATGCATGTGTAAGCTTGAATATTTATTGCTGTGTGCAGTGTGATGGGTTAATCAAGATTATTCTCTGGTGCAACTGATCTGCCAGAGACAAAAGTCTTGATGGTGGAGGTTGTTTTTTTGTTATATGGTTGATGTTAAAGGACAACATTCCCCTAAATGCTAGATATTTCTGGACCGGGTTCAAAGTCATATCTTTGATTTTGTTTAGCATTATGTAGGTCTCAGAGAACAGAAATTCAGGGGTTGTTTCTGGGAGTAAAACTCTTATTGTTCTTGTAAGTGGAAAGGGTGATATTTGAATTTGGGCACAATCAATTGTGACTATTTGAGCTGAGTGATCAGTAAAAGTTGAGGGAGTTAGTTTTATTTCAATAAGGTGGTGAAGCATTGGAGAATAAAAGCACAGATCAATAAGTGAAGAGAAGCAATTGTTGTGGAAAGAGATGGCATCATCTGGCAAAAAACCTTGGCCACTCATTAGTGGTATGTTTATTCTGTGAAGCCAATGTTGGGTAAATTCCTGATATTTTAAATTAAAATCTCCAATTAAGATGGTTGGGTTTGAAGTTGTAGCTAACTTGGAATTAATGTTTGCAATTATGGTATCTATTTTTTTATCCTATAAAGGCATATATACAAAAACCAGATTTATTGTTATGCTTTTTTGGTTGAAGGTTGCAATTAATAAGTTCATGTTAATGTGAATTATTTTGAACATTGCAAATGGGCAATTTCTAGCAATTATGAGTCCAGTGCCAGCTGAGGGAGAGGAAGAGTCTCTGGAGCATGCACAGAAACCTTCCATATTTAAATGTTTGGTTGGGTCAGTTTGTGATCCAGCATAAATTTTTGTCTCAAGTATACCAAGCAAGTGTGTTGTATATCCTTGATCCAATGTTTTTACTTATTAATTTTTGAGGTTGAGTTCAAACCTCTGACATTGATTGCTGCAATTTTTATTTTCATTATATGTTGTTTTTTGGTTGAGATTTAAATATTAGGGTTGATCTGGTGTTTCTTCCCATTCATTCTCATATTCCATTTCCAGATCTTCATCTGTTTCCACTGTAATTGTATTGTTGTGATCAGAAAAGCTAAGGTTGGATTCAGTTTTGATTTTTTTGGGCCCTCTATTTTTTTTGGTGGGCAGCCTGGTCTTCTTCTTTGTTCTGTGCCAGCTTTGGTGATTTGAGGCATATTTGGGGTGATAGCTTCCATAATTTCCATTGTTATATTATTTTTAATATTGGATGTTTGGTGTGTTATGTATATATTTTCTTGATCACTATTACTGTGTGAGTTTGTTTGTTCTTTTATTATCTCTTTTTCATCAGTATCTTTGGTAAGCTGACTTAGATTGTGCGCTATTTTTTCCATCACAGCCTCTTGAGGCTGTTGACTTTCTGTTTTTTATCAGTGGGGGTTTGAATTCTATTGGATGATTTTGTTGATAAATCCAGAATTTCAGGTGCTGGCAATGTGTGTGCAGTTTTTTTATTATTCAATTGCTGTTGATCTGTGGATTCTTTATTAATTTTTTCTTGTTTATTAGTTGTTTTTGTTATCTGTTTTGTACTGTTTGATTTCTGTTGATGAGCTTCTCTTGGTTGATCTTCAGAGCTCGGTTGGTTTTTCTGGTTGATTTTGGTGTTGCAATCGATTGCTAAGTGTCCAGTTTCACTGCACATAAAACATCTTGGCCTTAATATTTTTATGTGAATGGTCAGTATTGCATTCTGGTCAATTATTTGTGTTGGAATATCCTCTGGGTTTACACTGTCATTCAGCTTTATTTTGAAATGAAAGTTGTTGCTGAAAACCAGGATGGGGGTGTCGGATAAGTAGATTTGTTTTATATAAATAGCTTTGCCAAATGACTGTATTAATTTTTGAAAATCCTGAATGGTATATCCGAAGTAAATGTTTTTAATTATTCTGTTACAATAGTTTTGCAAGCTTTGATCGACTATTATTAGCGCGTAGCTTCCCAAAGTTTTTACTTTAGTTTGAAATCTTGCACGCTGATGTTCATCGAAAAACTGAATTGCAATGTATCACGAGTTTGGATGGTCTCCAATACTAGAGACTGTATCCCACATTGGTGTTGCTGTCAGCTCTTCGTAAAGAAGCTCTCTGGGGAATTTATAAAGTGTTAAATTCCTATTGGTGACAGCTAACACTAATGATCTCGGTGAAAAAAATTTTTGGAAAGTTGCGAATATTTTTTTTGGGATGGTGCTGTTGAAATTAACGTTTATTTCTTGCAGTTCATCTTGATTCCATATCATTGGGGAGGGCTCTTCATTATTGTTTTCTATGAGGTTTAAATTATTTATGTCGGCTTGATTTACCTTCCTAAATCTTGCTGTCTGTGGTAATGCTGGACTTTTTTTGATGCTGTGAGGCTGCTGGTTTATTTTTGTTATGTTCGCGTATGTTTTTGCGTTAGTCGCAGTTTTCATTTTATCACCGTTTGTTTGAGCGCAATTTATGTCGTTCGCTTCTTGACGCAATGCCATGCTTGTTTATGATGTTAGAATTTATTTTTGGTTATGAATGACCGTATTACTTACTTTTTGCTAGAAAACAACTGTTCAGTAATCAGCCATCGCTGTCTTTGTCTATCACAGTTATATATCACAGTTTTTGAATATGAAAACGATTAGAATATGGAAGAAAAAAAAGATTATTAATAAGACCTTCATTCTTGATGACTTAGGCATACACACACATGCGCATCTATTATTATTATTATTATTATTATTATTATTATTATTATTATTATTATTATTATTATTATTATTATTATTATTATTATTATTATTATTATTATTATTTAATTTTGTTTATACTATAATTATAATATTAATTTATAAAAATACTACACACATAAAAAACATCAATGTTATATATGTCTACAAGCATGTTGAAAAATACTATATATTCGCATTTGAATAAACAATATGTATCCTATTATAATCAAAGCTTTTCAACAAAACATAAATTATTATATACAATATAAAATATATGCAAGAGAGATATAAAACAAATTATAGTGGAAATCATGTCTCCACATTATACACAAACTAGCCAATATACTCACTCTAATGTATATTGTTTTATTTTGACAAACAATCATTAATTTTTCTTAAAGATTTCAATATTATAAATAAATAAATGGCATAAGAATTAAATTGAGGGATATTAGTTTTATATTAGATATTATAACAGTTTGGAAAATAGAGGGTTAATAAGAGATTCTGAGGTTACAATGTCACACAGAAGCTAAACCCTTTAAATGCCATTCACTGCTAGCCGGAGTAGTCAATGGATGTAAAAAGATCTGTGCATAAAATCCCTATCTAGTGCCTACTCATTCATTATATTCAAATGTGTCATGAATTAATAAATACTACAGAAATTGAGATTGTATGATATAATGCATTATTGCATCAGTTAGATCCTAAATACAGAAATAATATTTTGTTTTAATCATAACATATGTGTAATTACATTTAGCATAATCTAAGAATAATTCATATGGAAAATGTTATGTATAGCAATCTATGAAAAAAAATAGTTCTCATATACTAATCATATGGTTTAGTTTAAACAAACCTACTTTAAAAATATTCCTATGAATATTTTCAAACATATAAAAACTTCTAATGATAAAACAAGTCAATTAAATAATCTAAATCTTTTCTGAGAACTGTGCTGTATGTGAAAGTTAATGCATTACTGAGTGAGTTATAAGGGATAAAAATATTACCAATATAACCCATGTTTTTTTATAAATTCAAATTGCTATTTAACTAAATGCTTTAATTCCCAAAAATGAATAGATGAAAATTAAAAAATGAATGATAACATATAAGTGTAAATAATAAAAGTAGATAAAGTTTGAAAATATTTGGGGATTAGTTGTTAAAGTAAAGAATTATATTCACAATTATTCATTTATGCAAATATAACTATAATATCAAAAACTTAATTTTTTGTGTATTTTTCAGAGTATTACACGAGCTATATTTATTTTTCTATTAAAAAATCTGGGGAAAAGATAGAAATATGTCAAAATAAAATTTAAGAATAATAAAACTTGGAAAATATTTCTCATCCACATTATTACACATTGTATGTTTTTGATTTTATATCCGTCTTTTATGGTAAAGTCAGAAAATTAAATGCTTGAGATTTGTGCTTTATATAAAAAAAATAATTAAAAATCAAAATTAATCTATTATTATCCGAGTTTATAAGGTTAAAGATTGATTCTTTCTTTATATATAAAGTACATATAAACTCCATTAAAGTCTATCTCTAAAAAAAATGTACTTGTAATATTTTTTTTAATGTTTAAAATATTTTATATACTAAAACTCTTTTTAATCATTTCAAAAAACCTGAGTAAAAAGTGTCACAAATGCCAACAAATTATTTTAAAATTAGATAATTATTTGCCCCTTTTTGAAGACTCATTTTTTCCCGAAAATTATATTAGATAGTTCTCTAAATTATTAAAAAAAAAGGATTTATAAGTGATTTTATTTTTTAATAAAATTTTTTATTTTTATTTTTCAAAACAAGCTAAGTCTCCTCACTGAAGTGCAATATTTATAACCTCTAGCTATGAATAGCTAGAGGATAAAATAAGAAAGAAAAATATTAATTACTCATTAGATATTTGAATGTTGTATTTGCTGATTCACTTAAAAGTGATATTAAGTCAATAAACATCACATGATCACCATTTCTTATGCTTGCTTATAACTGTTATTAAAACAGGCAAAACTCTCCATACAGTATTGCCACTCAGTGCAAGCCACAGTAATCAATGGAGGCCAGAAGACTTGTGCATAAAATTCCCAGATAGTGCCTACTCAGCCAATATCCCAAGACTGGCTTGTGGCTTTTGTCAGTGAGTAGATGAGTAGGCACTAGATGGGGATTTTATGCACAAGCCTTCTGATATCCATTGATTACTCTGGCTTGCACTGAGTAGCAATACTATATGGAGTATTTTGCCTGTTTTAATAACAGTTATAAGCAAGCATAAGAAATGGTGATCATGTGATGTTCATTGGCTTAAAACCAATCCTGCCTAATAGGATAGTGGTGGTTATGGTTATTAAAGAACCAAAGACACTAAATGTATAGATACTAAACTGAGTTCAGACTTCTATGACTATATAAGCTAATGAGTTTGGATTGAAAATATTATTGTTTTCAATTTAAGACTCATAGTTTTGTAGTTAAGTAGAGATAAAATGTGGCTGCTGGAGAGTTGTATTAGATCCTAAGATCTAAGTGCAGTGCTATCAGATCCAAGACTCCTCAATGATGAATGCCACAAACCAGAAACTAGTCTAGGGATATTGGATGAGTAGGTACTGGATGAGGATTTTATGTACAAGCCTTCTGGCATCCATTGATTATTCTGGCTTGCACTGATGGCAATATGGTATGAGAGTTTTTCCTGTCTTAATAAGTGATATTAGAAAGGCCTTTGTCTGCTGAAGACTAATTACATTGTATTTTATGTGAGAGATATATATATATATATCAACTGATATAATTTCTATTTATTTACAGTATTAAGTCATTTGACATTTTTTGTGTATCAGAAAAAAAAATATTTTATTTAAAATTTTATAAGTAATATCATTGCTTAGCAAAATTATTTAAATCCTAGCTAAGGAAACTTAAAAGTTTTCTAAGTTTTGATCAAATATAGAATTTTTCTCTCAAATATTTAACTCAGAGACATCCTGGTTAATATTCACTAACTAACTATTCTTACAAGTTAAAGGAAAGAGGACAAATGTTCAAACCCTTATTACTTGGCTATCGATAAGCTTGGAAAGTAATAACGTTTTCTTCATTATTTGATTGCTGGGATTGTTTTAGAAACATTTTTTCTCCAGTGAATAATTTGAAGATTATATTACTTTACCTCATTACAAAATTGAGCTGTGCATTTAAACATAGAAGTGAGAATGGTAGACTCAAGAGATAACGATTTTAGGATTAAATCTCCATTTAGAAAGGTAAAAACAAAATTTTAATTTTATCAATTGAATAGAAGTCTTATATTCAGTCTGTCACTTTGAATTTCAAGCAACGTTTGATTCTCAGGCAACTGAAAATACAACTTATTTACTTTATTGCACAATTCTTTACAATATTGGTAAATGTCTGTTTAGAAATATATTTGAAATTTCTTGAGGTACTCTAGTAGCTTTATTGAAAAAAAATATTGATTTAATACAGGATTGTTTGAAATAGTTTTTTTTATTGATTTTTATATAAACCTTGGTTAGCTTCATGACAATTTTCTCAAGACATTAAATAAAAGGTCAAAATAAAATAAATTTTAATGTTATGAAATAACTATTAGGTTGAAATGATTTCATATAATTCAATTAGTAATCATTTGTTTGATCAGATATTGTTTGTATTTATATGTGAGTAGTTTCAACAGGTGTGACAAATAATCTTTGTATTATTTTTCAAGATTAAGTAATTATACAACTCGAAGGTTAGAGGAAGTGTGATTTCTGTCAAACCTATTTTAAAAAATGCCTTCATATGAAAAACTAAAAAGCATTTAATATTCTTGAATAATAATGTATTGTCATATAGAGTACTATATGTAGTTTTGATGCATATTATTATATATATTTTTCCTTTTAAAAGTAAGATTTCTTTTCTTTTAATTTTGTTTACTAAATTATATATATACAAAAGTATATACCGTATTAAATTTTATGGGTTGTTTGTTGACGTTTAGAGTTTTGACATCCTTCAAAAAAAAAAGACACTACATGAAAACATACATAGAAGTAATTTACTGATTTCAAATTTTTGAAGTTTTTAAACATTGTTTATTGCAAGATGCTATACAAAATGTCTGAAGTCAATTTTGGTTGGGTACATTTTAAAAAAAGAATTTTTTTAGAGAAAAATAATAAGACTTAACATAATTTGTGAATTGATTAGTAATTTATATCAATAATTTTAATATTACTAGTTTGTTAAAACAACTTTTAAAGTTGTTGTTTTTTTTATTTATTTTTGTTGTTGTTTTATAAAAAACACTCCTTTTTTTTCAAATCAAATCTGACTTCAATTATTTTCCAAATAATGTTCACTAGAATTGTTTCCCCACACATATATTTTTCTGGGTCAATTTTTTTTTTAGATATAGTAAACAATTTTACTTTTTATAGCTCTAATAATGCTTTTTTTTTTCTCATGTGTTATAGCACCAGCCGGGAAGCGAACCCGCTAACCAGGGACAACTGCTTGTAAAGCGGCTGTCACTGACCTCTCGACCACTAATGTTTTTTACTTCAGAATCTTTTAAAATGAGTAAAAATGCATTTCTTGCTCTGTAATGATTTGCTTATATATTGTAGCTGTGGTGCCCATGGCCTTTTTATAATTATCATATTTAATATTGTTTTTAGTTTTAATTTATGCAAAAGTCTGAGTAAATTTAAGTATTTGATTATTTTATTTTGGTTAATTTTTAAATATAAAATGATGTAATTTTGGATTTTTTTATTATTAAATGATAACTACAAAATAATAAGTAATAAGTTAATTTTATAATAATAAATGCTACAACCAACACAGGATATTTTGCAGATAAATATTAATCTCAATTTTAAAAATTATGTTTTTCCAATTTGAGAATTTTAGAATTAAAATTAAGAATCCTGGGATTTATTATCCTAAAATTATATCTCTATTTAGTATATATGTAAAAGGTAAAACATCTTTTAAACAGGTCACTGCAAGGCAAAAAACATAGAGGAACAGTAAAGAAAATGATTTACTCATTAAGTTAGCTAGTGTCTAAAAAAGTTTGAACTATTTTTTTATTATTGTATTATTCAGTTACTGATCAATATTTGAATAATTATCTGAGTTAATTATGGGCAAGCAACCTGAAAAAAGTCCTAAGATTTATTAAAATCTAAAAAAACTTTGCTTAATAAATCTCACATTATAAATGCAGTAGGCAGATGTATTTGTATTAGACCACATAAATCTTTTGGACTGGATGAATGTTAGCCTTTTCATAGTGCATTACACAAGTAATGTACATAAACATATGAAACAAATAGTCTCCACACAAAAACTATATTTCATCTTAATGAACTCCTGATTAAAGATAGAACTGATAAAATTACACAAGAAAACGAATGTAAGTATCGTTGTACAATGACTACAGAAGTGAGGATCCTAGTTTCTAAAAAAAAACCATAGGCTTATTGTATTAACTTTGTAACACTTTAAGGTGCAGGCATACCTTTTACATAATGATATTTTTTCAACTAGGTAATAACATAACATTTCTTCAACTTAATATTATTGGTATATCAAAATGAAAATTGGAGATTCTCTGCAATTAATTATTCAGCAAAACATTGATGTAAATATACTCCCACAGAATCATATCTTTTTAAAATTCCTAGTTTTACATTTATTACTGATAGAATAAATTCATGGTAGAACCCTTTTTTGTTTCAAACTATATTTTAAAGCAACAACTTTCATTGATAATATTGAAATCATAATTTGAATAAATAATTTTTGTATATGCAATGTTTACAAACTTTCCATTATAAAGTTTCACTACACTTATTTTCTACATCTTCTATCTTCAATATTTTTAAAAGATTTCAGTTCTTGTAGTAGTTTTTGGGGATAACTGTCAGAATGGGTAGATTTAAATAACATAAACTTATGTTATGATGCCAAGGAAAGAAAAACATTTTATTAGGGCATCTACTAGTTGAAATATTAATATTATATCATTCTCTTTATAATTAGCATAACTAAATCTAATCACTCTTAAAATTCACATTTCTGCAATTAAAAGTTATTTTGATTCAAGAAGGAGTTAAAGGAAAGGTAAATGGAGTTGATATATTAAGTATATTCCTTTTGTTATGCATCAGAAAATACATCCTTTCAAGCAATTCATTCTAGATTGAAACAAAACTAGCATTAAGTTTTATAGGTATTTTTATCTACCATTGACCCAAAAATTGCAGACAAATATAAAATCACTGTATACTACCAGAAAAACAAAATAGAGACATTGGATATCCAAAATTTGTAAAATTGAATCATAAGACTCCTTACTTTTGTAATAGCTTTGTGGTTGTAAAACTATCTCTAAAAGAATTACTGCTGTTTGATAATCTGGTTGCAAACCAAAATTAATGGAAAAAGTATCATTAAAGCAGAATTTCAAGCATCTATTTCATGTTCTTTCACTAATACCAATCTTATGAAGTGTTATTATTCATTCATTTTATAGTTAAAATCCAAAGCGCATGTGCAACAGTTTAATTCTGTTTAAATATAATACCAATCTTATAAAACCTATAGATGTTTATGAACTTGAACTTGCCCTTAATTAACTTAAATCAGGAAAAACTCTAGGAATAAATAGCATACATCAATAGTTTCTTAAAAAAATTATGATCTGAAGCCTAAACAATAATAGTTTTAAAACTAAATAAACTTAGTAATGATCTAAAAATTTATCACCAAATATCATGATTATGTATTTATTTTCTATAACATTTTTGAAGAAGTCATATTAACAAAAATTTGTCAATAGTTGAGAGTCATCTACCTATAGAGCAGACTGTGTTTAGGTCAAGAAGAAGTTGTTGTGAACAAGTATTATCATTACCAACTGACATCGGAAAAGTTTTTAAAATAAATTAAAAACTGGGATGACCTTTAATGATTTAAGTTGATCATATTATTGTGTTTAGAAAAATTGTCTTTTTCTAAAAGTTTCTAAAATTTTTAAATGTGGGAAAACCATTAATTAATCAGAGAAGAAAATAAATTTTACAGAATTGTTTTTTTAAGATTATGTTCTCTCATCTACTTTATTTAATATATTCATCAATGATATTCTCAAAACTGGATGTAGGGAATTCATTTATGCTGATGATATTAAGAGACCATTGTTGAAAAGATTGAAAATTATTCTCAAAGATTGGGATCTTATTCCTAACCCAAATAAAGATAGTATGTTCAAGTTTTCATTTAAGCAAGTGAAAATCTTCTTGTAATCTGAATATAATCTCTTTCAGTAGCAGACCAAAACACATTCGTATATCATATTATTTAGGAGTAATTTTATATTGTAGCATAACTTATTTTCATTATTTAGCTAACATTAGATCAAAATTACTTTTTAGGAATAATCTTCTCAAAAAAGCTTAGGTTTGTGATCAATTATTTAACAGACTAATTCCTTAGAATTAACATATTTTGCTGGTAAATATTGTGTCCCAGTTTAGAGGGGAAAAACAGACTAAATTTCTGAATACTCAATTAAAATATTACTATGAGAAATATTATTTGTATACTCATGTCTATTCCTTTACAATGGCTTCCTGTTCTATTTCATATTTCTCTATCTGACATCAGAAAAAAAGTTTATTCATAAAAATATATAAAAAAACTATTAAGCAAATTAGTTTTGCCAATAACTTATATAATTTTACCGACTAAGACTCATCTCAAATCAAGATAACCTTTTTGGATATTCAAATGTTGAAGAAGTGTGGCATCAAAAATAGAGTAGTTATTATGTTCCAAAAATTTTTTTCCAGATATAATAATAAAGCATTCTGGATTTGATCTTATTAGCTGGAACTGGAGTCTCATCAACAGATTGAGGATGGCATATGATCATTGTTCTTATCAGCTTCAAAAATTGCATTATTTATTTTAGCATTGTTGCATTTGTACATATATCACAAACTTTAATAATTCTTTACATCATTGAAATGCACTATTATAATTTTTATTACTTTGTTTTTATATGTTCTCATTTGATTCTAATATTCTCAGTTTCAATCATTAATAACACCCATGTCAAACCTAACTATTATTTTTAGTTGAAATTCAATTTTAAAATTAATTTTTCTAACACTTTTTTTTAGTGATAGTAAAAATTCATACAAGTTTTTTTTCCAATTTGTCAGAAATTATTATATTAAAAATGATTTGCTGAGTTAATAAAATATTTCATAAAACTAAAAATGTTAAGTAATACTTTAAAATAAAAACGGACATCAATTTCAAAAAAAACATTAGCAAATTAAAAGTAACTTCTAAATGTGATTTGATATCAAACTGTTATAAAAAAATGTTAAAAAAAATTATTTTCATTTAAAGTAATTTCTATCTTCAGAAGTATCTATAAAAATTATTATAAACTCAAATGTATTTATTGTAAGTCTGTTGTTTTTATAAAAAAAAAACAAAAAAAAACTATTATTATTGCACATTGCAGCTGGTTAATATTCACTCGTCATTCTTTAAACATCATTTAGTTAACCATTTTGTGTGCAACAATTAAATAAATATATATCAGCCTTTTTTAAATAAGTCTCTAAAGAGTGAAGAGTAAAGATGGCTGAACAAAGAGAATTATTTATCGAACTTGTTAACTACTATTACAAGAGAATAGACTTTTTTCATTTCTGTTTTATCTTATACCTGAGAATATCTGAATAACAATTTACTGCTGAATAACTGAAAATATATTGCTATAGGCAAGGAAAATTCTAAGTCTAATTGAAATGTGAAAAAATGATTTAGCTTTGCCTGGCCCAAATTTAAACTAACATAGGAATAGTGAATGTTAAATATAGATAGTTACAATATAAAGATTTACAATATTTCTTCATAGTTTTAATATTTGAATAAATGATTTTTATATTATCTTCACAATTTATTTTATGTCAGATATTCATAACAAAAATAGATATTAAGTTATCTGTGGAAAATAGATAAAATATCTAGGCAAAAGAGTATTATAACCAATCTATTACTAGTAATACTCTTAACAATTTATTTTAGCATCCCAATTTCATAACTTTAATAAGCTCCACATCATTAGTATGCATAAAATAAATGAAGCTGATTTTATGTCACCTTTGTTAAACATCTATAATACAATGTATTTTATTCTGAGAATTTTTTTATATCAAAAAACTAATTTAATAAATTTAAAAATATATATTATAAAAGCTGTATTAAACTAATAATTTTATAGTCACAACATTTGTTATACAAATGTAAAATATGAATTTCAGATTTTCCAAAGATTTAATATTTAAAATAAAAAAAACCTATAAGTTTATAAAATCTAATCACCACCATCAATGAATTAAATAATTGATCTTAAAAATTAATTTTAAAATAATAAAAGTATATTCGTTTGTAATAAAGATAATTAAAGTTTTAATATAATCCGTTAATTTAATTAAATTTTTTTAAAGAAAATTGTATGCAATTATTTTTAGTTTCAAATTTATACCTCAAGATTCTAAAGTGAAGTTCTTTTGATTATTAAATAGTGTGAAATATATTAGAAATTTGAGTTTTGAAATTAGATTTCTTTTATTTTATTTAACAAATTAAATAATTCGAGAATGTGTATTATAAATTAAAATCATATAATAATTTTGTTTACACCTAGATTTTAATTAATTTTTTTTTTTAGTAACAATCTAAATTAAACTGAAACTACTTATGTTTAGAGGGAAAAATTCATTGGGTTATCGTCTGGGAAATAATGATAAACAGTTTTTATTGATCAATTTTACCACTAGGGAGTAAAAGAAATAAAGATAATTTGTTTATAAATTAAAAATATATATATTTTAAAAATAATGAAAATATGCTAATATTCTGCATTTTAATTAATTTATTAATTTTTCATTGTAATATTTTTTATTGGTTTAAATATCCAGTTAATTATTAACATTTTACTTCTCATGATGAGAATCAGGTTGTAGAAAATTTTCTTAGTTTGGCTCATTCTTTGACATCTCATCTCTTGACCCTCTCACTTATTTTATAGTTCTAATAAGTCTCTGCAATAGAACCTTCTGCCAACATTTTCTTTGCAAAATGTCATATTTCCATTGCCATTACTTTAGGTCTAACATTTGGTTAAATAGATCTTTGCATGATTTTTTTTTCATAATTTTTCACTCAATAGTACTCTCAGCTACCATATAACTAAAAGATTACGAAAGCATCCACATATTAATAAATTTTTGTAACTTCTAAATTAGCTGATGAGTTAATTTCTAAGATGGACATCTATACATGACAGATTTCATTTAATTTTGAAGATCTATAATTTATTGCTTTAATTCTCACTTCAGCAATCTTCATATCAGCTGCAAATTGATATTTAAAACTATCGATTTCTTGTCTTTCTTCTCAATGCCTTTCTCTTCATTCTCAACCTAGTTAATGACTTTTCTAAATAGCAAAACATATCAACATTTTTTATTATCTTGACTATAGAAATAGTATAATAGCATTTTTGTTGACATTTATTTATTTTTATCTTCATTTAAAGTCAGTTCTCTGTACCTTATGAAATATGTAATTATCTGAATAGATATGGGTTGACACTTATAACAGTATTTCTATATTAAAGAACTCACTATTTATGATTCCAGAAAGCTGCAGTTTGAAAACATGTTAAATAAATTCGAATTTGTCAATTTTACACACCTCACATACTCATTATATTATGTGGCTGCTATTATTATTAAAAGCATTATTTTATGCACACCAATATCACTGCTAAGAATTATTAAATAAAAATTTTGTTTAAAACAGAACCGAAACACTAAGCTAATGATATTGCAATTCTGTAGAATAAACTAAAAATGGGTGAATTATTTATAAAAGAGAAAACTTAAATGCCAAACAAACACATTAACATAACATTCATTTACTTAGTTTTGAGTATGCATATATGAATATACTACCTCTGACTTTCCATTTTCCTCTCACAATTTAATACTGTAGTCATTTTTTAAAACCACATTACTCTAATTTTATTGATATTTAATATGTATAATTTTAAAATTAAAGTTATATGTATATATGTTTAAAAAATGTATATTTCAGTATTTTTCATACTTTCATGAAACTCTATAAAGCTTTGGATTAAATCTAAAATAAACAGCTAATTCCTGATTTTCAACATTGCTTTAATTAAATCAACTCATTTTGGGAAAAAAGCATATATATTACAATTCAGATTTTACTCTAAATGGAATTTCAAAATAAAGAGCATTTGTATAATCAATAACACATATTATGATTGCTACATTTATTTGCTATGACTATGATCTAGTTCAAATCTGAGTGAAGTCAAAGAAAATATTTTAATGTACTTGAAATTTTTTAAATAACTTAGTATTTTTCCATGTGTAAAGTTAAAATCAAAGTCAATGAAATCTCAATATTGTTTTAAAATTGATTTCTAGAAATTTTCAACTAAAGTTCTTTGTGAGTATCATTATGTGATCATAAAATAAAATATAATATAATGTTCTTCCTTGGTGAAAAGGATATTAAACTTTTAGAGATTTTTATATTCAAAAATAACACACAGCTTGTAATGGATTAATCATGGCCAACTAAAATACAATTAGATTTAATTTAACTTAATAAGATAATGTTTCACAAAAGCTCATTAAATGTAAGATATTTCTATAGATATAAGGTTCTAGATTAAATTTCTTAAGATGATGATAAATAAGGCAAAGTGTGCCAGAATCACTGTCTTGATTCTAATGCTGTATTGGCTTGATTGGTTTTTGATAATTATTGATCCATTTCAGAATGAAGGTCTCTCCAAGTTTAACCCAGGTTCTCTGATTTATAACTTCTGTTGTCTACATTATACTAACAAACTTTTTTATTTAATCCATCTATCTCATATATAGTCTCTTTCTAGGTCTTTTAAATCTGTGGAGATCCAGTTTAAGATTTCAATTGTGAATCTACTATCATTTCTTTTTGTAATATGTCCAACACATCTCCATTTTATTTTCTTAATTCTTTCTGTGATATCATTGATATGTATTTGTTCTCTCTTCCAAATATTTCACTTTTGATCCCTTTGTTATTACTAATATATAACTCTCCATATTTTATTGAATAACCTAAAATCTCTGCATTGGTCTTTTGTTAAATGTCCAAATCTCAGATGCATAAGTTAGAACCAGCAAAACATATTTGTTACCATCTTTCTTTTTAAGGACATAGACATATTTTCTTTTAATATTAGGTTATATCTTCCAAAAACATTCCATTAAAATTTAATTCTATGATTATTTTCAACTGTTATGTTTCTATCTGTGTTAATAACTTGACCAAGTTATTTATAGTTATTAATTATTTCTAATTCATGATTATTAATTTTTATTTTCTTCTTCTGAGATAATTCAGTAAATATTATTTTAATCTTTTTAATTAGTATTTATCTTTAGTCCTATTTTCTTAGTTTATTCTGATATCTTAATTTTATGATTAATTTCAATTATTATGTTTCCAGGATGGTCAAGATATTGTAGTTGTTAATTATTTCTAATGCATGATTACCATCATGAGAAAATTTATTGAATCTCACTTTAGGGTTTTAAACATTTACCTTTGGTCTTATTTTCATCTGATAACTCACAATATTTTCTGAAACTCTTAGCATTATTTGCAATAATAGTTATATGATCTAAAAAATCTAAATGACTTAAATAATATCCATGTATTTATATTACCTCAGCTTCCCATTTTAATCTACAAAATACTTTTTGTAAAGATGTTGTAAACACTTTTGAGATATAGAATCAGCTTGTATTACACTGCTATTTATATTAATCTTCTTATTATAATCAAGTAATGCAATCATTTTGATAAATATTTTTCAGAATATTGCAATATCATGGGTCTATATCTGGATGATCTAATGATTTAATCACTGGAGAAGTACTTACTGAATGAAACATTCTTTCATATGTTCACTGGTCCTTTTTATAACTTTTCTTAATATCTGAATATGATACACTGTATTAAAATCATTTTTAAATGCAGCTTTTAATTGGCTTAAATCCTAAGTTCACTGTAAATAAGTTGTAGCTATCTTCATAAAGATTTTATATAAAACTTATTAAAATCTGATAGGTTTGTATTTTCTAATATGTCATTTATCACTTTTCTTAAATATTAATAGAACTACTACAATCTTTCAATATTTGGTAAATCTTTATCAATTAGATATTTTGGATATAGTTTTGTCACCAGTTTTTATATTTCTTACCTGCTTTTTTTAACATGTCAACAATAATTCCATAATCTTCTGGATTTTTTTAAATTATCTTTGTAGATTTAATTGCGCATCTCACTTCTTCATTTAAAATTCTTGGTAATTCAGATGTAATAATTATAATAGTTAATTTGTTTTCTTGTTCTATATTCTATACATTTCTTTATAAACGCTTCCATTCATTTAGTGAATTATCACTCTTTTTCGTAATAACTCCACCTATTTTTCTTATTACTGAAATAAAATTTCTTCCAATACTTAGATGTTTTATAATTTTGAAACTTTTATTCTATTCTGTAGTATTTCTTGCCAATTCATTATTGTATTTTTTATATCATTATTAATTCTTTTTCATACTATATTGCAGAATTTAGACATTCAGTTCTTCTTATTGAATCATTTTTAAATATTTTTATATTTTTTTTTCTCTCCATACATTATTTTGTCTCCATTAAAAATTTATTCATGAATGACTTTTAGTTTCATCAAATATCTTTGTTGCAGTTCTTAATATAGTATTAAGTATCTCTTTAATAATCATAGTTAAATTTGAACTATCCTCAAAGTGTATCAAGATTTAAAATAATCAACAAGTTGTAATTTCAATTTATTAGATTATTTCCGAAGATTAGAAATATCAACTACTAATACTTTTTTTTAATAGTTTTGATTCTAATTTTGCATTAATATCTATCTTACAACTCACTAATCAATGATCATCTCTTGTGTTTAAAAATAGAAAGAATGTTATAATCTTGAAATACCTTGTTTCTGTTAATCAAAATATAATCCAATCCTGTAGTTCCTTTATTTGTAAATTCCCCTGTCTACTTCTATTTAGAACCATACTTAGATAATCCCAATATAAATAACAATCAAGAATTTCAAATTGTTGTGAAAACAACCTCCTTTTAGTAATAGAGATGGAATCCCTCTAGATAGATAGATAAACAGACAGATTTATAGATAGATAGATCAATAGATTGATTGGTAGATCAGTAGATAGATATATAGGTAGATAGATAGGTAGGTAGATAGGTCAATTGGTCAGTTGGTAAGTAAGTAGGTAGGCAGGTAAGTAGGTGGGTAGGTGGATAGATGAGTAGATAGATAGATAGGTGGTAGTTAGATTGATAGATAGATAGATAGATAGATAGATAGATAGATAGATAGATAGATAGATAGATAGATAGATAGATAGATAGATAGATAGATAGATAGATAGATAGATAGATAGATAGACAGACAAACAGAATAGATAGATAGATAGATAGATAGATAGATAGATAGATAGATAGATAGATAGATAGATAGATAGATAGATAGATAGATAGATAGATAGATAGATAGATAGATAGATAGATAGACAGACAGACAGACAGACAGACAGACAGACAGACAGACAGACAGACAGACAGACAGACAGACAGATAGATAGATAGATAGATAGATAGATAGATAGATAGATAGATAGATAGATAGATTTTATTTCTGCCACAATAGCTAAATTTATCCACAAAACTTTCATCTCTCACTCAGTTTATAATTCTAATATTAAAGGTTCTTATGATAATTTTAAAATGTTCTGAATAAAATCATTTTATACATCTATATAAAACTCTTTACTGCTTCATCACAATGAGATCTTGATGTATAAATCTAAATTATCTGCATAGAGTATTTTCCACAAAGTTGAGTAACCAATCTTACACTCTATTTGATATACCATCAACTTTATAATGTTATTTTTCCACTTTTTATTTGTAATAAATCTCATTCTGTTTATGGTTCCAATATTTTTGCCTTTATTATAAAAGAATGTGTCCACTTTAGAAATCAACTATTCATTTTTCTTCTAACTTCCTAAAATCCAATAACATAACATTTAATATTAGATAGTTTTCTATCAATTCATAACATTTCTTTACTTGAAAGTAATCTGAAGTTGTAGATAGATAAATAAAATATCATCATTGTACAGTAGCCTGGATCTGCAGCCAGGAAATTCTTTATGGATTTTTAGCACCTCCATCTTTGATTGTGAACTGCTGCCTTGGTTGTAGATTTTACAGCCTTCTGGAAATACAGACCATAATTTTTTTTCTGACATGATTATAAATAGCTAAAAGAAAAGTCACACAGGTAATCATCCAGTCTTCAAAAATATCCAAATAATGTTTCAAAGAAAAAGGACCTTGATGGTTTTTATTTTTATAGGTAAAAGGCAATAAATTAACAATGTTAGTTGGTGTTGAGAAAAAGCAATTTTTGTTCATTTAAAATATAAATAATTATATAGAAATAACAGCTGCAACATAAAAATATATAATGTGAATATTATTAATTTGATCTGCTTATTTACTTTAAAATGTCAAAGAAGAATCAAAGAGTGTTTCTTCAATTAACAACAAACATCTTTATACAGCTGCAAACTTTATATACATATATTAGTTTTTTTTGTGATCTGGCAATTTATTTTACAACAATCATTAAGAATCAATCCATTAGATAGTTTGTTAGAAACCCAAAGCAGAATTCTTACAATTCAGTTTATCAATAACTCTGAAAAATATCAAATATGAAACTGATTGTTAAAAAAAAAAAAAACTAATCCAAATATAAACATTTTAAAATTAATTAACAAATAAGATAGAATGAATAAAAATAAAAATATTAAAACAAATACAATTAAATAATTTGCAAAATAAAAAAATTATATAGTTAATTTCTCAAATCATATTATATTTAAGCATCCAATTATAGGTTTATTCAATTAAGTTCAAATTTTAAACATAGGATCTCTTTCTAAAAAATACTACAGATGCTGCACTAATGTAATTCCATTCTTAATATCATATTTGCATATTTTAGTCAAAAAATGTAAATGTTTATTGTATGCTTTCAATTTTATCATTAGTTAAGTTTGATCATTATCAGGTTAAATAATCATTAAGAGAACTATAAAGCAAACATCTATGGTAACAGTGATCATTTATAAATATCTAAGAAACCATTGAACAAAATGATAATATCATTGCTATTTGAATAATTCTATCTAATATGGAAAGTATTAAAAAAAGAAATATGATAATAAATGAGCTGATGAAAATATTTGTCTACAAACAGGAGACTTAAACTTGTAGTCTATTAAATAGTTTAACAACTTATGAATATGACTTCTGTTAAACTCTTTTCATAAATAATCATAATCCAGAATTATGATGAGTGTTTGACTCTTAATTTAAATCGTTTCAAGATAGAATTTTAAAAAATGGTGGAATTATTTCCATAATACATAAAATCATCAAATATTCAAATTCTTGTTAAAATTAAACAACTTAATATATGTTGCAACTATAAATAAAAAACTAATAATTAAAACATTATAAATTATCCTCAGTGAATTTTAATAGAATCTAAGGTATAAAAAAGATAAATAATACCACATGATTACCATTTCATATACTTACACATGCTATTAATAAGAGTACCAAATTCTCCATATAGTAGTGCCACCATGTGTAAGACTTTATAATCAATGGCTGCAGGAAGAATTATGCATAAAATCCTTATCAGTAGGTTCTTGGTTTTTATGCTGGACTTGGAAAAAGATATGGGGGATCTAGATATAAAGGTCAGAGATTGGATGAAGGTGATGTTGTGGAAATGGGATGGAGCAGGATAGAGAATAATGTGGAAAAAACTCAGGGTGTGGAATGAAAAGAGAAGATGGCAAAGTGGCTGAAAAATTCCTGACTCCAATAAAGAAGAAACCATAATATATTGCATTGCATCACATACTCTTATTAAGATAAATAATAACTATGGAAATAAAATTTATTTTAATTGTACAACTTTTTATTAATAAAGTTTCTTAAACCATAAATAAAGTTCATTTTTTTAAATTATAAATCATTACTGCAGAACCACACATAATATTTATTAATACAAAGTACACATCTCAGAAAGTCATGAAACACTTGAGTATCTAAGCAACAGATTGAGCTTTGATCTAGATATCTTTACCTCTCAAGTTTATGATATTATCACTAAACTAGCTTTGCATTGAGCAATTATTTATAAGGTTCCCAATCAATTTCGTAAAAAAAAAAAAAAAATGCAATCTCTTTTTTCAAACATTATTAAATTTTTTAGTTTAATATTCATAATTAACTTTTACTTGCAGAGAATTTTAACTACAACATATTTATTTTCAGACAAGTATATAATATGTAGGGTATATGAGCACAGACTTTCACATGATTTCCCACTCTCCCCACTATCTCATAATACTGATACACTTGAACACATATATGTTGAAATGATAAATAATCATCAATATATATATATATATATTTATATATTTCATGCTAAACCAGTAATCATCAGTTGGTCTAGATTATCATCTCTACACATATATGCAATAAGTGCTCAGATATATATTAAAACAGCCAGTCTTCATACATTAATGAACAGGCTTCAATCCACTCCACACTCCAACTCTTCAACTATCCATCCAATTGAAAATCTGATGTAGAATGCTCCAAGGCTACTCTGAAGCTGAGATCCTCATCACACCCAAGTTGACCTGAGCGTTCCATCATTAAATTTTCAATTGTATGGACAGTTGAAGGGTTGGAGTGTGGAGTTGATTGAAGCCTGTCCATTAAAGTATGAAGATTGACTATCTTAATATATATCTGAGCATTTATTGCATATATGTGTAGAGATAATAATCTGGACCAACTGATGATTGCTTGTTTAGCATGAAGTATGTATATTGGTGATTATTTATCTTTTCAACATATATGTGTTCAAGTGTATCAGTGTTATGAGACAGAGTGGAGTGTGGTGGGTCATGTGAAAGTCTGTGTGCATATACCCTATATATTACATATATTGATACAGGTATATAATAAGCCTGTATTTCAGTTAAGACAGGTACATAATAACTCTATTTAGTTAAATTATTAACTTAAAATATAATTACACTGCTCAATTTAAAATTTGCCTCATTTTAAAAGAACAACAAAAATGAGGTTAAACCTATCAGATACACAAAATATATATTAATATGATTTCATTATCAAATCAACACATTAAAAAAGAAAACAAAATATTAAATCATATCATCTTGGATGATTTAATGTATGATACAGTCATATTGGTAAAGCTCTTCAAGATACCCTGAAATATGCATAACCCCGATTTGTTTATTTGGTTTCAGAATTCTATGGAATAAAACATTTTCAGGCAACATATAGTAAAATTTTATATAGGCTCATTGTGTTTTAACATTTTTCATGAAACAATGTTTAGTCTATTTGTAGATTTATCTAAACATATATATATATGTTAAATTGAAAAGTGTAAAAAAAATACAGTGGGTGACCATAATAATAAAATCAAGAATTCTAAAAATTAAATTATTGATGCAAAGTTTTATATACAGTATAATGAAAACATTTTATTTTTAAAATATACTTTCTAATGAATAGCTAAAAAAAAAGACTTACTTTTGTTCCGCAGATATAAATTTTACAAAACAAAAGCATTCAATAAATAAAATGTTAAATTATTTCTAATATTTAATTTTATGATATTAATTGCATTTTCCTGTGAATTTCCAGTTTTAACGTAATGAATGTATTCACTTATAAAAAAAACTTTGCTAGATTTAAAAAAAAAAAAAAATTAAAAAAAATCCATTTGAATAATTTATGTACTTTTTTTCTCAGATATTAGAATCAGATTAGTGTTTAAGTCACATATCTTTTTAAAAAATTATTCCCGCCTCTCCCCACACTGATTAAAATGTTTATAGCTAATGAATTTGAATAACTAAGAAATTATTAATAAATCAAAATTTATAAGAGTTTATAAAAGATAATAATTTTAATTTATATCAGACTTATACAGAAAAGTTACACTAATGTTACTTTATATTGCAGGATTTTTGTTTTTTAAAACAAAGAATCTTTATTCAATGCTAAATTTTACAGTGAAATAACATAATGGTTGATATATAATCTATATTTACAATTTTAAATCCAAAAAACAGTCAATATACATTGTTTGGTGTCCTATATTGAACAAAGATGTTCTCAAGAAAAATTCAGATTGAACCCAGTCCAATAGGAGAGGCAATTAAGTTCCATGTTGCCATGTGAATATCCAGTAATGCCAGAGTTCTATCTCTAAGCTTTTGAGCATATTGTGAAATAAGTTTACAGTGTTCTTTGCCATTGCATTAAACATGATCTTACATCTGATACACCATAAAATATACAACAGAAATATTAACATCCTAATAAAGGAAAATATACACTTTTAATACAATCCAATAATGAGAGAAGAGAAGGTTTTGATTGTTTTGTATTGGATAAATGCTTCAATTCTATGTATATTGAGCACCTGGAATAGAACATGAGGAGTGATTTCTTTTTCCCCAGACAGAGTTGACATATGGATTAATTTTGGTAATCTCTCTTTTACTTTGCAGGATTTGCTTACAAAAATTAGCGAAATTACATTTTTTTACAACAACAACAAAAAGATGTTATAATAGTGTTGACTATATAAAAACATCAGAATGGTTATTAAGAGTACAATGAATACATATTAACCAAACAATTTTCTTATGAAAAGTTGTAATGTTATCCAATGTTTACAAATTTAGAATTTCTTATATTCTTTAAACTTAATCTAAAAATATATAGCATTTTCACTAAAATGATTAATATTGTGCATGGCAGACTTTCATACTATCATACATATAATTATGTTTTGATACTCTGCTATTCTAACCATTATGTATAATGTAAAAAAATACTAAAACAGAGTTTAAACGTAAAATTTAGTAACATTTATTGTACCAAATATATTTCCAACAGTTTCACGTCATATTCATAGTTAGTTTGCTGGAAACATTAATATTTTGCTGATTTGAATGCTCTTTGATTTTTGGTTCACTACATATTAATTGTGGGTAATGAGCTATGCCTCTTTTATTTTACATTTGCGTTCGTTTCTTTCTTAACACATAATTTTAACAACACACTCAGATCACAATTATAGCCGAGCTCTCTTACATGATTATGAAAGACTGAGAAATTAACAGCTTCAGGCCTAATCTTAGATTTTCTTATACAGTAATGAATGTTGAGTCATTTTAGTTCTAAGATTTGCCCTAAATTATTTTTACATTATAATATATATATATGAAATCATGTGGTTTATGTACTAGAAATGACAAACTGAACTTTGATGTTTTAAATTCCGTCATTTGACCATTGTACTAAATCTGCTTAAAAAAAAGATGATGTCTGAACATGAGGAAAAACACGTGGATTTTTCACAAAGAAAATTTTTGTTTTCTAGTTCATCTACCTTCATACTAAATCTTAAAATGAATGTGCTGCAAAATTTAAAAATACATTAATTTGTAAAAAAAAACAAAAACAAATGAAATGTACCTTTTTTTATATTTATTTTCAAATTTAATGAGCGATTATTATTATTTTCTATAATTCTTATAAATAGGATTTACTTTTTATAATAAAGAAAATTAGCAAAATTTTTATGCCTAACTCACTATAGTTTACTATCTTTTTTTTTTTAGTTTAAAAAATGAAATAGAAAGTAAAATTACTTTGACATCTCATTAAAAACTTTCTTTTATTAATCAGTAATTAGAATCATTAAAATGAGAGCAATTTTGTGCAAATTGTTATTTTCAAAATAAAAAAATATTAAAAAAAAAAAACAAACGTTAATTTTAAGATTTTCTTAAAGGTCGCGTATTTATTTATTTTGTTCTTATAGTTTGATTCTGTTAAATCAAATCAGCATTTGAATAATTAGAAAAGAATGCTCCGAAGTAAATTACAACTGATTTATTTGAAGATTTTATTTTTAAACTAAAATGTGCTTTTATAATATAATTATTTTTTAATTAATTACACACGGTGACAACATCGCTGAAGTAATTTTATTTTTAATCCACTAATATAAAAATATTTACAAAAATGCTAATAAATGTAAAAGACATAAGAAATGGGTATAGATACGGGAAAAATTAAATAAAAAAAGATTCTAAAATCCTTTAAAAATTCAGTAAAAAAACATTGGTGGTCGAGAGGTCAGCGACGGCTGCTTTACAAGCAGTTGTCCCGGGTTAGCGGGTTCGCTTCCCAGCTGATGCTATGACACATGAGCAAGAAAAAAATAAAAGTATATATAAAATCGATGAAACCCTTTCGACTTCATCACCACACACGATAAAACTTTTTTCTCACAAACACATATCTAAAGATGTTCTTAACGAGAGAATAAATCCAGAAAAAAAACCCATAAATCCTGACCATGTGATATTTGATTAGACTGATAATTTATGTCGTTGGATTTTTTCATGTTTTTTTTTCTGTAGTTAATGTTAGAAAGCACTTCTTCTTGCAATGGGTTATTGAGAAGTTGCTTTAATATTTACCAATATATAAAAAATAAATCCACAATTTAAAATAAAATTAAATGTATTTGATGATAGGAAAATGGATATTTTAAATAATAGTTATTTGTTACATAGACATGTAATCTGAAAAATAACTTATGTAGAAGAGGTTGATAAACAAAAAATGTAATTAGAATGATGAAGTCATTATTGAGAGATAAATAGAAAGATATATATTTGATAAAGCTTCAATAATTTGAAGAAGAAAAATAGTCAGAAAGAATGTTAATTATTAAAAAATTTGCGTGGAAATTAAAAATAATTGTAAGATGAAATTATCACTTAATGAGCAGAAGACCTTGGTATTCAATTGGTTTTAAATAAAAGCTTAAAAAAATAAAACAACTTTTTTTTGTAAATTCGTGCTGATGTTAGACATTTTAAGAATATGTTAATTGATAATGATGTGATCATTTCTCATGAAGATAAAATGGACTGGTTTGTCATTATGAAAGAAAATGAGTATAGGGAGAAAATAGATAAAGAATTAAATAATAGTAAATATATGTTTTTAGAAAAAAATCTTGGTAAACTGATTCAAAGGAGGTTAATAGATATTCCCAAAAAATGATAAATTTGAAAATATTTAATATAATAGATTATTTAAAATGTTATCCTAATGACTTTATCAGCTAAGATGTTTAGGAATATTAAGACTCACAAAAAAGATTTTCCTTTAAGATTTATCTTTGACTTGACAGGTAGTGTTGTTGAGAATATTTCTAGATTCTTCAATAATTTTTTAAAACAATTTGTTAATTTTGGCCATTCTTTTGAGGCTTATGACAAGATTAATAATTTTAAAACGAAAGGTAATTGGATATTTGGTAGTTAGATATTGAAAATATGTAGCAATCTGTTAATAGATTAAGTAGTATTGATGTTTTTATGTCTGTGTTGATTAAAAATGGATCTTTGTCAAGAGTAAGATTAATGTAATTAAAGATTTGCTTTTATTATTGGAGAATTTTATGTATTATACTTAAATTGGTCATTTTATAAGATTAGAGAAGGGTGGAATTATTTCTTTTTTAATTTTTTCAGTTTATATTAATTATTTGAAAGAGGAAATTATTATTAAGAAGGCTTGCATATATTTAAAGTTATTTGCTTGTAGTTGAAAATGATAAATTGAAAAAGTTGATAAATGGGTTCAATTGTTTTGAGCCTTCTATAAAATATGTTGTAGAAGGAGGCTGGTTAGATTTTGTTAAATTAATTATTTTTTTATATTTATTGGTGATTAGAAATGTAAAGAATAATTATTTGGTATGTAGACACTATGTTGAGTAAGTAGTTAAGATCTCTAATTAAACCTGATAGCTATCAATTTATATCTCATAAAGTAGTTACTTTAAGTACTATTGTTATATAAATAAGAGATTAAATATGCCTAATGTGGAAGATTTGTTTCAAAAAGGTCCATTTTATAAAGATTATTTGAGTGTTAGCTACTCTGATAAAATTGTTAAAAGTATTTTGTTTAATATTAATAGTAATTGTGGTAATATGAAGAATAAACCTTCATATTACCACAATTACTATTAATATTAAACAAATTTATTTCTTTGTCTTTTAAATTGTCTTCTTATAGAATTGTATGTAAAAATAGTAATTTGTTTGGAAATAAGAAAATTTCTTGGAAAATGGATATCACTTTGAATAATTTATTAAATAATACAAATTGATTTTGAGTTCAGATGAAAAGATAGAAATAATAAATAAACTAATTAATTGCACTGAGCCAACTTTTGGCAAAACACTACCAGAATCTTAGTACAGATAAGCTTATATAATTGATATGATATAATATGTAAATACAGCACAATATGCAGGTAAGACAATTAGATATTCCATTTTTTAGACAATGGAACACTAATCATTTTGTTGATGGTATGTCGATTCTTTGCAATTGTCCAAGCTTCTTTTTATTTTCTGTTCTTATCATCTTTTTCCAAGCAATGTTTTACTGACAGATAGCTTGGAGCAATTAATTAGTTTATGTTTATTATTTGTACTTTTTCTTGTGAACTGAAAGTCAACAAATGCTTTAGAATTACATATTTTCATGAAAAAAGATAATGCATTGAGATTTAAATAATACAAAGAAAAATTTTTAATAGAAAGAATATTCCTGGAATAGTGTATACTATTCCTTGATTTTGTATGAAGATATTTATAGGTAATAGCACTTTGATCTTACATGAAAGACTAAAGATATATAAAAGTAGAGTAAGAATTAAATATCTCAGTTCTGGTTTATATATCCATGAAAAAGAAATAAAATTAAAAGAAGAATTAAAGAATTTTTATTAATTAAACATTTATGATTCTGAAGCAATTAATTTGTTTAAAAGTTATTTTAATATTAAGGGGGTATAGGATGTAAGTGGAATTGTGGATAATATTTAGTATAAATTTATTATCTTTTACATGTTTACACTTGAGAAGTCTGCTTGTAGCAATAAAATCATTAATTGTGTTTTAGAGTTTGTTTTCTTTGGCTAGTCTAGTTTAGTTATGGATTTGGAGTAATTTTGATATATATATATAGTTAAAAAAGAAAATAACTAATTTATTTTTAAGAAAATTAATAATAAAAAATATAAAATGATCATGTTGATAGATATAAAAAGTCTGCCATATTTTAAAAAAAGGATTCCTTTATTTAAGATTCTTTTCATATTTAGTTAAATGAAAAAGAAATAAATACATATTAGTTTGAAAAACACTACAATTAATTATACTTAATTAAGATTTTGTAATTGAGGCATTAGTTTTAAGAAAGCAAAAAAAAAATCTCAAAAGAAAACAAAAATGTAAGATTAATGTACAAGAAAAAAATATGTCATTAGAGAGACTATATAAAAAATTTAAAATGGAGATAATTCATTCTTTCAAGCACTGAGATCTGAGACTTGGAATAATAATCATCTTCTTTTAAATATTTGTACAGATGAATATTGATTCAGATTTATTCTTTATGGATTCGGAGATAGATTCATTCCAACTTTATTGCTAGAGAGAGTCTCAAACTGTAGTTAGAGAAGAAAATACTGTGACAAATCACTGCAACTAATATATAATAAAATCAAAGAATATAAAAATAAGCCAGACTCAAGCATTTTGAACTAAGAGTGTGAAGTTTAAAATATGTTCACATTTAATTCACTAAATATTACATATAAATAAACAACATAAAATATTTTAATTTACTACAAAGCAATTTTCAAATCTAATAAAATGATAGTAACAAATGTAAATACCAAATTATTAAGTGCAAGCAGATAACATTGTAATAACGCGAAAGGTTAAAATGTTCGAAAGATGCACTTTTTAAATATGCTTATGTGACAGCCAATTAGATGTGATAATGAGTGCCTGTGGAACTTTTAATTCTAAAACACAAGCCAAAACTATAAGAAAAAGATGGTACCCATTGGGTCCCATCTTTTTCTTATAGTTTTGACAATGGGTCCCATCTTTTTCTTACATCTGATTGGCTGTCACATAAGCATGTTTAAAAGGCACATCTTTCGAAGGTTTAACCTTTCACGTTATTACAATGTTATCTGCTTGCACTTAATAAATTTGATATTTACATTTGTTACTATCATTTCATTAGATTTCAAAATTAAAAAACTAAAAGGAACTTTTTAGTACTAATTTTACATAATAATTAAGAAATAATTTTTATTTGATTATTTAAATCTCTTTTTTTTAGTATTTAAAACTCTAATTATAAAAGAAAGTTAACTGGGAAAATAGAGACTAGTGTTAAAAAAAATTATTTAGAAGACTAAAAGTTTGTAGGGATGATCATAAAAAAAAAGAAATCATATATAAAATATATTCTAGATAAAAACAATTAATTACATTTGAGCATAATTCAATTTTGTGTTCAATCTGAGAACTTTTGGACTGTTATTGCAATAATCAAAAAAGTTGATAATAAGATTATTTATTTAAGATATTTATTTCCATTAGTACTATTCCCATTTGTTTATCAATTGTTTTCTTTTTCTGACACTTATTCAAACAGATATGGCTATATGTTTCACAGTTATATGTATATTAAAATGAGTATCATTCAAGCTGGCCATGAAGTGATGGAAATACTCTATGAACATTAAGTGATAAGATTAGAATGCAAAAATATATTTTTAATATATAAACAAATGTTAATAGCTTGTGATGGTTTACATATAAAATTTAAACTGAATATCTTAATTAACCTGATGATTTACACGATGAATTGAATATATTATCTGGAATGTTGAAAATGAAGCTCTTTTTACCATGAATGCTTAAAGTAAAAAGTTATATTTGACAATTAGGGTAAAAAGTTATTAGCTATTTGATGCTATACTTGTTTGAGATAGAATGATAAAGAATGCAGTGTATGTATGCATATATATTTAAAGATCAAAGAAAAAATAAAAATTAATACAGACAAAACATACTTATATAATATTTTTAAATAAAGTTTAAATAATATTATTAATTGATATTTTCACAATACTGTAAATCATTTAAAAATCAAATATAAAAGATTAAAAAAATTAATTTAATCCATCAACATAAATTAACATTTTCCTCATTAAAATAAAAATTCATATGCGAAATGTTTTACTTTAAAAAATCAAAGAACTATAATCTAAAAATTTAGTCATGTTTTCATTTATAAAGTGATTATCTTGCTCATAAATTTGTTTTGAGATTTATACTTGTTTGATTTTATTACATCACACGTGAGAAAAGTATTTGAGCTGTAATTGACTTTTGGAAGAAAAGTGTTGCCAAGTAAATTCCCATCAGTGAAAAACCAACAAATAAAATAGCCAGCAAAGCAAATAGAAGTAAAAACAAACAATATCACTGTATAAAGCAGTTATAGACTGCAAAATCATATTGTTATAGAACAAATTTATTGTTCTATTGAGAAATTAAGCAATAATCATAAACAAGTGTACCACTTGCCACCTGCCAGGATGAAAGTTCACTATGAAACTTGCCTAGATGTAAATAGTTTAGAAGACTTCCTAATAAAAGTTTATTCTAAATCTGTCATCATCATTTCTCCATTTTCACCAATCTCTAATCTCCTAGACTTCCTAATAAAAGTTTATTCTAAATCTGTCATCATCATTTCTCCATATTCACCAATCTCTAGTTTCCTAGACTTCCTAATAAAAGTTTATTCTAAATCTGTCATCATTTCTCCATCTTCACCAATCTCTGGTCTCTCTTTTCCATATCATCTCAGCACACTTTCTTATTTAATAGATTTATATCACATGTGTTCCATTTCTAGGTCTTTTACAATTTCTTCAAATCCAGTTTATGATTTCCACTGTCCATCTATTATCATCTCTTCTAGCAATATGTTCATCCCAACTTCACTGCAATGTTTTAATTTGTTGAAGGATATCAGTAACTCCTGTTTGTTCTCTCATCCATGTATTTCACTTTCAAACTCTTCTTGTTTCTCCTATTATACACTTCTTCAAACTTCATTTAGTAGTCTGAAGTCTCTGCATTTCTTTTCTGTTAAGTGTTCGAAACCCAAATTCTTAGGTAAAATATGGTAACACACATTTATTACAGACCTCCTTTTTCAAACATATGGACATATTTTATTTTTATATTGTTATTTCTACAAACCAAGTTTAATTCTAGGATTAGTTTCATCAATTATGGTTTTATCCATACTAACAATATGATCAAGATATTTGTAGTTGTTAATTTCTTCTAACTTAACATTATTAATCTTTATTTTCTTATTTTGAAAAAAATTAATTGAACATTACTTAAGTTTTTTTAACATTTACCTTTAATTTTACTTTTTTACTTTCTTCTGATAATTGTTGCAACATTTCCTGAAGCTCTAAAGCATTATTTTCAAAAATCTAAATGACCTATCTCCTTAGATTCTTATTTTAATCCACAAACTACTTTTTGCAAAAGTATTATAAAAGTTTTGGAGATATGGAGTCATCCTGTCATAAATTCTTCTCAATGTTAATATTTTTTATATCATTACATAATCTGTTTCTGACACATTTTTATAAATATTGTTTAGAATATGATGATATCCTGGATGATCCAATGCTTTAATCACTGAAGAATTGCTTATAGAATCAAATGTCTTTTCATAATCTACAAATCAAAAGCATACTGGCAATTCATATTCAGTGGCTCATTCTGTAACTTCTCTCAATACTTGGATATGATCCACTGTATTAAAGCCATTTTAAAATCCAGTTAGTTTTTTTGGTTGGTTAAAATCCAAAGCTTGCTGTAGATGAGTTGTCATTATTTTAATAAAAAATTAATATAGAACTGATAAAAGACTAATAAATATGTAATTTCTGATATCTTGTTTATCACCTTTCTAAAATATTAATATTAATACTGCATTCTTCCAACCATCTGATACATCTTTATCATTTAGATATTTGACATATAACTTTGCCAAAATTCTTTTTATTTTTTCTTGTTTTTTTTTTAAAGATATAAATTATAATTTTATCATTACCTGGAGCTTTTCCCTTCTTCATAAATTTAATTGCATATCTCACTTCTTCATTTAAAATCCTGGGCAATTCAGAAAATATAGTACTTGTAGGAGATACTTTTCCTTATCCTTTATTGCTATATAGAACTCTTCTATGCATTTCATGATGTCATCTCTCTTTTTGGTAATAGTTCAATTTTTTATTATTGCAGAAATAAGTTTTCTACCAATACCAAAATATTTTTTTACACTTTTGAAATTTTTGTTCTCGTCTATAGCTTTTTTTGCTAATTCACAATTATATTTTCTTAAATCATTATCAATTCCTTTTTGTACCATTTTATAAAATGCAAGATATTCAATCCTTCTTAATGCATCATTTTTATGCATTTTCATATTCTTTCTTTTCTTCATGAATTGTCTTGTCTCAATAAAAATTTTACTGGCTAATGGTCATTTTTTTGTACTAGCTATCTTTGTAGCAGTTTTTAAAATTGCACAAGTCATCTTCATATTGGTTTCATTCGAATCTAAATCATGTTCAAAATTTGTTAATATTTGAAAACAATTTGCAAATTCTAATTTAAATTCATTGGGATGTTTATAAAGATTAGGAATAATAGCCGAAAGTATTGTTTCTCTTAATAATTTGTGTCTCTAGTTATCTTGTTAATCAATGATCACTTTCCATGTTGTATTTATTAAAAACATTACAATCTTGAAATACTTATTTTCTATTAGTCAAAAATATAATTCAATTCTGTTGTACCTTCATTTGGTTGCATCTATGTCTATTTTAGTTTAGCATTTTTCTCAAGAAAAAAATTCATAATATAAAGTTTTTATCTTTCTGCAAACTCAACAAGTCTATGACCTTTTTAATTTCTATCACCATAACCAATTTTATATACAACACTTCCATCTTTTAATTGTTTATCACTTCTAGCATTAAAGTCTTTCATAACAATTTTAAAATGTTATTTTATCTGATCAAAAGCTTTTAGCACATCCATATAAAAATCCTCTACTTCATCATCACAATGAGAACTTGTGGTATATAAGTCCACTAAAAAGTTGAATAACTAATCTTGCCACTCTATCTGATACACCTAAATCTCCACAATTTTGTTTTTTCACTTTTTATTTATAATAAATCCTACTTCAATTGTACTTCCAATATTTGTCCCTTTATAGTACAGTATATGTCCACTTTTTAAATCAATTGTCTCTTCATCTTTTCTTCTAACTTTACAAAGTCCAATAACATCCCATTCAATATGAGACAGTTCATCCATTATTTCAAATCTTCCTTCACTTGAGAATGATCTGCAATTGTAAGTACCTAAATAAAATTTCATCATCAATTGGCAGCCTGGATCTGCAACCAGGATATTTTTAGCACTCTCAGCCTTCATCCACTAATGGCTGCTTTGGTTAGTGACTTTACACTCTCTTAAAATTGAAAACCATGATTTGTTTTTTTTGTTGTTGTCATGATTGTAAATATCTATTAGAAAAAAAAATCATTCACTCATACATTCATTCTGACTTCAAGAAAATTCAACTGATTACAGTTAAGAGCTACCAGGAAAATAAGAAGAAAGAACATGGTGTTTCTTGCTCTTAAACTTAGTGGTAAAAAGTCAATAAATTCATCCCACTGGCTATTGCATGTTGGTGAGCAACCTATCCATGTTTGTAAAATATGTGAATAATCGTATAATAATAACAATAGCAGCAACGGTAATATATGGAGTTGACTTCAGGAATTTGCCCTATTTGGTTTCTTCAAGGCCCCCAATAAAAGTTAAGGGTTCTCATTTCAGTTAACAGCAAATTCTTTTATGCAACCTTTCAATTATAGGTGTAACTAATCAAGAGCAAATACTTATGTTCAATATTATGCATAAAACTAGGAATTTGTTGAATAATCATAATTTAAATAATTACCTAAGTTGCAATTAATTTTGCATTTCTAAGAATTTCTCTCTATTTGAGCTTGCAGATTCAGAAAAAGTTAAAAATCAAAGATATATGGATGAGATAATTGTTTTTATATAATTTATTTATCAATTTTTTATTGATATTAAATTTATATAATATTTTATTATTGTTATTTCTTAGTTTTAGATATAGTTTTAAATAAAAAAAATTGTATTGCAAATATTTTTTTACTAGTGTGTGTAATTTCTTATTAGATATGTTATGTGTTTTTTTTTAAATATATAATATAATGCTCATTTTTGTCATATTCAAATTCTTTTACATATGTTAATATTTTTTTTTATTAAAATAATTATTTTTTGTTAAATTTAAAATGTTTGATGGCCTTTCTTCTCTTATATTCATTATTGATATTAGTATATCAATTTTAATTTCATTATTTTATGTGTGTGATTAGTGATATTAATTTAGTAATTACAAGTGTTATAATCACTTACCACCTGCGAAATATCTAGCATTATGGGGCACGCAAATGCATAGTGAAGGACAGGCTGATAAATTGGGCAAGGATGATTGTGCATACTTTTAAAGCTATAGACGATTCTCATAATAAATTTAAATAATTATCAACACATTTTTGTTGGCCTCTACTGATTTAATGAATTCCTGTTTGTTTATTATTGAAAGTTGAAGCTTAGCAATATTATTATTATTATTATTTAAATACAGCCCACACCATGTAGTTTATAAATGGTGCAACCAATGTATGGCTGGAATAGCTACTCACTATCATTCCACATCATTAAAACGTATATATATATTTCTTTTCAAAAAAGATTTCTAATTTTTTATTCAAACAATGTTATCCATTCCCCAACCATGATTTTTATGACTTCATCAAAACAAACTATCTTAAAACACAGCTGACTCTTCAAATATGATATTTTTGGACCTAAGTTTTTTTTTTTTTTTCAATAGTCAAAATATTAACAACCATAAATATGAAAAAGGCTTGAAATATATTATTTTAAAATTTTCTTTGATATATATGAAATTTTATACATAAAAAGACTTTTGATTCTATAATCAATGAAGTAATTATACCTCTATAGCATTATAACATATAATCAGGATAATGTAGAACCAATTTGGAAAAAATTATGATAAAGCAGCAGTTATGATTAATATACATGATGGCTTAATGATAAGAAGGGTAATTTTATATTTCAGAAACTTTTTATAGCAAATTTATAAAAAAAATATGTTATAAAAAAATTGAGAGGCAAAGAGAGTAAAACTAAATAGAGATTAATCAAATCATTTGAATTTATAGATGATGTGATTAATATTGTAAATAATGCTTCAGAGTTTTAGAAAAATGTCAAACAAAGTTTCAATGAGATTTCAAGAAAAAAAATATCAAACTAAAAATAATCACATACAGAATTGATCCAATAATTTTTGGCACCCTAGGCAGATATCAACCTTGCACAATTTCATTAACTAATCTTTACTCTTTCCACTATATTATTACTTTTTATCCACAAATGCCTACTTTTTACTATTTGATGCCAACAATAACCTGCATATCTACATGTAACAGCTATAAATGCATTCATAATATATCTAATGAAAACAATTGACAAATATTATCCTTTAACTGATGCTGATTGCCCCAACCATTTGTAACATAAGTGACTGTCTAGGGCAATGGTCTTCAACCACTGGTCCTCGGCCCGGTACAGGGCCGTAGAAGTTTTTTGCTGGTCCGCGATAGACTGGCAAGAAAGTTTTAATAACAAAATAATAAGATTTTAAACTTTTAATTAATATAAACAATTTTTATTTATTTTTTTCATCGCACTTTTACCTGATTAAAAAAAAAAAACAGAACAAAATCTAATCAGTCATACATAAATTAATTTGTTTTTCTAGTTATCACAGATATTTATGGGGGGGGGGGGAGGGATAGAATTAAATTTTTTATTACTTTTCTAAAAAAATTCAAAATTAAAAAAAAAAAGTTTTTTATTATACAAACTCCATATATATATAACTTCATCTAAGGCTAAGCTGTTTACATCCTTAAGAAAATTTATCTATAGACTTCTGCTGGTCCATGAAACCTTATCCTTATTTTTGCCGGTCTGCGAAACCTTATCCTTATTTTTACTGGTCCGCAGGTGTGAAAAGGTTGAAGACCACTGGTCTAGGGTGTCTGTAGTTTGGTCTAGCCTGATAAAGTATTAGATACTGTAAATATTCTAGTTAACATAAAGAAAAACATGTCTGGTATTGAGATATTTTGGTGAAGTAATTTATTATTAGAAGTACAATTGCATACCTGAACAGAATTTTTTTTAATAAATGTTCCCTACTAGTGCTTGGAAATTTAACGAAAGAGCAATGTAGAGACTAAAACTATACAATGGATGTAAGATGAGTTATTGAAAAGTATTTGAGCTGAATGTGTTGCTGTGAAAGATGAACAGACAAACAACTGAAAGTTCTAAATCGAATCAAAACATTTTAAAAGACCTAGAAAAAGATCACATATTACATAGATTATCAAAAAAAAATCCTATTATGATTTAAGAAATTATGGCTTAGAAGTTCGGCAATCTATTTATAATATTTGAAAATGATGATGATGAGATATATGTTGTGATAATTAATATGACAATTATACAGTTCATAATATATTTTGTTGTAATTAAATAAAAGAATGGAAATGGTAATATAAATTATAACAGACTTTGTATTACATACTTTAATTATTTTAGTTTTCTGTTTATAAAAACAAAACGAAAATGAGATAGGGAGGGAAGTTAATTTCAGAATGTTAACCAAAATGTTTATAAAAAGCTAGAAAATAACTAGCAGATAGGAAATGTTAACGAAGTCATTAAATATTTGGCAAACAGGATACAGGAGGAATAATTTACTTTAACGTTCTTATCTGTATTTGATATCTCGGAAGATAAATAAATGTTAAGATTATATTGTATTTATGTTGTGTGAATAAAATGAATAGAAAAATATACTGACAATAAAATCATTTTTACTTAATTTAAAAACATATATGCATTGAGATATAATATATATGTAGATAATCACACATATGCATAATAATGATAATACAGTATAAAAAAGATAAATTTGATTGCATAATACTTAAAAGAATACACGAGCAGGTTTATAAATATTACACCATATCATAATAATAAACCAATAGAGTTCTTGCATGATAATTCATAAGAAGTTCTTGTACCAGAAATGACAAAACTACAATCGATTAGAGGGTCAAAGAACTTTGGGCTCTAGAGTGTGACACTCTACCACTGCAATAAACAACACAAAGCATAACATACAATTAAATATTTATTGATTTGGTTAATATTTCCTATCTGCTGAAAAAGACAAAACAGTATTATAATTTTATTTCGCTTCCAAAATAATTAATATAGAAATGGTATTTTGAGGAAGTGAATTACAGTAAGACTTTGATACATTGTACAGGCTTAAACCTGCATTTATATATGTAATATATGCGGGGTTTGAACTCAGACATTCACACGACCCACCACTCTTAGTGCAAAGGTTTGCCCATCCCTCACATATGTACATATAAATGGATTATTCTCCTGTACATGAGGGGTCAGAATGATTAATATGTCAACATGGGTAGGATGACAACCTTGGCACTAACAAGGGCTTTGAACGTTCCATCACCAGATTTTCAATGAAATGGAAGGCTAAAGAGTTGTGAGTTGGAATAGTTTGAAGCCTGTCCATTAAAGTATAAAGATTGGCTATCTTAATATAAAGCTGAGTACTGATCATATATATGTGTGAGGATAGTAATCTGGACCAACTTATGATTGCTGGTTTAGCATGAAATACATATATTGGTGATTATTTATCTTTTCAACATGTGTGTGATCAGGTGGGTCAGCAATATAAGATGGCACTGAGAGTAGTGGGTCGTGTGAAAGTCTGAGTTCAAACCCCGAGTAAGACTTTGATTAAAACTTAAATTAAGCGATAATATTCTTCACAGATTACTTTTTTTAAAAAAAATATTTTTCATTTCAGATAAAAGCTATAGAGCCGGTAAAAACTTTTACAGGCCTGATTCAATATTTTATGAAAAAAAAAAAAACAAGCAATCAAATTATGTATATTTGTTAAATTTTAATTTTTATAGTAAAAAATACATAATATTCTTTGCAGCAAAAAAAAATTCCAAATCTTTCTTGATCTTTTTGCAGTGAAGCTCTTAACTACATTGTTATTTTATACAATCTGCAATAACACGGTCGAACTCGCGCCATTCATGTTTAAAAGGTATATTTATTTCTAATGATGTACTTCCATTTTATTTTCTGCCATGCAATTCTTTTTTTATGTGTTGCCGAGCAGAAAAAGTTTTTTCACTTATATATATCGAATACATTCTGTTTTAACAATAATTTAAAAAAAATAGTTTATGCTAATAACATTTCAAATAATTAAATATCTTTCTAAAGACAATACTTACCCTATATATGTATGCAACAGAAAATCGTGTACAAATCTGCATTTTTAAAAATAAAAATCTGACATTAAAACCCTTATTGAATGTTTGTGTATCAAATCATAAATCGAAAGAATAAATATAATTTTTAAAAAGTAATCATTTAAATTTATTTTTAAAAAGTTACTTTGTAGATCATTACCTGAAACTATAGTCTCCAATAGATAAATGCTGTTTTATATTTAACAAATCCCTCAAATTTTATCTACTTCTTGCTAAGTAAATTAAGTTAACTCACATTATTCTTTAAATATCAATTGTTCATAATCGACTAGGCCTTTCTCTTTAGTTGTTGCTTTATGTAATATAACAATTCTAGTTTTACTTTTCAGATGCCATCTTTTTTAAAAAAATGACCAAATAGTTTCGATTATTCCGAATAACTTATTAAGCTATTTATTTATTCAGTATACTAAATAATTACTACAGTAAGTAGAAAGACTTGAACTTAGAATTTTCAGCCTATACTCATCTCAAACAACCGATACACATGACCACACATGTGAAAAAGATAAATGATCTCTAATATATGTATTTCATGCAGAACCAGCACTCATCAGTTGGATCAGATCATAATCTCCCACATATATATACAATTAGTAAATATAATGATTATTAATGATTATATCTGGTTTTTCAATGTATAGAAGTACTTTCAGCTAATTTCTTAACCCTCCTCAACTGCTGTTAAATTCAAAAAACAAAATGGAAGCATATGTCATCAACTCAAATCCCATGAATCCTGAATTTTAATAGTAACAGCTTGATAATAATTATATTCATTTTATTTCTCTTTATTAAATTGCTTTCTTATTTTTTCTTTTATTATGGTTTCTCTCTTCATGGAGAAATTTCAATATCAAACTTAAATTTATATGTCCTTTCATGATACTAGAAAATTGAAGCAGTCATTAAATCATTATTATTTTTATTTTTCACATGGTTATATAACAATTCATCATCCTTTAATCTTATTTCAATACTGCACCTCAATTCATCTATATATGATAACATACATTCACAAAAAATTTGATATACAACACTACTTTTCTGCTTAATAGGTACAACATTTTTAGAATTATTCACTAATTTATTAACATTATTTGTAACAGAAAATGAAGCATTAAATACATAGTTGAAATATATGGAATAGATATCCATTTTTTATTATCAATCTTCAATTTCTTTAAATCATTATAATGCTTTTTAAATTGACAAAGTACTGTTAATCTTTTTAATCTTATAATCAACTTCAAGCAATTCCTTGGCAAATAGCTCAATGTTTTTTTAATTTATCACATTGGTAATGTCACAATTTTTTATTACAAACAAAAAAGATATAAAACTTGCATCAAAAATGGGAGTTGATTAGTTAAGTTTGAAACTAAGTGCCAATTATGAAAACTGAAGGCAGGGAATGACTTGGATTATCAGTATCTAAAAAAGAAAAAAATACTGTCTAAATAAAACATAAGATTTTAAAAATCTAAAAAGAAAAAAATATATGTATATATTTGTCTTGCTGACTTTTTCATATATGATTACATTTGTATAAATCCATGTTGATTAAAATGCCTTGTTATCAAATACTGATTATGAACTCTATGTTTATTGCAATTAATAATCAATACAACTTTTTGAAAAAAATTCCATTCCCAATGAATTGACTTTAAACGTTGAACTTTGCTATATATTCAAATGTTTTTGATGAATTTTCCCAGATCTTTCATACAGTGGAAGATAGATAAGTAGATTGTTTTGAAAAATATTCTGAACACTATAGTGATAAGAATACAATTAAATATTATCTGTCAATATTTTAATAACTGTGTTTTTATAAATAACAGTGACACTGGGTTTCAAAAAAGAAATCCATATTTAATTATATAGTGCAGGGAAATTAATCCAATTCTCTTTTTTATAGTACAATTAAATAATATTCAACCAAATCTTCCTTTAATAAAATATCTTTTATAACCAATCTTAAACACCATGTGTGATCATCACTTTAGTAATTAAAATCCTCTTCAATTGTCATCCATCTACATAAAATTTTATTGCATAAATAATCTTTTGGCTGTTCATGCAAATAAGATATCTTTTATCCATGAAAATATTTAAGATATGTATACATATATTATAATTTCAGGATAAACACTTTTTTCTTGAACAATTGTAATTTGATTAAGAAGTTTACAAATTCATTCTCTTTCAGCTTCATGCCGCCATATTGAATTTTTTAAAATACTGGCCTGACACACAATTTTCACAATAACTTCAGTTTTAATTATGTTAGAGCAAAAACAATTACATTGCTAGAAACTAGAAAAACTAAGGAAAACAATAAGCATAAAATAAATAGTGATAACTATATAAAAAATAAGGAAAAAAAGAAATTTTCACATCCAAAATAATTATTATTTTATTGTTTGTTTATAATTTGGAAATAAATAGTAACTAAAATGCAAATTACATCTTCAGTGATAATTTCTTTGTATTCCTCACAAAAAAATTTTCTCAAGATATATAATAAGTCTTACCTGAGATAATCCATAGCTTTACAATGTTCAAAAATGTTCCTGTAAGAGTTCTTCAATTTTATCTTCTACCCCAACTGTTGCAAATTGTCAAGGTGCCTGGAAGAAAAGTGTTCTCCCTAATAAAAGATAAAAAAATTAAAATTGTAACAGAACATAAAAATAATGAAGGAAGTGGAAATATTATTACTTACCATTATAAATGTAATAAAAAAAATAAAATTTCATCATCATCATCATCATGGTACAGGTATATGTATATTATAAAAGTGGTGTATATGTATTGAGTCGGATTGATTTCCGATTCAATGGTTTTATTACTAAAATTAATAAAGGAAGAACAGCTTCATTTTCATTAAATGTCTAATGCTAAAATTTTTATTATTATTTAAAACACATACACATTTATATTTAAAGTAAATCATTTAATGTTTATAAAATTGATTTTAAAATAGTTTACTTTCACCGCCTGTTTTAATCAATTTGATTAAAAACAGACAAGCTTGCTAATTATATATTCCTGTTGCTTTTATTTTAGTCATATTTTTAAAGTTAATTCTAAAAAAAAAAAAGTGGAGATTTAGTTTTGTATTTGTCGTTTTTGTTTCAATTATCCCTGGTTGGAAGTCTTAAATTAGATTGAGCAGGAAATTAATATTGGCCCTGTTTGGAATATAGAATGGACACTAATGAAAGTTTTGCATGGGAAATGTAGCAAGGCAAGGATAGCCCGCCAATTTTTGGAGAGAGAAGAGATTCATTATTAGATACACACTTGGATTATGGCAGGCAAAGAGATACCATTGTGAGTAGCTGTTCGGATGTTTAATTCCTACTAAAAACTTAAATAATTATTGACAAACTTTGTTGGTGTGCAAGATGTCAAAATCCACCACTGTGAGTTTTGCCATCATTAGAATGTCTTGCTAATTTAAACAAAGGACGAACCCATGCCTACCAGCTCTCCTTCAGTCATGCCATGAGCCTCTAAAATAAACACTGCCTCTACCTTGCTGCTGTCAAAGGACCTGAAAGATGAACTATTATCAAAAGTGCGCACTCGTCACTAAATCACTAGGACTCTGCCTTACCGTAAGCTAAACTTTTTCCTATTCTAGCCAGGGTAAATAAATTGCATTTAATTAAATCTCCGCTCAATCTAATGATAAATATGTTTTAAAATGGTATTAATTGTTTTTTTTTTATTATTTATTATCTGTATGTACTCTTTTCTAGTATTTAAAGTGTGTCTTGGAATCTTAGTTTTAAGATTCCAAGTTTGTTTGCAATTTTCGTTTATCAGAGGGTGCATTAGGAGATTGTATTTTATATGTTTAATATATACCTGATTATTTCATTAACTATTACAAAATGCATTGGCAGTTTTCGTAGTCTTTATTTATTCACCTACCCTTAGTTGTAAAATAAGGAATCTTTAAGTATGTTTCGTTTGCGCTTTTTGTGCAAACAACAAAATCTTTTTGCTGGCTATTTGTTAAGTTATTTCTTCGGGTTGTCTGAAAGTAGTCATTTCTTTCTGGATTACGTAAGATCGTAATCAAATATCTTTTGCTGTCTTGTAAGTGAGATCAACCACATTTACTTTGAATGTAGTATTACGTGCAGCAGTCCTGCGGCATTTTAACGACAGTAATTAGAATATTACTGCTCGGACATTCGTGCTGGTTACGTTGATTTCCGGCGGGACAGTAACTGTTTTATTATCCCTGATTCAGGAAGCTAAAGTTGTTGTTTGTTTTGTAATTTTGCAACTGGCCAGCAAGAAGATATTTTCCTAACCATTTCTTCTATTTTAAGTGAGATAATTTTGCTGCCAAAATGTTTTATGCCTTCATGTTTGTCATACTCTTGTGCACTCTCTGGTAAATATGCGTATGTTACATATGTTAATATAGGTCACTTTTATATTCATGGCTAGATGTCTTCACTCTATTGCACCACTTTTAATAAAATTAATAAGTTGTTTAAACTTACTTTGGCTAACGTTTGTCTTTGTGCTTTGATTTCTCAACTGTCTAAATAATATTTAAGATATCTTGTTCCTCCCTGAGTGTAGTTCGGTGCCTTTTGATTCACATATCCTGTCCACCCTAAAATAAATGTCTAGTTCCTATTTTTGGACTAGTGGCACCCCCGGGGTCAATATATGCAAATCTTAAAGATCTTTCTCTCATTACAGTATGTATCATGAAAGTTCTGCTAATGGTTATGGGAAAACTCAAAAGCCTGATGAACTAGATGCACTATTTTGATTTTAGACTTTGGATAAACCAACCTTGTTTATAACATCATCATCATACTGAATAACCATTGCCAATACAGAAAACAATTTACAAATTTAGAATATTTAAAATTGAGAATATTTAAAAAAATTCTCATTTCAAGAGGCAGACAATGATTACTAAAAAGGTTCTATGGCAGATATTTATGTAAAAAAAATGTTTATATTCTACCTCTTTCAAGATACGTCTTCCAGAGAAGCATACCTGTTCATATATGCTAATATAAATATGCAAAATATTTCATATTACTCAATATTATTATTATAATAAAGAATTTTATTTCACCCTTACTTTGTACATTACTGAAAAGCTAAAATTAATAACTGATGTGAAACTATAAGTTTATTATTAGTAAGCTTCTATTTTATGGACTTAGCACTTTCGGGGCCTTTACGGCTCCATAATCATAATCCTTTTTACAGGCTGTTGATTCTATGCAAATTACAACATCCACCTTTTTGAGACCGCGAAGCACGTGTCTTTTCTGTTGATGCCACGTCAATCAACAGAAAAGACACGTGCTTCGCGGTCTCGAAAAGGTGGATGTTGTAATTTGCATGCATTTGCATAAAATCAACAGCCTGTAAAAAGGACTATGATTATGGAGCCATAAAGGCCCTGAAAGTGCTAAGTCCATAAAATAGAAGCTTACTAATAATAAACTTATAGTTTCACCTCAGTTATTAATTTTAGCTTTTCAGTAATATTATTATTAATAAAATATAATTCATGCCAGATCTTGTTTACCAATTGGCAAAAGTAATCAGTAATGAAGCTGTTACAGAATTATAATAAGGAAGGCTATCAGGCAGTCATATGCCTATAAAGTATAAAATGAAGTTAGTAAAAAAACCAAGTTAATAAAACAACAAATAAAAACTATATTAGTAAAACAAAAACCATATTAGTAATACAAAAATTAGTAAAAATAGAATAAAAAAAAATTACTGCATTATATACAATCAATTTACTATAGAGGAATAAATAGTAAATAGTCTTGAATCGGAGTGTCAACCATTCATTCATTGTGCTAGTAGCTAAAACAAACCAACAAACAAACAAAAAAAAACAATAAATTACTCTTTTGTTCCCAACACACTTTTACATTGGCTTGCTAACAAAAATCATGCATATAGTGCTTCATGGTTTTTAAAAACCAAATTGAGTCTTAGTTAACCAATTATCTATGACTGCAAATAAAATATTCAGCAAAATCCTTGGAAAATATTTATTCAGTGAATAATAATGGTATTCCATGTTAAGTACTTCAACCTTTGCTATTCCTTTTATATTTAAAAATTGTAACAACAGAAGCATCATTAAGGTTAGACAACACAACTTTATGGATCTATATGTTTCTAAAAAAAATCCAATAGTTTTGAAACTAACATACCATCATCATATTTTTAAAATTCTTCAGGTATCTTCCCAGAACCTTAGTATTTTCATTTAGTTGGATCTTTTTATCCAAATCTAAATGAATAGATAAAATAAATAAATATTTAAAAATCATCATTTCAATTCTTTCATCATTATTTAAAATGACAAAATACTCTCTCCGTGTATTTAAAATAGCATTGTCATCACATAAAAAATTGCTATTACTGAATTTTATAAGATTGTAATACTTTTTTTAGTTTCATAACCTACTTTCAGTTCATCAAGAAAAGATCTAGAAGAATCACAATCAGTGAATATCTGTATTTTTTTTTTTGTAGTTTTAATCAACTAATCTGTTTTAAGCCTTCTAATCAATCATTGAGTTTCTCCCTTCAGATCTCTGTATTTATTATAAAGCTCCAGATTCAGCTGAAGAAAAAAATTCTATATATTTTCTTTTAATCAAATTACTAATAATATCATTGTTATCATAAAAAAGATTTGATTTTTCTGCTTAGTTAATGCAATAATAGATTTAGTTGTATCCATAACACATTCCGTAAGAAAAGTTCATGCTTTAGTAATATGGTAATGCTGAAGATATAAATTATCAATTTTAATGTTTAATAGATATTAAAATTAAGTACCTATAATAGATACTTCTAATAAATACATGTCAATTTTCTTCAGAATATGATTGGAATAAGATCTACTTTTTAATGCATTTATTATTTTAATCTTGGAGCATATTAATCTATCATCATCCAGTAATCATCACTTGTAAATCAGAAAATAGTTAATTGCTTGAATAATCATGTGATTTTTAAATATTGTAGACAAGATAATCTTCAATGCAAGAATTGTTATCTCTTAAAGGTCTTCACTCAATCACTGCATTAAATCACATAGCAATTTACTGCATGTATTTGAATGTTTATTTTTGATTTTACAACTTTAAGATTATTTTAAAAATTGCTGGACTTCCTATAATTGCAATAAAAGTGTATTATTCACTTTTAATTACTTTATGTATAACAAACTGTTAAAACATTATGTTTTACAATGTTTTTTAATATAAATGTGAATATTATTTATATTTAATGAAATGAATTTTGCTGTAATTTAATTAATAACATATAAATGTTGACACCTGTCCCTTGTTAACTATTGCACTTATATTTTTACAATGATTATCTTATCATCTTCATATTTCAATTTATAGACATCTTACTATATTCATTTCTAAATTATGTAAATAAAAATAAATTGATAAAAAAAGATAAAATATAAGCAAGAATTATATAATGATGGTAAATAATTTACCAGAAATTTTTTTAAATAATTTTCTAGCAAATCATACAGTTTTTAAATGCAGTTTTTACTTCAAGCTGAGCACAGTTGTATCATTCAAATAATCAAACTGAGAATCATCTCCCCTCCAGCTAATAATCAATTCTAAACTTTGGCTTTACAAGAATAAATGATTGTGATGTGATGATGCACTGTGACTTCTCCTTATACAGAGTCAGGAATCTCTCAGAAACAATGCCCAGAGAAACTTGTTATCCACTACACCTTCCCTTTCCATTCTCCACACTAATTTTTCCCATATCCTGCTAAATCCCATTTCTGCAACATAATCTTTGCTAACTCCATGGCCTTTATATCTAACTCCTGCTTATCTTTTCCCAAATCCAGCATAAAAATCAATAAGCCATTTTCTGTATAATCACTTTCCATATATTCTTCTACAACTTAATTATTTGCATCTTTTCTACTTTCAAATATTTACATTCAATTAACAAATGCCTAATATTTTCTATGTCTTCCTTACACCACTTGCAGACTAAATCATCCATGTTTTTCCATTTATATGTATAATTTCCTGTTGCTAAAGATCCCATTCGAGCCTCAAACAGTAAACTATTCTCCTTGCTATTATCATAAATTAGTTCTCTCCTACTATTCCATTTACATCTATATATATTAAAACTCATTTTATTCTCCAAACTAGTTCTCCATCTCTCCAACTCCCTATTCTTTACTAATGCATCTATTCTTCTATCCCATTCCTTACCACTATAACACTCAATAATTCTCCTAGCACAATCATCCCACCTTTTGTACAAATATACTGACATTAAGTTCTTTATCCAAATCTTTTGCATATTACATTACCTTCCTCACCCATATTGTTACCTGTCCTTTATTCATAACCCAATTAAATGCAATTTTGGCTATTCTTTTATTATCCATAAAGTGCAATCTACTGAACATTTTTATTTTGCTTTTTGCATCCCTCATATAAAAACTTGACTATCCCATTTCTCCTTGAATTGCCTCCTTTGCCATCCACACATCAGCATCTAATGCATGTCTTCCTACTTCTCTTGCACTTTTTTCCAAGTAATCTAACACCCTTTTACTAACACATAACACATCATTACCATATGTCAAACCTGCTACCACCACTCCCTTCCATACAATTCTAGCTAATCATATTTATTATATGAAAACACTTTTTAATCAATCCCTTTCTTTTCTTTGCTTCATTTATCAATTTTTTTCTCCCATTCATCCAATCAATTTCTCTGATTACTTAAGATGATTCCCAAATAGTTATATCTATTCACCACACTTAACTTTACATCCCCTAATAAAAATTCTTTGTCTTCTCTTTCTCCAGTATTAATCATCATTACTTTTGATTTTTTTTTACTAAACTTAACCCCCATCTCTTTACCCACCCTTGCACATGCCCTCAGCATAACTTCCATATATTCTCTTTTTTCTGTGCACAAAAAGACCTCATCTGCAAATAAAAGACCAGATAATGTATACATTGCCTTGCCACCTATTATTGGTATGTCTATCTCTCTTCCTAATCTTTTTATTGATCTCTCCATTTTTCTCAAATACAACAAAAACAAAATAGGTGACATAGGGCATCCTTGCCTTACTTCCAGCTTATTTTTAACTTTAACTGATTCTATATTCCATAATCGATACGTATAGTAATTATTTTCATGTAATTTCTTAATAATATCTACTAAAGCTCCATCCATTTCCAAATTTACTAAACTTACCCATAATCTATTTCAATTTACTCTATCATATGCCTTCTCTATATCTATAAAAACCATAGATACCTACTCATATCCATAAGTTGTGTAACTACAAATAAAGTATCTCCTATATACCTATCTGATTGAAAAAATCCTTGCATTTCTCTCACTATTCATTCTATTACATTACTGCCACCTATAGTAATTTTTGAACATATCAAAACATACAAGTTGGTAGTGCTAATTCAATTTATATCTATTCTATCCATATCATGAGACTGGTTTTTGGTTTAGGCCATCTATAAAGAATTTGGGCTTGGACCTTTTGAATTTAATGTACCTTCCAACCATCAGCATCTTTTACTCTTTTTATAGCAATCAACTTATCAGTCTGGAATTTAATAACATAATTAATATTTTGAATCCAAGTCAATTTGCATGCATAGTTGTATGATTCTGATACTATCAAATATCTACTGATTAATCCATCTTTCAGTAGACGGCAGCAATGGAATAAAGTGTAGTTTGCTTCTGTGAAGCATTTTAAAACAAATGAGCATGTATTGTTTTTTTGTTCATAAACCTTTTTGCATCCACTCAGGTCCACAAAGTAATTAAAGCAATTTTATTTTTTTTTTTTTTTTTAAAAAAAAAAAAAAACATTTATTAACATATTTGATCTATTAAGGATATTTATATAAGTATGTGTTTATGTATAAGTGATTCATTGTATTTTCTTAAAAAATAAATTAAATAACTAAAATCTGCTTTAAAATTCAAACTTAAAGCTTAGTCTTTCTTTATACTGACCCATCCTAGATTTGATTTAAAATCAAGTTTTAGAAAATAAATGAAGTGTTAAAATATCATATATTAGCAATGGATGGAAGATTTTATTAAAAAATGATCTTTTACTGAAAGCTAAGAAAAAAAATCAGATAATGGTGATGAAATGCAAGAGTGGATTTAAAAGACTACCATATGAAAAGATTGTATCTCTGTGACTTATATTCTTCGGGATAAGATTATATCGCTATGAATTATATTCGTTTATACATTGTGCTTTTCTTTTCAGAATGACTTTATTGATCTTTTGGCCTTTACTACTTAGAAATGATTTCTTATTAATGCTGTTAATAAATTTGCAGTTAAATTAATTTGCATGAATTTTATTTTTGATACTTTATTAAACTCTAGCCAAGGCTATTCATTTAGATAGAGAGGGCATAATCTTTTTTTTTTAATTTACTTTCTTTAATAAGTGATAAATCAAAAGTGAAGTATGATAATAAAGAATAAAAAGTATGGAAATAAGAAACATATTGAGCTCGAATAATTCTGTGTGTGTGAGTGCATTTACAAATGATTGCAATGATTTAATATATATCAAAAGTAGAGAATTTTGACATTAAAAAGAAATGTTTTCATTAACATACAATATATATATATATGTCAAAAACTAGTTTTCATTTACATTAAAAATATTTTGTAATTCAACTATAAATTATTTTCTTTTCTGAGCTAACATAATAAACACAGTTAAGGAACACAAGCGCAGAAAAGACAGATTTTAAAAAATATTCAGCTTTATTACTGTCTAGCATGCTTTCAGTAAGTATATCATTTATATCATATTCATAGCTTATTATTAAAAATAAAAATTACCATTTATTTTTGTATTATTTTTTTGTTGTTATAATATATATTCTAATCGTTTATAAACTATCATGTAATCTTCAAATAAAGTCACTTTATAAGTGCTGTAAATAATAGGTTTCAAAGTTAATTGTAATAAAAATTAAATTTATTTATATAAATATGAGAAAATTTGTATTGAAAGTGAATTTTTTGATTTTGTAAGAGGAGATACAATTAATGATTAAAAGTTATCACTTATAATGAAGTGCCTTTGCGGTATAGTGGTGATAACATCCTCTTTCTATGGTCATGGCATTTGAGTCTAAGCCAGCTGAACTTTAAATTTTTTTAAATTCACAAGTATACAAATTTTTCTCTCCATTAACTCACATATGTGTAACAAGTTGACCATAGTAAAAGGGTATTTGTAATTAATTGGAAGATAAAGGTCTCAGATTATTATAGGTTATTCAGATGACAGCCAATGCATTGATAAAAATTTTAAATATGACTGTAATATATGTCTTTATTACAAGTAGCATGTTACTATACTATATGTTCTGATCCCATGATTTACCTTTTTTTTATAATATATATAATTAATTTATTAATTAATTTAAGGTATTCATTTTAATAATGTCTCTATTCTTTAAAAAATAGTACCTTTTATTTGGAGTATAAACTATTCTATTTTTAGACACACACCTCCAAGAAAACTAATATATTATCATTATAAAACAATGTAATTTAGTGTAATTTTAAATTCTTTTATACATATTTTACAAAGAGGGAGTAAAAAAAACTAATAATAATAATATTTAAATTTAAAAGATAAAGATACAAGTTGCATGCGAAGCATAATCGCTTATTTTTAAAATTATTTTATTTTAATTATATAATAGGCATATGTAATTTGATACAAATATAAAAAAAAAAATCAGAATTTTTTTAATTAAAATTTTTGTAGTTATTATTTATAAAAAAAGTTTTGCTTTGTATATGTATGTTGTCTATCTCCCATCTGAAAAAAATTGTTGGACAGTTGAAATTGACATATATTTGTTGAAAGTATGGAATAAAAAAGTATTGCATTTGCATTGTGAAAAGTGCATAGAAGAATGTAATATTATTGTTTGTTTATATTAATTCTAATGCAGATACAAATCATTTATTAACTAAATTAAGCTAAACTTATACATGAATAAGATAGTCTAGCCAATGCAAAAGTACTTCAGCATTTTGAATTTGAAGGTCTTTATATAGAGTAATTAATATATCTTCCTGACATAAATGTGACTAAGAATTTGAATCTAGATGAAACTCAATTTTATAGGCAATCTACAACTTCCATGCAAATTCAGGATTTTTTTCACATAGTTGAACTATAGCAGTTATATTTGTTATCTGATTGCTGCTTCATAGATGATATTATGTAATAATTCTTAACTATAGAGTGTACTAAGAAAAATTCTCAAAGGAATATCAAATAGCTAATTAATTAGCTTTGTAAGTATTAAATTCTTTTGTAGAAGTATACTAACTAAAGAAGTCCTTCTATTTAAATCTATTTTATCCAATTACTTAATTGTTGTAAAAAATATTTATTTTTATATTACTGGAAATAATCATACTATAAAATATGCAATTATGAGTCAGAAATAAGAATTTTTTTATTTAAACCGTTGAGATGATGATAATCTTGACTACCATTTAAACTATACTTTTTTGTAAACAAAGACTCAATTTTTAAAGAAATTGCTTGATTTATATTCTGTTTATAATCTCCATTTTTTGATTAAGATTACTCATATAACTTTCTAAATTCAACTTCAATCAATTTAACAATTTTTATCAATACTTTTATTTACATTATTATATTTCAATTAAGGTAGCACATTAATAAAAAAAGACAGTCGTAAAAAAAGTATACAATTAGTTATAGTTCAAATACAAAATCAAAATCAAAATAAAAAATTATAATTAAACATTAATATTTTCATCTTAAGTAAAAAAAATATATGCATATTTAATATAAATTATTGTAATGTACTCTTATAAAAATTTCTACACAAATAATAATTATTATTTTTTAAAAAAAAAACAAGATTAACAAATCATTGTTTTACTTCCACAAAATAACAGCCTTGAAGAGAAGAGTTCATTTAGTTTAAAAGAAAGCAGGGGTTTGAGAACTCGGACTTTCACACAACCCTCATCCATCCATGCTATCTCATACCACTGATACCCTTGATCACACATATATTGAAAAAATAAATAATCACAAATATATGTAATTTCATCCTAAACCAGCACTCATTATTTGATCCAGATTATCATCTCCCACATATATACAATCAAAGCTCAGCTTATATTAAGATAGCCAATCTTTATACTTTAATGGACAGGCTTTAAATTACTCCACCGCACAAAACTTCAGCTGTCCATTTCATTAAAAATCTGATGATGGAACACTCATAGAAGATTGGCTATCTTAATATAAGCTGAGCTTTGATTGTATATATGGGTGGAGATGATAATCTGGACCAACTGATGAGTGCTGGTATAGCATGAAATATGTATATTGGTGATTATTTATCTTTTCATCATGTATGTGATCAAGTATATCAGCAGTATGAGATAGCATGGATGGATGAGGGTCATGTGAAATTCCAAGTTCAAACCCCTACATATTGCATATAGAAGTGCAGGTATGAAAAAGCCTGTAATATAGAAAAAAATCATATTTTTAAAAAAAATCATAAATAATCACAAACACTACATTTAAGATGAAAACCATCTTCATATATTCTAATAAACTCTTTCTCATTTACTAAAGATAGTTTGGTGATAATTTATTAATATTTTTATCATCTACATAATTTATTTTTTACTCATGTTAGTTTTTAACTTGTTTTACTACTTGTCTAAAAATATTGCAAGAAGCTGGATAAACTTTCAGTTTAAACTGTAGTGATAATTGGATAAAAATGTATTACTTTTATGCCAGATTTAACAGTTGAATATTTAAATCAGGTATGGCAATCTTCTAAAGTAGTAAGTTTTATGGGGATATTGCTCATCACAAATCAGACCATATAACTAAAAAACAAATTTCATAAACATCATATTTGATATAAAAATTATTTTTGAAGAAAATTTATATAAATTTTATATAACAAATTATTAAATATTATTGTACAATCTACAGAATCATAAGTGCTACTGTTCAGCCACATATTGTCCATGTCTCATTCCAAAGGACAGCATAATCATCACCATGACAATGTTCTTTGTGTTAAAAATATTAATCAGAACATCTAAATAGCAAAAATATTTTGTTAATCCATTCTTTATCATAATTTGTTGTATAAAGAGATATTTCCATCAAAATTAGTTTTATCAAAATTATATATACATATAACATGGCAGCTTAGAATAATAAATAACAATAAGAGTACCAAATACTCCATACAGTAGTGCCATTAAGTGCTAGCCTTCATAATCAATGAATGCAGACAGATTTGTGCATAAAATCCCTACAAATATTTCTGCATCAATTGATTACAAAAGCCTGCACTTAAGGGCATTACTATGTGATGAGATTAATCATTTTATTAACAGCATGTGCAAGCATATGAAATGGCGGTCATGTAAATAATAAATAAGACGAATTTAAATTATATAACTATTTATCAATTATATTATGACTTTGATTATAAAAATAGTAACAAACATTAAAACTCTGGCCTTTATAATATAAATTTTAATGCTATTAAAGTATAAATTATACTAATTATATATTTCAGCTTCTAATCAATTTGAGTTATTTTTATTTGCATTAAAACATCAAAAAAGACAATTCGGGGATGTTTTAATGGCATTGATTTAATAATACATACCCAGCAAGAAATAAAAACTTTTTTCTCTAATATTTCTGAACCTAATGCCAGAACATAAAGACTGGTTAAACAGTTTCAAGACTATCATTCATTGATACATCTTGTTATTCCAAAAATATAAAGTGCTAAATAATCTTAGCAAATTTAACACCTTGCACTTTCTTACCCTTTCATTCATGATCTATTTTTATTTATATAATTTAATAATCATCTACAAATATTATTTATAATTTTTCTGGTAGTTACACATAAAATTTATGGATAATAATCAGCATATAAATATATGTATACATACTACGATGAAGAAATTTTTTTTGGAAATGTACAATTTTGTTTCTGATAAGTCCAGACGAGGATAGAATATTTTTAATTTTAAAAAAATCCAATGTACTGCCCTGGATTATTTTTTTTATCTTACTGTTTTCTGTCTTTTTTTATATAATTATCAAGTTAAATGGTTTGTAGCTGTGACGGTCATGTGATGCTTCAACTTCAAACATAATAGGCTGAGCTTAAACTCAGGAACTTTAGGACTTTAGTCTGATATTCTATCATCGCTAAATAAAGTACCCTTGTGAAAAGGATTTGATAGGGTTTACATTTTTATCAATCTCTAACATTAACCAACACATTTATATTTTACATATATAATTTATAAAGAATAGAGAGAAATGAACCAAGGATCATTTATATAACCCAGGCACGTAAAGACATATCAGTGAGTACTTATGAAGAACTTTAAGAGAAGGACAGAGGACAAGTTGCTTTGGAAAAGCTAAAAGATTAATAAATTTAAAAGTAGTAGATATAGATTCTTAAATCTTTTTTTTATTTTTTAATTGACATATTTATAAAAGATGGTTAGAATTCTTAGTTTTAATAAATAGAAATGCCTCCCTGATGTTTTCTGCCACACTTCTTAACAGTCATTGTTATTTCTTTCATTTCATTGGTGATTTTATTTTTTGTTTTTAAAACTAACTTTCATCAAGCTGAGAGAAAATGACAATCAAAAAGTATTTTCTTCTCATCAAAATGACACCAATTTAATTTAATTATATTAAAAAGTATTAATTAGATAAATGATAACAAATTTCTCCGTAAAATAATAATAATCATCTTATTATAATCATTGTTAGATTTAATAAAATAATAAATATTTAAAATGGATGAACAGTATTTAAAAGTAAATAGGAAAGCTAAGAAATATTACTTCAAGAACTATAGGGAATGAAGGATTCTTTTATAAGAAATTTATAGATGATCAAATGCGCTTACTTCCTGTAAAACGTATTAGAAACTATTTCGTTAGTTTTGAGTAAATTTGGGTAAAAGAAATATTTTCTTTAAGAATTATTTTACAATATTTGATTTTTTTTTCTTTGGAAACGTAAAATAATAATAGCTAGTTTATAATATTCAAAAATATATAATTTATTTAAAAAAAATTTTTTGATTAAATACTGCTATAAAAAAGACACATTTTGAAGCGTGCAGTTACGTATATATATATACGTACATTAACTTTTCTAGCCGAAGACAGGTCTGGATAACTATTCAATTTGTCACTGCTTACCAATCCCTAAATAAACACATATATATTATTAAAAAATGACAGAGATTAATTAAACATAAGAAATAATACATACTAAAACAATAATAATAGTTATATATGCCATCTTTAAATACCGATAATATAAAAAATATGATTTTAAATATATATGTGCACACAAACAAAATGAATGAGTAATATTGGTAATAGTGAATTTTAATGTAAGAAATCTAGTTATAAATAATATCACTCATAATAAACTAAAAACTACTTTGTTTTATTAATTAAATACATGTATTTATCGGTCATTGCAAATCTATAAAGTACGTTTTGATTAGAATAAAATGCCCAATTAGTCTATCGTAAAGCTTCTTGAATCCGAAGCTATAGATCTTGTCAAGGAAAGCCGCAAAAATAAATTTCAAATTTTTAAATTAAAAGTAGATAATTATATACAGATATTTGTAAATTTACACTTTATGCTATATAGTGTGACTTAACAAACATTTTATTTATTTTACAATTCATATACGTCAGCATTATAAACACTAGGGAATACCCATACTTGCACATCTTATTAGTTTCGTTTTTGTAACGAGAATCACTGCTACTGATGCGTTTGATAATTTTTCATTAAAATTTTAACATTGCATTGAATAAATGGCTAATATATTTGTAGAGGTCAGTCAATTAAAGATAGTGAAGATATCAAAAGATCCAAGCAAAAAATGTCAGTGTCGTATATCTTACTAGAATTAACCACATTCATCTCAATACTAGATAGCAAAAAGCAGAAAATGTCCGGTGAAAAAATTTGTAAATTGTCCTTCTTACTTGAAATACAGATTTGCGCCATGCTTATGTGTGAAATCTTTCAGAAACAATTGACAAATAATTGTATATGCCTGGAAAACTTAGACACTACTTAGATACTGTGCATAGTAAATTTAAGAGTAAGACAACTAATTTTTTTGAAAGAAAGGCCAAAGAATTAAATGCAAAGTAAGTTTTATTTTTTCAAAGCATACTAAATTAAATAGAAAAATAATAAAAGTTTTCTTCAAAATTGCTTTATTAATTGCTAAAACAATTTTTTTTATATACAATTAGTGAAGATTTCATCTTACCAACAGCACTAAAAGTTTGCAAAACTATTCAGAATTCCAAAATATAAAATTCTTTTAAAAAAATTTCCTACACTCAATTACACAATTAAAAAAGAATAGATAACATTACTGACAATATTATGTCTATATTATTATCATGATTCAAGCAAAGTACTATGTTTGCTATGCATCTTGATGAGTCAACTGACAGTATTAAGTTTTTGTCAGATACCTGTATAATGCACATTCATGAAGACCTGCTGTTTTCTAGGAATCTCTCCAGTACAATTAAAGAATGAAATATATTTGAACTAGTAAATAAGCATTTTATAAAAAATGAGCTTGAATAGCAAAAAAGTGCTGGGGTTAGAACAGGTGGAATTGCAGCCATGATTGGCAGGATTTTATGATTTATAAGAAAAATAAGCATTTATCTAAATTCAAGATATATTCACTACATTATCCACAGAGAAAGCTTAGTATTTCAACATATGAAAAATTGCTTAGTAAAGTGTTTGCAGAAGTTTCCACAATAGTTAATTACATAAAAATTAAAACAGGCAAAACTCACTATACTGTACATATTGCCACTCAGTACAAGCCAGAGTGATCAATGGATGCCAGAAGGCTTGTGCATAAAATCCCCATCTAGTGCCTACTCATCAAATACCCCTAGACATATTTCTGGCTTGTGGCCTTTGTCAGTGAGAAACCTTGGATCTGAGAGCACTGCACCTAAATCATAGGATCTAATGCAATCCTCCAGCAGCCACATTTTATCTCTACTTAACTACAAAACTATGAGTCTTAAGTTGAAAACCCACTGAGTGGCAATATGTATAGAGAGTTTTGCCTGTTTTAACAACAGTTATAAGCAAGCATAAGAAATGGTGATCTTGTGATGTTTATACATAAAAATTAATGACATAATACAAGTATCTTCATTTTTAAACCAAAAGTTGAACTCCAATTATTAATCTCCTTATAACACACAAAAGTAATGTGGCTATCTGATGATAAAGTTCTAAAATAATTTTAATATTAAAAGAAGAATTATGAATTTTTGTTTTTAGTAAAAATTTCACATTATCATTTAATTTTTCTGAACAAAATTGGATATGTTTGCTTTGTTACCTGATGGATGTTTTTTAAAAGTAAAATTGAATCTTTCACTGCAAAAAAAAGTACCAATATATTAACCTTAAACTCAAAATTTTAAACATTTCAAAATAAACTTTCTGCATAGTTAAAATAATACAGACATGATTGCTTCTTATCATAAATTTCTTGAAGAAAATAACATTTGATTATCAGCTGAAAATAAAAAAAATAATAATTAACCATATCATAAATTCAATAATTGTTTTCCAAAAATATTTTATTAAGTGAAAAAAAAAAAAACTGGAAATTATCACCACTTACTTACACCAGCTCTACAATATAACCATCTCCCACGCTTATCTCAAAAATAATTAATTGACCCAAAAACAGATTCAATCATTAATCAAAATTTTGCAATAAGGATTTGTTAGAATTTTGGATCCAATGACAAAAACAATATCCTTCATTGGTAAATACAGTCTTAAATAATCTAGTCCATCCACATCAACATATCTTTGTGATTCATTATTATTAATTAAAAATAAGCATAATCTCATTTATCAACAGAAACTTTGAGGCAAAAATCTAAGAATTGATGTGTCAAATATTTAAACCATATTGATTTTTTGTGTAGAAGTGTTTAAACACATCCATCACATTAAATTATTATTAAAATCTCTTTTGTTATATTATTCAATTAAGAGTTAGGAGTTTTATGTTATATATTTTATGATCTTTATAAAGTCTGTAATATGTAAGTATTTTGTATTACAATGAAAATATAAGTAAGAAAATTATTTAAATAAACTAAATATACATACAATAAAACTGTATAATAATAGCATATGTCTCCATTAAGATTTTTTTCCAGGGGCCACTAATTTTTTTAAATATTCCAGGCAAAGCATTTTCAGTAATAAGTTTGAGAAACCAATAGTTTAGTAAACAATTTGAGATGGATGCTAAAAATGTGAGTGAGATAGAATGAACATGTGTTATTCCACTAATGCTTCTTATGAATTTCCATATCTTGATATTCATTTACAAAACATTTCCAACAATATTTAATAAATTATTTAAAAATAAATCTTTTATTTTACAATCTAAACTTTGTAAATAAAAATGCAGTAGATCAATAGCATGATTTTTTGATGATATCAATTGAAATTCCATTTACTATTTAATAAAACATCATCACAATACTCTTGCATTTATTTGTAATACTTCGGCTGGTTCAGTAACATAATATTAAAAAATTTTTGACCATTTACTGTTATACTTTATTAACTACTTTAAATAAGAGTAGTATGCTGGTGACTGAACATTTCAGGTTCAATTTTAGCTAAAAACAAAGTGGCTATTACCAGTTTACTGCTGATTTTAACAATTCATTCAATGTTCAAAATAACTTATTGGTAAAAACCCATCTTCTCAGTTCAATTTCCAGTTAAGGAAATAGAACATAAGTCATTAGCCTCAACTATAAAAAAAAAGTGCTAATTCAGTATGACATTTCAGCATGTTACTATTCTATCACATATGCTCCCCAGACATGCTAAAACATATACCTAAAAAGTCAAAGATATGAAACCATTTGAATTTTTTAATTTTTGCATTGTCAGTATTTCTTCTTAAAGGGAAACCAAAACTAGAGATATCTACAGATTTTAATAGTCAATTCTTTCAATATGTGTATAAAAATGTAGAGAACCTTTCTTTTCAAAGGTTTTAATTTTTTATATATATATATAATTTTGATTACATTTGTAGCTTTAAATATGTCAAAAGCACTACTACATTTATTTATATCACACTTAACTTCATAAAGTCTAGTAGGGATTTTATTATCACATTATAATGGCTCTAATAGGTACTTCTTCATTATAAGTGTTTATTAACACTATATGAGTCTCCAGGATTACATATTATATATACACTCATATATAAAATATTATAATAGGCAATCAACCCTTCAAATGTATATAATGATTAGTGAATGATCCCAAATTATATGCAAGTATATATATATTTCAATAATAATAATCATATCAAATTATTTTAATGTTGAAAGTAGTTTTTATGTTAATACAGATGCCATAAAAGGTAAACCTAATGCATTTATATTATACATATATGCTATATGTTAAGTATAAGTGTGTGCATTATAAATCATAAATAATAATAATACCTGTTAATGAGCTTCAATCTTTAGTGAAATACTAACGAATAATTTTTTTAAAAAATAACAAGAGTAAAAAAAACTTTGCTAGCCATCCGTATGTTGAAAGAGTAATAATAGTAAAACACGACATTTGCATGCCTTTTTCTTTTATTATGTAATTGATCTCCAAAGTATTTTAAATTTATAGCCTCTCAAAGAATATTCAGTTCAATTCTTATTGTTAATCATTAACTTCATGCATATGTTGATAATAATCCTTTTAACTTTCTTTTTGAATATTTTGCATTGTATTGTTGACATTAAAATATAATAATACAGATAATTAAACATATATATATATATAAACAGTTTAAAATACTAAAAAAAATACCTATATATAAATTGCAAATCTTTTTTTTTATAAATAAATTAATTAATACATATGTTTTTAACTTTTCATGTTATTAACAATATTTCTAATATAATTTTCATGTAATAGCTTTATCTACATTTTATTCATTATTACCATTGCCCTCTTAGCAAACATAAAATACATATTAATCTTGGAAGTGTTAAAGAAACAAAAAAAAAATAATGAGCAAAAATTAAAAATTGAAATGTCTTTTACATCTATATTAGAAGATATTGCAAGGCACATTAAATATTTAACTATATAAATTAACATATATCCAAATGATTAAAAGATATTTATTATTCTTTAATAATAAATAGTTCAGAACCTTAAGAATATAAAAAAATATTTTTTGCTTTATTTCATCTCTCTCTTTTTATATATATATCATAATCTACTGTGAGGATTGAGCTATTCAACCCTTAATATATATAAATTAAATGTCCATTAATTAAAAACTATTATAATAACAATAAAAATAATAAATATAGTATTATAGTCATTATTTTTATTGTTTTATATATATAATTGAATTATTTAACATTGGATAATTAATAGTTATGTGGTTCACAAGTTTGACATTAATTTACAAAAAAAAATTGAAATTGGTGGTTGTGTAATTTTTTTATGTTATTTTTTATGATTTGTATCCCTTCAGATATTATTGCATCTTGCTAAAGGCTTGAACATGTGTATAAATGCCCATAAATTTGCATATTTATCCTGTTCAGCAATTTATTTTTATCCTTTTGATATATTGTTTCTGTTTTGATAATAAAAGTATTTTGATGTCTTTTATGATCATTATTATATAAAATTGTACATTTAGTAATATATGGAAAAAAGGATGAATGTACAAATGTGTGAATAATAATCCTTGATAAATGATATTATAAGGCTATTGATATTTTTTTGTATTTGTTGAATATTACTGGGATATTTGTTCCAATCTTTTTTAAAACCATGACATTAAAAAAAGGTGTGCTTGTGTTTCAATCTTTTTGTGACATAAAGTACACTGAGTATCAATATTTATATGACCTCTTTTGAATCTGTAGAAGTGTGATGTGGTTCTCATTTTAGTTTTATTAAGAAACTAAAATATTTGGTCCTAGTGATCAGAATTTAAATTTGCAACATAATTGTTTGTTGTTAATGTTTAGTATGAGTTTTGTTTCATATTGGGAAAGTTGATAAAACAAGTGCATTTTCATTTATTTAGAAGGGAGGAAAAAATGAAGGTTTTAAATGGATAATAAAGGTTTTAAAAATTGTTCCCAATATTTCATGTTTGGGTAGTCAGTCAGTAAATATAATTTTCAGGTGATCTCAAGATTCTGGAAAATTTTAGCACACAATGAAATTATGTTAGATGTTTTTTTGTATTCTAAATGTATGAAGGGTATTTGAACCCAGATTTTCTAGCTGCCTTTAGTCATCCACTCCATCTTATACAACCAATACACACAATCACATAAATGTGAAAAAGATAACTGATCTCCAATATACATATTTCATGCTGAACCAGCACTCATCAGTTGGTCCGGATCATCATCTCCCACACATATATTTAATCAATGCTTGGTTTATATTAAGATAGCATATCTTCAAACTTTAATGGACAGGCTTTAATCTTCTCCACTCTTCAAGTCTTCAGCCATCCATATCTTTAAAAATCTGATGATGGCATGTTCAAAACCCTTGTTTGCTAATTTTGTTGTCATACCCATGTTGACCATAAATCATTCTGATCCCTCATATGTAGGACCTTAAGCCCATCATTTACATGTGCAAAAGACATTCAAGTTACAAAATCAAATTCACATAAAATCCAATTATTACATTTATTTATATCAATAACAATATCATAACAATCAAATTGCTATAATTAAAATATAAAAATGAAACATTTATAAATGAAAATTAAAAAATAAAATTGTGTTTTAAATTACTTTTTGAAATAATAAAACATTTTAATTTTTTAGCATGTGATGTTGCTTGTTTTTAATTTTTCTTCTCTTGAAAAAAAAAAAGCTTAAATATTTTTCATTATTTTGAAAAAAAAAAAGTTTGCCATTTGCTTACTTTAAACTTCTAATTGTAAATATGCATAACTTTTATTTTTATAATTTCTTTATTTTTAGTTAATTCTGATAAACTTATTGTCATAATAAAGAAGTACGTTATGATGGAATAGCAATAAATAGCAATCATCCAGAAAACAATTTCTACTTTCTATTGCAAAATATAAAAAATAATGCAGAAAATTATAGAATAAAAGAGTTAAATACTTTCATTTTACTCTGTTTAATCACTCAGCTATTGATTTTCTATTTATAATTGTGTTTTAAATTTCATACAAGTGTTTTTCTCTTTTATCAAATTTCACCTGTACGTTTTGACTCAAATGACAACTTTCTTTTTGTAAAATCATCTGGTTCTCTTATATGTGTGTTTATAATACGTTGCATACGAATGAAAATTCATCCAAAGTTACCATTTTCATTTGTACATTTATTCACCACTTAACATTTCAATATAAAATTTTGTTTTTCTCCTCCCTGTTTGCTTATTTATTATTTCATTTATTTTTCTTTTTTTTAATTGCACATATTCGTATTATGTAGTTTTTATTTATATTTTTGATGATCAATACTCAGAATCCATTTCCAAGAACATTCATAACCCAACAAAAATGTGCCGTATTTAATACGCATGCGTGTATAAATATATACAATTATGTATTTCCGATATGTATAGCTTTTGAAATCTTTATAAAGAGTTTAAAGATATTTTAACCACATTATTTATACATATATCTGAAAATATATTGGATATATGCCTCGTAGTAAGATGGGCTTTCGAATCAAACTATAAAATACAAAAACATGAAATGTGCAATAAGTGAAACCACAAGCATTAATATTTTGTATTGTATAAAACTTCGTACAATATTAGTATAATCAAATTTCTTTATTAAAAGTTTAATAAAACTTTTATATAAATAAAAGGTAAAACATTATCAGTAGGCTTCATTATTTTAAAACATTTAATTTCAATATTTAACATATTTATGTTAAGTTATACATTGTATTTTATAAATTAATTTTCATAGTGAGTTGAATTTTTTTCTTAAGCAATCTTACTTTCATTAAACAAATTTTCAAATAAAATATGCATTACTTACTCCGTCTACTAAATATAATTTGAAAATAATTTTTATTGTGTAACAGATACTTTAATATCCTGTAAATAAAACTTCTATTAAAATTTCATCTCAATGATAGTTTAATTAAATTTTAACCAGTGGGTAAACATTCATTTTGCCATAAACTATATCAGATTTGTCTTCGGAGATCCCAATGGTAAAAGCTAACATCTTAAGTGATTTAGTTAGGCCCCCTAGTGACAAAATTTAATTCATTTTGTATTCTTTATAACATTATTATTATTATTTTTTTTTTTACTGACTTGCTTATCCAAATGTTAAACATTTGTGAAGAAGGAATATTTTTTTTCCCAAGGGGTTTTCTTTTTTATATAATATATAAAAAAAGAAAGAAAGAAAGAAAAGAAAAGATTATTTTATATTACATTTTTCATCAAAATCAAATTTATCTTGTTATTCCAGTAATAAATCGGATTGTTTACAAATGCTATTCGGATGAAATAAAAGCATGATTTATTTAATACAGTATACATTAATAAAACAGGTTATTTTATAAAAACATAATGCTAAGAGATTTTTCTATCATAAATTTTTACATTTTACGTTAATTATATACATATTATCATATAATTGTAAAGACCTATCTAAATGTTTCTGATTGATTTTCCATCTGCTCTATTTAATATAAATTGAAAATAAAATTGTAAACCAACAGGATGTTTAAATGAAATTAAAAATGAATAATTATTTGGAACATGGAGACGTTTCATAATATAGACTATAGTTAGTGAATTCTATTAAAGAATAATTTATCGTCTTGAAAATTTATTAATATACAGTATATATAATCTTATTTAACCAATGACAAATACTAGCATATTTGACAACTAATAGAATATTACACGTGAAAACATTTATTCATAAATTGTAGCACATTTCAAACAATTTAATATCAGATATGCTTAATAATATTTCCCTGTCAAAACTATCAAATTATCATAATTTAAGGATTTATATATATATGTAACATGGCTAAAAATAATTTATCGCTTTTTTTTGTTGTTGTTGATATTTTAGTGGGACAAGCTTCTCTTTAGCAAAATTCATCTTAAAGTAATGAATAAAAGATTGGATTAGGTTATCTTTTCAAGACAATTTATGAATAAGTCTAGATGGAGATTATGCAAAAATTCTTGGTTTCAAATGTTATATTATAAACATAGAAGCAAAAGAAAATGTTTTAAGAAAGGATAGTTTTATACAATTTGAGATTATTATCTTATTAAAGTGCCTACACATTCAATATATGCAGCACAAACTCAGAAAATTATTCATGATATTACTAAAGCATTATGATTTGTTGTTTACTTGCTACATATTTGTATCCAAATGTCAATATTTTTTCTATTGTATTCTATAAATACTTTGATATTTAGCAGTAACCATTTAGAAATATATACAGCCATATCAGGAACAATAAAAAAACAATGTTAGAAAGACAAAATAATAATAGCACAATAGTGTTGAGTTTTGTGATGACTATACAAAACAATCCATGAGACACAGTTACATCCATATAGAAGCATGTTGATCAATTGATCTGATTATTTGATATTTTGTGGTGCTAACTTTTAATTTCTTATGCAGCAAATTTTTCTTTAGGAATACTTTAACACTTTATTGGATTATATCCTGAGCTATACTTTTCCAATGAAAATGACCAATATAATATTTCGCTTCTTTAGAATGTCTTTTATCAATAAAAATCATGTTCATTTTAAACACTTTTTTTACAAATTTTTAGTGGACTCTATAACATTATGTCTAGCAAAATAATAAAAAAAACATATGGATTAATTTTATGATCTTCCCATTGTATTTCTAGAAATTTAAATTAATATGGTGTTAAGAGATCATTTGAACTCCAATGAAATGGCTGAGCACAATATTTTCATTCAATTAACCAAACTAGGATTTCTTTTTTACATTTCTAAAATCAAATCAATCTTTAACTTTTCAATCAAATAGTATACCAATGGGTCAAAGTTCATAAGCAGTCTGGTCTTTTCTGCAAGTTGGTAAGGCAAGTGCCTCAAGCACTGTATTAAAGTAGGTTAAAGAGTAAGGCATTATATTTAATATATGTATATATTTAATACATATATTTATTCATATTTAAGACATATTTTTTTCTATTACAGTCATTGTTTGGTTTATAGTAAGCCTTTTCAGTAATATATATGTGTGTGGGTATTTGTACAACAAAATATATGTATGTGTGTATGTATATATACCCTTGTAAAATATAAATTAAATATAAAATACAACACAAATTCAATTTAGCTAAGATATTTTCAATATAGAGCACTATAATCATTGCTATTATAACCAAACAAAAAGACTGCTTTCAAAAAACAAAGATTACATTTTAGTGTTATTTGCTTTAGTCCACAGACTTCAGTTTCACAGGAGACAGAATGGTATGGATCTCCATTCAATACAGGCAATCAATATCCAAAAAGGGAATTCACTTTTAGTAAACCTGGGGAAAAAATGCTCTATCAGATATTATAGAGACTGTAATACCTACTGACAGGACCCCCCCCCGGTAAAGACACATGGCTTGACACCATTATTAAGCAACAATTTCTATACATTGGGCACTCAACAGCAGGGTTTAATAATAAAATCAGCATCTGGCAGACACATCGCTTGCTGAATCCTGAAAATACAGCTATGTATACTCACCTAAGGTGCAGCAATCATAAAATCACCACAATATTTAAATATCTGCTACTAGAGCCCAAACTTTTGGATTATCTGATCAAGGTGAATATGGGCTCCATGCCATCCAATACATTCTTATACTTCAAGTGGTTTCTAAATAAAATAGACCCAATTTGTCATGCCTGCTCTAAAGGAGAGGAGACCTTTAATCATCTGTTAAATATATGTCCAGGCTATTACAGTATTAGAAGTGTTATTTCTTAACAATGCATTATAGCAGTGAATAAAATCCTGGACATAAGGGGTTGTCTCTTCTCTGGAGACTTTACAGTTATCAGGTTATCTATCTTCCTGACATATGCTTTTTGGTACACAAGATGCAGGACAAAGTTCACACAACCAACACCAGACCCCAATGCTATATTTTTCGATAAGCTCAAAGTTCTTCAGAACAAGGACAAGATATTATCTTCTAGATTCTTATTTATAAATACATGGAGCCTACTAGTATGGCCCACAGACCCTAGATAAATTTTGGACCTGATATATCCACATCGTAGTGTATTGTAAATGAAGTAGTCTATGATGCAACATGCTGGATTCTACTAGAGAGGCATTGATTTCACACTACTTGTATTCCAGCTGATACATTAGCATTATTGGGCCAACCTCAAAAGGGGTGGTCAATACCAACAAAATGGAATGCTATCTACTTATACATCAACCTGTTAGTGCAGAGATGGCTCTGCCATACATCTACCAGACCTAGGACTTCCACATTATCAAGCCAGTCTTGATGGAAAAAGCCAATGCCAGCATTGGATGAGCCAACATTAACAAAGGGTATTATTTATTATTCATCTGTACAATTTTATTATGTCAATAAATATATATTTTTAAAATAAAGAAAGTAACTAAATATTCTAATAATTATGCAATTGGACATTGTTATGAGAGATGATGACCTGGTCCAACTGATGAGTGCTTGTTCAGCATAAAATGCATTCTTGGGGGTTATTTGTCTTTTATTGTATCTTTATTTATATGAAATTATTTATGAAATAAAAAAGAATGGAGAAATATGAAAGTTGTCTATCTATAAAAAACATTATATATAGTTAACAAAGTATCACATCTTTTTTCCCCCAACATATTATTCTACACAACTGTGTTTATCTCTTGTGAATCAAAAAATGTATCCATGCTCTTTTGTGTAGAGCAAGATGACTGAAACATAAAAATAAAAGAGGCATAACACATTGTTATTGACAAAAAAATGAAACAGTGTTCAATCATGTAATTATTGGAATACTTAAGGTAATTAATATTTCTAAGAAGATAAAGATAACATTAACTTTTTTTAAAACAGACTTTGGGTTGATGTGATGATGTGATGTGATGTACCATGACTTCTACTTAAACGGAGTCAGGAATCTCTCAGCAACTATGCCTAAAGAAACCTGTTAGCCACTTTACCTTCCCCTTCCATTCCCCACCCTAAGCTTTCCCATAATCTGCTCCATCCCATTTCCACAACATAATCTTTGTCAACTCTATGGCCTTTATATCTAAATCCCCCTTATCTTTTCCTAAACTAAGCATAAAAACCAATAACCCACTTTCTATATAATCACTTTATTCATATTTATTCTCCCATAATTTCATTATTTGTACCCTTTCTGCTTTCAAGCATTTACATTCAATCAACAGATGCCTAATATTTTCTATATCTTTCTTACACAATTTGCAGACTAAATCATTCATATTTTTCCATTTACATGTATATTCTCTTGTTGCTAAAGATCCTGTTTGAGCCTTAAACAATAAGCTACTTTCCTTACTATTATCATAAAAACTTTCCCCCAATGTTCTGTTTACTTCTATATATATTTAAACTCTTTTTACTCTCTATACTAGTTCTCCATCTCTCCAACTCCCTATTCTTTATTAATGCATCTATTCTTTTATCCCATTCCTTACCACTCAACAATCCTCGTAACACAATTATCCCACCTTTTATACAAGTATACTAATATAAATTCTTTATCCAAATCCTTTGCATACCGCATTACCTTTCTCACCCATCTTTTTGCCTGTCCTTTACTCATAACCCAATTAAATAGTATTTTGGCTATTCTTTTATTATCCATAAACTGCAACCTACCAAACATTTTCATTTTACTTTTTGCATCTCTCATATAAAAACTTGACCATCCCATTTCTTCTTGAATTGCCTCCTTTGCTGTCCATACATCTGCATCTAATGCATATCTTCCTACTTCCCTTTGTACTTTCTCTAAGTAATCTAATATCCTTTTATTAACACATAAGGCATCATTACCATATATTAACCCCACTACTACAACTGCCTTACATACAATTCTAGTTACATCATATATTATATGAAAACACTGTTAATTTCTTTACTAAATTCTTTCTTTTCTTTGCTTCATTTACAAATTTTTTCTCCCATTCAACCAAGCAATTTTCCTGATTACTTAAGATGATTCCCAAATAAATATATCTATCTGCCACACTTAACTTTATATTCCCCAATAAAAATTCTACATCTTCTCTTTCCCCATCATTAATCATCATTATATTTGATTTTTCTTCGCTAAAATTTAATCTCCATCTGTTATCAGCATAACTTCCATATCTTCTCTTCTTTCTGCACACACAAAAATATCCACAAAAAAAAAAAAGACGCGGCAAAATATATACTCCCTTGCCACCCATTAATGGGATCTCTATCCCTCTTCCCAGTCTTTCTATTGCTTTCTCCATTTCACTCAAATACAACAAAACAAAATAGGTGACATAGGGCATCCTTGCATTAATCTCACCCCATTTTTAACTTTAACTGATTCTGTATTCCCTAATTGGTAAGTATAGTAATTACTTTTATATAATTTCTTAATAATATGTACTAAAGCTTCATCCATTCCCAAATTTGTTAACCTTACCCATAATCTATTTCTATTTACTCTATCATATGCCTTCTCCATATCTATAAAACTCATATATAATGATCTACCTGAATTCCTACTCATATTCATAAGTTTTGTAACTACAAATATACTATCTCCTATATGCCTATCTGACCTAAAACCTCCTTGCATTTCCCCCACTACATTATTCTCTTTCATCCATTTTATAACTCTTCCAGCCACTATATATGAGAAAACTTTATATAAAACTGATGTTACTGCTATCAGTCTATAATTATTTAACTTTCTATGATCCTTACCTTTTCCTTTAAATAATAATCTTACTCTTGTATTTCTCCAACTACCCAGAAAAACTCTCTTCTGTGCCAGTTTATTAAAACATGATAATAACTTTGCTTTTGCTCTATGCCCTAAATTCATTACCATCTCTGATGCTCATCCATCTAAACCTCTCATCTTTCCACTTTTCAATTTCTTCCCTGCCTCATTCAGTACTTTTTTTGTGAACCTAATATTCCCATTACTAAATACTTTCATGTTTTCTATCACTAAGTCCTTCACATCTAACATCTTTTCTATATCCATTACATATCTATTTAAGATGCTCTCTAACTGTTCTCTAGAGCTACACTCTATTCCCTCATCATCTATTAATATTATCTCTCTCCACCCTACATTTCTCCTTTTAATGTAATTCCAAAATTTTTTACTCGCATCTCTTCCACTTTTATTAATATCCTCCAACAATTTAATATTCAGCTTCATCCTCTCTCTATAATTATCCATTTTAGCCAACTTCTTCTTTTTTAGGTACTTTCACCATTAGCATTAATATCGTTTTCACTTTCTTTGTTCTTAATAGCACACTTATATTCTCTGCATGCTTCTTTCCTCTCTTTTAGACTTTTACAAACTCTTATTTTTTATTACTTTTATTCTTCTGCATATTCTCAACTAATACCCTATTTGCCACTTTTTCTATTTCACCACACCAGTCCTTATACTCATCTCCAATCAACTGTTCTATGGCTTCTTCAACTTGTATTTTATACTCTTCCAACTTATTCGTATCATTCACTCTCCATCTACATCTTTCACTACTGTTTCTACCTTTATTTCTATCCTCCATCACATTACTAATCATTTCTATTACAATAAAGTTATGATCACTATTACACACTCTCTCTTCATTATCAAACACCTTAATTTTCTGTAATTTATTCATTCCCTCTTTCTCTACTAATACATAATCTATTGTATGAAATATATTATTCCTAGACCATGTGTATTGTCCCTCATAAATATTTGATAAATTCCCAATGCTCAAATTTACTCTTTGACAAAATTCCTTCAAAATATGACCATTCTTATTATCTACATCATCAATTTCTTCAATATGTTCATTCATATCCCCTATAACCATTATTCTCTTTCCCCTTTCTTTAAAACTCTGTATATCCTTAACTAGGCATTCATATATACTACTGTTCCATTCCATTACATTTGACTATCTCCAAAGGCTATATATACTACAGCCACCATCCATTCTTGTCTATCCAACTTTATTTCAAACCACAAATGCTTTTGACATTTAACAATATTTAAATATTTTTTTCAATATAACACCTATACCACCAACCCTGGCTGTGTTTTGGCATGGAAGCATAAAACATTACATATTTTTATAAATGTATATTATGTGGATTTTTTTTGTCAAACTAATAATTTAACAGATTAACAGAATTATAAAATGATGAAATTTATAAAACTGAGTAAAATTTCAGAAATATGAGAATTTTTTAATAGGAAGTTGATTATAATATCAGAACAAAATGAATCATATTTATTTGTGTGAGTGTGTTAAATATATATATATAGTTTGATAAGAAAGTCAGATAAATTTTAAAATGTCATAAAAAGTTGAAAAAAAAAACTAAAACATTTTTATTCTTTAATGTTCACTTTTCTTTTTTTACTATTGCTTTATTAACATTTTTTCCAAATAAATTTTTACATTGCATCAGAATATATATTTCATTGTAAAAGGATTTGCATATGGATAATTTGAATGACATTAATTATATCATATGTAAAAATATGAAGAGATATATACTATAACTTATTATACCTAACTTTATTTATTTGATATTATTTCTTTCTACTATAAATAATTATTATTATTGATCCTCTGTACACACACCTGCACAATAGAATTGGGTAGATCTACATTAACTATATATATATGTGTGTGTATGTGTTCTTTCAAAATCAGTTTTCCCTCTATTTCAAATCTATCTATTATAAACTTGATAGATCATTCTATCCATACCTCTAGACTAGTTTCTGATTTATGACATCAATGAAAAGTTTGGATTGTTTTGTTAGTGTATATATATATATTATATATGTTAGTATATATATATATAATTAGATAGCTTATAAAAATTCTAAATTAATTCACTATTTATTAATAAAATATTTGTGCATTCAACCTTCTCTGTTACTGAAGACTTGCAAAACAATAACAGCAACAAACTTTTAAAATATTCTCTCTGACTCCTAATATATGTTTAGGATTTTAAATGAATTGCAATTATTCATACAAAACATTACTGCTACATAAAATACTCTCATACAAATATATGAGACTCTAACCTCAATTTCTTGGACTTTAATTAGTCCATCAGTTGTCTGTGCCAAATAGTAACAGACTCTAATCTCATGGATCCCCACTTAGCTGTGCCAAATGTAACAGACTATATTTTACTCAACAAAGCTTAAATGTTGGACACTAAATTGTAACCAACTATTAATTATTATGACTGAGTTCATTCAAACTTGAGGGTTGTTTAATATGGTACACATTTAATTAGAGATTTAAGATTCTGATATTCACATCTGCTTAAGAATATTTTTTTGGCATTACAATGCATATTATAGTCGGTTACAATCTGATGCCCAATGTTTAAAACTCCAGTGAGTAAAAAATAGTCTGTTACAATTTGACATAACTAACTGAGGGCCTGATTAAAAACCAATTTATATCATATGAAAAAAATCTTACATGGGCAGCATGGTGTCACAAATTTTAATACCCATGTTAGTCAACAAAAGAAGATGTAAATTTGTTAATATATAAGATATCCCAAGAATGAGTCCATAAAAAATGTGAAATACTAGAAATGTAATAGTATGATGCAGGATATGGAGCAATAAAATTGTTTCATTTGTTTTTTTTATAGAAATCTCATTGCTTATTTCTATTTAAATATGCTATAATAACAAACTGCCATTTCATGTAAATCAAGATGGTGCCTTTTAGAATGACTTATATTTAATATCTAACAAATAAACAAACATGATTTTTTTTTTTTTTGGCTAATAAACAACAGCTTGGGTGTTTCGTGCAAATCTTTGTCATGCTGTTTTATATGCAAGATTTTTTTCAACTAATCTAATAATTATGTATATATTATCTTTTAATATATATAATTTTTCTGATTATTCTATGTTATATTATTCTATGCTGAGAATAATACATATAGATAAAATAAATAAAGTTTAACAAAAAAGGGTTAAAATGAAACAGAAAAGAATTTGTATATAAACTGGTACTAGTGATTATATTGTAAACATTAAACAATTTAAATAAAATTGCATTAAGCATACAACAAAAAGAAAAGGCAATCGTCAAGCGTTGTTAGCTGAGAGGTCATCGCAGCTGCCTTGCAAGCAAGTAGTTGGTATCAGAGGGTTGTGGGTTCTCCTCCCGGCCGATGCTGTAACATATGAAAAAAAAAAAAAGGCAATTACTAGATTAATTTTATTTTCAAATAAACACTGGATATAAGATCTATCTTAGAAAAATATATTATTTAAAACCACAATGTATATTGAGCTGTTATAAAAAATCTTTCAATAAATTTCAGAGAGATCTTAACTTTCCACATATCTATTTATAGTTATGATATAAATGTGATGTAAATAATTTATTTAAATATAATCTAAAACTCAACTACTATTATTAAACTTGTGTAAAATATATTATTAGTGTTTTGTAAAGATAGTATCAATTAAATGTGTAGTCAGTACAGTTAATTTATAACATTGTTCAAATTGACTAGTTCTATTAAATATTATCTTTTTAAATTTTATTTATTAAAAAATGACATAAAAGTAAAAAAAAGTCTAGAAACAATGTAGATATCTTATATATATTTTTTGTTTAGGAAGTTATAGATTGGAGAACAATATCCAAGCATTTTATGATTGACACATCAATCCCGGAGATGTGGTTATTATTCCTCTTCCCATGTTTGTTGATCTTAGCTGGAATTCACAATAATACCCTTTTCATATCAATTAAATCAGCTGAAACTTGACTTGACACTGGATCACTACTAAATTTCAGTGACCAAGTCTTTTCAGGGAAAGCTTCAATGATAATTCTGACGCTTCCTTCAATCTAATTTGACTCTCTTTCTTTGTTACAATTCACAAGAAAATTGTCTGCTGTGTGGTCTTTAAAAATCAAACATTTTTTCCCCCCATTTTCAATCAGCATTGTTCCATTTATTTATATGCTAATTCAAAGTACTGTATTTCCTGGTATCATAAAAAAAATATCAGAATTTATTAAGTTTTTTCCCCTCATTTAATAAATGAAAATATTTCTGAATGCGTTTGTATGTGTGTATACACACACACACACACAAATCTCTCTTTATTGATAAATGCTAGCATTTGCATATATAACAATAAAAATTGTTAATAATAATATATATCAAAAAAACCCTTTTTTTTTTTTTTAAATTATAGGATTTTTGTTTGTCATGTGTATGCGCGGAAATATATATATGTTTGTATGTTGTATTGAGACATCTAAAAATCATATTAACTAGACTTAAAGGTTACTGAGGTTCAAAAAGAATTTTAATTAGTATCACTGGTAGAGTCTTATTTTTTTTTCCTAGTGACCTATGCAGTTGTCGAATGGGGGATTCATAAACTAAAGATTTTTTGATTAAGTTTCAGATTGTGACAATTTGATTAATTGAATAGATATGTTGGAATCAAATAGCTACTTAGAAGCTCAAATATTACATGACCTCCTAAGCAACTAAACATATTATATATATTCGCTGTTTTTTTAGCATCTCTTCCAAGACATATACTAAGATTTCACTATTTTACTATATAAATGAGTAAGAATAACAAATATAATTATAATAAGTAGAAGGGAAGTAGAAAAAGACGTAACAGAAGATGTTTAATCACTGATGTCTTTGCAGGAATTTAAATATTAACAAACATTATAATGCTTGGGAAAAAATATACGATTATGTTTAAAGTCTCAAGTAAAATATATAAACTTTTTTCATCATTTTGGAAGATCTTTTTAAAATTATTAAACCACGATTTAATTTCAACCAGTGCTTACGCGTTTTTTTTTACAGCAACTGGAACTGAGTTGCTGTAACTCTTGCTCTGGGAGAGATATTTTGATGTTGTTTGAAAAATTAATAAAATTTAAAATTATGTTAAGATAAAATTAAATTAGTTTTATTTTTTAAACAACAAAAAGTTTTCAGAATATAACAAGAATTTGACAATATTCCAAATCCATATTACTGTAAAACTAAAACTTTTCACAAATCATTAAAACTCTGAAGCAGTTTTCGTGACTTCAGGATGTGTAAATAATCACAGATCAAGTTAATCAATAAACTGAGACAACATACTGAGAAGAATGTAAATGTAGTTCATATTAAAGAGTTTTGTTTTTTCATAATATAAAAAAAAGTGTAAACAACTGAAATCCATAAAGATTTTAATTTAGAAAGAAAACATATAAAATTAAATAAAAGAATTTTCGTGCATACAATATATAACAGTTATCCTTTCGACTGCACATGTATATAAAACTATTGTCATTTAATAAAAACTAAGCATAGCCTTAAAATCAGAAAGAAAAAAAATGCCTTTAACGAAAAAAAAAAAAAACTATCAGAATGTCTAATAATAAAAACGTTAAAAAAAATCAAATTTTTAAGTTTGGAAAAATAATAAGACTATTTTAAAAAATGTTACATCACTTCCATGATTAAAGCTGATAAAAACAAAATAGTGAAGATATTGATAGTTATAATAGAATAAAAATATTGCATTATTATTATTACACCCAAAAATAATGCAAAGGATTATAGACGTATAATTTTATTACCAATCTTCTTTAAAATTTTATGCAGAAGATTGCAAAGAAAGTTGAAATAGATTCTTACAAAAGAATAGATAGGATGAAAAAGTTAATTTTGAGTAGTACCATTTACAAATAATAAGTGAGACTTATGAAAGATGCACTGAATATGAATTGCCACTACATTTAGCCTTTTAATTAAAAACAACAACTTTGGCTCATATGTAAAATAAAGAATCTTAAAATAGAATGGTCATGATCTGGAATTTGGCTAAAACTTAACATTTCATATAGCTGATGATTTTCAAAAAAGATTAGAATTTCCCTTAGGTAGCTAGACCATACATAGCTAATTCAGATATCAACTAATTATTATACAGCAAATAAATACAGAAAGGTAAATGAAAAGAGAACTTACTTGACTAAGTAAAAAATGTCTTTCCATTCTTTATTACTCTGTTGAGAGATATTTTGGATTTCTTTGCGATAAAATGAGCTATTTAATGCTTTAATTTATCTGCACACACAGCCATGCACACATGCACATACTTATATTTATATAGTTTATTAAGAATTATGAATTAAGATGTTGAATTGCTCATATTATAAATAATGTGTAAAGTGTTGCAGTATTAATACCCAAATTTTTTTTAAGACAAAACAAAAAAATAAAAGTGAATCCATAATAATCATGAGAATGAAATTGTGCTCATTGCAAAGTATAAAAATTGTTTAGATGAATTTGACTTTACAATAAAATATTCCCAACATAGAGCTGCTAAGTACTCATTTTTAATAACTTTGAAAAAGACCAAAGCCAATATTGGATTTGATTTTTCTCAAGGTCATTAAATATGAGCCCTTGGTGGTAATATTAAGACTAATAAAATTTATTTGAACATTTTTTATATTTGAAATTTTTATAATTTTATTTCTCACAATTGTTGATTCCTAAAATATATATATATAAATTTATTTCTGTATTAGACAAAGTCAGAAGTGGATTTTCCTTTTGTTTTATTTTTTTATAAATGATTTGGGCATTAAGACAACAAGACTATACTGCTTATTTATAGACTATACTTCTTATTGATAATAGGATCAGTGTGAAAAACTATAGCTCTTAATAAATTTCATATTTCATGCTGTAAATTTAATACACACATATATCATTAAAAGTCAGTCAACACTTAGACAATTCCAATATCAATAACAATCAACAATTTCAAACTGTTGTCGAGGCAACCTTGTTTTAACAATGAAGGTAGTATATATATATATATATATATAACAAAAGTCAATACAGAAGCTTCAGATCTTATAGTGAAATGGAAAGACATATAGTAAATACAAAGGAGGAATGAAAAGTGAAATATATGGGTAAAAAATAAGTATCACTGACATCAATGAAAAAATTGTACTTTGGCATTAGTCCTGCAACATAGGGAAGATAGGATGCCTTTTTACACCCACAATAAATGTGTAATATTGCAATGATGTCAAATTGAAAGGAAATAAACCTCATGAATATTAACAATATAAAAGAAATGTTTTTGTCAGGATAAAAACCTAATAAAAGTCTCATAATTAATATTTATTTTTGTGCCCCCCCCCTCTTTTTGTTTAATTTGTTTATAAAAAAATTTATTAGCATTTCTGTGAAAAATCTCAGCATTCTACTGTGCAATCATGTGCTATATTTTTGGAGGGAAAATTTTTAGTAGAGATCTCCATATTGTGTGGTAAAAGCACATATCAAATTTCTTGTTTCAAGGTGACAATTCCTATTATATATTACACTGTAAGTATCATATGTATATAGTTAATGTGTTTTTATAAATAATATTTACAAAAACAAAATCATTTAGTGTTTATTTTGTGCATATTTAAAATAACTTTTTTTTTGTGTGTAATGATGTGATTTCATTAAGATCACAAATCATATTTTTTGTGTTGATTTCAAATGTTATTTTTAAAGTTGTTAGTGTGAAAGGCCTACATATATGTGTATGGCAAATTAATTTCTTGTTCAAAATCATAGATATCTTTATTAATTATTTTTTTTGCATAATGGTATCATTTCTTTTAAAATCACAAATCAGTTTCTCTTTTATTTAAAATTTTGTGTTTTTTTTATTTCAAATGTTTTTAAAGTTGTTAGTGTGAAAGTTGTATGTTCATTAAGATCGCAAATCAAAATTTTTTGTTGATTTCAAATGTTGTTTTTAAAATTGTTAGTATAAAAGTCATACATATTTGTAAATCAATTTCTTATTTAAAATCATACATATGTTTATTAATTTTTTTGTGTGTAATGGTGCCATTTTATTAAGATCACAAATCATTTTTTTTTTTTGGTTTAAAATGTCTTTAAAAATATTAGTATGAAAGTCATACATATTTGTGTATGGAAAATCAATTACTTGTTCAAAATCATAGATATCTTTGTTAATTTTTTTTTTAATGACGGTGTCATTTCATTAAGATTGCAAATCAATTTTTTTTTTTTTGGTTACTGTATTTCTTTTTTACTTTTAGTTATTTTTAGTCCTGCAATATGGAGCATGTATTAGACCTTCTGTACCTTTTCACATTCATTCTCCCAATAACTTTGTAAATCTTGCCAAAATATCATGTACAAAATGTATGTACATGTTACTCTATTTTTTTGCAAACTTTGTGGAAAATATCATATACAAAATCTGTGTACACATTATTTTGGTCAGATCACAAGATTACAAAATTATCAACAGATTGATACAAATGTGAAAAGGCACCGTAGATCTAATACATGCTCTGTGATGCAGGACTAATGTGAAAATACTGAAAAAATTAAGGGGCTGAAATGGAATAGACTGACATGTTACTAAGAAACAATTAGAGGCTTAAATGGATTCTAAAAACTTGTCAAAGATTTGAAAACTAGACTATATTAGAGAAACATAGATATGTAAATTTTTTTAAATAATATGAAAAAATTTATGAATTAAAAAATTGAATTAAACTGGAATGCATCAACTTGCACTGAATTGATAATACTTGAAAGTAATGATGGAATTTATATATGTATATATAATTACTGTCTTAAAATTGTATGTAATAAAAAAAATCTTATATTAATTTTCAAAATAATCAGTGAAATTATGAACATTTCTGTAATTCTATTTCACTCAAATTATTATTAACTAATTTAAAGGTAATTTTAATGGTCTAAATTAAAAAGCAAAAATTAGCCCTAAAATAAATTATGATTTTGTATGCTCTTTTTGATTGGCAGATATTATTTTTGCATAGATTAAATGCCAATTTTAAATAATGGTTAACAAATTAGTATAAATAATGTGATTAACTATTTGCTGTGAAAAAGATGTATAGTAAGTAAAAATAAAAACATGTATTAACTTATGAAACACAAACAGCCATAGAAACATTATTACAAATGCTATCTTTAAAAATACTTAACTGCTAAATGTATTTGTTTTATTAATTGTTCATTTCTTTCTAGAAATTTGTTAATCTCATTACATCTGACAGTGCACAAGACAAATATTACAGATATGACATATGAAAAAGTCCTTACAGACAATTACAGTTTTCCACTGCTCCAAAAGTCATTTGCAATTGCAAAAACTCTCTCAACAGAAGTGTTATGGGTCAACACTATAAAAATTCAGTTATTCCTGGGTAAATATTTTTACTCACCTTTTATCAAAATTATCTAATTTAAATTTTTTTTTACTCTTCTTATTTCTTCAAATAAAAAAGTACCATCATTAGCTAGATCTTTTAATTTTCATATAATTTTCCTGTTATAATAACATTTGTCCATTTTATTTTATTTTTTAGACACATCTATTGAAAACTGTTTACTTCAATTAAACCAGCAGCCCATTCCTTAAGGTATAGAAAATGTACGTTATAAGTCATCACCACATCTTCTTTAATAAAATTTTCCTTTATATTTGGCACTTAACAATTTATTTATTTTTACAATTCTGGATAAGAAACTAGTTTAAAATCTTGTCTTATATTATAAAATAACATTATATAAATTGTGCTAATTTCTATGGCTAAAATATTATCAAATTCTATTTCTTATAGGACCTTGTGAAAAATCCATGCCTGGTATGAATAAAAAGAAATGTTAGATCAGAATTCACATTATTGAAAAATATTTCAGTATTTTAGGACATTTATTCAAACTCAAGAAATTCTATCAAAATGGTTTGTGTATTTTGAGAATGCACTCTATTGATGGCATCAAAGCAAGCCAGCTTACTTTTGAATAACTGAGAGGTTTTTATATTCAATATTAGTTCTTCACAAAATTGTTTTAAATTTGCCATACAGACCATAAAATAGTTCAAATTTGTAGTTTTATTATAATCTCTCCATCAATTAACATGGAAGTGAAAGCTATATTTATAACAATAGAGAATATATGTGCTATACAACCAATTTCTAATATATTTATCTTCAATGGCTCTTTTAATTTATATGTAAATTATTGCTGCCTTCCCCCCCACCCAACTGCATTCTCTAAAATTCATGCTTATGTGATCTATTGACAGTTACAAAATTTTAGAATTAATATTATTTTTATTGATGACTCAAAATAAATGTTTAGAGAAAATTTTTACAGTGTCTCCTTCAACACATTAAAATTTTAAAATTTTCAATTGAATGCCACTTGTAACATCAAAATAACTTATTAATATTGGATGCAATTTTTTTCTTGTGGTTTGATGCATAAAAATAGAGACAAATGACACAATTTGCAAATTTTATGACCATTTTTATCATAATAATTTTTAAATATTGAAGCTATTATTGAGTAACACTAGTTCTTGCACAAGAAAACCGAGGATTATACATTTTTTCAATAATTTATTGCAATCTATATTTCTAAAGCTGTGACTATGGATAATAGTATGAAAAGCAAAAGTACCTTTTCTTAATTGCTAATTATTTTTTAGACAATCAAAAACTTTAAGCTTGAAAAATTATGTTACTTTAGACCTTGATGCTACTAGATCAAGGTGTTGTATATGTTCATCCATACTAATATGCTCTATTATAGCAGAACTTCCACACAGTGCTATGAAAAATTTTGCACTGCAAATTGTACATTTCATAAAATGCACTTTAACAAGCTTCTATTACAAAAGTTATATATAGAGCTTGCAAATAAGCTCTTAACAAATTTTTCAAAATATCCACCACCCAGACTGGTTTTTGCTACTGGCTTCCTCAGTGAGGTGCTAGGATATTCAAGCATTATATTAAAAATATTTAAGTTAGATAGCTGGATTTGAAGACATATGAATGTCTGAAAATTTCAGATTTTCTACTTAATAGTTATCCATTAGATAAAATGCTGGGATTGTCCTGGTATTTTTAATCTAATGCTTGAATATCCTAGCATCTCATTGAGAAAGTCAGTAGCAGAAACTGGTCCGAGGTTGGAGATATTTTGCAAAGCTTATTAAGAGCCTATTTGCAAGCTCTGTATATAACATTTGTAATTTAAGCTTGTTAAATTAGTCATGTGATATATGACTTCATTTCTTTGTAATTTTATTTTTTGTTATTAAGGCTTTGGCAATTTTATATTGCTAAAGTTATTAATATATGGTGTATCTGAACTTGGTTCACTCCCATATGGCTATTTAAGTTAGATAGCTGGATTGGAAAACATATGGATGTATGAAAATTTCAGATTTTTTACTTAATAGTTATCCATTAGATAAAGTGCTGGGCTTGTCCTGGTATTTTTAATCTAACACTTGAATATCCTAGCACCTCACTGAGGAATCCAGTAGCAGAAAAACAGTCTGTGTTGGGAATATTTTGAAAAGCTTGTCAAGACCTTTTTTGTGAGCTCTATATATACATTTCATAAATTAATCTTTTTTTTTTTAAATATGAAAGGAAACTTTTTTTTTAATTTACATTAAAATGACTTTTTTTTTTATCTTACTGAATTTTCCATTCTTGATTCTAAAAGCATGCAATAAATAAATTTTCAATAAATAAAATATATCAATATTTAAAATGACTATTTGGTACTAATATTGAACATTCAAAAAATAATTGGATTAAATGAAACCTTGAAAACAGATGATAAATATTTAATAGAGCCATCAGATTTAACAATTATCATTATTATTTTATATATCAATAATTCAACATTTTGATCTATTTTTTTAATTTTTACCATTGCTATTAATTGAAAGATTGTAAGAATATTATTGGATGATATTATTAAAGGCACAGCATTTGCTTTCTGAGACATAGCATGGTTTACTTTTTGAATATTAGACATGGCAATAATTAAAAATAATTATGTAAAACAAAGTCTAATACAAAAATTAAATAATTTAAAATCACTTTTTATAAAAGAATAAAGTATTATGTAATTCTCATAGTTTTTTTTCTTCTCTTCTTATGCTATTTGTAATAGATATATACCATTGTTTTAAAACATTGGCTTAAGAAAAAATTATTCAAAATTAATTTCCCAAATAGTATATAGAATTAGATGTAGTAATGCTTCTTATAATGCAATATACTATGGAAAGTCTTGTACAAATATAGCCACTAGAGATGCACAACACATGTATATATACAAGCATGCAAAAATAGCTTTGAATATAAATTGATCTTTTTAAAGCATGAACAAGAGTTTGGCTGTACTTTTGATCCAATAAAGGTCAACATCATTTGTTGTGAATATGATGACAGAAAGTGAAAGATAAAAGAGGCATGGTTTATTTCTAACAATCGCCATGCAATCAACAAAAATGAGACTAGCATTCAACCATCTAAAAAGATGAATATTTAAATTAGTAATTTAAATAATTGGTCTGCCATTTAAATACCATGACACATCTTACAGTCATGAGTGCTATGATCCTGGATTCAATGGCCAAAAGCATGCTCAGAAAATATAAAGAAATTGACATTGAATAATTTTTTTTAAGCTTATGTTTAAAAATGGTGTTATATATCTATTATAATTATTATGTATAACAAAATAAAACTTAACAAATAAAGAATGTATATCCACCAGTATTATGAAAAAAAAAAAAAACCCTGTGGAATAACTCCTGAATTATGACTGTTGTAATCCAGCAAAATGGTGCTAAATTTAAATTATTGAAAGAAAAAAAAGCAATTAAAATTACTAGAACAAAAGGAGTACAAAATTCCCAAAAAGAATATGGTTGGTCATCTTAATATAAAATAATTATTTAAATAAATTAGAATAAACTGAAGTAAATGGAAATAAAAAATGTTTTGCAATGCATTTTAGCAAGTTTAGCATATTTTATATAAATAACCATGATTTTAAACTTGAAAAAAAAAAGTTTAATAAGTGCATGAAAGACATACAGCTTACAGTAAGAAAATACTGTACTTAAACTCAAATGTGAAACAAATATTTATTCTAATTGAAAGAATAAGAAAAGAAGTTGAAAATGATATTATAATAATAAAAAAATAGTTCTAAATTCAAACCATAGTAATGTTATAATTAATATTACAGAACTAAATAAAACTGTTTTTCTTTACAAAAACAGAAAATAATTTATAGACACATAATTTGATTGTTTTCCTGAAGATTTGTGGTGACGGTGTTCTAGTTGCATTTTTATATTGGACTATTTCATCTAATATGAGTATTGAATGTCTTTAGAAAAAATTAACTTTATTTAAATATTCCAAACACATTCAACTGTTAGATGTGCTATTATTCACAGTTGAATGTATTAAGAATATTTAAATAAAGTTAAATTTTTCTAAAGACATTCAATACTCATATTAGATGAAATAGTCCAATATAAAAATACAACATAATTTGATTCTTTTAGAAACCAAACTGAAATAAAAATTAAATAATACTACCAATCTGATCAACACTAATTATTCAAACTTACAATATATATAATTAAAGTAGAAAAAGGAGAAATAAAGAATAATCTTATCATTTATAGAGCAGCCAATTTTTACTGAATGTCAAAAGCTAAGATGTAACTTCAATAAAAAACATCTAATTTGAGATGCAGTGTTAAAGTAAATAAGGTGCAAAAATTTTATGTAAAAGCTTACAAATGTCTTTAAACAAAAATATTAATCAGATATTTGCTCATTTGCATACTTTTCTGATGATGAGAATTTTGAAATTAATTTATGTTTATGGTAATAAATATAATATAATTATTTTATGAAGTTAATTTGTTGTGGTTTAATCATTCTACGTGTTAAACATTTTTTCATACAGCTGTATTGTGACTTAGCCATTGTATTTTTCTTCTTTGTCTAAATATTTGGTGACTTAAATTATTTAATATTTATTAAGAAAAAATAATATATTGCATTTTTTTTTAATTTGGCATTAAAAAAAGAGAAAGATGTCATAGCTATGGATAGAAATTATTACGGTATGGATTTGATTTGCATTTACTCATTTAACTATGCTTAGTCATGGTTTCTGCTGCTGATGACTTTTTGGCATATTTTGAAAATTATTAGCTTTTTATTTATAATTGTTTATTAACTGTATATTTTAATGAACATGTGTGACATTTGTGCACCATGGTGGCAGACTGGATACAGTGGGTTTCGTCAATTGACCAAACTCAGTTTTTTTATTTATTTTACTTTACTCAATTAAAAATAATCTAGGAATTTTCAATTCACATCCGGCATTATACCATTGTAGTAAAACTGTATGGAACTTTGTCAAATCATTATTTTTAATATAATTTATTTTAGATCATATATTTATTTAAAATAAAATTTATTTAAAAAAAAAAAATCAAAATATTTAAATATAATCAAGCATTGGTGGTCGAGAGGTCAGCGACAACTGCTTTACAAGCAGTTGCCCCGGGTTAGCGGGTTCGCTTCCCGGCTGATGCTATGACACATGAGAAAAATATATATAAAGAATTGCTTTTTACAAAAAAAAAAAACGCACATGCATATTCTATTATTGTCAATTATATTTAGACAAATGTAAATTCAAAATTTTTAAAAAAATAAATAAATAAAGTACAACAACATATATCCTGTAAATATAAATTCATAACTTTTAGGGTTTAAAACTTTTTTTTTAATATTTGTGTTCATCGTTTTAATTTAGCATTTTTTACATTTTCCATCATTATTTGTTAATTTTGATGTTGTGCATATATTTAATTTAGTGGAAGACGAAACTTGAAATATAATTTTGAAAAATTAACCAGCTGGTTGCAATCTTCTGCTGATTTACCCTAATGAACAAAAGAACTCCAGGTGAGCAACAAAATAATGTGTCGATGAAAGTAAGTCAAGTTCCTATTAGTGGACCCCCTGCTGGATTCCCATGTTTCCAAGTTTAGCATTTGATATTCAACGTCAAGTTTATAGTTGGAAATTGAAAAAAAAAGAATAGTAAATATATTACTAAGCTAGATATTATTGTTTATTAAAAATATGTTGGTAACTAGTGTACTACTTGGTTTCACTACAATCTAATTTCTGTTCTATCAATTTTTTGAATTTGTTTATTTAGCACTCAATGTCTTATCTAATATAAATTGGTAGCTATATCTACGATCCATCCATAACATGCAGTACTCACTTAAGTATTTCCATACACTGAAAAATGCACACACATATATAAGTACATATACTATACAATCTTCTTTTTTGGGTGTATGTTTATTTTCTATAATAAATCTTTTTTAAAACAGGCAAAACTCACTATAGTCTGGGGATATTGGATGAGTAGGAATTAGATGGGGATTTTATGCACAAGCCTTTTGGCATCCATTGATTACTCTAGCTTGCAATGTGTGCCAATACGTATAGTGAGTTTTGCCTACTTTAATAACAGTTATAAGCAAGCATAATAAATGGTGATCATGTGATATTTATTGGCTTATAAATCTTTTTTACTATTATTTTGTTTCTTCACTTGTCAGTTTTTGATTGTATATTTATAAATATATTGATTATTGTAATACAATTATCTTTCTTCATACAATTTATTTTTCTAAGTATTTTATTTCAATTTATAAATGCAAACAATATTTTTGTTTTTATTTTCTTACATCAATACTAATTTTCTCATTTAAATATTTTATCTATTTTTCACTTTTTTCTCTTTTTTTTTTTTTGTGAGTACTTTCTAAGAAATTTTTAATTTTATTTTAATGTTTACCCATATATATAATACTTCTATAGCATTTTTTTATTATTACATAAAATAATTACTTTTATAATAGCAAGAATGTTAAAATAACCTTATAGGTCTGTTAACACTAAAATGGCTTTCCATAAATTAGTGTTTATTATTCATATAAAATCATGGAAATAATTTTTGAATTTTTCATGTCAATTAAGACATTATAAATTTTAGTTTACATTACATTTATAAATTAGTCACGAGTACACACAAATTAAATGCAATAAATACTTTTTAAAATAAAATAAACATATTAAATAAAATATCAATAAAATAATAACCTTAATAAATATGAATTCTATTTTTCTATTTTGATCAGGAAAAAATTACCTCTGAATAATAAAATATCCAATTTTACTGAATAATAAGCAAAAATGTATATATAGAGAGTTTTTCAAGACCTATACTTAGTATAGTGTTTTTTTTTTGTTGTTTTTTTTTTAAAAAAATTAGTATTTCAGAATACTGATGGAAATAGCAATATTAATATTGCAACCAAAAGTTATGTTCGTTTTATATGAAATATAAAAATATATCATTCATATGGTCACATATATAAAAATAATTCAATGTGTAATGCTAATAAAAGGATAAAAATAGAACAGATAAAATATTTTAAATATCATGAAATAATATATATCTTAGAAATATATTAATATTCTAATTAACACATTTAGATATTTTATACAATGTTTCACAAAATCAGTTATGTTTTCTCTTTGCATGTTTTTGTATATGGAATAAGAATTTATTATAGTACAAATTATTCTAATATTAAAATACTAAGATCATTATCAGTGGCAATAGCTCCTGTAAAGCAAATGAAGACCCTGCATATTGGTAGCAGGATCTTAGGGATTTTTTTATTTTATATATGTATATTCAAAAAAGTATTAGGGGTCTTTATTAAACATTTTGCATAGAGACCTAAAAAGTTTAACTATGCTATGTATTACTGCAATAATGAATTAATTTAATAAAAGAATGTTATATATATGAAAAACAAAAAAACAAGTTAAACTTGCTAACGCTTGTATTTATGATCAATAGATGGCGACAGTGTTTTTGGTAAAACGCCATCTATTGATCATATATATATATATTCTTTATTGTCTATATAAACATATGGTACCATAGATAAAGGTGGGCATCATCCACCTTTATTGGAAAACAAGGTTGCCTTGACAACAGATTGAGATTGTTGATTATGATTAATATTGCCATTGTTTAGTATCAACACTTTGTGTATTTATATTTATAAACCTATCTAGACATGAGCATTATTACCTTTATTATCTAAGCAAGACATAGTTTCAAAGAAATTTGAAAGTTATAAATAACTATTTGTTTGTCTGCTTTCAGAATAGGCTGTACTTGACTGTTTAGTGATGTTATTTAAAATTCTTTGAAATAATAATCTCCCTCTCTTTAATCAAGTTGCAATATTTAGTGTCTCTATAAACATATAAAGGTGGGTAGACAATTTTATTGTAAAAAGAAAGTTGCCTTGACAATTTTTTGTTAATACTTTTAAAAACATTTGGAAAAACAATTAGAAATATGTGTAGAAACCTAAAATTATACATAGTTGCAAAATCTTGTAATAAATATAGAAATAGAATGAGAAATTACTAAATCATTTAACAACTTATTTAATAAAAACATTTTATATTTTATAGAAAAAATATCATCTATAGATATATAATTTGATTTAATCAATATTTTATTATGTATAATCAACACATTACTATAATTATCATTGGCATGTTTTAGATTACATTTAAAATCAAATACACTGTATTTACTTAAATTGGTTATAATACTTTTTCTATGTAAAAACATACCATCATCATCAAGTTTGACCATTATTGATTCACTGCAAAATAAAGCTTTCTCCAAGCTTAATCAATTTTTGATTTCTATTCTCTTTTCTCCATATCACCCATCACACTTCCTCATTTCATCCATCTATCTCATATGTGGTTTCTTTCTGGTTTTTTTTACAATCTCTTAAAATCACATTTAAGATTTCAACTGTCAGACTATTATCATCTCTTCTAGCAATATGGCCATCCCAATTCCACTTCAGTCTTTTAATTCTTTCAATGATATCAATAACACCTGTTTGTTCTCTCACCCATGTATTTAATTTTCAATGTCTTCTTGTTACTTAACATACATCTCTCTATACTTTGTTGAGTTGTCTGAAGTATTCTGCATTGATCATCTGTTAAGTGTCCAAGACTCAGATTCATAAATAAGAACTGGTAACACATATTTATTAAAAACCTATTCCAAACACATAGGCATATTTCCTTTAAATATTAAGTTATTTCTACCAAAAGCACTCTAACCAAGTTTAATTCTATGATTAATTTCATCTATTATATTTCCATCAATAGTCTTACAAAGATATTTATAGTTGTTAACCTCTTTTAACTCATCATTATCAATTATTATTTTTTTATTTTGAAAAAATTCATTGAACATTACTTCAGTTGTCTAACATTTACCTTTAATCCTACTGTCTTCCTTTTATCTGATAACTTGCAACATTTTCTGAAGCTTTAATACATTATTTGCAAAAGCAACTGCATCATCTGCAAAATCTAAATGACTTAAATAATCTCCATTGACTTTTATTTCCTTAGCTTTCCATTTTAATCCACAAAATACTTCATGTAAAACTGCTGCAAAAAGTTTTGGAGATATGAAGTTACCCTGTCATAACCCTTCTCAATGTTAATCTTTTTAATATCATAATGTGATTTAATTGTTGCTGTTGCATTTTTATAAATATTCTTCAGAATATGACAATATCCTGGGTCTATACTTTGATGATCCAATGTTTTAATCACTGAAGAAATGCTTATAGAATTAAATGTCTTTTCATAACCTACAAATCCAAAGCATAATGGCAACTCATATTCATTAGTTTTTTTTATAACATCTTTCAATATTTGGATATGATCTACTGCACTAATACTACTTTTAAATCCAGCTTGTTCTTTTGATTGGTTAAAATTGAAAGTTTACTGTTGATGAGTTATAATTATTTTGTTAAAAAAATTGTATAGAACTGATAAAAGACAAATAGATCTGTAATTTATAATATTTTCTGCACATTTGGCGATGTCATCTCTTATTTTAGTAATGATTCCATCTTTTTTTTTATTGCAGAAATTTGAGATAGCCAATCCTTCTTAATGATCATTTTTATATATTTTCATATTCTTTCTTTTTTATATAAATTGTCTTATCTCAGTATAAATTTTTCTGCTCAATTTCTGCTTTTGTTGCAGTTTCTAAAAGTGTATCAGTTATCTCTCTATTGATTTGGTACAAATCTGAATCATGTTCAAAATATGTTAATATTTAAAAATGAATTGCAAGTAGGACTTAAGTAAAATAAGAATAAAATTTCATGTAAATATATTTAATTTCATAAATAATAAATAAATTTATATAATAATCAGCTGTTGGAATATTTTTAATAGTTTTTGAAAACATATTTTAATTATAAAAAATGGATGAAAGAACAAATCTTTTTTTATTATTACATTAAAGTAAATATACAGAATTTATTTATATATATATATATATTATAAAACACATGAACCAAACATATATATATATTATAAAACACATGAACCAAACAAATACAAATACATTATTATAATTCACAATCAGATTCACAAACTTACAATCAATGCCAACTTTCACTTTAATTATAAGACAAGAGATGGCCACTTTTAACTGATCTCCAGATTCCAAAATGGTAAATAAATTAAGCATCAATGCTTTCAAATATAAAACTTTAATATTAGCAATTGCTTTTATTGTTATTAATCAAATCAGTTAATATTTTTTAATAATGAATCAGAAGAAATTCTAATAATTTTATAAGTCTGTAAAAAATCATGACTATTAAATATGTCATATTTCTGGAGAATATAAACTTATTCATGGACCATCTAAGTACAAATGTATTACTATAATTGATAAGTCAGATTCCTAAAAAATCATTTTAACAAATTTTCACATAATGCCTGCTTTCTCATATTCATTGGTCAAATAAAAGATGGCCACTTTTATCAGACCACCAAGGTCTTAAATGATGAAAAAATTAAGAAACATTACTTTGAAAATGTGAAACTTTTATTTTAGCAGCAATTATGCTATTATCAATCATCTTATAGCTTCAAATAAAAAACCAGATGAAATTTCTAATCATTTTATCAACCCCACAAATTAATTAATGTTATTTTTAAGGTTGTTAAAATGATTTTTTAGAAATCTGATTTGTCAATTGTAATAGCTGTGGTTTACTTACAGGGTTATTAAAATTGTTAGAATTTCATCTGGTTAATTATTTGAAACTGTAAAATGATTTGACTAATAATTACAAAAATTACAACTAATACAAAAGTTTCACACTTTTGAAATATTGATGCTTAATTTATTTACCATTTAAAGACCTATAGATCACATAAAAGAAGTCATCTTTTGTCTGACAAATAAATTTACATTATTATAATAAAGTTGTTATAGTTTTTAAGTTCATTAAAATGATATCCTAGTAATCAGAATTGTAAAATTTAATAAAATATTCAGATTTAATTGATCCATGGATAAGTTTATATTCTCAAAAATGTTATGTACTTAATTAGCAGTCGTTGTTTATTTACGGGCTTATTAAAATTATTATATATACAATTCATATTAAAATTAATAATTTTTAAATATATTTACCATTTGTTTAAGGTTTCAGTAGCAGCATATAAATGAATGAAAAATGGGAGCTTATAAAGAGGGAAGAAAAGAAAAATATTTTGTTAGATTTTTCTTAACCTGGCAAAATTATTATTTAAAAATTCTTGGAATTCAAGACTTCCAGATTAAAATAAATCCAGTAAAATGTACATGATGTATTAATAGTTGCAACAAATTCTAGTTTGAACTAATGCATTCATAACCTGACATTGCAAATAATTTGAAATTGATCCAGCAGTTTTAGTTGTTCAAAGTTTACAATCACAGACATTTCTCTTATATATCAACAAATTAAAAAAATTCTTATTTTTCTTTTCAAAAACTTTATTTTCTATATCAATACTGAACAGATATATACATTTATATAATACCAACTCCAATGTTTCAACTGTTTTTTTTTTTTTTAAGTGTCATGTTTCAACTGTTTTTATCTTCTTACAGTCATTTTCAAGGATATCTCTCTCCCACTGCTATTTTTTATTACACTTCCTTTCACATTATTTAAGATTTCTCTTACATATAGATTTAAAATTTTAATTGAAAATTGTTATATAGAAAACATTATTTAATATTACACACAGAAAATGGACTCATTATTAATAGTGATTATATTCCGCCAAAGAATGAATAAAATTAAATAATTTAAATATGCTTAGCAATAATATATTTGAAATTAAATAATACTAATTTATTTTATTTTATTTATAAATTTGTGGTGTTATATTTTATTTTAAAAAAATAAATATTTATGCTTTTTATTGTATTTTCTTTTATTTTAAAAATGAAGTAATTAAAATTTCACGATGAAGTATAAACAAATAATTGCTGTATTAATTTACATTCATTTAATTGCTTAGCTCTAAACTTGTTTTGTTTATGTCCTAAAAATAACTGTTGATTTATTTTTAATTAATTAATTAAGCTATATATTTATGAAGTTCAATATACTATGCTTGTAAACATATTTATAAGCAGAGGATATCATGTTTTTATGACTTAATTGTTTTAGGTCATAAATAATTTTAAGCTCTATAAAAAGATTAAGTTTTTGTTAGTTGTAATAATATTGAAGTTGATTATTGTTGTCATAAATCATGCAGAAAAACCTTGCATGAAATGCAGGATATGGTCAATACTCTATATTTTAAAATGATCAACTAGAATAACACTTTGAATCATTATTTTACTACTTATTCATATTGCATTATTTAGTTAAATTGAAAGATGCAGAAAGCCTGTTCAAAAAATCATTAAAATCTGCATAATTTAAACAAAATTATAATCTCCATTTAAACTACAAGCTGAACAAAACTTCTATAAAATAATTTACTAGCACAAAATATTTTTTGTCAATTATTTTTGAATAATGAAATACTGTAAACAAGTTTATCACCTAAACATTTAAAGTAATAAAAAAACAATCAATAAGTATTAATATTAAATTCTGAATAGTATAAATAAACTTTGCACTAAAAAAAACCTGAGTAAAATACGAGTTCTTTATTTTCTATTCTTAATTTACTATTAGTCATTTAAATTTTTTTCATGTAAATTATTAATAATTATATTATTTTTTAAATATTTTTTATCATACAATATTTACTTGAATTATTTTAATCTTCATTAATATATAGGTGTTTGAATTAGAAATCTATGTGCTTTATGAAAATATTTAATTTTAGTAGTTTTAAATGTTTTGATAGTATAAACATTGTTCAACTAATTCTATTGAAATTAGTAACTGGATTGTGGTATGTTTTTAGAAAAATATTTTGGTGAGTATCACTATTCTTAATTTAATATTGGCATAATAAGTTTTTTTTATATTATAAAATAACATCTAATAATTTCCATAAATCTATAAACAAATCATAGCTATTAAATATGTAGCATTTTTTAAAATAGAAACTTATTCTAAGAGTCTGAATATATTACTATAATTCACAAATCAATGTCTGGAAAAAAATCACGTTAACAAATACTAATGCCAAGTTGTTGTTCAGAAAAAAAGAACACATTTGTCTGATCTCCAAAAGTAAATGTTTAGCTATTTTTAGATGGTGGTTAAACAAGAATGGAGAAACACTTAAATAACTATCACTTAGCCCCATGAAAGCCTGGTAAGTAATGTTTTTTGTTTACTGTTTTCTACAAGCCATTAATAATGCACATCAGTGACAGTTTAGTTCTTCATTTGATTTAATTTTACCATTAATACATTTATAAAATGAACTGACATACACATTTACACAAAGTGTTTGTGTATAATATTGTTTTATATCTGTGAAAGATATATTTGTTGATAAAAATATTTCCTGATAATTTATCAAAAAGAAATAGTTGATTATAATCAAATATAATGTGTTTTCTTTTTAATATTTTAAAATTGATAAAGCACTCAGTGATCAAAGATTTTTATAAGTTAACTATCTTGGATTCCAAAAAACTTTATACATATATATTATTAGCATTGTTTAATATAATCACTATTTATTTCATGCTGTGAAGTGATTATAAATATGGTGAAATAATTTTGAATATTTTTACTCATATTCACTTCAAAATTACATGAAAATAAACCAGAAGTTAGTATTTTCTGAAAAATATCATGCAATAATAATTCTGTATAAATACTAGAGCATGCCAATATGTTCTTTGTTGAGACAATAGTAATTTTTAGCTTTACATTAATTATCTTTTACAGGATTTCATGTAAATATAAAAGCTCAATTGTTTGGTACTAATTATCAAATATAAAATCATATAAATCTGGGTCTTATTTAATCATACATGCTTCAGGTACACTAGCTTAGTGATCATTTAAAAATATATTTACAATATTAAAACAACTTTTTTTTATATGGCACAATTTTTAAAAAATAAATAACTGTATATGCTTGTGTGTATACATTTATATCGGTAAGTTCAACATAGATTGAGATGAATTGTTTATTCCACATCTTGTGATTCTGCATTTGAAATTTTACTGTGTAGTTTTCTGTTTAAAATAGTTCAACACTAGGCCTATTGTAGCTCACAATTGCATTTTAACCTTCCACAACATTCCAGTGCAATAAATAGAATCTGCTTCTTATAGAAAAAAACATATTCAAATTCATTATAAAATACTTTTTTACAAAGTCTTTTATTATTTTTTTCTCTCACATATTCAATAAAAGTAAGATTCAATACCATCACATGTAATTAACTAAAAAATATACCAATTGTTGTGTTAAGCTACTATTGCATTTTTAGAATTGTAAATATCATCCTTAAATAAAATTTTGCCAGTGATTTATACATTAATAATGAATTTATGCCTAATATCCACATGATACATTGAGAAAAAAATTCATAGCCTGCAGCTTTATTTACAAATAATTTGATTGTAGCAGATATATAATTATGATGTAGCAGTGCATTGTAATCTGTATTGCATTTCAACATCCAAGTATGTCTTTCTACTTAAAAACAAAATATTTAAATTGTCTCATATAATACTTCAATTAATTAACAATCTGCAGCTGCCACATTTTCAATATTATTGTATATATATATATATATATTAATTAGAAAAAAGTCATTATTTGACAGATATTATTGTTTATGGTAAAAAAATTATCATATAATGATCTTTTGTATAGCCAATGGCATTTTAGCAGGATTGCTAACATATTTCTATTATATATAACCTTCAACCATCATCAACACAATCATATTTCCTTAGTAAAATAAATCAAACACTCTATCATATGACCGTTTCCAGATTACATTCAATGTCTACTGTGACACTGTTTATTTTATTCCAAAGCATACTATTATAAGCATGATCATATAATAAACACAAGATATTATCATTTTCAACCAATGAAGGTCTCTCCAAATTTACTCCATCTTTGATTTTTAGCCTCTCTTTTCCTACCTCCCCAGTACGCTTCATTATTTCATCCATCCATCTCACATGTGGTCTCTTTCTAGGTTTTTTTAAATCTCTTGGAATCCAGTTTAAGATTTCACTGGTCCACTTATTATCATCTCTTAAAACAAACTCCATTTCAACTTCATAATTATTTTAATGTGTCAGTAATACCTGTTTGTTTTCTCATCCACATATTTCATTTTTGACCTCTTCTTGTTACTCCTAATATATATCATTCCATATTTAGTTGAGTGATGTGAAGTCTCAATATTGTTCTTCTGCTAAGTGTTCAAATCCTAGATCTGTAAGTAAGAACTGGTAATATACATTTATTAAAAAACCTTTCTTTTCAAACACATAGGCATATGTCCTTTTAATATTATATTTCTAATACAACCACTCCAACCAAGAATAATTCTGTTATTAATTTCATCCATTATATTTTCAACTGTAATAATAATCTGACTAAGATATTTGTAGTTGGCAACTCATTATTATCATTATTTTTTTATTTTGAGAAATTCTATTGAACATTTCTTTAATCATTTCATGATGCTCTAAAGCATTATCTGCAAAAACAACCACATCATCCACAAAATCTAGATTATTTAAATAACTTTCATTTACTTTTATTCCCTTAGCTTTCCATTTTAAACCACAAAATAATTCTTGCAATATTATTGTTAAAATCTTGGGTGATATAGAGTCACTATGTCATACATCCTTCTCAATGTTAATAATTCTAGTATCATTATGTAATCTAATTATTGTTGTTGTATTTTTATAAATATTTCTCAGAATATGACAATATCTTGGATCTATATTTTGATGATCATATGCTTTAATCTCTGAAGACATGCTTATACAATCAAATGCCCTTTCATAATCTACAAATGCAAATCATAATGTCAATTTATATTAATTTAACTTTCTACAACTTTTCCAATACTTGGATATGATGCGCTGTACTAAAACCATTATCAAATCCAGCTTGTTCTTTTGGTTAGTTAAAATCCAATCTTCATTGTAGATGAGTTGTAATTATTTTGGTAAAAAATTTGTATAGAAGTGATAAATGACTGATGGATCTATAATTTCAAATATCTTCTTTATCACCTTTTTTAAATATTAATACTGCATTCTTCCAATAATCTGGTCCATCTTTATCATTTAAATATTTGGTATATAGCATTGCCAATTTTTTTTTATTATTTTTGCACCTGATATTTTAAGTTAACAATTGTAATTCCATCTTTACTTGCAGCTTTTCCCTTCTTCATAAATTTAATTTCATGTCTTATTTCTTCATTTAAGATCCTGGCCAATTCAAAAGATATAATAATTGTAGAAGATACTTTTCCTTTGTTTTTTACTGTACATTTCATGATACTATATCTTCTTTTAGTAATAGCTTCATCTTATTTTCTTATTGCGGAAATAAGTTTTTTGCCAATACCAAGATGCTACTGTACATACTTGAGACTTTTATTCTATTCTATATCTTTCCTTTGTATTTCACAATTATACTTTTTCACACCATTTTACAAAATTCAAGATACTCAATCTTTTTTAATGCATCATTTTTATATAAGTGTATATTCCGTCTTTTCTTGATAAATTGTCTCAGTAGAAAATTTTCTGGGCAATTGCTGCTTTTTTGTACTAGTTATCTATGTTGCTATTTTTTAAAGGGCACTAGTTATCTACATATTGATTTTGTTCAAATCTGAAATGTTCAAAATCTGTTAATATTTTAAAACAATTTGTAAGTTCTAATTTAAATTCATTGCAATGTTTCTGAAGATTAGAAATATCAACTGTGAATATTATAATTTTTGTCTCTCTAATTTTGTAATGACATATATCTTACATCTCACTAATTGATTATTCCTGTGTGGAATTCATTAAGAACATTACAATCTTGAAATATATAGTCAAAATATAATGCATTTATGCGGTACCTTCATTTGGAAGCTTCCATGACCATTTCTGTTTAACATTTTCCTTTAAAAAAGAATTCATACTATAAAATATTACTTTTTCTGCAAACTTCACAAGTCTCTGGCCTCTTTCATTACTATAATCACAACACAAATTGACTTACAGCACTTTTATCTTTCAATTGTTTGCCAATTATAGCATTAACATTCCCCATGACTATTTTAAAATATTGTTTTGTCTGATCAAAAGCCTTTTGTATGATCATATAAAAATCTTCTATTTCATGATCACAATGAGAAGTTGTTGGGTTATAAACCTGAATTATTTGCATTTGATATCTGCTATTAAATTGAATAAATAACCTTGCCACTCTGTGTGATATCTCATCAATCTTCACAATGTTGTTTTCCACTGTTATTTATAATGAATCCTATTCCACTTGTATTTTCAATGTTTGTGCCTTTGTAGTACAGTACTTTTCCACTTCTTAAATCAATTGTCTCTCCACCTTTTCTTTTAACTTCACAAAGTTCAATAATGTCCCATTTAATATGAGACAGTTCTTTTTCTAATTCTTTCTGTCTTCTACCACTTGCAACTGATCTGCAGTTGTCAGGGTAAATAAATAAGATATCATCAAATGACAGCTTGGATCCACAAACAGGAGATTCTTAGAAGCCTCAGCCTTTCACAGGCAATCATTGCATTGGCTGGTGATTTTATAGCTCCTGGGATTAAGTGCCATGATTTATTTTTGCTTATCATGGTTGTAAATATCTATTTAAAAAATCATATATGCGTATTCATTCTGATTTCAAAAAACCTCAACTGATTACAGTTAAAAATTATCAGGCACCTGAGATAGACCATGGTGTTTTTTGATCTTAAACTCATAGGTAACAGATCAATAAACTCATGATGTGCTGATGAGTAGGTTTATATATTATGTGAAAAATCACATAGTAATGGCAACTGAATGATAGGAATGTATGATGTGGACATTAAAAATTTGCCTTGATCAGTTCATTTAAGGCCTCCAAGACTAATCAAAGAATCTCCTATCAATGAACAGCTAATTCCTTTCTGCAACTGACAACCAGATATACTGATTTATAAATATCATGTTATAAAATATTAATAATTTTCCAATTTCTAAGATATAAAAGCAACTAACTAATCACTTTCCAGAAATAGAGATGATTTAGATATTAAATTAATGATTAATATATTAATGTAGACTCATATAAAAAACAATATGTATAAGTAACCCATATAATTGTTATATAGATGAATACAAAAATTATACAAAATAATTAGAAAAATCAAAATCTATATAAATTGAATTACAATAATGATATAGAACAAATGAAACTCATAATCATGGATAACATACTATGAAAATTTTTATCTTCTTAAAAAATAAATTAATTTAATATTGAAATATTCTAAAATTATTGATGAATATGCAGAAAAAAACAAGTTAGAGAATTTGTGACTCACCAAGATATTGGATAACTGCTCTGAAGATTAACAAAACTTCAGGAATTATTATCAAAGGCAACAAAAATATGTTTTGAGTAAATATTGTAAGAGTCAAAATAAAATGATTTAAAACAGAGCTATTTGTAAATATATTAATACCTTTCATTTTAAAATTAAATGGGAACTTATGAATAAAACTACTGAAAAAAAAATAAAGGTACATGGAGTTAACAGATTGCTTGAAATTGTCTATGTGAAGAAAAATATTAATAGAAAAAGTGCTTTATCAAGAAAAAATATCAAATATTAATCTATGGAAGCAAATTAATCATAATTACAAAAATGTTTACTTTCATTAAAATATAAATTAACCATAATCATGCTGTGATGTTGCAATAACTCAAAAATTATCATAAATATAAATATGTTTTTAAGCAGTTTTATTGAAGTTTGAAAATTAGTTTGTTCGTTGGTATGTTTGTAAACTTTTGAACTTTTTAAAGTTAGAATAAAATTTTAAAATTAAGATTTAGTAGATTTAAATTCAAAGGAATTGCTTGAAATTTGTTATGGCTAATCCATATGGAACATTAACCTTTTCAGTAGGTCCCTAATTTCTTGGATATTGAACCCAAGTTGGAAAAAGATTGAATATTTAGATATTTCAAATGTAAAAACTTTTTATAGAATTTTCATTTGTTTTAAGTAAAACTAATGTGATGATGGTATAGAGATTTTTATCTTTTCAATTTAATAAGATTTCAATCACATTTTAAAATCAAGATTTAATAAAACTTAATTCAATATAATTTGTTGAAATTTTATACATTTGTTTAAAAATCTCTATAAAAATATGAAACACATTAATATTGTAAATAGATGTCTTAGTTTATTAAGTATGAAAAAATAGAATGAAGGCTTAGATATTTTAAATAATGCTAACAATTTTCTTGGTTGCAATTATAAGCTTCTTTTAAGTAATTAAAAACTTTGTTTAAAATATAGTTTTGTTAAGCTTTTTTTTAAAAAAAATTTGTTTTTTTTTCAAATAAAAAAAAGTCAAACAATTTTAAGCAGAAAAGTTACCCACTGATTGCTTATATATATTGTGCCCTTTTCTTTAGGACAGAATTTATTCATCATAGTAATTTACTAAAAAAATTTAAATTTAGGATATGTTCTCTTTGTACAATAATTATATTATATTGATAGTCTTTCAAAAGTTCAATTTAAAGCCAAATAAAAATATGTAATGCTTAAAATTATGATAAATAACATTAAAACAGTTAAATAAAGCTAAACGTATTAATTGCATATGGTTGGAAAAGCTGGCCATAATAAATAATGTAGCTATAAATGTTTAAAATATGTTTTAAAAGTTGAATTTAATAGCTAAAACTTGTAATTAAATAAATACTATATTTTAAAGTATAAATTATATCTAATAATTATATTTAATATTATATGTTTTAAAAGTAATCTTTGTGGTAGGAAAAATTATATATAATTCTATGTTTTCAAAATTATTATTCCAAATTTTATTATTACATTATTTATTTAATATAATAATTGTTGCAATTAACATTTAATTTTTTCAGACAGAAGTTTGATATCGACTGTCTCAGTTGTAAATCATGTGACCTGTATAATACAGTCATGCATACATGCTTACTAGTATTTGTGTTAATAAAGTTCAAAATATTTTTTAAAATTACACTATAGAATTGAATATATTTATTTATCTATCACAAGACTATTAAAATTAGTGGTCGTAAAATGTTTAAAATATTATTATAAAATGGATGTAGTTAGTAAAAATTAAATATTTTGTTTTAAATAAAATAGATATATTAAAAATAAAAGATGGGATAAATTGATAAAATATTGTTTTTAAAAGTCATTTTAAAGTGTTTAGTTAATTTTGAATAAAGCATAAAATTGATTTAAAATTAATATCTTAAATAATATTTGAAATAAAAATGAGTCATATTTTATTTTTTAAAATTAATTGTGCAATATCAAAGTCATATGCAAATTAAGTATCAGATGAAAAGCAAAATCCATCAATAAGATGATGTAGTTTGTTGAGTATAAATACTGCTGCATGATTAGTTCTAGGTGGGTGCTAGTAATTTCTAAAATTTTATACTTCTTTTAAATTTATTTTTTTTAGTCAATTTAGTGCTCTCTCATAATTTATTTGCAACTGATAAGGATACCAATTATAAGTATTTAAAGAAAGCATATTATAAATAAATTATAATAAGTTTTACATAAAGGATGTGTTGTTAAAAGCTGAATTCCCTTACCAGAATTTTCATCAAATCTTAATTCAATTTCACATTAAGATATGGAAATACCAACGAGTAATACTTACTTATTGAAAAAGATTTTAAAAGTAAAATTTATAATTGTTAATATAGTATTGATGGTTTTAACAAGAAGAATTATTTTATTAAATAAGGATTTATATTGGACATTATATGGAAAACTTAACAGGAAAGATACTCGGAAATTTAAATTTATAACACATTTCCTAGTAGTGAGATAGTCATATTCAAAATTGATAAATAATAAGACAAATTCATAATAGATTTTATGTGAAAAATAAAGCTATGAAAGTAAAATGTTTTATCTTTTTGAAGGAAAACATTATGAATAATTTAAAGAAAAAATCTGTCATAAATAATAGCTAAATAAAAGTATTCTAAAGTGTATGTAATAAATCTAAATTTTATAAGATTATAAGCATTGCAATAATTTATTAAAAAAAACGATAATTTGAATAATAATGAAAATAACCATACTTGGATTAAAAAATGATAGATATCCTGACAAATAAAACCTATAGATGAAGGAACTATGATAAATAATTATTGAATTTATGGAAATAATTTTTTAAAAAAATGCACGAAGGTCTTATCCGGATGTCCGAAGTCAAGTCGCCATGTATAATGTATTTCTAAGCCGATACAGGATCATAAGGAAGAGAAACTTTGAAGTATTATTTTTCAACATTATAGTTTATTTATTATTTTAATAATCACTGTTCTGAATAATATAAACAATGAAATATATTATTCAACAACCTTTTCCAGAGTAGATCAGTGATTGTTTTCATCAATAATTTAGATTTTTTTAGACGGCTACTTTCTTTTTTTTTTTTATCATTTATTTTAAAACTTCGTTCATGTTGGAAGAAATACTGAGCATGTGCCAATTTTGGGGAAGTTTTGTTTTGTTGTTTCATCATCAAGCTCTAGAACAAGAGAACTTAGCAACAAAAGTTGGCAGTTTTAATTACTCCTCAAGAGACATTTTTTTTTAAAAAAAAAAGCTCAAGGAAAATAAAAACATTTTATTTTACAAAAAACATTCATTTAAATATAAAAGATATACGTAATTATGTCTTGATTTTTCTTATTAACTTTATTTTTAAGTGTAATATTATTTAATTGGTAGAATAGGTACACAAATATTAATTTAGTTACTAATGATATTATAGTTTATAATAAATTGTTTGATAATTTTAAATAAGTTAATATTTCTAAGTATGATAGTATGAATGTATATTATATTATGCAATGTTTATTTTAATTGATGGACAAGAAGATGTCATATGTGATTAACAAGTTGACATCACTTAGGTAATAGTTGTATATATTGATATATTATTATGTATTTTTCTTTTGCAGATTATTAATGAATTATATAATGTTGAAGGATGAATGTTTGGTTATATGTCATCATCATCAACCATTATCAATCCACTGCAGGATGAAGGTCTCTCCAAGTTTAATCCATCTTCTCCGATCTTTAGCTTCTCTTCTCCACAACACCCCTGCACATTTTCTTATTTCATCCATCCATCTCACATGTGGTCTCTTTCTGGGTCTTTTATAATCTCTTGGAATCCAGTTTAAAATTTCAATTGTCCATCTATTATCATCTCTTCTAGCAATATGTCCAGCCCAACTCCATTTCAATCTTTTAATTTTTTCAATAAGGTCAGTAACACCTGTTTGTTGTCTTACCCATACATTGCGTTTTCGATCTCTTCTTGTTACTCCCAACATACATCTCTCCATACTCCTTTGAGTGGTCTGAAGTCTCTGTATTGCTCTTCTATTAAGTGTCCAAGTCTCAGATCCATAAGTAAGAACTGGTAAAACACATTTGTTAAAAACCATCCTTTTCAAACACATAGGCATATTTCCTTTTAGTATCAAGTTATTTCTACCAAAAGCACTCCAACCAAGTTTAATTCTATGATTAATTTCCTCCATTATGTTTCCATCTGTATTAATAATCTGACCAAGGTATTTGTAACTGTTAACTTCTTCTAATTCTTCATAATCAATCTTTATTTTCATATTTTGAGCAAATCGATTAAACATTACTTTAGTCTTTTTAACATTTATCTTTAGTCCTACTTTTCTACTTTCATCTGCTAACTCCTGCAACATTTCCTGCAGCTCTGAAGCATTATTTGCAAAAACAACTACATCATCTGCGAAATCTAAATGACTTAAATACTCTCCATTTACTTTCACTCCTTTAGTTTCCCATTTTAATCCACAAAATACTTCTTGCAGCACTGCTGTAAAGAGTTTTGGAGATATGGAGTCACCTTGTCTTACACCTTTCTCAATGTTGATTTTTCCAGTATCATTATGTAATCTAATTGTTGCTGTTGCATTTTTATAAATATTCTTTAAAATATGACAATATCCTGGATCTATACCTTGATGATCCAATGCTTTAATCACTGAAGAAATGTGTATAGAATCGAATGCCTTTTCATAATCTACAAATCCAAAACATAATGACAACTCATATTCGTTTGTCCTTTCTATGACTTCTCTCAATACCTGGATATGATCTATTATACTAAAACCACTTTTAAATCCAGCTTGTTCTCTTGGTTGGTGGAAATCCAAAGTTCTCTGTAGATGAGTTGTAATTATCTTGGTAAATTTTTTTATATAAAACTGATAAAAGGCTGATAGGTCTGTAATTTCTAATATCTTCTTTATCACCTTTTTTAAATATTAATATTATTACTGCATTCTTCCAATCTTCTGGTACATCTTTATCATTTAGACATTGGTATATAACTTTGCTAAAATTGTTTCTATTTCTTCACCTGCTTCTTTTAATATATCAATTATAATTCCATCATTTCCTGGAGCCTTTCCTTTCTTCATACACTTAATTGCATGTCTCACTTCTTCATTTAAAATTCTGGGCAATTCGGAAGATGTAATAGATATAGGAGGTACTTGTTCTTTATTACTATATAATTCTTGATAAAAATCTTCTACCAATTTCATGATGTCATCTCTCTTTTTAGTAATAATTCCATCTTTTTTTCTTATTGCAGATATAAATTTCCTACCAATACCAAAATGTTGTTTAACATTTTTGAGACTTTTATTTTCTTCTACAGCTTTCCTTGCTATTTCACAGTTATACTTTCTTATATCATTTTCAACTCTTTTCCGTACCATTTTACAAAATTCGAGATATTCAATTCTTTTTAATACATCATTTTTGTATATCTTCATATTCCTTCTTTTCTTCATAAATTCTCTAGTCTCAGTAGAAATTTTATTAGTCAATTGCTGCTTTTTTCTACCAGCTATGTTTGTTGCAGTTTTTAAAAGTGTATCAGTTATTTTCATATTAATTTCATTCAAATCTGTATCATGTTCAAAATCTCCTAACACTTGAAACCTATTTATAAGTTCTAATTTAAATTCATTAGAATGTTTCTGAAGATTAGGAATATCAACTGTAAATATTGTTTTTCTTAATAATTTTTGTCTTTCTAGTTTTACATTAACATGTAACTTACACCTTACTAATCGATGATCACTTCCTGTGTTAAATTTATTAAGAACATTACAATCTTGAAATATGTATTTTCTGTTAGTCAAAATATAATCCAATTCTGCTGTACCTTCATTTGGATGCTTCCATGTCCATTTCCTTTTAACATTTTTCTCAAAAAATGAATTCATAATATAAAGTTTTTCTTTTTCTGCAAACTCCACAAGTCTATGTCCTCTCTCATTTCTATTACCATAACCAAAATTACCTACAGCAATTTCATCTTTCATTTGTCTACCAATTCTAGCATTAAAGTCTCCCATAACAATTTTAAAATGTTGTTTACTCTGATCAAAAGCCTTTTGTACATCCATATAAAAATCTTCTACTACTTCATCACTATGAGAACTTGTTGGGGCATAAACCTGAATTATCTGCATTTGGTATCTGCTATTAAGTTGTATAACTAATCTTGCCACTCTGTCCGATACACCATCAATCTCCACAATATTGTTCTTCCACTTTTTATTTATAATGAATCCTACTCCACTTGTATTTCCAATATGTGTGCCTTTATAATAGAGTATATGTCCACTTTTTAAATCAATTGTTTCTTCTCCTTTTCTTCTAACTTCACAAAGTCCAATAATGTCCCATTTAATATAAGACAGTTCTTCTTCTAATTCTTGCAATCTTCCTTCACTTGAAAGTGATCTGCAGTTGTAAGTACCTAAATAAAAAGTCATCATCAAATGGCAGCCTGGGTCCACAATCAGGGGATTCTTAGCACCCTCCGCCTTCGGCCACCAACCGCTGCCTTGGTTGGTGACTTTACAGCCTCCTGGGAATAAGGGCCATGCTTTATTTTTGTCTGTCATAATTGTATATATGTATTGGAAAAATATTTATCATTTACACAAACATTCATTCTGCCTTATCAGGCACTGAGAAGAAAGACCATGGTGTTTCTTGATCTTAAACTCAGAGGTAAAAAGCCAATAAACTCACCACGCTGGCTAATGCGTGTTGGTGAGCAGCCCATCCATGTTCGTATACTATATGAATAATCACATAGTAATAACAGCTGCAACGACAAGAACGTATGGAGTGGACATTAGGAATTTGCCCTGCTTGGTTCCTTTAAGGCCTCCAAGAGGAATCAAAGGGTCTCCTTTCAGTTAATAGCAAACTCCTTTCTGCAGCCTGGTTATATGTGAACGCATTTATATAACACATTAAGATTATAAGATTAGAATTTATTTATTCTAAGGATATGCATACTTTAATTTCATATTACTAGTATAATGTAACTAGATGATGAATAATTATATGATTCTTTTACAAAGGACTTTAATATTTTAGATATTTAAAGTATGAATAAATAATTATTTTGTATTTTGTTCAAGAATATTGGATAGAAAGGAAAGTAACCTTTTTCTTGTAGAATAGTTGAAATCGTTCTAATTACGATTGAATTTTATTTGTTATTTTGACTATGTTAGTTAGTTACATTGTCGGTGTGGATTTGATAAAATCTATAGGAAAATTTCATAAGATAGTGACTTGGTAGTAATTTTAAAAACATGAACCCAATGAGATATTATTAATGTAGAATTTATTATGGGAATAAAAATAGAATTTTGTAATCTTATTAAGTATACAGGTACAGTTAACAAAACCTTGTAGCTGGTATATTTTATTTGTGGGTAGTGTTTATTTTATATTGAATATTGATGTTTTAGAAAGCTGAAATAATCGCTTTGACATCGTTGTTGATAGTGGAGATCATTAGACAAATAGGTCATGCCTCTATTTTATTGATGCACTGTGCCATGATGTTTTATCTAATATGTACTATTGAGTAAGACTCTAGTTTCTTCTCTATGCCTACACATCTATTCACTATCTTGATTTTCCAAAGTAATTACATCGCACAGTATCATATTTTTGAAAGGAAATGATAAATAATTTAGAATTTAAAGACTGTTATTGGATGAATAAGATAGGTTCATTTACTTATAAGGAGGAATAGAGTTAATGCAAAATGGACTTAAAAATCAAACGGAACTAAATGATAAAGAATCATAGAATATGTTCTATATTTATTTTGAAAATAAAATAAATTTCATGAATAAATAAATGAAGTGAAGTTGCTCTGAAATTTTAAATAACTTCAAATATTTTTTATTTTATTTTATAAGTATTGCATATTTTTCTAGTAAAACAAAACAGTACAAGATAAGCATAGGTACAATTTTGTATTTATTTTAATAATTAAGAAGTACATCAATAATTGCAACTATTCCATATTAAAGTAATATTAAGTAGGAGATATTGGGTATAATAAAAATAATATGATTAGTAATGATGTCCACATATTATATTAATAAACCAACATTGGATATTTTGTGTATAATATTAATAAACATTGCAAAATGAGAAATTATTTAGTGATAAGATCCATATTCAATATTAATAAACAGAGCAAAACTCTCCATACAGTATTGCCACCTGTGCTAAAAAGAGTAATCAATGGATGCCAGAAGGCTTGTACATAAAATCCCTATCCAATGCCTACTCATCCAATATCCCCAGACCAGTTTCTGGCTTGTGGCCTTCGTCAGTGAGGAGCTTTGGATCTGAGAGCACTGCATCTAGAACTTAGGATCTAATGCAACCCTCTAGCAACCACCTTTTACCTCTACTTAACTACAAAACTATGAGAATGAAATTGAAAACACAAAAAATATTTTCAATCTAAGCTCAATAGCTTATATAGTCATATGGGTCTGAACTCAGTTCAGCACCCATACATTTTGGTGTCTTAGCCTCTTTTACAACCATAGCCACCACTATCCTATTAGGCAGGATTGGTGTTAAACCATTAAGCATCACATGATCACATTTCCTATACTAGCACATTAATTGTTGATAAACAGAGCAAAACTCTCCATACAGTATTGCCACCTGTGCTAAACAGAGTAATCAATGGATACCAGAAGGCTTGTGCATAAAATCCCTATCCAATGCCTACTCATCCAATATCCCCAGACTAGTTTCTGGCTTGTGCATCAGTGAGGAGCTTTGGATCTGAGAGCACTGGTGGCAATACTGTATGGAGAGTTTTGCTTTGTTTATCAACAATTAATGTGCTAGTATAGGAAATGTGATGCTTAATGGTTTAACACCAATCCTGCCCAATAGGATAGTGGTAGCTATGGTTGTAAAAGAGCCAAAGACACCAAAATGTATGGGTGCTGAACTGAGTTCAGACCCATATGACTATATAAGCTATTGAGCTTAGATTGAAAATATTTTTTGTGTTTTTAATTTCATTCTCATAGTTTTGTAGTTAAGTAAAGGTAAAAGGTGGTTGCTAGAGGGTTGCATTACATCCTAAGATCTAGATGCAGTGCTCTCAGATCCAAAGCTCCTCACTGACGAAGGCCACAAGCCAGAAACTAGTCTGGGGATATTGGATGAGTAGGCATTAGATAGGGATTTTATGCACAAGCCTTCTCACATCCATTGATTACTCTGTTTAGCACAGGTGGCAATACTGTATGGAGAGTTTTGCTCTGTTTATCAACAATTAATGTGCTAGTATAGGAAATGTGATCATGTGATGCATATTCAATATTGTTATTTTTTGTGTTTTCTGCTTTATGCTTCAATGTATGTTTGAAGGAAGCATATTATAATAATATTTAAAGAGATAATATTTTTAAAATTAATGTAAAGTGATTATATTTTTATTATAAAATTCAACAAAGAAGGAAATAGAAACATTGTATTATATTTTTTCTTTAAGTCAGAGTGAAGATTTAATTTTATGTTTTATTGTATTTGTAGTTATGATGAGTAATAGATGTATAATGGTGCAAGACTTATTATATGGATTGTAGATATTGCAAATAGATTATTGTTTATTTTATTTGTTATAATAAAAATTCTGTTAAATTTGTTTTTCAAAATTTATGTGTTAAGATTGTTTTTCTCTCCCACATTACGATACATGTTAAACACAGAAGATTTGAAGCAAACATAACATTTGCACAGAAATAAATAAAGTATTATTTAAGAATTCTAATATTTTTTTGAAGTTTATTTATTAAGAAATTACATTTTATATTATCTTTATGGTCATAAGTTAATTATTAGAATATTATAAAGGATTATAATGTTATCTATTGCCACACATATATTTTTCAGATTATAAAATACTACCACATATTTATTATGTTATTATATGAAAGATAAAAGATTATATTATATTATTCCCTTATTATTATTATTATTATTATTATTATTATTATTATTATTATTATTATTATTATTATTATTATTATTATTATTATTATTATTATTATTATTATTATTATTATTATTATTATTATTATTATTATTATTATTATTATTATTATTATTATTATTATTATTATTATTATTATTATTATTATTATTATTATTATTATTATTATTATTATTATTATTATTATTATTATTATTATTATTATTATTATTATTATTATTATTATTATTATTATTATTATTATTATTATTATTATTATTATTATTATTATTATTATTATTATTATTATTATTATTATTATTATTATTATTATTATTATTATTATTATTATTATAATTATTATTATTATTATTATTATTATTATTATTATTATTATTATTATTATTATTATTATTATTATTATTATTATTATTATTATTATTATTATTATTATTATTATTATTATTATTATTATTATTATTATTATTATTATTATTATTATTATTATTATTATTATTATTATTATTATTATTATTATTATTATTATTATTATTATTATTATTACTACGTTTCAATAAAGGCTTTATTGATCTCAATGGTTTACATAAGTTTACATCTAGAAAAATTTGAAATTTAACATACAATGAATAATATTAGGGTAAACACATATAAATGAATTTAGTGGTTACACTTTGTGGTTAATGGACTATAACAATATAAAAATTAAAAAAGCAAAAATAATCAGAGTTCTAACGTTTGAGGAGCTTATTTAGTTTTGTCTGCATGTCACTTTAAATGTTAGTTGTATGATAGTTTTTCTTTGCAGCATTCACAGCATTGATGGTTGTTTTAACAATGACCATGTTGCTGCATATAAGTGGGGGTTGGTTATTATTTTATCTCTATTTCGAATGTGTAGCAGTTTGTTGCTAAATGTAGCTGGGTGTCGTCTGGTGTTATTGCCAATTAAGAAAGTACATCGGGTGCACCAATACACATATAGAACAAATGTGGCTGCCCTAATGCTAGGTATTGATCTTCCCTGAAAAGCAGCTATTATGTGATTAATGATTGTACCCGGTTTTCTGTAGGTGTTACACATCATCTGTCGTGTTTGGTTAAGTGCTACACATTGATAAATAAAGTGGTCCAGTGTCTCTTCTGCTCAATGGCAGAGTCCACAGAAGGAGTCAATAGATATATACATTCTTTTATGATAAAGAAAGTGGGTTGTTGGTAAGGCAATGAGATTGATTTTCATGATAAAATCAAAGTATTTGGGCTCTAGAGCCCATTTTTTATATTCCTTGAGTAGTCTCTTGTTAATTCCTAGCATAGGTTGTATAACATTAGTATCTGCTTCTCTGTTTATTAAACCATAAATATCCCAGTATGAATACTTATGCAAATACTGTTCTGGAATCTTGTCTGTGGTTTTGCATTGGTATATAATGTTGGTGAAAGCAAGTCGTTAATTTTGGGGTATGTGACAAGTATTGTGATTATTGAGTTCCTTAACTTCTGTATATGAAAAACATTGATGTTGTGCAAGCCAAGTCCATTTTTTATTAGAGGTTGGCTAAGTTTTTTTGTGGAAATTGCTACTGTTTTTCTGGCCCAAAGTAGTTTATTATATATGGTTTTAATTTTTGAAATAAACCCCTTTGAGAATGAAATAACCGGTACATAGTAAGTTATTTTGGTTGTGATAAGCTGGTTAATTAACTGTACTTTGGAATATAGTGAAAGATATGCCTTGGACAAGGAGTTTATAATTTTTGTGGCTTCTTCTTTAAGTTTATTTTGGATATGACATCTCATTCCTGTAACTCCCATATGAAATTGGAACCCAAGGAAAGAGTTTGGTTTTGATTTGTAAATTGATGTACATGGTTTACCAGTGTATAGAGACCAGGCTGTGGTTTTCGCTGGATTAAATGATAATTCATATTTTTCTGAATATTCTTGTAATATCTTTTGGAGTTGCGGTATTTGTTTTTTTGATGTTAGGAATATGGTAACATCATCCATGTAGGCGATGCATGTAGTGTGCTGTGTTGTGTCTGGTATCTCGATCCCAGTAAATGCATTTTGTATGCTTTTAATAAGGGGATTGATGTAAAATATAAACAATAGTGAGCTAAGAGGGGATCCTTGGGATATAGATTTGGTGGGTGTGAAAGATGGTGAGTTTCTTCCATTTAAAGTTATATGGATCTCTCTGTTTAGAAGCAGGTTAGCAATTATATATAGATGTGTTCTAGGAATTTCTGTGTCTTTTAGCATTTTTAGAAGTGTGTATATATTGACTGAGTCAAATGCAGCTTCTATGTCACGCTGCACAACAACGGGTCCATATTTTTTCCACTGTTTTACTGTTGCTAGAATTGCTTTGAAGAATAAAGCTGCTTCTGTTGTTGAAGAGTTTTTCTTTGCATATTGTGCTTCGGAAATAAGTGGCATTATATACGGTTCAATTTCATCTTTAATAATTTTCTCCATAATTTTGATCGGCAAAGGTCCCATAGATATTGGTCTGAGGTCTGTAATAGGTGGAATAATTGCTTTCTTTTTATTATAGGGTACTATGGCTATTGAATAGACACCCTCCATGGGTTGAATTTGTTGTGCTAGATGGTTTGCTAACTGACACAAATATTCTGTTGTGAATTTACTTATATGCTTTAATACAAACAATGGAATCCAGGACTACCTGGATGGCAAGCGTTTCGAATAGTATTTAGTTTTGTTGTGAATAGATCTTTTGTGAATGGGGTTTTTGTCTCTGGTGGATCAAACAGATTATGTGGTATTTTATATGGTTGTCTTTCTTGTAATTTCTCTTTAAAATATTCAAAAATTGGCATAATCATATTGTGTCCTGCATATGTTCCACTATTTGTATATAGTGCCATTGGCACTTTTACATCTGGTTGGTTCCCCAGTGCCCATCTTATATAATCTCCTGTCCAAGTGTGTGGCCTGGTTAGGCATACATTGCTTTTCTTTACCTTCAGATAGCTTTTGAGTTCTTCACATGCTTTATTGTATGCATGTGTAAGCTTGAATATATGCTGCTGGGTGCAGTGTGATGGGTTAATCATGATTATTCTCTGGTGTAACTGATCTGCCAGAGACAAAAGTCTTGATGGTGGAGGTTGTTTTTTTTGTTATATGGTTGATGTTAAAGGACAACATTCCCATAAATGCTAGATATTTCTAGACCGGGTTCAAAGTCATATCTTTGATTTTGTTTAGCATTATGTAGGTCTCAGAGAACAGAAATTCAGGGGTTGTTTCTGGGAGTAAAACTCTTATTGTTTTTGTAAGTGGAAAGGGTGATATTTGAATTTGGGCACAGTCAATTGTGACTATTTGAGCTGAGTGATCGGAAAAAGTTGAGGGAGTTAGTTTTATTTCAATAAGATGGTGAAGCATTGGAGAATAAAAGCACAGATCAATAAGTGAAGAGAAGCGATTATTGTGGAAAGAGATGGCATCATCTGGCAAAAAACCTTGGCCACTCATTAGTGGTATGTTTATTCTGTGAAGCCAACATTGGGTAAATTCCTGATATTTTAAATTAAAATCTCCAATTAAGATGGTTGGGTTTGAAGTTGTAGCTAACCTTGAATTAATGTTTGCAATTATGGTATATTTTTTTTTTCTTGTCATAGCATCTGCCGGGACGTGAACCCACACCCTTCTGCAACCAACTACTTGCTTGCATGGCGGCTGCGATATTTTTTTATCCTGTAAAGGCATATATACAAAAACCAGATTTATTGTTATGCTTTTTTGGTTGAAGGTTGCAATTAATAAGTTCATGTCAATGTGAATTATTTTGAACGTTGTGAATGGGTAATTTCTAGCAATTATGAGTCCAGTTCCAGCTGAGGGAAAGGAAGAGTCTCTGGAGCATGCACAGAAACCTTCCATATTTAAATGTTTGGTTGGGTCAGTTTGTGATCCAGCATAAATTTTTGTTTCGAGTGTGGTTGTATATCCTTTATCCAATGTTTTAACTTATTAATTTTTGAGGTTGAGTTCAAACCCCTGACACTGATTGCCACAATTTTTATTTTCATTATATGTTTTTGGGTTGAGATTTAAATATTAGGGTTGATCTGGTGTTTCTTCCCATTCATTCTCATATTCCATTTCCAGATCTTCATCTGTTTCCACTGTAGTTGTATTGTTGTGATCAGAAAGGCTAAGTTTGGATTCTGTTTTGATTTTTTTGGGCCCTCTATTTTTCTTTGGTGGGCGACCTGGTCTTCTTTGTTCTGTGTCAGCTTTGGTGATTTGAGGCATATTTGGGGTGATAGCTTCCATAATTTCCATTGTTGTATTATTTTTAATATTGGGTGTTTGGTGTGTTATATATATTTTTTCTTGATCACTATTACTGAGTGAGTTTATTTGTTCTTTTATTATCTCTTTTTCATCAGTATTTTTGGTAGGCTGACTTAGATTGTGCACTATTTTTTCCATTGGAGCCTCTTGAGATTGTTGACTTTCTGTTTTTTTATCAGTGGGGGTTTGAATTCTATTGGTTGATTTTGTTGATAAATCCAGAATTTCAGGTGCTGGCAACGTGTGTGCAGTTTTTTTATTATTCAATTGCTGTTGATCTGTGGTTTTTTTATTAATTTTTTCTTGTTTATTAGTTGTTTTCATTATCTGTTTTGTACTGTTTGATTCCGGTTGGTGAGCTTCTGTTGGTTGATCTTCAGAGATCGGTTGTTTTTTTTGGTTGATTTTGGTGTTGCAATCGATTGCTAAGTGTCCAGTTTCACCGCACGCAAAATATCTCATCCTTAATCCTTTTATGTGAATAGTCAGTATTGCATTCTGGTCAATTATTTGTGTTGGAATATCCTCCAGGTTTATATTGTCATTCAGCTTTATTTTGAAATGAAAGTTGTTGCTGAAAACCGGTATGGGGGTGTCGGATAAGTATATTTGTTTTATATAAATAGCTTTGCCAAATGACTGTATTAATTTTTGAAAATCCTGAATGGTATATCCGAAGTAAGTGTTTTTAATTATTCCATTACAATAGTTTTGCAAGCTTTGATCGACTATTATTAGTGCGTAGCTTCCCAAAGTTTTTACTTTAGTTTGAAATCTTGCACGCTGATGTTCATCGAAAAACTGAATTGCAATGTATCGCGAGTTTGGATGCTTTCCAATACTAGAGACTGTATCCCACAATGCTGTTGTTGTCAGCTCCTCGTAAAGAAGTTCTCTGGGGAATTTATAGAGTGTTAAATTCCTATCAGTGACAGCTAACACTAATGATCTCGGTGAAAAAAATTTTTGGAAAGTTGCGAATAATTTTTTTGGGATGGTGCTGTTGAAATTAATGTTTATTTCTTGCAGTTCATCTTGATTCCATATCGTTGGGGAGGGCTCTTCATTATTGTTTTCCATGAGGTTTAAATTATTTATGTTGGCTTGATTTACCTTCCTAAATCTTGCTGTCTGTGTTAATGCTGGACTTTTTTCGATGCTGTGAAGCTGCTGGTTTATTTTTGTTATGTTTGCGTATGTTTTTGCAATAGTGGCAGTTTTCATTTTATCGCCGTTTGTTTGAGTGCAATTTACGTCATTTGCTTCTTGATGCGACGCCATGCTTGTTTATGATGGTAGAATTTATTTTTTGTTATGAACGACCGTATTACTTACTTTTTGCTAGAAAACAACTGTTCAGTAATTAGCCATCGCTGTCTTTATCTATCACAGATATATATCACAGTTTTTAAGTGTGAAAACGATTAGAATATGGGAAAAAAAGATTTATTATTATTATTATTATTATAGCAAATAAGAATTATAGTGGATGAAAAGTTATGTAGAAATTATATCATACAATGAAGAATATTATTATTGTTTATTATTATTATTACTAGTTAGGTGTGGTTGAGTATGATATTAAATCCCTTATCATGATTAACTACAGTAATTTTTATTGACTTAAATTAGTTTAAGAACCTGAGATTTATTTTAGCTAAATTAGTTTAAATAAAAGGATTAAGATTTCTTTATTAGTATAATCTTAATGATTGGTTATTACTAAAGTTGTAAGAATACTATATATTATTATTACTTGGGATAGTAATAGGGAGGATAGTGTTCTTATGCCATTGAAGTAGTAACCTGTGGGATATTGGCTCAATGTATTCTTTCTTGCCATCTGTATCCCACTTCCAAGTCTCATGATTTAATAAATATTTATTTATTTATTTTATAAACTGAACCTTATTATTATTTTTATTAATTTGAACTAGTATAACATTTAATATTAATGCAGAATATTTTATTTATCAATTATATGCATCTAACCAAATGTAATCATTAACTGAGCTAGACCCATTTTACTTAATATTATATTTCTTCCAAGTGAGGGTGCAACCGGTAGATTAGAATATATATATAATTATGTATGCATACTAAATATGATATATACATAAAGATTATACATATTAACCACTGCACAAATATCTAGTGATATATATATATATATATGTGTGTGTGTGTGTGAAATTGATTTAAAACAAAATTATACACATTAAGTGAACTTTATTTACAATATACTTTTGGTAAGCATTTAAAAAAAAAAACTTTCCAATGAAAGCAAAAATGTCCAACAATTTTCACTTAAAAACATTTCATATTTGTAATCACTTATATACACATATATTATTATGTACACATACTAAATATGAATACACATAAGCAGTCTACATTTTAATTTATAGCAGAAATATATATATATATCAACTATAAGGGTTAAGTCAATTAAAAATACAATATGGTTTCAAGTTTTTATTTATGGTGCCAATACTAAAAAGTTAAAATAATAAGAGATATTTTTTTATATATTGTGCTTTTATTTACTGTGTATTAAAAAGGGAGAAAATAATTGTTTCTTCAACTATGATTGGTATTTTTAGATTTAAATTGGAATAATAGCATGGGAAATCCAGAAAATAATTAAGGCAATCCATATTTCTGGACCTCCCCATGTTTTTATTTTAAGTTAAATCTAAAATCTCCAATTGTGGTTGAATAAATTTTTTTTTCTTTTAGTATATGATAAATAAACATATTTAATATAAAATATTTTTTTATCTTTTATTTTATTTAATTTTTTTCCATTTATGCCAAAATTGTAACTAAATTATTGCTGTATTTTATTTAGGTTTTTCATTATAATCAGCATAGATCATGGTCCCAGTCTGTTATGGCTTTTTTTCTTAAAGTCTCTCCAGCTTTTTTATTCTTCGCAAGAATGCTGAAAAAATGCAAACTAGATTCATCCTATTTTTTATTATTATTTGTTCAAATTCTATGAGGTCATCTTTTATTTGCACATTGTGTTATAACCCAAAGTAGAATTTTTTAAATCATCATATATTTTATATATAATACTAAGCAATTGTAATTTCCTCTTTATACTTTTTTTTAGTAAAATTTTTCTCTGGTCTAATTTTTTAAATATAATTTTTTATTTTTAATATTTACATACATAATACTCAAAATTATTAATATAACTATCAAATAAGATATTAAAGACTGTATTATTAATGTTAATCATTTCATATAACTGTACTAATTTTCTTTTGGTTTTAAAAGAGTAGCATGTCTAATTGATGTCATATGATGTAGAGATTAGTATATTAACTGCCATGTTAATGTTTGGTATTTAAATCTGGGTAAAAGTGAATTTTTAATTATTTAACACTATAAAATGTTTCATGTCACTTTACTACTTTTTTTTTAATATTACAATAGCAGTACATAGGAAATTAATTGGAATAAAATGATGTAGAAGTTAGTGCATTTAGTGCCTTATTAATAATTTGATATTTAAATCTAGTTGAAATTATATTTTTAGATATCTGAGAATTTCCTATATTAGCATAATATGTTTTCCAATAATCAATCAATATTCAGTTTATTTTTTACCACCGCTTATCCTATTAAGCATTGATTTATATATTTATATATAATAGCTATATTTATCTTAAACCATTACTGCTTATTGCTAACGGTTTAAAAATAAAAATAAAATAACACACTAATATTTATTAAATTTATTTAAAATGTATAAAAATATATAGTTACTGAAATCATTGAAATATATATATTTAAATATAAATATATTGTCTATACTAAACTTAATATAATTAGAAAGAACTTGAATTCAGACTTCTAAGCTCCCTACAGCTATGTGCTTCATCTTATACAACCAAAACACAATGACCACATACACGTGAAAAAGATAAATGATCTTCGATATACATATTTGTGCTGAACCAGCAATCATCAGGTTGGTTAAGATAACAATTTTCCACACATATATACAATAAGTACTCAGTTTATTTAAGGTAGAAAATTTTTATATCTTAATGGATAAGCTTTAATCTTCTCCACCCTCTAATTCTTCAGCCATCCATATCATTGAAAATTTGATAATGGAAGACTCAAAGCCCTTGCTGATGCCAATATTATTATTATACCCATGTTGACTTTAAGTCACTCTGACTTCTTACATATAGGATCTTAATGTCCATTTAAATACACAGAAGAAGGATGAGCAGAATACAGGCTGAATATGTAATATTCAAATATAAGTACATTGTCTATACTAAATTTAATGTAATTAGTAAGAGACTTGAACACAGACTTTCAAACTCTCTACAGCTATTCACTCCATCTTATGCAATCAAAATGCATGACAACATACATGTGAAAAACATAAATGATCTCCAATATACATATTTCATGATGAACCAGCACTTATCAGATCATCTCCAACACATATATACAATCATTGCTCAGTTTATATTAAGACAGCAAATCTTCACACTTTAATGGACAAGCTTTAATCTTCTCCACCCTACAACTCTTCAGCCATCCATATTTATTAAAAATTTGATGATATAACAGTCAAAGCTCTTGTTGATGCCAATATTATCATACCCATGTTGGCTTTAAGTAACTCTGATCCTTCACATGTAGGGCTTTAATATGTCCATTTAAATATACAGGAGAGGTGGGAAGAATACAGGATGAATGTGTAATATAAAAATATAAGTATTTTTGTCTATACTAAACTCATTGTAATTAGAAGGGACTTGTACTCAGACTTTCAAGCTCCCTAATTGACATCAGCAATGGCTTTGAGTGTTACAACATCAGACTTTTGATGATATGGATGATTGAAGATCTGGAAGATGGAGAAGAATGAAGCTTGTCCATTAAAATATATAGATTTTCTATTTTAATATAAACTGAAAACTTATTTATATGTGTGGAAGATGATGATATGTACCAACTGGTGGCTGCAGGTTCAGTATGAAATATGTATATTGAAGATCATTTATCTTTTTTCTTATGTATGTGGTCATGTATTTCAGTTGTAAAAGTTGGAGTGCTTAGCTGTAGAGAACTTGAAAGTCTGATTCCAAGTCCCTTATATATATATATTGTAACAGTCAGATTTGTACACTCATGCAACAAAATTCAGAGCCCAAGCAGAATATACCAAAGCTGACCGTAGTAAGGTGGTTGAGACCTCTAATCCAACCAAACTCCAACTCATCTGCCAGTACTCCAAATTCAACACCTTATGAGTGACATTCCTGGGGCTACACTCAGTTCTTATTTAACCACGTGCCGACATAGAACAGAGAGAAACACAAGACTTAAGGTCATTACTAACCTAACTAAATAAGTGATATATATAACACTTGAAACTCTATTAATCTTAAATACTAGACATACACATATAGCATATAAACTCATTAAGAAATTGGAGTAATGAACTGTGACATTTAATAATATACTGTGGATTGGATAAAATACTATGGATTGGATAAGATACTGTGGTTTGGTTTGATCTAGAGTCTGAGAAAGAAAGATATACAACAGTTTATATTTAAAAAAGATTTATTAAAACAATAACAAATGATCTAACACAAAATATCATAATGGCAGGGATTGTATAATCTTCACAAGGTATTCAATACAGGTAAGCATGTTACAATAGTTGGGACTGTTATCAAGTACATCTGTTCCCTTTTAAACATATTACAATACATGAGTGTGTGAGTTATAGAGGTCATGCCTAATTATTTAATATGCTCATCTTATGAACTTGACTTGCTTAAGTTAGAAGTTGATACTTTAGTAGAGATGATGATGAGTATAGCCAGTTTTAAAGACTGTTATATATACTAATTAACTGAGCAACTAAATAAACTCAGAATCATGCAGATTCAAACTGATAACCCAGATTCAAACTCCAGTCTAAAGCTGAATGATTAATTAATATGGGAAAAAGAACTGGTTACCATTAGGTCCACATATATGCGCTATGGCGCTATATAAAATATTAAAGAAATAAACTTGCAGTGCGAGTGTGTGATTCTTCAAGAGTTTCAGCATCAATTGCTCGGTTTACTCTGAGACCGACGGTTTGCTGCTATTGATGTATGAACATAAAGTTCAGGAAGTCGGATTGGCTTTATGGAAAAATCTGGGTCCTCACGCCCCCAGTTCTAATGAAGATAGCCATAACCCGAACTAAATAAAGGGGCGGTTTGTTACCGTGAACCCTTGTCAGAGGCAGCAAAACGTAACACATATAAGTGTACTATATAAAAACACACCCGCAATGCATGCAATATATATATAAAAAGCAATAAGTATGCATATAATTAATTGCGCCTAAAACAGTTAGTTTAATCTGTCAAGCTAATTCAAAACAGTTCTTAAATATAGCATTATAAGTATGCTAATAAAATGGGCTTAAACTACATAAAAATAATCTAGTTAAGATCCTGAATCTGCATATAAATATTCTTAATTAAGAAGGGAAAGTATATTCGATGGGACTTAATACAAACATTAGCAAATATACTTTATCATCTCTAGACAATATATATATCCCCTTCCAACTAATAGATATCAAAGGTTATAATATAAGATCGGTTAAGCAAATCTTAAAAAATACGATTTTACAATATATATATTGTGCCCTTGTCGGTAGGTCATAGGTAGGGTAGAAAGGTCAATTATTAAAAAATTTTAAATTTTAGGTTATATTTGTAAGAGATATAAATAATAATGGGATAAGTAGATTTTATAGTACAATTTAAAGCTAAAAATACCTGGTAGGTAACAGTGTAATAAATTATTTTAAAAGAAAACAATTAAATAAAGCTTAATCATATCATTGCTTATGGTTGTGAAAGCTGGCCATATAAAATAATACAGCTATAGATAGTTGAAAGTATATCAATTAGTTAGTATAATATTTAAAAAACTAATAAATTAAATAAATGTAATGTTATAATTGTATTTGAAAATCAAATTTAATAGAGTATAATTTATTAATAAACTGTGGGATGGTGAGAATTATATTTAGTTCTACATTTTAAAATTATTTTCTAAATTTTTTATAAAATATATCAGTTTTGGTAATTTAAACCAAGACGTAAATAAAAAATCATTTGATAAAAGTTAGTAAACACGTGACCGTATATTATATGCCTTCACACACAATCTTGTTAAAATAATAATAAACTGTGTGAATTTAAAACTAGATATAATTGCCATCGATCTTTAAAGTGAAAGTTAAAAAAAAAAAAAATATTAAATATTGTTTTAATAATTATTTTAAAACTTAGATGATTTTTTTTATATAAAACTATAATTGAATTTAAAAATATTGGTATAAATATTCCAGACATTACGTCATCAATTCTTAATTTTAAAACATCCATTCTGTTATCAAAATAAAATGAATAAATTGTTTGCGCTAAAATAAATATTAACCAATCAAAGGATGTAAAATTAACAGAACAAAAATCTAATAATTATACAGAGCGGGAGAAGGAATGTGTAAGTGAAAGAGAAAGTAACAAAATTTTTATGGCTGGTAACATCGTAGCTGAACAGTAATATAAATTTATAATTTCGGATTTATTCTAAAAAGTTATTCTGTAACATATAATATATTTTTGACTACAGAGATATGGATTGCTAATTTTAAGTTTATCTTACCAGGAAATTTTATTCAAATTTAACCAGAAAGCCTACAGTAACATGGAAGTACAAGAAAAAATATTTAAAGAGATTGCTGAAAGAAAAATAATGGGAAAGTATCTTAATATGACCTTAGTTGTGCTCAACCTGAAACTTAATCTTATAACTGAAAGGAATACAATTGGGACGATATGTGAAAATCTGAAAAAGAAGCTGCTGATCGTCAAGAACAATTTATGACGATAAATTTACAGAGCTATTTTAAAACTAAGTTATACTTCTCTATGGGAAAATTTAATATGAGTCTTTTTAGTATCAAGAAAAATAATGGTGGAGAAAGAATGTTTATTTTGTAAAGTAAACATTATTATAGATTAGTTTGGAGTGGACGCGTGAGAGATCGGAAGAGCG